>CM077006.1:74226060-74876060 GCA_039090855.1 Macrothele yani
AATTTCATTTGCCCAAAATTTCGTTTCCCCTAATTCAAGTTTACGCTAAACATGTTTGCCCGTATCAAAGTTTCCCCTGGAAACGCTTCCTGTATCAGGTTTGCTCTAAATCTTCTTTGCCTTGATTTGCGTTTTCCTAACTCTATGTTTTCCCTAATTCATGTTTGTCCTGATTCTCGTTAAGCGAAATAAAACGTTCTTTTATCGTCAAATTCAAGAAAATATATGTATATTTAATCATCATCATCAACCATTATCAATCGACTGCTGGATGAAGATCTCCACAAGTTTCTTCCACAAATGTGTGTCTCTTCCATATCAGTCCCGCATGCTTTCGAATTTCATCCACCCATCTACCTTGTGGTCTTCTGGTTCTTTTTGTGTCCCTTGGAATGCAGTCTAGAATTTCAGTTGTCCATCGGCGGTCAGTTCCTCTGGCAACATGTCCATCCGATTGCTTTTTAGGGATCGACGAATAGTTTCTTTTTTTTTTTTTTATCATGATATCCTCCACTCTCCTCTACTCTAATCATGATATCCTCCACTCTTGTCATTTTCGTTATCCATGAGTTTCTCTTCTCACCTCTGATGGTTACACCAAGCATGCATCTCTCCATGCTTCTTTTAGTTATTTGCAGTCTTTGTATGTCTTTTTTAGTTAAGGTCCACGTATCTGCTCCTTACGTAATCACTGGTATAATGAATTGATTAAACACTTTTCTTTTTGAGACATAATGGCATATTGCTCTTGAAAATTATATTGTTTTTTTCAAAAGTTTCTCGATTTAAACAGGGGCGCGCCAAGGGCATTTGCCGCTCTTTATATGAGAATATTTTTCAATTTTTATTCATTTTTACATGAAATAAATACCTTTAACAACATCATTTTCTTTTTACCGTAAATTAAAGTTTTCATAAAACAGAAGTCTCATATAAAACTAAAAGAAAAAAAAAAAAAACACTCTGTAAAGCACTAGTTCAGTTGACGCTTTGAATAATCCAAGAAGTCAGCTCAATTTACGCAAGTCCGCTTTACCGGTAAAAAAAGGGTTTGTCATGTACGATTATAGACATATTACAGTTTCTTTCTTGGAGGGGGCAATTGTTGCATATATATGCTAGCTGTGCCCACGGCTTCGCTCGCGGTGAAGAAGATATCACTGAAAAACAGAGCTATGAAAACACGTGTAATCCGATCCATCCATAAGAACTGTAGTTGAATTTCATAGCAACCGATGAAGGAAATTGTCCGAAAGATTAAGATTAAATGGTCGGCAGTTAGTTGTTCACGTAAAAGAAAATTATAATTAATTTTTACATAAATTTAAGTACATAATTCTTATTTTATTTTTCGAAAATAATTCATAATGCGCATATACAACATTCTTTGTCCCGTTTCCAGTCGTTATCAAACTAAATTGATTGTCTGAACTGCTGGTTCTCGATAAGCCGACGCACAACTGTCCGTGCGAGAAACATTCTGACGGAATATGCTAACGCAGGAAAACTGTGTGTGGGGGGGGGGGGGGGGGGGTCAGGTAAGCTAAGAACTGTTAAAAAGTGGACCTTCTGCGTTCACAATTCTAGCGAATGCATTACAATACTATTTCTTGCTCTAATAAAAGTTTAGCGCGATGTAGTACTTTATCTGTGAGGGGGTGGGGATGACGAATACAATGGCTGCGCTATGGACTATCCGAATAAAAAAATGGTAACTAGCCGAAACCCGTCGGAATCAATCGACGGCAAGTTTTTTTTTTTTTTTTTAATAATAAACTCATCATCGTCATCATCATCATTGTCAACCATTATCAATCTACTGCTGGACGAAGGTCTCTATGAAACAACAAATGTAAACTTTATTTGATTGACAAATTCATTCAACGACTTCAATAAAGACAATAGTCCAGGTTCGTGATTTTTGTGTGTGAGACTGAAGATTTAACGACAACCGTGAGCAACTCAATGGGCTATAAGCAGTCGCCCGTCCCTAATTTAGGGTCACTGGTTCCAGGGAAGGGAACCAGTGACCCTAAATTAGCCAGTGCCGTAAGACAAAAACAACATCCATGCCTCACCGGGATTCGAACCAGGTAGACGAAACCCGTCGGGATCGACGAATAGTTTTTTTTTTTTTTTCCGGTAGACGAAACCCGTCGGATTCCACGATTAGTTTTTCTTTTTTTTTTTTTTTTATAGAACAAACTCATATGAAACGTTTATTAATATCTTTACATAATGGGAAACGTCTTAATTACGTGAATAAACTGGATCGAATGAATGTTAAATTATATGTATACATCACACAGTCCAATGGTATAACGCAATTAGGTCTTCGAGTGTTCGCTGTTCCGATAAGAACTTTCAAACAAATTCCTGCTAGCGTTGTTTTGCACAACGGTTCGCTCAGAAGAGAGACTTCGGACTATCTGAGTCTCTCCATACTTTCGCTTTCAACAGCGAGTGAGTCAACCGCAGGCGATCGGATGTCAACCGCACGCTTCTCCCATAGACTTTACATGGGAACTTTGCCGCCCCACAACGTCCTAACCGTTGCGCCAATCTCATTTTTCTCTTCGACTGGTACAGCTACATGGTAAGACCTTTATTTTGATACCTTTTACGTTCAGCCGTTCTCTCACAACTGGTCTTACAGTAAAAAAACCTTATAGAATTAATATATAGATAACCACGTGCACTTCTTTACACTTTTGCTGGCATGGTGGTCGACATCATTAACAGGAAGCGAAAGAATAATTCTCTAGAGATATCAAGAACCACCGTTTTATTTCGGTTAACAAAAAAAAATTAGGAAAACGCGAATTAGGGAAAACTTGACACGGTCAAATGTGATTAGGGGAAATGAGATTTAGGGGAAACGAGATTAGGGCAAACGAAATTAGGGGAAATGGGAATTCGGGTAAAAGCGATTTCGGGGAAACGCAATTGGGGTAAACGTGTTTAGGGCAAATGTGAATTAGGGGAAACGAGATTAAGGCAAACGAAATTAGGGGAAATGGGAATCCGGGTAAAAGCGATTTCGGGGAAACGCGATTGGGGTAAACGTGATTAGGGCAAACGAGATTTAGGGTAAACGAGATTAGGGCAAACGAAATTAGGGGAAATGGGAATTCGGGTAAAAGCGAGTTCGGGGAAACGCGATTAGGGCAAACGGGAATTAGGGGAAACGGATTAGGGAAGTGAAGCTACGCGGATCAGCAGTAAGACTCAGTTTCCCCCTCAAAAAGTCGAAGGTTCAAATCCCACTAGGGACTAAGAAGAAAGGGCTCGTTAACCTAGCACGCCGGGAAAGGAAAGGGCTGAAGAAGTCAGAATCGTTGACAGCGAAATTTCAGTAAAACTACGGAACAACCCGAAACGGATTTTTCTGAAATAAACGGAATTACTGACTACTAAAATTTTGTCAAAATATTGAAGTTCGAAAAAACGGAATAATAATCATACGTGCACTATGTTGAAACGAAGAACTAAAACCGTCTATACATGTTGTTGACTAGTAAAACAGCAAAAGATTTACTACGAGTAGAACTGCAATTATAAAACACTATATACAATTAAAACTCAGATGTGAGAACTTTCGGGGACACCGGCAACTTTGATATCGGATATCTACCGATATCAAAGTTGCCGGTGTCCCCGAAAAGATCTCATATCTGAGTTTACTGCACATTATTTTCAGAAATTTTCGGTAATTTCACACGACTAATTTTTTACAGTGCAAAATGGGCTGCGCACGACGGCCCACGGTCTTTACGGGCCCACCTGCTCACTATGGAAATAAAATCTCTGAATCACTTTTCCCTTTCCAAAACGAAAAAAAAAAAAAAACCCAGGGTTACGTTGGAGATATTACATGCTTAAGGTCTAAATGATATTTACTCGAATTTTTGCATAGTTTTAAAAAATGCCTTGACTCTGCTGGCAACAGTCGCTAAGTCCGAGCGAAGCTTCGCAAAACTGGAACGTACATGAGACTTATGAAGACAGAAAAAAGCTGAACTTTTTAACGGGATGAAAAATCAGAACCCGCGTTGAGACAGTGGAAACATAATGCAGCATGAACAAGATGGAACAGTTCAATGTAATTTATTTATGTACATATTAAACCGCAACACATTCCTTAATTCAGAATTTAAAATTATTGACATTTAACAACAACACAAACACAGGATAGAGGAAACATCGTGGGGGGGGGGTACGCTTACGGGCAAAATCTTTTCCCTCTAGACTTCCGTTTGCGGAAATGTTCCCTCCATAATCAAGCTAAAAAACAAATTTCTATGGAATATGATATTTAACAATAATACTGGGCAGAAGAAACATCGCGAAAAATAAAAATTAGGATTACAGGCAAATTTTTCACACCGTTTAACTTTCGTTTTAGAAATTGTTGAAAGATGAAATGCTGTCCCCAGACAAAAAATTACCCCCCCAACATTTTTCTTCAGTTTTGCATCAATCCCGAAAATGACCCAAATGATGACAAAAAAAAAAAAAAAAAAAAAAAAAAAAGGTAGGAATTTTGTGAATCCGCGGAAGAAGCTCGTGTATGCTGAAATTGTTAAAGATTATCGTCGATCTACGATAAGCCAAAAGGGACTTTCAGGATTAGTTGTTTTACCAATCAAATAGGATACTGCAAATTCTTTGGATATATGTGAAATTCCAAGACATTTTTCGACCAATAAAAAATATAAAAAAATTGGAAGTCAAATGCTGTGCTGAACCTTACTGATTTTTCAGTTACCATAAAAAGTGTGTAAGTAAAATTTCTTAGGTTTTTACGTCTTTGGGATTTCATTTAACACATATCTCTAATAAGATAAACCAAGTATGATCTACAAGGCTGCACAAAATAAAGAATAATTAAAAATAATTTTAAAAATGAAAAATAAATCTTAATTCATAAAATTAACTGTAAATAATAAGTGTACGAACTCACGGGAAATTTCTGAAAATAACGTGCGAAAAAGTTGCCAGTAAATGACCGTCTTTTAACGAATTTTCCGTTTTCTAAAGTGCCCTTTTTTTTTAACTTTCGTATTTTCACAGATTTTTCGTAGTCGGTAATTCCGTTTATTTCGGAAAAGTTCCAAGTTTTTCCGTATTTAGACAAATATTTAGCAATATCGAAGAAGCTGAATTTTTCAGCCTACGCCAGAGCATTCTTTCGTGCTGATAGCTAGGATCGAACTGGGGTCGATTGGCTTAGAGCTACACAAGCCGAGCGTCTAAACCACTGAGCCAGAGAGTCTTACGAATTTCACTCATGTTCAAGGTCAAACTGATATCGTGATGATATACACACTCGAACCACATCATTGCGACCACCTCCTACTTATGACGTCAACAGCACGTAGCCAATGAAAGAAGGCACGTGTCGTCAGCTGGCTTGGAGGGTATATAAGGTGTGCTGTAGGCATTTTGAAAACATATCACTCTTTGCTGTCATGGATAAAAGGAACGATTTATCAGATTTGCAAAGAGGGGTGATTATCGGCTTCTGGGCCAAGGCTGGCAGTATTTCTGAAACAGCGCAGTTTATGAACCGTTTGCGTGCTGCTGTGGTTAAAGTGTATCGTGATTGGAGAAATGACATCATTGCGAATAAGCGACGTGGAAACAGCGGAGCACTATGTGCCATTGATGTGAGAGGTGAACGCCGGCTGCGTAGGTGCGTGATGGCCGATCGACACGCTACAATGGAGCAACTCACTGACGGAATAAACCAGGGAGCTACCGGAAGTGTGTCTAAAATGACAGTTCAGCGAACCCTGCTGCGTATGGGGCTCTGATGCAGACGGATAGTCACTGCACCTATGCTAACGAAGGTGCATCGGCAGAAAAAGGCTTACATTTGCACGGCAGTATCGGAATTGGACTTACGCTGATTGGCAAAGGATTGCCTTCTCCGATGAGTCATGTTTTCTGCTTCATCAAATGGATGGATGTTGCCGTTTAAGGTGAAAAACATCGCAGAACAAACACTCTTCAACCATTGCTGGAAGAAAACAAGCTGGTGGGGGCAACCTTATGGTTCGGGGAATGTTTTTGTGGCATTCCCTGGGTCCACTCATACCTGTGGAAGGCACTATGGGCCGAATCCTCTATGAATTCATCCTTGCAGACCACGCACACCTACACATGCTGATTGTCTTCCCTGGGGCCGATGGAATCTTCCAGTACGACAATGCAGCGTGCCACACAGCTAGAAATGTCGGAGAGTGGTTGGAAGAGCACGATGAAGAATTCAAAGTACTTCTCTGGCCCCTTAATTCCCCAGACTTAAACCCAATTGAGCATCTGTGGGACCACCTCCATCGTGTTGTTCGCTCTATGGATCCTCCACCACGTACCCCCTAGCAGCTGTCAGATGCACTGCAGTCAGCATGGCTCCACATACCTGTGAACACCTTCCAGCACCTTATTGAGTGATTATCAGCTCGTCTAGCTGCTGTCCGCGCCGTACACGGCAGTTACTCTGGATATTAGCTGGTGGTCACAATAATGTGACTCGACCGTGTATTTTTTTTTTTTTTTTTTTTTTTACTGACAATAACTTTCATGTATCTTTAAGAAATGGTGAAATGTATTGTTTCATTGTATTATTTCACAAGACTTCTAAATATAAAATTTACTCTTGATAGCTACAATAGCTTTTGTCTTAAGCACTCCACAGATTGATACACAGACATCGTACAATCACCTGTACAAGAGTTTAAATACCTGGTTTCTAACGGTAACACAATATATAATAGCTGGTGTACAAAATGGAGGGAGAGAAGACGAAATGTCCTGTTCCAGAATAACCAAAATTCATGCGATATAGTATCCACAATATCCGATCTCGCTACAAAACTTCAAAATCAGTTCCTTTGACAGACAATTTAAATTTAACAGTTAAACCAAAGCTCAAGTATTCCCGCGAATCTCTCCTCTTACCAGAATGTTTTTGTCATGTGGATACGGAAAAAGTGAGAACGGAGTTTTTCCGTTAATATATGAAAGGAATTGCGGAAAGATTTCTGAAAATCCAGAATTTTCCTGTGGTACAAAAAATCCGGGAAATTCATATTTTTTTCTGTCATTTCACGGAAATGGTTGTATCAGGAATATGCTTCGTTAATTTACGGAAGTGGCTCGTGGATTTTAGGAAGTTTTGTACAGTGCAGGTGATCACACTTTCAAGCATCAGTTGACTGAATGCTGAACGGCACTTTACGTGGGACAGACATTAAATAAAATCAAGAGTCAGTTAACTGAATACTGAACGACACTTTACCTGGGACAGACATTAAATAAAATAAAATGTCAGTACACCAGTCACGTCTCAACAAGACCGGAAAGTCTAAATCATCTCCGTGCTGCAAAAGGAATAACGCCTGAAATACACTGGTCACAAAAAGTTAGGAATATTGCCGTTTCGAAGGCAAAACGTGGTGATATGCAAATTTAGCGACTATACTGGAGATCGGTTATCAGCGTGGGTAGTTACGTCATATGTAAATTAGCATCTTGACAACAGCACGTGACGTGCGAGCTCCGATAAAAGTACCCTGCGAGTAGTGTTAAACAGGTGGTTTCTTTTTTCTTTTTTTGATTGGAGGTTTAACGACCACCGTGAGCAACTCAATGGGCTATAAGCAGTCGCCCGTCCCTAATTTAGGGCCACTGGTTCCAGGGAAGGGAGAGAGCCAGTGCCGTAAGACAAACATAACATCCATGCCTCACCGGGATTCGAACCCGGACTCATTTCGGACGAATGATCAGAGGTCATCGCTTAGACCACTGCGCCACCGGGGCGGCCCAGACAATGTTTAAGCATTGGCAACAGAAATCGGGCAGATGGTATGTTACAGGCAGGTATATGGCAGATCGATATAGCTGCTGCTTTAGGAGTTTCGTAAAGCGTAGTAAGTCGGCTACACATAAGATATCTACGTCATGGAAATGCTGCAGATCGACCCAGGAGTGGTCGCCCGAGATCAGATCATATCTAGAGGATTTTAGGAAGGGAGTGTCTGACCCCAGGTCTTAAACAACCCTTAGAAATAGGAAGCTAGGAGATTTGGGCTAGAGTGCCCGATAGGAAAGTGACACGGAAGCGAAGTAGAAAGGAAGACGCCCTTATTTATTACCGGGGGCCAGTACCCGGAGTCCGACGGCTTAACGTGCCCATCCGGCGCACGGCGGATATTTAGTGGATCGAGCATTCGTACCTGCCTGGGATCGAACCAGAGGTTGCCCGAGAATAACCACCAGGAGGCAAGATTGTTACCTGACAGTAAATGCTCAGAGAAGGCCAAGTATCCTCAGAAGCCAACTCCGGGAATCACTTCGAGCTGCTTCTGGTGTCACAGTGTGGGTTTCGTAAAGCGTAGTAAAGTCGGATACACATAAGATATCTACGTCATGGAAATTCTGCAGATCAAACCAAGAGTGGTCGCCCGAGAATAACCACCAGGAGGCAAGATTGTTACCTGACAGTAAATGCTCAGAGAAGGCCAGGCATCCCCAGAAGCCAACTCCGGGAATCACTTCGAGCTGCTTCTGGTGTCACAGTATATACGCGAACGGTATAAAACCGTCTTTACCAGTGCGGACTCAGAGCAAGAAGGACGCTGAGATGTATAGCATTGACATCAGCTCACCGTTGCCAAAGATGTATCTGTGTCTGACAGTACATGTCATGGAATAGTCTGCCATGTACAGCAGTGCCGGATCTAGATAATTTTGAAGGGGGAAAAAGGAAGAAATGCCGCCCCCATATATATGTATATATATATATATATATATATTAACCAGACATCAAAACTATATGCACATACATTTTTGACAAAAATTAGCACAATAACATAAATGTACATATGTATGTCAATATAAATTTTTATTAGCAAAAATGAATTAAATAATGCTCTATATATGTTTTCAGTTTAAAAAAGAATAGTATAACCGTAATGTCTGGAATATTTTCAGGATAAGAAATAGCTAATTATTATCCTGACATAAAAATTTCGGTTTCATAAAAATCTTTTTTGACAATTTATTTTAAACTTACTAAAATTATAAACATTTAAAGGCAAAAAAAGTAACGACATTTGGTGGTTATACGGTGGTGGGTAAATAAGGTAAATAGAAATGTACTTACCATTAAAAATAAATAATTCGAATATATCAGCAGAAAGAACTGTTCAAAAAACACATCAGCAGAAAAACATTAAATTTGGTCTGCAAACGCGGATTTTGGGGACAAGATATATATGCAGATTTTGGTGATAAATATAAATTCACTTATCACTAAAAATAAATAATCCGAATATATAAGCACTAGGCAGAAAGAAAAGTTCAAGAAAACAACCATGACGTTTTTGTACGAAAACTTGAAACATATTTTACACTGGACTTGAGATGCGAAACTTGATAGATTTCTAAATTTAACTTTCCTAACCTTTTTTTCCGTAAACGTTTTTACGCCATCCTCATAACTGATTGTATTTGCTATGTCGCTCTCTATAGTTAATATCGCTAGGCTTGATAGGCGATCTTGGTGCACTGTTGATCTGAGATATGATTTTATAAGCTTCATTTTGCTAAACGTTCTTTCACAGGTCGCTGACGTTGTTGGCAGAGTAGCATATATTCTTAATGCTATACATAAGTTAGGGAATACATTTTGTAACACATTCGTATGAATCACAGATAGTAAATCAGCGCAACGTAACTGATCTACATTTTTACAAAAATACTGCGCTTGATCTTTAACTGGTTCAAGTTCCAAAGAAAATTCTAGCCCATTTAAATCTTTGGAATAATTTGTGCCCGATGTATTGCGCGCATTTTTAAGTCGCAACTGTTCATTTTCATTATTTTCTTTCCGCAAAGAAAAGAGAAATCTGTGTTTAGGGTTTTGGTGCTTTCAGTTCTAGCTTTCAGTTTGGTTAGAATTCGATCGAAAATAATATTTATATCTTGCTTGAACAGTTCTTCTGACGAAAACCCGCAGGATTCATCATTTCCAATTTCGCCAGACATCTTCTTCCGCTTAGACTACCTCTTTTCTTAAAAGGCTGCCTCAACAGACACTACAGTTGCAATATTTGTTGCTCCTTCAAGCCAACCTTCAAGGCCATAATTTCGTATTCTCTGCAAAGTAGCGATAAAACCTTCCATTAACAGATTAATCTGCTTAATTTTGTGACTGTTTTGAATTTCCATATTTATACGATTAACTTCTCTCAATATAGAATTCCATATAACAAGATTCAGGATGAACCTATAATCTGTTATAGCGTTTAAAAAAACTTCCTGCATCAGACTTAGCTTTTGGAGGAAAATCTCCGCTTTTTAATTCTTCAAGTCCTTGAACCACATTCCTTATCAGAGCAGCCACAGATTCCCATTTGGAAGACTATCTTGTATGGCTGGTTCCTTTTAAGTTACTTCCGGTGTATTTCTTCATAATTCCCATCGTGCAGTCAATGATGCAAAAAACCAGAATACCCTTTGCATAATGCCGAAAAGATATGACGCTTCTCGGCAGCTGGAAGCAGCATGCACAATCACCAGATTGAGGGAGTGCGCTATGCATGGCACAAACACCTCAAATTTGTTTTTTTCTTCTAACATCCCCTGGACACCTTTGTAAATACCAGCCATGTTTGATCCGTTGTCATAAGATTGTCCTCGACAATCGGCTATCTTAAGGCAATCTCTCTCTCTAATTTACTTAGAATTGTATGAGATATATATTCTCCAGTTTTACCGTTTAAGTCTATGAAGTCAATAAAACTTTCTTTTATTTCGCATTTTCCACTTCCGTCAATTTTTACTTACCGAATGACCTCGTTCATCTGCTCACAGTGAGATACACCCGTGTGGCGTCAAACATAATAGTGAAGTATTTTGAAGATAATACCTCTTTTACTATTACTTCACGTACTTTTTCGGCCATGAGTTCTATGATTTCATTTTGAATGGTACTGGTCAAGTAACTCACTTGCCCCTTTTCCCAATGTGCTTTATAACGTAGAGTTGTGCTTTGATAAAAGTGATATCAGGTTTAGGAAATTTCCTTGTGTTTTTGAAGCACAAGCTGTAGTTAATGTGTGCGGATTTTCATGCGATCCGCTCCTTCTCCCCTCTCGTTTCCCGAGGGTAACAACTATAGTTTCTTGAAGTCCTGAAGTTCCTGCTGTTTAATCCTATAATCAAGACACAATTTTTATCGACTTTGGTAGTTTCTTTACGAGGATTTAGATGTAGAAGCTAATTTTTGCATCATGATGATGAATTTCGGTTTTTTTTTTTTTATTTCACTCGGCGATTTAACATTGCCAAAACGTCTCCTGGTTAAAGTTATGATCGGCTCATATTGTCGTGCCGCCCCCTCCAGACTGCCGCCCGGGGCAGCTGCCCACCTTCGCCCTCCCCTAGATCCGGCACTGTATGTACTTTTCACAGACGTATACCGTTTCGCTCTTTATCCTGATACTCCACGAGGAGTAGTGTGGAAGAGATCCGGCACACGAATGCAACTACAGTACGTGAAGTCCGTCCACCCTTAGCAGCGGCAGTTAGTTCTGGTCTGGGCAATAGTGTGTTTTAATGGCCGTACTTCCTTGTATGTTTGTCAAGGCAACATGAATGCCTCAGTGTACCGAAATGAGATCATTGTGCCCATTGTGACACTATTTCACGTTGCTACTGGACATGCATTCCGTTTTATGGATGACAATGCAACCACTCACCGTTTTATCGATGACAATGCAACCAGTCACCGAGTCTGGAGCATGATTCAAGAAAAGGAAAATCATGGAACTGAATCGTTACAGCTGCGTCATATGTGACCTGACCTTAATCCTATTGAGAACATTTGGGATGCTGCACAGCGACGTCTGAATAACCACGTTTCATACCCTAGTACACTTGCAGACCCCCGTAACGTGTTGCTTGTAATATGAGACGAGCTGCCACAGACAGTCATCAACAATGCCATTGGAAGTACGACTCATAGGTGTCAAGACGTTCTTCGACACAGAGGTGGTGTTACTGAAATCCAGAGGTACGGACATTCTCCAAATTTAACATTTTGTCTATATTGTAGTGCTACTTTGTTGTGTGCAGAAATTGCACAGTAAATTGTTTTGTCTTTTTCGTAAAAGTACTTTTTATCGTTTGTGTTAAGTAGCTTCACTGATGTTATTTGAATGCGTGTTACTTGAGTCAGATGCATACGTCCTTCATTTCATGCAATATCCTTAACTTCTGGCGAGTGTATTTGTTAGAGAATGGCACTATTTCGACTGTTAAATTTTTCAAAAACAATATTTATTATTATTATTATTATTATTATTATTATCATATATTATTAAAATTTAGACGAACGTAAGAAACGACTCGAATACCAATAAAAAGTGATCTAGCTACGAAAGTCCATCTGAACACATGCACAAGCTAAAATCTGACTTCAAGATAGACAGAAAAACTAAATCGGTAATGTGTTTGTGAGGATTATTCGCAACTTTTGGTCTAGGATATCTACAGGTTATATACCGCATCGTGTTATACTCTCGTCAATAGCAGGTAACTAACTCCCTTTCACCTTGTGGAGGTTGAGAGGAAGCGAAAATTTCTCTACGACGCACCGTTTTCGACATAGTTGAGAAAATCAACCTAAGTGGGTGACCAACTATTTTCGTTACCCATTTTCGCTACATCGAAATTTTTCACCTGAGATTTACTTTTCTACTGTCGGGAAAGATGCGTACCATTAAAACGCATTTTTGTAATGAGTTTTATGACATTTAGAATCAGGTTCTGGTAATGTACGCAAATTGCAATGAAATATTGTTACGTTTATGCAAAACGTAATTAAATAATGTTCGGCGAGAGCTTAGTAAAATATATTGTTGAGTAAAAACAATATATTGACAATGACGCCCCGTTACCTATTTTCGTTGCATAGAAATTTTCAACAGTGGTTTTGACAATGACGCCTCGTTACCCATTTCCGTTGCACAGAAATGTTCAACAATGGTTTTGACAATGACGCCTCGTTACCCATTTCCGTTGCACAGAAATGTTCAGCAATGGTTTTGACAATGACGCCTCGTTACCCATTTCCGTTGCACAGAAATGTTCAACAATGGTTTTGACAATGACGCCTCGTTACCCATTCCCGTTGCACAGAAATTTTCAACAATGGTTTTGACAATGACGCCTCGTTACCCATTTCCGTTGCACAGAAATGTTCAACAATGGTTTTGACAATGACGCCTCGTTACCCATTCCCGTTGCACAGAAATGTTCAACAATGGTTTTGACAATGACGCCTCGTTACCCATTCCCGTTGCACAGAAATTTTCAACAATGGTTTTGACAATGACGCCTCGTTACCCATTTGCGTTACACAGAAATGTTCAACAATGGTTTTGACAATGACGCCTCGTTACCCATTTCCGTTGCACAGAAATTTTCAACAATGGTTTTGACAATGACGCCTCGTTACCCATTTGCGTTGTACAGAAATGTTCAACAATGGTTTTGACAATGACGCCTCGTTACCCATTTGCGTTGCACAGAAATGTTCAAGAATGGCTTTGACAATGACGCCTCGTTACCCATTTCCGCTGCATACACAAATTTTCAACAATGGTTTTGACAATGACGCCTCGTTACTCATTTCCGTTGCACAGAAATGTTCAACAATGGTTTTGACAATGACGCCCCGTTACCTATTTTTGTTGCATAGAAAGTTTTTACATGGAATTTACTCTACTACTGTCTGGAAAGATGCATTGCATCAAAAAATGTTTTGCTCTGAACATGACAGTTTTCATATACTTGCTTATTTAGTTTTATCGCTGAATAACAGAATGTGAAGAACATATTGCCTCAAGTGTGTATAAGACAGGCATCTATATTTGCGACCGGTATTGTGTGTTAAGGTAACAACAACATATTTGAGGATTCGACAATCGACCACGTCATACTTTTCACAATTGGTTGTAAATGAAAAGAAATTTACAGCAATTCGGTGTTTTTTTTCCTGGTTAGGTTTTTTTTTCTAGTTATTCAGAAATTTTATTCTCTCTCTCACTTTCTTTAACCTGGCAAATACCCTATATTTTCACAGCGTGGACAAACAGAAAGGTTTCTCTTCATTTTTACGAACGAATGCAAACCAAATTCCACGTAAAGAACCGCTAAGGTTTCCCATAGGCAGGAGGAAGGGAAAACACATGCTCTTCCAGTAGGGAACTTGTCCCGTAAAGTTAGCCAAATCAGAAGGGAAACATTTGTTTGAGGACGTATAGGCGTCTCCGGGGGTTCTCTGTTGTAACATCACCCTACGGGGTCATAATAAATAGTAACTCCCTGGAAACAGTAGAGTGGCTCGTGGGAGCGCCTCCAAGGAGAAGAAGAAGAGGAGGAACGGAGTGCGCGAAACAGACGATGTCGCCTGGGTAATTAATAACAAGTAAGTGAAACAGAAAGGATGTTTCTACCTGAGTCAGTTACAGAGTTGCGCCCCGTGGTTTTGACACCGCTGGGTTGCGCAAGGGAGTCACCACTGCTAATACAAATCATCTACATGTAATTGCAGACTACGGGAGTCTTCCATTTCAGTTCTGCAAGTCCTACCCAATCACGTTATTTGGCAGGTGAATACTTATAAGTCAATTACCTAGGTTATATGCAATTGTTTGAGGAAATTTTTCTCCGTTTGGTTGGAGAAGCAAGTTTTGGCACTTAAAATTCACGTCTCGTGCTTTTCCAAAGAACAAGCCACACATTCAGAAGCCTCTGAAGATATAATTTAAACATGGAAAGTTAAAGAAAATACTTGATAAGAAGCATGTGAGTAGTATATGGGGGGTACTATGGCACACACCCAATTCGCATAAAAACCTCAAAATCAGGCATTTTTTGATTTTTCAGACCTCAATAATCACGAACAGTTTAAGGCTTTTTATGATCAAAAACACCATATTTTCATTAAAAATCATTGATTTTTGGGCATAAAATAGTCAAAACATCAGATTTTTGAAAATTGAAGTTTTTACTCTGTTTTTTCATAAAAACAGACATCATAAAAACACGCATTTTTGATGATATTTGACGACTTTTTTGAACAATTGCAATCATTTTGAGCTTTGAATAGCTTTGAAAGTGATGAAATGATGGATTTAGTGATCAATAGAAAAGTTGTAAAACAAACTACTTTGCAAAGTCCTTTTTAAAAATGCATTAAAAAAGGGGTACCCAAAATGGATACCCCTTATAGGAAGATTAAAAATTTAGGAAGATTAAAAAATATTTAAATTTTATGACATATCTTTGCAAGTAAATACACAACAAGTTTTTTATAGTTTACATTTATAAAATCATCAGAGAATTTTCTGTTGATAACAATATCACACCAGTTAATTTTATCTTTATATTTCATAATGAAATCTTCTGTTAATTCTTGGTTTCTTGTAACTTCTTTCCAATCAATAAAATCACTAAGAAAATCTATAGTTTCTTCACTTAATTTTTGTTTTATTGGAATTATTGACATGTCTAAGAATCGAAAGTTTTCTTTTATAAAATCATTACCTAATTTTTGATACATAGAAATTCTTCTCATATCTAATTTATCAATATTCATTAATATAAAACTCTCAGAAAGTGTTTGATATTGAGAAATCAAAGACCAGTTTAATTTATTGTTATTCATAAAATATTCAGAAAGAATCTGATATTGAGAAATTTTATCCCAGTTCACTTTATCATGAAATTCTGAAATAAAATCTTCAGATAATTTTTGATATTCTGATATTAAATCCCAATTTACTGCATCTTTTACACTTCTAATTATATCTTCTGAAAGTTCATTATCTTTAGAAAATGAATCCCAATTAATATTGTTCCTAATTAACCTATCCATTTATATAGAATGAATTTTTATAAATGGAATGTTATTTTTTCAATTTCTAAGTAAGGTTTAAAAATGTTTAATTCTAAATAAGACATGACTTGTATGCTTAATTCATCATTCTTTTTTCCTGATGCAAAGAGTATTAAAGGTTTATCTGTGTAGGCATCACTATTAAATAATATATTCTCCCCAAGTGTAATTAAAACTTCTGATTTCCCATTAGTATAATTAGGACGTAAATAAAATGTAATTTTCATATCCATATTTTCACTCAGTTTCATATTTCTGTCAAGGAGATTGCTACTAAATTTCATAAAAACGACTGTTTCCCAGTAACGCATAGCACCAAGAGTATTATATGCTTTTTTATCTTCTTGAATTGTTGCATAACATTTTTGATTATCCACGTAATTTTTATTAACTGCGTCATACATATCCTGAGGAGATGGAATATTCACTAGTCTTTTATTTTGAACATCAAACTTTTCATCTTTTAAAATTAAAACATTGTTTTCTAAATACCTCTTATTCACTGCATTCTTATCTGCTGTAGGATCAGCAACATTTCCTATTCTTTTACCTTTTGCATTAATTACATTCCCATCTTGAATATGTAAATATTTTTGATCCAAATTACTTAATTCACCTTTAAGTACAGCATCTAAATCTCTTATTCTTACAGCAGTTTCTTGAACAAAATCTGAAAAACTACCATTAATATTTTTTTCTATTTCACTTTTAACTTCCAGATTATTCTCTCTCATTTGTTTTAAAACATATTCTCTTGTAGTAACATCATGTTCATCTATAGGTTCTTTACAATTTTTTAAATTTTTTTCTTCCATATCATAATTACCATCATCTGTTAATTTAAATCCATTTCCAGGAGGTCCAGATGGTCCAATTCCAAATTCTTCATAAGACGAACCAAAAGGGTACCAATTCATTTATTTAATCTAAAGTTTTCAAAGTTTTAAATTCCTTATTAGCCATATTAAGTGATCCTCTTTTTGTTTCATTCACGATGAAATAAAATCTATATGGTTTACCTGGATTTGATCCTAATCTCCAGTTAAATTCTAGTCTTAAATTCGAAATATTAGTATACTCTGGATGATTAGATAAATTAAAATAAAAGATTGGATACAATCTCGCATAATTTACATAACTTATAAGACATCCACTTTCAGTATTATGAGTATTTAATCCAGCTGCTAATAATTCAGAATAACATCTATTATAATCTAACTGCCCATCTTTAAAATTCGTTTTATAAATTTCTTCTGGAACTTTTTTATTATTACATAATATCCAGCATTCAAGGAGATCTAAATTATCAAAAACCATATTGTTCTGATTTTGATTGCTTTCTTTTTCTACATACTGTGGAATGACAAGAACACTTAACACCTCATCAGATGTAGTTCTTATATGACATGCACCACTTGATGTTGTTTGCTGATTACTTTTCTCAATTGAAGCAGAACACCAAGTAATTTCAATAGGTGTAGAATTCAAAGCTATACTTTTAAATTCAGCCTCAATGGATGGGTACAACTCTACATAAGGTAACCATAATTGAAAATCAGATATAATAACTTTATAATTAGGATTTGCAACATCTGTGTATAACATATCATTATGACTATTTCTTTGAAATTCAAATGTAACTTTTATATCAGAAATTAATCTTCTAAAATCGTTGAGGAACCCAAACAGTTGTCTTAAAGGAATCCAAAATTTTATTACATTACTGTTTTTTGTTAAAAGCCATCTCTGTCTAAATCCTTTATTATAAGAGGCATTTTCTTTTAATTTGATATCTGATCCTTTCTTTACATCTTTATCAGGATCATATATTACTATTTTATCTTTATCAGCTGATTCTGATGTATCAACATAATACATCATATTTGTAGCCTCTGAAGTGGAATAATCTTTTGTGAAATTTATAAGTCCATTAATTTGATGAATTAATGAAGCACATTCAATATTAGAATCAGTTTGTTCTTTTCCTATAGTTAATGAAGCGGATCTAAACAGATTCCCGCCATTTACAAATGTAACATTATCAGTTCCTATAGTATCATTATTATTTTTTACTATTTTACTTTCTAAGCATATATAACCGTTACTATATAATATAGGTGAATTTGTATCTTTAATAGTAAACTTATATTGATCAGATTCTTTTACATTAGTACTATCTTCATTATGTTTTATATATTCATACTTAGCAATTTTATTACTATAATAATCTGGAATAGCTTTTAAGTCCCAAAGTTTTTCCATTTATTAGGATAAAAAACTCATTTATACCGTTTCAAACCAGATCCATATCGATCCTGAATTTTCGTTTTAGCTAATATATCATTAACAGTTACAGGAGGTTCAGATAATATATTTTCAAGTTTATTTTGAATAACTTTTTTAGCTTTATCTTCAATTGCTGTTTTTGCTGATTTACCTAAAACTTCTAATATTATTTTTCCAAAAGTTTTAATTCCTTCAGTGAAGATATTACCACCATATCGTTTTGCATATAATCTATGTTTGTTATAATTCATTTATTAAGCTAAAATTAATCTATATAAAACTCTCATATTATTCAAGTCTATCAGTTCATTATCTTGATTCGTGATATACATTCGAATTCTATGAATATAATTTCGTCTATTAATGGGTAAAAATAAAGGATTTATTTCATCAATTTTTATTAAACTACCAGGAGGATTAGATGGCGTAAAGGAATACAAAATATCTGAATTAATATTATTATATAGAGCTCCTGTAATTACATCACAATGAATGTGTATGTCATCAACTCCTCTAGAAATGTTTGTCATATATTTTCCTTCTTGATGATTATCTTCATATATTTCTGATTCAAATCCTAAAATTTCATGTAATTTACTCTCTCTAAGATCAATTTTATATTCATCTTTTAATTCAATTATAAAGCGCTGTGTAGCGAAATTAGCTTTAAATTTAATTGGTGGTTCATCTCCAAATCGTTTTATTAAAAAGTTATTTAATTCCCTTAATGTGTAATTTCCATTATCTAAAGTTATTTCATGCCATAAACTACCATCAAAATACTTAAATGTATTATTTTCATATTCTTCATCAATATTGTTATATGAAACCCACATAGACATAGATTTTAAAGCTATTTTTGAATTTTCATTAACAGGAATAGGTGGGACATATTCAATTGTAAAATCTTCTGATTTCTCAAAATTTTTTGAATCTAAAATTAACATTTATTAAGCACAAAATCTTCATTATAACCACTTGGTTCTTGGGTAAAAGAATATAAAACTTCAACAGGTGATTTACCTTTATTCCTTTGAGTTATGTATTTCATACAATAAAAACCACATTTAACAGATGTTGGTTCTTGTAAAAAACTCGAATTATATCTAATTCCTTTATTAGATGTTTCAAGATATTTTACAATATTTTTAGGTATGAAAATGTTATTCAATTTAATGTCTTTATATTTATATTCTCCAAATGGATCAAAATATTCCACAAAATTATATTTAGGATCATTATAATAACAGACCCAATGAGTCCCAGGTCCTGTAGATATATCTAAATTAATAATTCCACTTTCAAATTTCTTAATCTTTTTAGGTAATAAATCTGATGTAAATACACCTCTGAATCCTTTTACATCTTTCATATTTTGTTCTATCGTTTTATTGGATATACCTCGTAATTCTGAAGAACTCCCTTTCCAGAATGTTTTTTTTAAGGTGTGAACCTTTCGGTTTACAACCTGATCCAGTTACTTTACTTAAAGCTTTATTCACACCAAAACTAGCAGCACCAGATAAAGCACCAGTACCAAGAGCTGCTAAGATAGGGATCAAAAAGGGTAAAATACCTCCGTTTTTCTTTAATTGTGTCTTACTTATAGTTATTCGTTTACCATTTTTAATTTGATTAATTTGAGTTTTTGTTAAATACATATCATGATTAGCACTTTTAGTTTTATCAATTTGCAATGTAATTTCTTCACCTTTCTTAACTGCTGATTTTAATTTGTTTTTCTGACCTTCACTCAAATAAATTCTTGATACAATATAATTACTCATTTATTAAGATAGAAACTTTGAATAATATTGTTTTACTTGCTCATTAGTCATTTTACCCTCTTTCAATAATAAATCTAGTATTTGAACTACTTGGTTATATACTTTCTTATTTTTAGTTCCCTTACATATTTTATCTGTTAATTTATCTAAAATATTAAGACCCTCACCCATATAGTAATTCCCCATTTTGAGAGCTTCTAATGCTCTAATATATTTTCGCACCTCAGCCATTTTATAATCGAAACGATCAATTTTTTTCTGTAATTTTTTCTTTTTTCTTCATCTTTAGCATTATTAAGTGCTTTTACTTGAGGACCTTTTAGACGTCCGATTTCACTGATTTTTTCATTTGCTTGTTTTATTTTTTCATCAATCTCTTCATCAGACTTATTAACTAATTCTGAAGGTAAATCAAATCCTAACTTTTTTTAATAACTGATACATTCAAGTTTTTGTTTAAGTTAATTTTATGAATTCCTGCTTCTCTCTCATACATTTCTTTAGCATCTGAAATAGGTTCTTCAACATCTTCTAAGGCAGGAATTCTTGAAGATTCTGCAATTGGTTGAAATGAAAGTTCTTCAATTGCATCTTGAATAGCTTTTAAATTTTCTTTTCTAGATACATCTTGATATTCTAATTTTTCAACTATAGGTTTATGAAATTTTGTGATTGCCTCTTCATATCCTAAATCTTCTAATTGCTTTTCCTTATTTCGTTTTCTTAGTTCAGCATTTACTTTTGCTAATTTTAATAAATCTTGTATCACTTTACTCATTTATTTAACTGAAAATTTGCTTCCAAGCAAATTATTTTACTTCCAAGCAAATTATTTTACTTCCAAGCAAATTATTTTACTTCCAAGCAAATTATTTTACTTCCAAGCAAATTATTTTACTTATATAAATGGAAGATTTTGAACAAATTGAAGAATATTTATCTTTTGCTGAAATGGCATTATATCTAGCTGAATGTTATTTATCTCAAGGAATACCAGCTGAAGACTTATTATTTGAAGCTGAAATGTTTATTGAAGATGCTGAATTTCTATTAAATAAATATGATTAAGCCTTGCAGCATTAAACTAAAAGATTATTCAGAACCAGAAGAATTTATAGATCCAAATCAAAATCCAATATTACCTATTCATCCTTTTAAACTTTTAATAACAGGATCTTCAGGATGTGGAAAAACAAATTTACTATTAAATTTAATATATGATCATTTAAATTTTGATGCATTATTCATATGTGCAAAAGACATTAACGAACCTAAATACTCTAAATTAAAAGAAAATTACTCAGTGTTTGATGATATAGAAGAGGAAGACATTTTAAAAATAAAGGGAAAGAATAAAAATAAGTTATTAAAATTATTTAAAAAGTTTAAGAAAGAAACATTATTTAGTTCAGACATAAATGAATTTATTACTGTAGATGACTTAGATCCTTCATTAAAAAATCTAGTTATTTTTGATGACTGTGTAAAAGAAAAAGATCAAAACGAAATTGAAAAATTTTTTATAAGAGGAAGGAAGAAAAATGCATCCATTATTTATTTATCACAGACCTATTATTCAACACCTATTGATATAAGAAAAAACTGTGATTACTTTATATTTTTTAAACTTCAGCACAGAGAAATTAAACAAATTATTAGAGAAATTGATGGTGATTTTAATATAGATCCTTATCAAAAAAGTATTAAAAAACCTTATGATTTCTTCATGTTAGATTTGAAAAATCCTCATATGAGATACAGACATAACTTTGATCCTATATAAATGGAAGAATATTTAGAAAAGAAAATGTATGTATACAGAAAAAGTTTTAATTACTATAATAAAATTAGTATATCACTATCAGTAGGCAAATTTATATTTAGTGCTTCAGGTTTATCAGCTTTTGCATTTATTCCTTTAGCAGCACTTTCTTTAGGAGCAGGAGTCATTGAAGGTGTTGATAAAACTCTAAATATTTCAGAGAGAAAAGAAGAATATAAACAAGCTTACAAATTTTATAAACAGATATTAAATTTAATAAACGCTAATTCAATTTCAGAACAGGATGCTTACGTTAGAGAAGAGGATTTTATAAAAAATATGAAGTATTTTCCTTTAGAGAAATATGTAAAACAAACGCAACTAAATGGTTATAGATATGTAAAATAGATTTACACTTAAATAAATGGAATTACAAGGAGGTGATATAGTAGGATGGTTACAAGATAAATTAAATCCACCTGAAATGCATATACCTGGTTACCAGTATTGTGGTCCATTTACAAAATTAGAAAAGAGATTAAAAAGAGGTGATCCAGGAATTAACAGAGTTGATAAAGCTTGTAAAAAACATGATGTAGCTTATAGTAAAACTAAAGATACTAAACAGAGACATATTGCTGATCAAGAACTCTTAAACGATTTAGATTCAATTGAAAATACTACAAGTGGATTCTATCCATTAGGAGAGAAACAAGCTAGAGCTGTTATAAAACCAATTATAAAAGCAAAGAAAACATTTGGTTTAGGAATTTCATCCTATATAAATATGTATTGCTTAAAGTGCAAACAGAAAACTGAAACTAAAGATATTCAAGAAACAGTAGCTAAAAATGGAAGACCGATGGCAAAAGGAAAGTGTAAAGTTTGTGGAGCTAAAAAGAGTGTTTTTTAAAGACGTCGTGAAACACCTTAAAAATATTTATTATACACCAGAAACTGGTTATTGTGGTATTAATGAATTACAAAGAAAAACTAAATTACCCAGGAAAGATATAGAAGAGTTTTTACATCAACAAGATGTATATACAAAACATAAACCACTTATTCATAGATTTAAAAGAAGAAGAATTTATGTTTCTCATGTCAATGACCAATTTCAAGCTGACCTTATAGATATGCAAGAATTTAAATCCTTTAATAATGACACAAATTATATTTTATCAGTGATTGATATATTCAGTAAATATGCTTGGACAATTCCGATTAAAAGAAAAACAGGTGAAGAGGTAACTAGAGCATTTAAAAAAATATTTAAAGAAAGAAAACCAGAAAAACTTCAAACAGATAAGGGTACAGAGTTTATAAATAAACAAACTCAAAAGTTATTCAAGGATGAAAATATTCACTGGTTTACAACTGAGAATATTGAGATTAAATGTGCTGTTATTGAAAGATTCAATAGAACTTTAAAGACTAAAATGTGGAAGTATTTCACAGCAAATAATACTAGAAAGTGGTTAAATGTACTAGATAAATTAATTAAGAATTATAATAATTCTTATCATAGATCCATTAAAATGACACCTATAGAAGCAAGTAAGGAAGAAAATGAATTAAAAGTTTATAATAATTTGTATAAAGAAAAAGAGAAAAATAAACCAAAATATCAAAAAGGAGATAAAATAAGAATTTCAAAATATAAAAGAGAATTTAAGAAAGGTTATCTTCCAACATTTACAGAAGAAATATTTATAATTTCCGATATATTGAACACAGATCCTCCGACATATAAAATAAAAGATTTAAATAATGAAGAAATTACAGGAACATTTTATGAAAAGGAACTGGTTAAATATGATAAGAAAGATGAGGTTTATAAGATTGAAAAAATTATTAGAAAGAAAGGAAATAAATACTTAGTTAAATGGTTGGGATATCCTGATGAATTTAACAGTTGGGTTGACGCTGTAATTTGAAATTTTTTTGCAAAACGCCCCTTCGGAGGAGGGTCTATGCTTTATTTTTTTTTTATTTTATTTGTACCTGGCCAGCCAGGTACGTATGGGCGTTTTAGACCCTCCACCGGTTGTTATTCACACTCTACCATCAGATGTTATTCACGCACACGCTCTACCATGAACCAAACTTATTTTCAAAGTTTGAACAGGGAGCCATTCTACCGTATCGAGTTTCGAACCTGAGACCTTTTGCATGCATGCCTGACTCGCTACCACTCGGCCAACACAGGCCGATGAATTCTTGCTTGAAACATATATTTACGTTTCAAGCAATAGAAAATTGGCGATGATCCAAAGTTGTTACGTAACGAAGAATTGCTTCTTTCCGAGGACACGTATCGCGCGCCGCGGAGAGTATTTTGGCAGCTGTTCAACTCTGGTTATGTAAACATTTTCGCTCGCAGCTTATCAGTAATGACTACATCTAAGCAAGAAAGAGATTTAATTGCTTGTGCTACCATCTATATGTGAAAGAAAAAACTGTATTTCAGTATTTAAAGATATAATTTCTTAGGCAGGAATTATTAACGATTTAAAATAAGATATACGTGAAAAAGTATTTAATAACATGATATCTAATAAATGGCTTCATTAAAAGATGTATGTTATGAACAAATCAAAGATAATTACTGGTATGGTCTATTTGGAGATTTTAAAATTATAATAGATAAAAATACTGGATACTTTAATGCTACAAAATTATGCAAACAAGGTGGTAAAAAATTTAAAAAATGGTTAGAGAATAAAAAATCTCAAGAATTAATAAAATATTATAAAAATTGTGGTGGCCCGAATTCGGGCCGCCATAAAAATGATCAAATGTATGAAATAAGAGAAGGAACAGGTAAGAATATTATTAATGGAACATATGTTAAGCAGGAATTAATTTTAAATATATCTTGTTGGGTTTCAAACGATTTTTATGATAAAGTTAACAAGATTGTTAAAGACTATTACATTAAAAAATTCAATGATAAATACAAGAATGATAATGAAAAATTAAATAAGAAATTAAATAAGATAAAAAAGAAAATGGAAAAATTAAAACTTGAAAATGAAAAATATAAAGAAGTAGAAGAGGATATAACACCTAAAACTGCTAATTCTAAAAAGCTTCATATGTTTACTATCATACAGAAAAATAAAGAAAACTCTGATTATCCTTATTATGTAATCAGATGTCAAAGAGATAAAATGAATAAAACTATTGGTAATTTAAAAATAAAGTATCCAGATTTAAATACAGTATATGAAATAAAATATAATCCTAATTCTATTAATTTATTTAACAGAGTTAAAGAAAATATATCATACATAGAAACTAAATTTAATCATCTTAATATTGTTAATGATCATACTATTGATAATTTAAAAGAGGCTATTAAAAGAATAACTAAGTTCTAAAAAGTTTTTAATAAAATGATATCTAATAAATGGAAAATGATATTGAAGAAGCGAATTACTTTTCTTATTCATCTTCAGAAGAAGAACAAATTGAAATTCCTGAAAATTTTAAAAAAGTAATGAAACAAATAAAAAGAATGAAATATGATGAAGAGGAAGACTGTTATTATATAGATTATAATAAATATTTAAAAAGTAGATATGTTAGTAGAATAAGATATTTTAATCAGTTTAAAAGAAAAAATAACCTTAAATTTAATAAGGAAGCAGAAGATTTATTTTTAAAATTATTGGATTTTATGTACTATGAGAAAAATTTAAAATATGTATATTTTATTAAAAAAATTTGTGACTATTATAATATATCAAATGATATTAAAATTAATATAAATCCAAAAAATGAAAAGATCTGGGAAGACTTTAAAGCAGCAAGCTTTTCAGCTTAAAGCAAAGTATTTATAAATTTGTTTCCTAATAAATGGAAGACAAAACATGCACAAGTTGTAAACAAACAAAACCTATTGATGAATTTTACATTCATCGTCGTTATGGTAGAGTTGATCGTCAGCATATTTGCAAATATTGTCAAACTTATACTCTATATAGGAAACTGGTTTGTGATTGTGGAAGAGAATATACTTATGCTCATTATCAAAGACATTTAAGAAGTTCTTTACATAAACGTCTTTTGAAAATCTGTTTATAAAAATACCTGCCTATAAATAGTTACAAATTTTTTTCCTTATAAATGGAAAAGTCTTTGAAGCCTATTATTGTGCATCTTAAAAGTGCTCTGAATGCTATTAGTGTTCAGAAACTTAGAAATGCTTTAAAAAGATTAAATATCAGAAAACGAAATGTAAAAAAAGATGATTTAATTAAATCGTTGATAAAATATATTAGAAAGACAGGTGATTATAAGTCTGTTTTAGTAGATATCCTTGGATTAGATACATCAGAATATTTAGATAGAAAAAGAAAAATATTTATTAATCATCCAGAGAGAAGAAATAGAATTAAAAAATTATTTGATTCTTTTAACTTAAAATTCAAAGATAACAAACTGAAACCAAGAAAAGAAAAGAAAATTAAAACAGATGTAAATCTTGAAAAATTATTTAAACCTATACAATTCAAAAGACAAATATAGTAAAAAATCAATTGCTTGGTTAGATTATCTGTCTAAAAAGAATAATATCAATATTCAACATGCATTAAATGGTGGAGAGAAAAAATTAAAATTAGGTAAGAAAATTTATAAAGTAGATGGATTTTATGAAAACACAGTGTTTCAATTTCATGGATGTCACTGGCATGGATGTAATAGATGTTATAGAGAATCAACTATAAATGAACAGAATCAGATATGTATGAAAGACTTATATAAAAGAACTAAGAGGATTCAAAAGAAGATTTTAAAAGCTGGATATGAATTAATTGTTATATGGGAATGTGATTTTAATAATAATAAAGAAATTAAAAAATATATAAAAAATGAATGGAATAGAGATTTCGTGGAACCTTTAAATCCTAGAGATGCATTTTATGGGGGTAGGTGTGAGCCTACTAAATTGAAATATGAATTTAAAAATAATGAAAAAGGTAGATATATTGATGTATGTTCACTGTATCCAACTGTAAATTACTTTGATAATTATCCAATTGGTCATCCTGTTAAGATATTTAATCCTGAAAAATTTGATAAAGAATGGTATGGTTTCATCAAATGTAAGGTCTTACCACCTAGAAATTTATATCATCCAGTGTTGCCAATTAAAGATGAAAAATTGATGTTTGCTCTTTGTAAATCATGTTCTAAAACTATCAAATGTAATCACTTTAAAACTGTTGTAGATAAAAAGAAATGTAAAGAATGCTTTGAAATTAGAAATAAGGAGTGTAATCATAAAAGAGACGAAAGATGTTTCACTAGTACATGGACTACTGATGAAATGAATTTAGCAATTAAAAAAAGATATAAAATTTTAAGAATATATGAGGTTTGGAATTTTGAAAATAAAACTGATGAACTATTTAGAGATTACGTTAAAATGTTTTTGAAAATCAAATTAGAAACAGATGATAAATGGTCTGAAAACTTTAAAAGTGAAAAAGAATATAAGAAGACAGTTTACAAGAAATTAGATATAAAATTAGAAAAAATAGAAAAAAATCCAGGAATGAGATTTATAAGTAAGATATGTTTGAACTCATTATGGGGTAAGTTTGGACAGAGAAAAAATATGAAACAGACTAAATACGTAATGGATTTAGATGAATTTTATAAAATTATATTAGATGATAATCTCAAAGAATTAAATATGATATTTATGAATGATGACTGTGTAGAAATGACTTATAAAATGAAAGATGAATATGTTAAAAATAACTTCAATACTAACGTTTATATAGCAGCTTTCACCACTAGTTCTGCTAGAATTAGATTATATAAAATGCTTGATAAATTACGTGAAAAAGTGATTTATAAAGACACAGATAGTGTTGTGTATATAGATGATGGAACTAATAAAATCAAAACAGGATGCATGTTAGGAGAATGGACAGATGAATTGGGAGAGGACAAATATATGAAATCCTGGATAGCTGGTGCACCAAAAGACTATGGATACATACTAAATGATGGAACTGTAAAAGGTAAAGTTAAAGGATTTAAAATGAGCTATGAGAATGAAAATATTTTGAATTTCAATGATAGAATGAAAGTAATAACAGGTGAAACAGATTACTTAGAAATATCAAATAATCAGTTTAAGATACAAAAAGATAGAAATATAGCTGTAGATACACTGAACAAGAAATACATGTTTGGATTTGATAAAAGAAGAATTCTAGATGATTTGAATACTGTACCTTTTGGATATGTATTTAAAAAAGTGAGTAAATATAAACAATGAATGATATAATTGTGATTATAAATATTCAAGGATTTGTACTCCCAAATCGTAAGATAGCAAGAGAGATAAGTTGGGTACACTCAAAACTGAATATTGGTGAAACAATATCAGTGTTCACACCTGACTGCAAATTAGATGAACAAGAATTGAATATCGTACGTAAGTGTGTTTTAGATGTGCATGGACTGAGATTTAAAAGATATCCAAATAGCAAAGAACTATGGATTAATAATTGTGAGGTAAAGAACTATATTAAAAACCTGTACCATATTTATGGTGGTACATTTGCATATAAAGGAGGAGTAATGGAAAAAGAGATGCTTGAAGATATTCCATCTGTTGATTTAGATATACCTAAATGTCCAAGAGTTTTAGGCCCCGGATGCTCTATGTATAGATGTATGCATTATAAGAATTATATTTCAAAAAATGAAAACTTATAAATGGATTTAATGGGTGACCTTAGAGCTCTATACTGTTCTTCAGATAAAAAATATAGTAACGAAATATCTCAATTCGCTCATTTTTGTGATGACTTGATTCATATGTATAGAGATAATTACAAGTTTTCAGATATTCTAACTATAGTTTATAAATATTTAAAAAAGGTAAAAAGAATGATTGATAAAAAAGAAAAAAACGAGGAAATTAAAAACAAAGGATTAGAAATTTTAAATGAGTTTGTAAGTTATTGTAATTTACAGTTCTCATCACATGTATTCAAAAACCTTTAAAAAAATAAAATCTTATAAATGGATGAGTTCAATAGCATCAGATTATTTACAGAAACACAGAAATTAAAAGATTTGAATCCTGGAGATTATAAATTGATGTCACTGAAAAAAATCCAAACGAAATTCGGAGATGCAACTATTGCAAAAATAGAAGTCAATGATGAAGAAAGAGAATATTATCTTAGAAAATGTCACGGAAAACTATCTGACAGTGCAATTAAAAAAATTAATAAAGGTAATTATATATTCAGATTCAGAGGTAAAATTGATGATCTATATTATGATTATGAATTAGTAAAAACTTAAAAAAACGAATTCTATTAAAATGAAAGTTCACTTCGATCCTAATGTCATATATGTAGGAAATGAAAAGGTATATGGGAAACATATGCAGTTGATCGAGAGAGGTTCAAAAGAAGAATTACCGAAACAGAAAATAAAATTATCTTTAAAGAGAAACATAGAAATGAAGTACTACATAACAAAACCTTATATTATTGAATTCGTTTAAATCTTTGTAATATTTTTAATTAAATCTTGAATTTGTTTAATCTTCCTAAATTTTTAATCTTTCTATAAGGGGTATCCATTTTGGGTACCCCTTTTTTTAATGCATTTTTAAAAAGGACTTTGCAAAGTAGTTTGTTTTACAACTTTTCTATTGATCACTAAATCCATCATTTCATCACTTTCAAAGCTATTCAAAGCTCAAAATGATTGCAATTGTTCAAAAAAGTCGTCAAATATCATCAAAAATGTGTGTTTTTATGATGTCTGTTTTTATGAAAAAACAGAGTAAAAACTTCAATTTTCAAAAATCTGATGTTTTGACTATTTTATGCCCAAAAATCAATGATTTTTAATGAAAATATGGTGTTTTTGATCATAAAAAGCCTTAAACTGTTCGTGATTATTGAGGTCTGAAAAATCAAAAAATGCCTGATTTTGAGGTTTTTATGCGAATTGGGTGTGTGCCATAGTACCCCCCATATACTACTCATGTGCATTGTTACTTGTTTCGTTACAGGATACCCCACGGTGAAGGGTTATATCTACAAGAAATGATTATTTTTGCACTGAAACATATCCGATAAAGCTGAATTTTTTTATTGCTAACGAGGTACACGGATTTGAAGGATGGTTATCAGAAAGATTTGAATTCCAGAGTTTGTCAGTATTATTAATGAATGACAGTAAATCTGATGTACTCTAATTACAGTAAGTATTGTTGGCCACGACCCTGGTTGGAAATGAAATGTATTCTGAACATTTTGAATAGCAAAACTATGCAGTGATTTTGACAGCAATTTCTTACTTTTGCCCACCATTTTACTTTCATTTCACATTTTCATTGTTTCTAGTCATAACGAGGAAAACAAGTACGTAAAATCATGCAATGCATTGATTATGATACGTTTTCCAACATACCAGAAATTATTACTCGAGTTATGAGGATAATGGCTGTGGAATAAATCTCGCTTCTGTGTCCTGACCTTTGATACCATTTCGATTATATTAAACAGAACCGGTTCAGTATATCTCCGGAACAACATGATAAAGTTTTGCCGCAATCGAAGCATTTTTACGTAAGTTATGACGTATAAGGGCGACGGAATGGATCCCGCTCCTATGTCCTGACCTTTCACCCATTTTCAATAGGGTTCGTTTTCAGGTTGTCCCCTACCATATACTAAAATTTTATCGAAATCGAACCATTTTTACGCGAGTTATCGTGCGGACAGACAGACGGACAAAGCTGGAGCATATACGCTTCTTCAACCCAAGGTTGGAAAGCGTAAAAAACAGAGCCGCTAAGATATCATTACCCACAGTCTTTGATGATGCAAAAAGAATATTAGAAAACAAATGATATCAATATTAATCCTTAAGTACATTTTCTACCATCGTACTCTTAAATTCTACACTGATTTTTTTAAAGCACAGAATTTCGCCTCTCTTAAAATATTCAAAGATTTTACGTACCGCAAAAATAAAAACTGAGAAACGAATAAAAAAACAACTTTAGAAATGAAAACGCTATTTATCAATGTCTTATAGAAAACATTTCCGCACGTATAGAAACAAGTTAGTAAAATCATGCAATGCATTGATTATGATACGCTTTCCAACATACCAGAAATCATTACTCAAGTTATCAGGCTGTATAATAAATCTCACTCCTGTGTCTTGACCTTTGAACCCATTTCGACGATATTAAACAGAATTGGTTCAGTATACCTCCGGAACAGCATACTAAAGTTTTGTCGCAATAGAAATATTTTTAATCAAGTTATGAGGATAATGGCTGTGGAATAAATCTCGCTCCTGTGTCCTGACCTTTGACCTCATTTCGATGATATTCAACAGAACCGGTTCAGTATATGTCTGGAACAATATACTAAAGTTTTGTCGCAATAGAAGCATTTTTAGTCAAGTTATAAGGATAATGGCTGTGGAATAAATCTTGCTTTTGTGTCCTGACCTTTGACCCCATTTCGATTACGTTCAAAAGAACCGGTTCAGTATACCTCCGGAACAACATGCTCAAGTTTTGTCGCAATCGACGCATTTTTACGTAAGTTACGAAGCATAAGGGCAATGGAATGGATCCCGCTCCTATGTCCTGACCTTTGACCCCTTCCGCCCATTTTCAATAGGGGTCGTCCCCATGTGGTTCCCTACCACATACTAAAATTTCATCGAAACCTAACCATTTTTACACGAGTTATCGTGTGGACGGACGGACCGACAGACAGACACAGGGACAAAGCTAGAGCATACACGCTTCTTCAACCTACGGTTGGAAAGCGCAAAAAATGAAAGAAAGCTTCTGGAAGGAACACGCATTGGTTGCCTGGTGATTGGAGAAATAATTTCAGAATCATTCGCTGATTCACGTAGAACGGTTGCTGTCACATGGCTTTATTTAAAACGACTTTGTTTGTTGATGGGACAAAAAAACAACAACTTCATGTTGTACGCTGACTTCAAATGATTTCGGATTAAGCTGGAATTCTTTGAACTCTAACTCATACGCATCTGTTCTCCCTCTACTCCAGCAGTTTCTGAAATCAGTTTTCCAACGCTTCACTATGCTGCCACTGTTCGTTTCACTTTTGAGACACCGGAAATACTCGGAGAATGTTGACGATTAGCACAAGCTTGCGTAAGACACTGCAGTTTTTTTGATAAAGCATGTCCGAACAATAAAGCGAAAGAAGTTGACATTACCTAAATTATGCCGCAAACTATTGGTTGGTGCAGATGAGATGTCAGAAATGTGAGAGTGTCACCTTCAAACCTTCATCACAATAGGAAGCACCCACCTGCCTAGTTAAAGCAGTTCCCCTCTTTATCAACACACTTCTGCTAACGGGTTACGAAGCTGTGGATCCCACGGCTATAAAACTCCTGTGTCACCGAGAGCAAGATCTGGGGAATAAGTTGAGTTCTAAAGGGTTTAATTCTTCGTAATTAAACTGGTGGATTTGTTGACAGTCGTTCCAGAGATATGTGGGTGAGAGTTGTCGTGCAACCTAAGAACCCCTTCTTGTTAACCAACACTGGCTGTTTGGTACGGAGGTTTTTGTGCATCAGCTACATTTCAGTTAAACAGCGGTCCGAATTGATGGCCTTACCTGGTCAGAAAAATTACTGATGAATCAAATCGGCAGCAGATCACCATACAAGAACCAGAACTCTCCGCAGGTGTAGGCATAGCTGCTTTGGACGCTTGTTACAGAAGACCCAATTTTTATTGCCAGTTATCCCATGCAGGAATTCTTCCTGTCTGCGCTTGCTAAGGAGGGAAATGCGTACCTCCATATGACGTGTCTTATGGCTGCTGTCAATTCGTTGGGCACCTATACTCGAGGCAAGGCTAAACTGACTATGGAGTTAAAGTTGTGCACTTCCACTGCATAATATAGTTCCAATTAAAAAGCCCGTGTTCGAGTTTGAACTCAGACCTAAAAAGGACATGGATATATAGATGTTCTAAATGTTGTGCGTACGTACATTATATAAAAAAAGATCGCAGTTTTGGGCGCGTTTCGAAAAAATACAAATATTCGCATTTCGGCGACGTCATTGTCACTCGTGTTTCGCTTCAGAGAGGCTATACACGAAGGATATCTACTGCGAGAGGGAGAGGAGAATTGTGTTAGCATGAGGGTAATTGGGGAGATAATGGTTTGGAGATTAAGCTTGCTCCTTTCTTGGTGGTTACTGTTTTAAAATACTCATTCAGAAATCGTTTGTCTGGTGGTCAGCAAGGATGGGAAGGTGTGGGCGTTGAGGGGTGACATCGTGATGGTACGCGAGAAGTCACCCTTAGGGAGAAGGATCCGCGCCACATGACATCCCATTAGTGCGGGGGGGGGATACTGATACACAAGAGCTATCTTGTAGGTGAATCGGTTTCACAGCATTAATAGTGTAATCAGGTTAGCTTTACCCCGAGTATAGACATCCCGCATTTTCCCCTTTCCCAGGGATGTGAGACGCCGTATAATCGTCGAATGATGCACACGGACCTTAGCTACGATCCCACGGTCACTTTGCCGTGGGTATGCTTCCACGTTATTCCTATCTACTGATGGACCATCACGAGGAGCATTTGCAAGAGAAGTGTCCACTCCTTGGAATTTTGCAAACCATCAGGTTACAGTGCGTTCATTTGCAGTACCCTGCCCAAACACCGAATTAATTTCCGGGCTGCCATACACAAGGGGGAGGGCTTTGGTGTAAGTGGACTCTATTGTCCACTTTGACCGAAGCATGTGCACTCGCTGTTGAACCTTGACGCGAAAAATGGGAGGTACAGTAAATAGCGATTTATGTAGCGGATTTTAGGGAGGGAGTGTCTGACCCCAGGGTCTTAAACCCTTAGAAGTAGCATGCTGGGAGATTTGGGCTAGAGTACCCGATACGGAAGCGAGGTAGAAAGTCAGTAGAATAGATAACCTTATTTGCAAAGGCCATTAATACCCAGGACGGCCATTAAGCGTGCTCTCCGAGGCGCGGCCAATATATAGTGGTTGGGCAGTCGGACTGGGATCCAATCCTCAACCGTAAGGTTGGAAGCTGGCTACATTAACCACAGGGCCATCCGCGGGCGAAATGACGCACACAACGCGAACAACAGATAAATACCCACCTTGTGAGGTATGCCGTACAATGGCGCACCTAAGGAGGGGGTTTTAGGGGCTTAAGCCCCTCCAAGGAGATTAACAGCGACGTACGTCACAAAAATAAACATTCACAAATATTATTTTACATGTTCAAAACATTACATAGTAGTCTTCTATTACATGGTATCTTCTTCCCAAAGACCCAAAGAGATTAAGAGCGACGTACGTCACAAATTAAACATTCAAAAATATTATTTTACATGTTCAAAATTACATAGTGTCTGATATAGTGTTTTCTATTACATGGTGTCTTCTTCCCAAAGAGATTAAGAGCGACGTACGTCACAAATTAAACATTCAAAAATATTATTTTACATGTTCACAACATTACATAGTGTCTTCTATTAAATGGTGTCTTCTTCCAAAACCTCAAAGAGAATAAGAGCGACGTACGTTACAAATTAAGCATTCAAAAATATTATTTTACATGTTTACAACATTACATAGTGTCTTCTATTACATGGTGTCTTCATCCCAAAGCCCCAAAGAGATTAAGAGCGACGTACGTAACAAATTAAACATTCAAAAATATTATTTTACATGTTCAAAATTACATAGTGTCCGATATAGTGTTTTCTATTACATGGTGTCTTCTTCCCAAAGCCCCAAAGAGATTAAGAGCGACGTACGTCACAAATTAAACATTCAAAAATATGATTTTACATATTAAAAATTACATAGTGTCTGATATAGTGTTTTCTATTACATGGTGTCTTCTTCCCAAATCCCAAAAGAGATTAAGAGCGACGTACATGACAACCGTATATAAACTATAGGCATACACTGTAAACTATATATCATCATCATCATCATCATCATTGTCAACCATTATCAATCCACTGCTGGACGAAGGTCTCCCCAAGTTTCCTCCACAACGGTCTGTCTTGTGCCAGTCTCTCCATGTCACCCCTGCATACTTTCGAATTTCATCCACCCATCTCCCATGAGGTCTTCTTCTGGGTCTTTTCCTGTCCCTTGGAATCCAATCTAAAATTTCGGCTGTCCATCGATGATCTGTCCTTCTGGCAGTATTGTCCAGCCCATTGCCATTTCAGGGATTTAACTCTGATCATGATGTCTTCCACTCTTGTCATTTTTTGGATCCACGAGTTCCTCTTCTTATCTCTCCTGGTTACACCAAGTATGCACCTCTCCATGCTTCTTTGAGTTGTCTGCAGCCTTTGTATGTCTCTTTTAGTTAAGGTCCACGTCTCTGCACCATACGTAAGCACTGGAAGGATGCATTGATCAAACACTTTTCTTTTAAGACATAATGGCATATTGCTCTTGAAAATTATGCTGTTTCTTCCAAAAGCTCTCCAGGCAAGTTTTGTACGCCGATTAATTTCTTCATCAATGTGACCCTCACTTGATATCTGCTGTCCAAGATAAACGTACGTATCTGCTATCTCCAGCTTTTCTCCATCAATCGATAAATCTTCATTTCTTGTAAAAGCATTGAACATCACTTTTGTCTTCTGAAAGTTCATTTTTAATCCCACTTCTTTACTCTTGTCAGCAAGTTCCTGGATCATACTCTGCAGCTCTGATGGGCTAGTTGCAAAAATGACTACGTCATCAGCAAAACGAAGGTGGGTTAGATAATCTCCATTAATCTTTATCCCCTTGTTTTCCCAGCTCAGTGACTGAAAAACACCCTCCAACGTGGCATTAAAGAGCTTCGGAGATATGGTGTCACCTTGTCTCACTCCCTTTCCAATTTTTATGTGTGTTGTATTTTCAAACAGCCTAATCTTTGCACTTGCATTTTCATAGATGTTATTAATAATATTAATGTATGCATCTTCAATACCGCAGGTTTTCAGAGCCATTGTAACTGCTGATGGTTTCACCGAATCAAAGGCTTTTTCATAATCGATAAAAGCCATGCACAATGGAAGTTCATATTCCCTCGCTCTTTCAATTAGTTCTCTCAGCACATGGATATGATCTATTGTGCTGTAGCCACTCCTGAATCCAGCTTGTTCTCTCGGTTGAGCCATGTCCAGTGTTACCTTCAAGCGGTGTGAAAGAACTTTAGTGAAGATTTTATAAACTACTGATAGGAGGCTAATAGGTCTGTAGTTTCCGAGATCCTCAATGTCACCTTTCTTATGTAGCAGGATCATTGTAGCGGTGTTCCAATCCTCAGGAATCTTTCCTTCATTAAGGCATCGAGTGAAAATTTGGGCGAGTACTGTTTCGATTTCTCCACTTGCTTCTTGTATGATGTCTACAGTAATTCCATCTTCTCCTGGAGCTTTTCCCCGCTTCATGTTCTTGATTGCATGTGCAACTTCTGCTGGAAGGACTGGAGGAACTCTGGTACTGGTATCTGTCATGATGTCTGGAGTGCATGTATCATCCCTTTCATATAATTTGGAGTAGAAATCTTTCACTCTTGTCAAAATTTCGTCTCTATTTCTTGTTACAGAACCATCTTCTTTTCTCAGTGCCATAATCTGTTTTCTTCCCTTACTGAGATGTCCCTTTGCTATCTTTAGGCTTTGGTTGTTTTCAATTGCTTTCCTCACTAGTTCACAGTTGAATTTTCTTACGTCTTCAGTGATACTTTTTCGTACTGTCTTGCATAGCTCTATATATTCCACTTTGGAAGTCACATCTTCTTTAGTTGTCCTCATCTCTCTTCTTTTTTGCATCAACATTTTCGTTTTTCCTGATAATTTATTTACATGCAACTTGTTCTTAGACCCAGCTAATTTTGTTGCTGTTTCCATAAGAGCTTTTGGTTACTTTTCTGTTAACTTCAGAGATGTCCACTTCTTCCGATGTTAGGCCTTCTAAAGCAGAGAACCTGTTCTTCAGTTCCAACCTGAAGGTATTATGGTGTTTTTTAAGGTTGATTATGTCAATAGATTTTGTTTGTCTTATGAGCTTGCCACGTTCAAGTTTAGTGTTGAGGTCAACCTTAAATCTCACCAATCTATGGTCACTACCTGTGTTGAACTTGTTTAGCACACTGCAGTCTTCTATGACGAATTTTTTGTTACACATAATAAAATCAATTTCACTTGTCGTCCCATTTGGATGTCTCCATGTCCATTTCCTGTGTGGATTTTTCTTGAAGAAGGAGTTCAAGATGAAAAACCCTTCTGCCTCTGCAAACTCAACGAGAGTATTTCCACGCTGGTTTCTGTTGCCGTGACCGAATTTACCTACTGAAGTTTCATTCTGTTGCCGGTGCCCTATTTTTGCATTGAAATCTCCCATAATTATCTTCAAGTGCTGCTTACCTTTATTATTTAGATCACGAATTCCCTCATAAAATTCTTCAATTTCTTCTTCAGCATGACTTGTGGTGGGTGCATAAGTTTGAATAATCTGAGCCTGGTATCTTCTCGAGAGTTGGATAACGAGTCGTGCAGCTCTGTCAGAAGAACTTTCAATTTCTACCACTTTATCCTTCAGTTTCTTGTTTATTATAAATCCAACACCACTAGTTCTGCCAGTATCTGTCCCACGATAGTAGAAGAGATGTCCACTTTTCAGTTCGATGAGATCTTCTCCTTTTCTCCTTACCTCATTTAGCCCCACGATGTCCCACTTGATCCTTTGTAGTTCCTCTTCCAATTCAAGAAGCCTTGAATCAGAAGATAAGGAGCGTCCATTGTATGTTGCCAAGGTCAGCATCAGATGGCAGCCTAGTCCGGTCCTCCGGGGATTCTTAGCACCCTCTGCCTTCATGTCGCACTGGCCGCTGCCTTGGCCAGGTACATTCCAGCTGCCGGAGACTGAGGGCCAAGATTTAAGTTGTGGAGTCATTTTGGAGGGTTTGGCCATAACTCACCACGCTGGCCAAGCGGGTTGGTGAGTGTGGAATAGAATTTCCTCTGATCCCGATGGTATAGTTATACCGCTATTGGCGGTCGTCAGAGCCCCTTTAGTGGGAACAGGATGCACCACGAGAAGGCGGGGTTGACATTTGTCAAGGAGAGGCTGTGATGTTACGCATCACCTGACCTTACATCCCAAACTATATATATATATATATATAATGTACACACATTACGTACGTATGCTATATATATATATAGCCCCCTCCAACAAGAATTCCTGGGTGCGCCACTGATGTCGTACGACGTTGCTGGATGACACCATTCCACTGGAGGAGGGGGGCAGACATGTCCACCCAATGAAAGCGACATTTCACATAGGACTACACCAACCCAATACTTTATCTTAAGTGGTGCAAAAAGAAGTCAACGAACTTCGATGTAAGTAGTGACTATCGCTCAAGTGATTCACGTGTACTAATCGCATTACTACTGTGTTGCTTTTTCTGTTTGGAACGTGACATCACAAATGTCCTCACCTTCACTGAAAATAAAAAACTCTTTAACAGGAAAGAAAAAAAAAAGGCGTGAAACACAAGTAGGTATAATGTTTGAGGAAATATTTAATCACTTCTATACACAGCCCTAAAACTTGCATTGCCGAATCATACTACAAAAAACAGAATACTTATCGCAACTCAGTGTGAAATTAATTACAAAACGCAATAGAACCCGGTTAAATTACACCCCGATACGATTTCAAATCGCGAGGTACGTGTATCGCAAACTATGGAGAATTTAGAAGGGATTCATTACAGTCACGTGATTCGTCTGTATGAAATTAATTACGTCTGACTGCAATCATGTCTTAGTCATTTGTTAAGCAGTTTGGTTTTCATCTGAAACCAACCACGTGGTACGATTTTAAATGTTACGGAGAACAATAACAACAAAAAGCTTGCATATTTCAAATTATAATTTTAAGTTAATACTACAAGCCAATCAAAAAAGAAGGATTATAAATTCACTAAAGTCAAACACTGAAACAAAAATGGTATGAAGAAACCACAAATACCAGAAACTGTTCATTACGCAGTACTTAAGCGAAATTTCACAGTTATTTGCAATTTTATGTTTAGCCGCATTAAATTTCCATCGGCTTTTTAAAATTGCGCTTGAATGATCTAAAAAGGAGGGGGGATAAAACAGCGAAGATTAAGCATCCCGGAATTTATGACACTGGACCATAGTACTATCAAATTACAAGAACGCGGAAACATTAAAATATAAAATTTGCTCTCATCAACGGCTAAAATAAGTAAACATATAAGATATAGAACGACAGAAAAACTAGAGGAAGGAAAATACAGAACAGTTATTGCTTCCTTGAAATCAATCTTTTTCCTAAGCTATACTTTCAGGTTCCATTCCTATGTAAGGAAATATAACGAAATATGCGGAATTTTAGTTTCAAAACATGCGCAGAAACAAATCTCCATACAGTCTGAAATTAGTAAACAATAAATTTTTGAACTTCTTAAAAAAACCAAAGGTGTCTAAAACAGTGCCTTTATTTAGTTACCCTTCAGATCCTTTTAAATGTTAATCAGATTCGTATATACAACGGAAACACAAAATTGAGTAATTCCTATGCGTTAGCAACACGGCATAAAAGAAAACAAACAAAAATCCAGCACACGATTCTGGTAGCTGGCTAATACTTAACGTAAAATAACGTGAATGAACGTTTACTGGCACATATTACAGTCATTTACAAATCTAGGCATAAAAACAAGACTTTTAAAATTCATACACACAGAAACTCTGAAGACGATATTTTTAACACACAGTTTTCAGAAATTAAACCTTCATATCCAACACAGAATAAACAATACGAAAACTGAACAAATAAAGCAGCAATGCATCTAATAAATGAAACAATGCCAAATGGTAAACTGAAAATCGTAATAATATACAGGGTGTCCGAAAAATAATGAATATATTTTAAATATGCTTCATGAGGAAATAAAGAGAATCCGGAGAACAAAGTTTTCACCATATGGACAAGCAAATTCAAAAAGTTTATAGCAATTCAACCTGAGTACTTTGTCGCTCTTACAATATCTATCCGGGATTCAAATGTCCGTAAAGCGTTGACACACATTTGATGCCTAAAGCACAGACGATGTCTTTGTAATGCAGCTACAGCTTAAACTTGCACATGCGCTCGATAGATTAGGCAGCATGTAAAACTTCTGAGTGACGCTGTCATGTGGTGAAAACCGTACTCTTGTGTCGCAATTCATTTTACGTTGTTCTTTCGAACGGTAAAACAACTGTATTGTGTTAACTTCATTTCCTCATGAAGCATGTTTGAAATGTTGCCATTCTTTCCTGTCAAATATAAGCATAATAATGACAAAACTATTTTAAGTTAGTTCGGTAGAAAAAAACAGGTGTTTACGAGGAAACAAAGTTTTGAATTATACCTTACTGAGAACAACATGACATATGTAAAACTTGACATCTCTACAGCTATCATTTGACAATAATAAATATTAGGTTACGTAAAACGCTTTACTAACGCGTAGTATGAAATGTGTGAGGCAGACTTTTTTCGATGGCGTTCGAACCCCTGCATTTTCCATGGGGTTTTCGCAAACTTCCTGGCAATAGAGACGCAAATGCGTGGAATACAAAGGCCGTTTCACAAAAACTGAGATTATTTTTTTTCGTGTGTTGGCAACAATGCGAAGGGGGAAATAACCACGCAGACGACTAACTGAATTAAGGAATTACCTTTGGCAACAGTTATTAGCCGTGGCAGGCGATTCTGGTTGTGTTATTGCGCAGTTGTTTAAGGTACGTCTGCATTTCGTCATACAGCTATGGAAGTGAGTGATTCAGAGTTAAGAAGTGAAATGTGTGCGATAAAATTTTGCTATCGTTTCGGTAAAACGGCTCCAGACAGTTCATTTAATGAAAAAAGCTTACAAAGATAAATGTTTGGGTGAGTCAATGATTTTTAACTGGCACAATGATTTCAAAAAAGGGTGTTTGTCGGCAGAACTCGCTCCAAGGCCTGGTCGACCTGAAACTGTTGTTACGGAGCGTATCGTTAACACTGTTTGGGCAATCCTGCAAGAAAATCGACGAATGGCGTGTAAAGACATAGCGGCGTCAACTAATATTTCAAAAACGTCGGCATTCCTAATTCTCCGCGACAAATTACGGCTGCATCGTGTGTGATCCAGATGGGTATCTCATCACCTGACGAGAGAACAATTGTTAGCCAGAGTTCAGGTGTATCATGAGTGGAAACAAATGATTGCAAAGAATACAAAGTTTCTAAACATTGTTGGAAACAAACTGCCGATGAAACATGGGTCTACTATTTCAACCACCTTACGAAGCGCGCAACCAGTGTCTGGAAACACACATGCTCGCCTGCTCCGAAAAAAGTCCGCCAAACCAAATCAGCTAGGAAGGTCACGATACTTTTCTTTGATTGTAAAGGTGTAGTCTACCAGCACGCCGTTCCTCCACAAGTTACTGTCAATGCTGAGTATTACATTTCAGTTGAAGCGTATGCGACGACACATATCGATTAAGCGACCGGAACTGGTGGGTAAGTGGACCCTACACCATAACGCCCGCACACATGTGGCTGCTTGTGTTCAACAGTTTCTTACGGAATGCAGTATTGAAATCATGTCAGAGCCTGCCTACAGTCCTGACCTCGCCCCGTGCGATTTCTGGTTGTTTCCAACAATGAGGGAAAAATTCCGTCGTGCAGCATCCAACACGGGTGCTGACATTATTAAAGCTGTACAGGGGTCACTAAACCAGCTTCCACAAAATGCCTTCGCCACATGCTTTGAAAAATGGACTGAACGATGGGACCGTTGCATGTCATCCGAGGGAAGATACTTTGAGAAAGAATAACATATATTTTGCTGTACCTATATTTCTTCATTTTGTGGGATTTTACTCTCAGTTTTTATGGAACGGCCGATGTATAAATATAAGAGGCCTACTCCAGACGCACGTTGCCTTTGATCCACGCTGGTATACACACCCAAATGTGGTATGCCATGGATATGAAACCTTCATTAAGGCCTATTTCCAGGGAGAAAGCGACAGACCTCCTGTGTTTGTGTATTTTTAGCAAGTAAGTAATTACTAAGTTCAATCGCTTTTCGCACAGACCTACGTGCCGTGGTATTAGTCCGCTGGAGCGGATCTTATACTACAAAAAAGGAGGTGTCGTTTGCTATAGGACAGGGCAAACTACTCTTTAAACGGTGTTAAAGTGTTGATGGCATGGTGGTTTTGCAAATCAAAATTCCTGGCGCACTATTGTATGGGTTTAAACTTGGTACTACCGCATCCCGTAGCACACACAAAGCATATGGCGAGGGTAGTGTAGCGCAAGCTTGGTGTAGCGGTTCGTACGGCTCAGACATGGTTCAAACGGTTTCATGAAGGCTATGATACCCTGGAGGATGTTCCAAGATACTGACGACCTACTATTTCTGACGAATAGGTCCTACAGGCAGTGCTTGAGGCCTATCCCCGTTAAGCGTGTGAGATGTGTTCCAAGCTTCATGCCTGTGCCAAAGCTGTGAAAATAAGTCAGTCAGAAAAAGTAACAAATTTGTATAAATGGGTCCCTCGTGCTGTTACTAAACAAAATCAAGCACAGTGGATAAGCAGCTGCGATTCCCTCCACTCACGCCTCGAGTGCCAGCTTCTCCTCTAAATAATTCTGCCATCTGATGCAAAATGGATCCTGTACGACAATAGTCGACGGGAAACCACCGAAAAAGGGTCCAAAGCCCAACCTTCATACCCGCAAGACGCTGTTGACTATGTTTTGGGCAGCCGCCGGCATTGTGCTTTATGAGCTGTTGCAGCAGGAAAAATCGTTACTACTGTTGTATACTCGGTGATGTTACGATGTGCGGATGATAACCTCAAAGAATTACACTGTGCTCTGGCGAATCTTCTACGGGTTCTGGTTCTCTAAGCGAATAAATGTGCTTCACTGGAAACAGCGAGCAGGCATTTTCATTTAAGACGATGCGAAAGCCGTGAAACATTCTACATAACCTGATATTCACAATTAGTTAATGCAAGCCAAATCGTGATACTAAGGACTACATTTCAAAGTCTACCACAGGATTAAAATTATGACATTGAACGTTTACTTACATACTGTTTCAGTAGGAAGGCATCAGCATTATGTTGACAAGCATCAGAAATTAATTAAGATTGCCAACAACAAAAGGAGAAACGAGTAGGAAGGCCATGCACATGGAAAGAAAAACAACAACAACATAGTTTTCAAGATGCAAATACTTTTAAATGGGAAGACAAATAATTAATACGTTTTAAACAATATTATCTGAAAAATTCGAGCGCATTTTTAACAGGCAGCAATACGATTTAATTAATTAATGCATAACGTCATGAATGTCACAGCAAATTATTATTCAGCACGTCAACAATTTCAGAGACAAAATACAGTAAAAGCTACACTGCAATTTTATGCGATCCGAAAGAATTTTGTAAGGGACGAAAATGAGGAAAAGATAATACGCATTTGAGGCAAACCATCTTTATTTTTTTGGAGGTAAAAGAATGTTACAGTTGAAATGAAAAAGATATGATACTCGGAATTACGTTTAGGTACTTCTGGGAATCACTAAGGCTTTAAGAAATCAGGGAACAATTAATTCGTGGATTTAATTAAAGCACAAAAGTTGATGTAACATTATTGATAGCCCAGTGAAATAATTCAATGGAGATCGATACCTGTGTCAGATGGATATCCTAGAACAGGCAACAAAATGCTTCAAAATATGCAGTGAAAGAAGTATTTAAATAAACTGCAGAAAATGCATTAGAACTCTCTTTCCCCTCTAACGTTCAAATCGTTTCCAGAGCAGCTTTTTTTTGTTTCGGGATTCAATGACCACTGTAGGATTCTCTAACGGCTACAAGCTGTTGACCATCCCTAATTTGAGACCACTGGTTTCAGTGAAGGGAGAGAGCCAGTGCCATAAGACAAGCATGCTACCAATGTCTCATCCAGGACCTGAACCCGAGCTCTCTAGGACGAACAGTCAGAGGCCAAACGCTGAGACCACTGCGCCACCGCGGGGGCCAGCCAGTGCGACGGTGCACACGCGTAAAGGTCAACATTATACGCAGCGAGCTATCTGTGACATGTTTTTTTGTTTTGTTTTTACTGAGGGCTTAACCGACCACCGTGAGCAACTCAATGGGCTATAAGCAGTCGCCCGTCCCTAATTTAGGGCCACTGGTTCCAAGGAAGGGAGAGAGCCAGCGTCGTAAGACAAACACAACATCCATGCCTCACCGGGATTCGAACCCATCTCAGACGAATGCTCAGAAGCCATCGCTTAGACCATTGCGCCACCGGAGCGGCTATCTGTAACATGTGCAGTATCAGTTGGAGCTGAAACGATGGTTGTCATGGGTAAGGGCGAGACTTTACACCCTTGGAAAAAGGCATGATAATTGGATACAAGGCAAAGGGTGGCAACACCGGGGAAACGGCGACTTTTGTCAGCTCTTTTCGTGGGCTGACGCAATTACAGTGTAAGGAGAGCGGATGGAAAGAGATGCAAAAACCGGCTGAAGGTTACTTGACGGCCACGGTTGCTTAATGCTGAAGGAGAGAGGCTCGGCCGTATTGCCGAAAGCAGCAGGTGTGTTACCTTGGCCAACTCACCACAGTCTGCAGCTACAGTGCAAAGATCCCTTCACTGTACGGTGCATATGCATGACCACAGTACCCATCACAACAGCATAACATGCGCGACAACGACTGGAGTTTGGCAGACACCATTGGGAGTGAACCGCAGAAGATTGAAATAAAGTTGCCTTCCCTGATGAATCAAGTTTCCCACTGCATCGAGAGGATGGCGGGTAAGACGAATAGTTGTGGAGAAGATAGTACACGATACAGTGACCCTATTAGTACAGAAAGGTGGCGGAAGTGTAATGCTCTACAGCAGTGGTTTTCAACAGGGGGTCCGCTTAGGATGTCGGTCCGGCCCGTGGTAAAAATTTAAACCGAAAAGAAATGTATAAAACCAACAGGCAAAAAAAAAAAAAAGAAAAAAAAAAGATGGTTATCAATATTTATAATAAAAAACAGCATAAATATTTTTGTTTGATTTAGTTCTGTGACTGTGTTTAAAGGTTTCAGAATGTGCATTCACACGTGACAAATGATAAACATAATTCGGTACGTTTCTGCGGGATTCTCTGTCGCTCCTATGCAACCCTCTGCTAGGTGTCACGGGAGAGAGGAAGGAGGACTTGTATATCCGTGAGTTCGGTTCTCCACTCGACGCAACATCTACGAATTCTTGCTGGCAGCTTTTGGAACTAACTCTTCTCACAGTTAATTCCGTATCGTGCTTCTTGAAGCGCCGAGCACCACTCTAATTATTGTGATCATTCAAAATGCCGTTCTCAACGCTAAAGTTGCCAGTGAAAAAACGTGAGTTTAACGGTGACTAGACAGATAAGAATTTGTTTATTTTACCACAGAGAAAATGGGCTATTTTTTATTATTTTCACATTACCTTCAATAATTTTTAAAATACAAATTTTTTTTGTATGAGTAACAGTATGATACGTAGCCCCAACTAAGTGAAACCACCCTCTGTCCCATTTTATTTCATGGAACCACTCTCTGGCTCGGTTCGTGAAAAAAAAAAATGTTGCCCATGGTGAAAAGTCATTAAGAACCAGTACTGTAGAGGACGTTTCCCTGAGACACACTCGGTTCCCTCACACAGGTGGATGTTCCCTGGAACGCCTCCGCGCACCTGTCCATAATTGCAGACCATGTTCATCTGTTTATACTAACACCGTTTCCAGACCGACATGGAGTGTTGCATCAGAACAACGCGCCTATCGTCCAGCACTGGTTCGAGGAACACGGTGAAGAATTTTACATCATCCCATATCGCCCGATGTGAACCCAACTGAACATACTGTGGACCATTTGGATCGGCAGCTGCAGCGTAGGCACCGTCCACAACGGACACCAGACGAGCTACGGGCAGCACTTATACAGATATGGTACGGCATACTAGTTGACACCTTCCAAGGATATGTGTAGTCCATCCACGCCTCATAGCATAGGGTAGGGACTTATACGGCTCGTACACAATACTAGGTAGGTAATAATAATGTTTTCTCTTACAGTGTCCGTAATCGTTATAAAATGTGCATTAAAATTTATTAAGAATAATTAAATGATTAATTACCTACCTCAGAGGTGACGCACATATCAAAACAGAAAATGGAAGCGATAAGCCTTCGTCAGTGTAGTTCAAGAGGTAGAACATTTGACTCGAGAGAAGGAAGATGTGTGCTCGAATCCCATCATCGGCAAATTTAGGCTTTCGCTATATTGGCTCACGAAATAAAAATGAATCTCCTGGCCATGAGATTCGAGAAAAATGTGTGATGATACTTCAAAACATCGTCTGGAATTAATGAAAATTCCTTCTTCGCTTTGAAAAATGTGTGATGCTTTCCACACATCGCCTGGAATGAATGAGAATTCCTTCTTCGCTTTGGGAAATGTGTGATGCTTCTTCCACACATCGTCTGGAATGAATGAGAATTTCTTCTTTGCTTCGGAAAATGTGTGATGCTTCTTCCACACATCGCCTGGGATGAATGATAATTCCTTCTTTGCTTTGAAAAATGTATGATGCTTCTTCCACACATCGTCTGGAATGAATGAGAATTTCTTCTTCGCTTTGGAAAATGTGTGATGCTTCTTCCACACATCGTCTGGAATGAATGAGAATTCCTTCTTCGCTTTGGAAAATGTGTGATGCTTCTTCCACACATCGCCTGGAATGAATGAAATTCCTTCTTCGCTTTGAAAAATGTGTGATGCTTTCCACACATCGCCTGGAATGAATGAGAATTCCTTCTTCGCTTTGGGAAATGTGTGATGCTTCTTCCACACATCGTCTGGAATGAATGAGAATTTCTTCTTCGCTTTGGAAAATGTGTGATGCTTCTTCCACACATCGCCTGGGATGAATGATAATTCCTTCTTCGCTTTGAAAAATGTGTGATGCTTCTTCTACACATCGTCTGGAATGAATGATAATACTTTCTTCGCTTTGAAAAATGTGTAATGCTTCTTCCACACATCGTCTGGAATGAATGAGAATTCCTTCTTCGATTTGAAAAATGTGTGATGCTTCTTCCACACATCGCCTGGAATGAACGAGAATTCCTTCTTCGCTTTGAAAAATGTGTGATGCTTCTTCCACACATCGCCTGGAATGAATGAGAATTCCTTCTTCGCTTTGGAAAATGTGTGATGCTTCTTCCACACATCGTCTGGAATGAATGAGAATTCCTTCTTCGCTTTGAAAAATGTGTGATGCTTCTTCCACACATCGTCTGGAATGAATGAGAATTCCTTCTTCGCTTTGGAAAATGTGTGATGCTTCTTCCACACATCGTCTGGAATGAATGAAAATTTCTTCTTTGCTTTGGAAAATGTGCGATGCTTCTTACACATATCGTCTGGAATGAATGAGAATTCCTTCTTCGCTTTGGAAAATGTGTGATGCTTCTTCCACACATCGTCTGGAATGAATGAAAATTTCTTCTTTGCTTTGGAAAATGTGTGATGCTTCTTACACATATCGTCTGGAATGAATGAGAATTCCTTCTTCGCTTTGGAAAATGTGTGATGCTTCTTCCACACGTCGACTAAAATTAATGAGAATTCCTTCTTTTACAAAGTGTTCCTTCAAGCACGGTCAGGTGATCCGAAATAACCTGCGATTTCATACACTCGCCTTTTCCCAGTGTGAGAGCTAAAAACATCCGATGAACCATTTGGAAGAATAATTTAAATGTCACTTCTGTTTTTTATTTATACTTGTATTTAAGGAGTTGTAGCGATTAAGAGCATCTGTAGATTTCGGTATTTCACATCCATCATGTCAAAGCAGAATTAAAAAGCTCACTAACCGTTGCAGAACGATGATTGCATCGGATGAAAAAAGCGTCAAAAAAATTAAAAGTGAAAAAAAAAGTTACGAAAGGATTTTGCGTGAACTTCCGAGCTTCAGTCAGCGTGGTAATGTTGCGAAATCTAGAATCTCATCCATCTGATTATGCAGAGGCTGATAAAAACCTGCTGCTAACGTAAGGCGTGTTCTCACAATGTTGAACGTTTTATATTTTCAGTTTCTCTTCAGGCTGCATGGCCTGTCGACCACTTCTTTTATAAATGGATTGGAATGTTGGTTACGGGTTGGGTTGTTCGTATGAATAACCTTTTCCGTAGCGTCTGCGCTCACCCAAGCAGTACGAGGGTTGTACCGAAAGTAATGCAAAAGTGGGCAAATGGGTAGGTTGATGAGACTGCTTGGTCTGTTTCATGATTTCAATGATGAAACAGACCAAGCAGTCTCATCAACCTACCCATTTTCCTGGATCCCATAATGGATGGGAATGCATCATAAACGAACCGGGGAAACAGGAGTAGCATGAAGAACAGAGTATGTATCTCATACGACACATAGAAAGGGGTGGTCTCCACATTCTGCTGAGGAGAGGGTTTGTGAAACATTCAAGGAATCCTGATAAATATCACACCACGCTGTTGATGTTGCAACTGCACGTGCCTAAGTGCAAGGTATACAGCACGCACCTGTGAATATCCGAACAAAGTCGGACTGGTGCTCAGCATGAAGCTTCTGGTGCACAGATGGAGGATTTTTCTCCTCTATTTTAGAGAAGTACCAGACTGGACACAAAATGTGGGCCCATGAAGGCTCCTCAAAACCTTTGGTCTGTCCGATCAACAAGTAGATCCCAGCATCTTGTACTCCGGCGAACATCCGAAGGCCAGAAGTTGGAATACACGACGGTAAATTTTCAAAAAGCCAAGCATGCTAGGGATTAAGAACTGCATTGTATAAGGGACGGCCTGGTAGCGAACGTAACTTTAAATAGAACTGATTGGCCTGGGTTTGAGAAAGCACCGCTCGAACAAAGTTATAACTGCTTTCTAAGGGTTCTTATTTAAAACTCCGTTTGGCTGCATTCGTTATTTCGGCGTGCCAATGTAGGGCAAGCTCTGCACTCTGCCAACTGCCATTTCATTTAAGAATATCACATAAATTAAATCCAAAGGATAAAGTTGACTCTGTGTTAACTCTTCTTTTCTTGCAGCAGTTTTGTATTTATTCTCTTCGGTCTAATTTTCTCTGTTTCTAGTAATCGTTCTCTGGAGAAAAGAGAGCAACTCTGTGATTCATCGTTTCCTTGAGATTTCTTTTCTGTGACAATCGTGGTTTCTCATAATCAACTGTGCTGGTAAAAAGCATGGCTGGTTAATGTTCTAAATAAGGAAATAGATTTTAGAGTCGAGCCACTTTTGATCTAGATTGTAGTGTAATAAAACTCCTTTCCTTCAGTTTAACGAAGTGTAGAAACCTGTTAACAAACAAATTGAACAGGCTCTACGGAAGAATTTTACAAGGCATGTCAAGCGGGACCAAGTGCCATATCCTTTTCTCAGATCCACCAACATATGCCCCGTGTTTTTTGAGATTGCTCGTTGCAGGGAAGGTTCTAAACCAGCAGGTGTCACACTCTTGCTGCAGCATGAGAATTTTGATTGCAACTTCGGCTCTCTCGCTCTTGCAGCATTCACCGATTACGACCCCACAGGAAAATGTGGAATTTTCTTCCTTCCCCATCCCTCCGCTCTGCATCAAGGCAGTGGAGGCGCGAAGGGATGGTTTGGGGGACTATCTTCCTCACAGAACGCAAAAGTCAACCCAATATACATACAATGTAGGTTAAAAATCCAAACATGTGCTCTTGTTGTCCAAATGCAGTTCAAGAGAAGCCCCCATCCCGCCCTTCTTCCAACCAAATTACCACTCCTAGGTCCCGCTTATGTGGAAATTCTGGATCACATTCAGGACAGGCCGTGGTTGGTCCTAGTGGTTACAGCAGCCGGATGACGTTGCGTTGGGCGAGGGTTCGATCTCAGTCGGACAACTATGAACCACTGAATAATCGCCGAGCGTCGGATGGGCACGCTAAGCCGGGGGACTGGACTCTCCTGTTGAGTATAGATGCGGGTGCTCTGCAGGTTTAGGTGGGTCCTGTGCCACATAAGGGGAACACAGAGTGGGAAGAAATTAGTCAAAAAGGGTATAAGCTGTATGAGGTATTAATGGAGCCTTCAGACGTTTTTCGTGATAAGGTCGGTCAGATGTCTGCTGCATAGCATGACATTCCAGTGACTTAAACTACGCCCATCTATTGGGTTGTCGGAAAAGTCATGACGTATTTTGGCACCTGATGGCGGCTGGGCGGTTTTGGGAGTACTAGAGGCATGCGCAGCTCTGTTATCGCTATGGCATTCGACAGGTGCCAGTTCTACCTGCAGTCTAAAAGGAATAGTGAGCGATTTGGTTGATTTGTGGAGATTTGACATCAAGTTGAAGATGGAAGACAAACTGTGCATTTTCGCCATATTTTACTGTTTTACTTCCGTAAAGGGAAGAACACGCTTCAAGCTTGTGAAAAGTTGCGTAAAGTGTACGGTGATAATGCTCTACAAGAACGTCAGTGCCGGCGGTGGTTCGCAAAATTCCGTGCTGGTGATTTTGACCTCAACGATGCTCCTTGGTCCGGGAGGCCCACCGAGGTTGATGACGACCAAATCAAGGAATTGATCGAGTCAAGCCCACGTTACAGAACACGAGAGATTGCAGACACATTGCAAATCCATCATTCAAGCGTTCACGACCACCAAAAGAAGCTGGGATACGCAAGCAAGCTTGATGTGCGAGTTCCTCGTGAACTCAAAAGAAGCTCAATTGACGGCGCGTATAAACATCTTAGATATGCTCATTAAATGTGAGGAAAACGATCCGTTTTTTAAGCGACTGATAACTGGTGACGAAAAGTGGATTGTGTACAACAATGTGCTGCGCAAACGGTCTTGGTCCCGACGTGCTGCTACGCCTCAAACGACATCTAAAGCAGACATTCATCAGCGGAAGGTTCTGGTCTCAGTGTGGTGGGATTTTAAAGGTGTCGTGTTTTTCGAGCTCTTACCACGGAACCAAACAATCAATTCGAATGTGTACTGTCGGCAATTGGACAGTTTGAACGAATCCATCATCTAGAAACGCCCAGAGCTCGTTCATCGTAAAGGTGTTGTGCTCCATCACGACAACGCGAGACCACAAACAAATTTGATCACCCGCCAAAAATTATTGGAGCTTGGGTGGGATGTGTTGCCCCATCCAGCATACTCGCCTGACCTTGCGCCGTCGGACTTCCACTTATTTCGCTCTCTTCAATAGTCTTTGCGTTGTATAACGTTCAATTCAGATGAGGCTGTAAGTCAGCACCTTGTACAGTTTTTCGCCACAAAAGACAGGTCCTTCTATGAACGAGGCATTCTGCAGCTCACTGAAAGATGGCAAAAGGTTGTCGAACAAAACGGGCATTATATCATTGCTTGATCTTTGTTCTTTCTATCAATAAATGACCTGTGCAAAACGTGGCTAAAATACGTTATGACTTTTTCGACAACCCAATATAAACATCCTTATCGACAAGAGTTTTGAGAAGCGTAAGGAGGCTCAAAATCAGGTTTGATAAATTCTTCAGGAAGAAATCGATATGCATACCTACGATATGATATCATGTTTCGAATTACTTTTGACAATCTTCTGTCCAAAAGTAACGGGGGTCCAATACACCTGGTCTGCCGAGGTATTGGACTTCCGTTACAAATAAAGTTCCCTTCCTTCTCATTCTGATCTTCCTTGGAACACATTTTTGTCCTCTTATTTTTCTCGTTTCCATATAGGGGACATAGTGATGACATTAGAGGCGTGTAATATCACAATATCATTTACTAGGTCGCAACTGACTGAATAATGTCAACGTCATTGCATCCAGATCATTGCATCACACACACACACTGTATTTTCAGCAGAGGTTTTTTTTAATTTACCGATAACAACAAAAATATTCTTCCTTTATTATGTTTTTAGGACTTAGTATATTTTTTTCTTTATCTAAAATACAAATGTCTTTTAGTACAACGGTTTTTATAGCAAATGCAACAATGAAAGTCAGAGAACTTTTCATACGATGCCCGCAATATAAACCACTGCATTCCATAAACAATGCGGAGTGGCAAAATGATTGCGTTGTTTCCGCTAAACGACGCAAATCTGGGTACCTCTTCAACGGGAAATGACACTATTCTCATAATGCTTGACCCATAACGTGCAAAACAGCGATACAACACGTATTAGCAACAGTTTATTCGAGCCACAAAACAGGGAAGTTGACAGATCAAGATCAACCTACGATTGCACAATAAAGCTTTAAAACTTCACTTCAAAAACGGAAGCGGATTTTTCTTTCACACAGACATTTTATGAATGAATTCATCACATAATGTGAAAGCATCAAAAGCAGACTCACCTTATTGAAATCCTGTACAGAAGCACCACATAGAAAAGAAAAGAAAAAAAAAATAAGTTTCAGCACAACTTTTAAACGCATTTAGAATAAGCAAACTCAACTGTTATAAATTTTATCGCTATTGAAATTATTCAAATTATCTTTCATCTATACAAAGCAAACAGAAGATATACCACAGTTCACCAGTAATACGGTAAACCAAACACCAAAAGGAGAAAATACAGATGCTGAATCAATAACTACTATCCTTCCATGTCAGTAAGTATCCCTTATTTACAGAAGAGAAGGAACTGAATTCGTTTCACTAAATTTAAGTATTAGGTGTACAAATAAGTTTTAAAGCGTTTTGCGTGTGACGTATACCGCTAATTTACATATCCGATATTCCCTCGCGTTGTTGTCATGTGACCGTAACTGGTCCAGAGTACAAAATGTGACACAGAAGTTTGCCCAACAGTCACATCGGTAGGTGAAAGATGGCAAGCGATACTGCACTTATTCGGTACTGCATTCGCTACGAATTTCATCAAGGAAAAAGTGCTGCAAAAGCATGTGCATCGATCTGTTCTATTCTGGGGAGAATATTGTATCAAAAAGCACGTGAGATTTTTGGTTTAGACGGTTTAAAGCAGGTGATTTTGATGTCAGCGGTCGAGAACGCAGCCGCGCCCCGCGGAAGGTTGCACATGAGGAACTGCAAGCATTGCTGGATGAAGCTTCGTCTCAAGCACAAAAAGAACTAGCTGAACATCTGGGGTAACTCAACAAACCATTTCCAATCGTTTACGCGCAAATGGGAAAGATTCAGAAGGAAGGAAATTGGGTGCCACATGACCTGAGACAGAGGAACAACGATGAGGGTGCTGTGGAAAATCGTTACGGGTGATAAAAAGTGGATATGCTACAACAATCCCAAACGAAAAAAACACCAGGTAGATCCCGGAAAAGCAACGACTTCGACACCCAAACACCATATTTACTCCAGAAAAGTTCTGCTGTGCATTTGGTGGGATATGAAGGGTGTGCTCTATTATGAACTATTGGAACAGGGTCAAACTGTCCCTGTTTGATCACTACAAGTAACAATTGCTGCGATTGAACCAGGGAATCTATCGGAAACGTCCATCCACAGGCAAAGGATTGCGTCCCGTGAAATTACTGCATGACAACGCTAGGCAGCATGTCGCGAAATCGATCAAGAAAACGTTATTGACGCTTGGCTGGGAAATGTGGAGCACCCGGCGTATAGTCCCAACTACACGCCCTTCAGACTAGCATTTCTTCCGATCGACGCAACATGGTTTGTCGGCTGTACGATTCCGGACATGTGACGAAGTGCAAAAACGGTTTGACGACTTCGTCGCGTCATACGACGAAGTATTCTTCATGGCTGGAATCCGTCAGCTGCCCGACCGATGGCGGAAGGTGATAGATAATGACGGCGCATATTTTGATTCGTAAAGGTATTGTTGTTTTCTCTCAAATTATATGTTGCGTTGTTTTAAAACCTATTTGTACACCTAATACACACACATTGTTACCATTGACAAATAAGGGCACGCTTTGCATATCGATCACCTACATAAATAAATTTAAATAACGTACAGTGAAAACTGTGTTGGCGGTTACTCGTACTACGCGGTCATCTGCCTAAGCGGGCAAGCTTTACCCGGCACGGATGTTATCTTCAATAAAAACAATGCCTAGAACAACTTAATTTGGCTGCCACCTGCAGGAGGCGGCAACGTACAACGGGCAGCCATTTTTGAAAAGCGTAAGGGAATATGCCTGAATTTCGCAGTCACCAACATGCTTGTTTAGAAGTTCTAAACATATAATGAACAGGCTTTGAAGTTAAAAATATGAAACATTTGTTTCTATTTCCTCCTGTGTCACCACTATTCAAGTAAATAGGGGATGGTACTTGAGGTCGGCAAAGTTCTTACAATTTTGTTTGCAAATGGTATGGTTTTCTGTTAACTAGGATACGCGTGTTTTATCTCTAATTGCCCTAAATGAGAGCGTGAAGCCGACGTAGGAGGGTTCATTTCTCTCATCCCAACGAACCTAGCCTTCTTACATAACGGCTGTATTGTTTGAGCAGTGTTGATGATATGCTCTGGATGCCAAAAGAACGCATCGCTGACTGTACGGGGGAGAAAGGAAAGGGAGAGTGGAAGTGGATTTAAAACTCAACCGTAGTAGTGCTGCTATTGCGTTCGGCATCTGCTTGCTTACCATTTTTCTCCGGAGAGCATGTGGTAGGAGAGCTCGATCTGCGACAACGTACGTTATGTTCCGAACACCTTACTTCATTCCTGAGTCTTACTTCTGGTTCTTAGCATGGTAAATGTTGAATAACATTCCTAAATAACAAATGGCAGGGTAGAAAGAATTAACAAGCATTGCAAAGCAGGTTGCATTCAAAAACGGTTTCTATTTTATTTTATTTTCAAGTGAGGGGGGAGGGGGGAGAAGAGATATTTTGGCATATTGAACCACTCAATTTGGTCACCTGTCAAAACGGTCATTTTTCACAGAATCATGGACGACCTAGCTAGACAGGTTTTACTGCACTTTATACTTCGTAAGAGAATTCAGGTCTTTCGCAAAATTGCAGGCACTGACAAAACGCAACTATAACGTGGAAGAAAGGACAGACTGAGACATGCAAAGTTGAGTTCAAATTTGCATCCATCACATGACGCTACTGCAGAGAAATAATTACGAAGAAATGTTTACTTTAACGACCTCCATGAGCAACTCTAGGGGGTATGAGCAGCACCCGTCCCTAATTTAAGGCCACTGGAAAGAGCGGATCTAGAAAACTTAGAAAGTGGAAGCGATAAAAATGTAACATAAATTTACACAAATGAAATTATGTTGTGGTGAAATAACGAATACCCATTGTTTGATTAAAAATAAATTTTGGGTATGAATAATCTGTTCAAAGCCAGCAATAAAACCGAATAAAACTAAAATCATTGCAACAAGTACAAGTGTAACACAAACTGCACAAAGTAAGGTATGGATTTTAAAATTTAATTCGGTAAACCTTCAACGGATCTCCCTTGCACCTGGCCACTGGTTCCACGGAAGGGACAAAATCATCGCAGTCCAACAATCACAGCACCCGTGCCTCATCGGGACTCGAACCACGGCCCAATTCAGACCACCGATCCGAAGATCTGAGGGAAAAGACTTCGATACCGACTACATCTTTGCGTAGTCGGCATAGAAGTTTTTTCCCCCTCAGATTCTGTCACTAACACGCCCAGGCGTCTGCTGCATCTAAATTGAACTTTATTTCAGCCCTGAATATTGAACGAAAGCCACCTGCTTTTATGTATCACGTGCTTTCTTGTTCAGTGCAATACCTATCTCCACACAACTATCTCGCTGCTAGATTGCAAGACCGTAGTACGATTTGAATTGCTGCTCATTCAACTTAGAAAGCAACTAAACACAAATACAGATCCTGCAGCCCAATAAATGAAATGAAACGAATATCTCACACAGAAATCCAAGTGCTAATCCATGAATCACTGGATTTCCATAGAAATTTGAATTTCATTCGCTGAACACACTTTGCGATTTTTAAAAGAGACAACAGCGTTAAGTCATGGACTATGAATCGAAGTCGACACCATAATTGGACTACCCATGTTCTACCACCACACTTGTCCCTTCACACTGTATAGATTAGGCCTACACAATTAGTCATTGGATGAGTGTTCACGTACTTTCGATACCATGTACGAAACCATACTATTGGTCTCACCATTTTGGAGAGGGATAAGTGAAGCCACAGTACTGATCTCGCGATTTACAAAAACAATGTGCGAATTCATCTTATTAATTCGCCCATACCTGATAGACGTCTGAAGGAACTAGACGGTTTTTCAGTATTAGGTAGGACATTCCACAATTCTCAACAAATCGAAAATGCGGAATACATCAACTAATCGATATAAATAATCTATAACACGTCACTGAAATTTAATATGTAGCTCTTTCTAAGGTCTGAATATCTGTCGCTGATTACATCAAACATGCAAGGGTAACAGAACGGAAGATTCGACTTCGGATGCCCGTGGTCTTACGTAGAAGGTGCTTCCAAAGGGTCTAGTCAAATTATGGGAATGTGATTAACTGCAGATGGTGATGAAAAAAATTCCTATTACATTGGACCGAAAATACTTCCCTTCCGAGTTATAGTTAAATCTGAGATGCAAGAAATGAGACCTGTCAAAACGCGCGCTGCTAGATAAATTTTGCCTCATTTGTATGTCTGATGGTAAAATACATGTATGTAGACGCTGAGTAAAATCTCACCAGTCTTGGATAAGCTTTAATAAAGCAAGTCCCAATCAGTTGTTTGGAAGTTTCGTGTGCGTTTTTTTTTTCTTCTTTTGTTGTTGTTTCGGGCTTAATGACCACCATGAAAAACTCCGAAGACTATAAGCAATCGCTCGTGCCAAATTTAGAACCACTGGTTCCAGGAAAAGGAGAGAGCTACAGCCTTAAGACATACACACCACCTATGTTTAATCCGGGACTCGAACCTGGGCCCAACTATGACGAATGATCTGAAGCCACGCCTCGGTCACAGCAACGGCTACGTAAATCAGTAATCTAGTTTGTTTGTCTGTCTGATTGTTCGTTTGTGTGTGTGACCTTCACTATGGTTACCCAGTTCTCAAACGCAGTGGCGTAACGCAAAATCCCCCCCCCCCGCGAGATTTTCTAACGAGCCCCCAACATGGTAATAATTAATGCAAAAATTGAGGGTAAATATTTAATTTCGCCGTAGTAAAAATATATTTTCCAGATATTGATTCCATGATCACTTTAGTATTGCTTTTAATTATGTGATCACTTGTTCCGGTGAATATCCTCGATAAACTTAGGGAAAAAGTGCAAAATCTAAGATTTTGCACTTTTCCCCTAAAAATTTTGCACTAAGATTCTGCACTTTTGATTTTGCACTTTTTTAAATGCTCACGATATCAAATCAAGTAAAAACAAATACTGATCTTCGAGTGTCTGGTTTCGAACTTGTTTAATTCCTTAATACAAAAACTTTTAGGAAAAAGGAAAAAACAAGTGTGTTTACATTTTTCTAGTTTTAAATACTTCAGCGATATTGTTTCTTTTTAGTGTCATATCTTTTAAATTCAAGAAGCAAGCATACTTTACAAAAATGAAAAAAACTTACATTACTAAAATCTGGATTCCCGTTCTAAAGTTCTTCTTAGCGAATATTTCAATCACTTTCGTTACGTCTAGTTTTCTGGCTGAGCCATTTTCAATGCTTATCATCGCAAGTCGATCAAGCCTACTTTAAGTGGGCGATGACCAAAGGTAGTTTCTGATTAACTTCAACTTTGAGAACGACCTTTCTGCTGTAGCCACAGTCACTGGGATTGTCAAAAAACAGTTTCAACGCTGTCGCAAGGTCCAAAACACTGGGTAATATTGTACTGTTTTTTTAAATATATTAGCTCCATAAGGTCTTTTACAGAGCCACCAGAAATATTTTTTAACTGGTTGCTCATAGCATTTCTAAATGAAAGTACTTGTGACGGAAAATCACTAGATTAATCATCTTTGTACTGCAATTCAGATGACTGCAAGAAAGAAAACTTTTTTGCTACCGAACTTCGTCCTTTAAAACGGAATTTTATTTGAGAAATAGCGATGTCTATAGTTGCAAAAAAGACATTAATTTTGAATTTCTCTTCGGGGTTGTGTAACCTACTGTCTTGATTTATTTCCTCGAAGAACTTTTTTGAGGGACGCGACCGCGTTTCGTTAAATTTATCTGCAACAGTCCATGTGTTGGCAAGAAGAGACGAAGTGTTTTTTATATCTTTGAATTCTCCTTTTAAATCAGAGTTTTTTTCACTCGCTGATTGTAACATGTGACTTGCTTTCAATAATTTGGAGTCCTTTAACTGCAGAGGTTTTGACACATTGCTGTTTCCAATATTTTGTGTTCCATGACAACAATCACAGCAAAATGAAAGTTCACCCCCCCCGACCATTACGTGTACACTGACCAACCAGCATTGATTATGGCAGGGACGAGGGGGTAGGGGGGATGCCGGATGCGTGCAGGCCTTTCTGTCTTCGAACTTGTAACACTCGCAGCAATCTGATACCCGTCGTCTCCAACCCTCACTTTCGTATCCAAAAGACAGAAAATTTAAAACAAAATCTTTTACAGCAAGTAGGAAACTTCTTGTATACTATACTGTGCAAATTAATTGGGACAAAGTAAAAAATCACTCTTTTTTCCAAAACTATGCCTTTATATCGTTCTAAGCCTTGATATCATCATCATCATCATTGTCAACCATTATCAATCCACTGCTGGACGAAGGTCTCCCCATGTTTCCTCCACAACGGTCTGTCTTGTGCCAGTCTCCTCCATGTCACTCCCGCATATTTACGAATTTCATCCACCCATCTCCCATGTGGTCTTTTTCTGGGTCTTTTCCTGTCCCTTGGAATCCAATCTAAAATTTCGGCTGTCCATCTATGGTCTGTCCTTCTGGCAGTATGTCCAGCCCATTGCCATTTCAGGGATTTAACTCTGATCATGATGTCTTCCACTCTCGTCATTTTTCGGATCCACGAGTTCCTCTTCTTATCTCTCCTGGTTATACCAAGCATGCACCTCTCCATGCTTCTTTGAGTTGTCTGCAGCCTTTGTATGTCTCTTTTAGTTAAGGTCCACGTCTCTGCACCATACGTAAGCACTGGAAGGATGCATTGATCAAACACTTTTCTTTTAAGACATAATGGCATATTGCTCTTGAAAATTATGCTGTTTTTTCCAAAAGCTCTCCAGGCAAGTTTTGTACGCCGATTAATTTCTTCATCAATGTGACCCTCACTTGATATCTGCTGTCCAAGATAAACATACGTATCTGTTATCTCCAGTTTTTCTCCATCAATCGATAAATCTTCATTTCTTGTAAAAGCATTGAACATCACTTTTGTCTTCTGAAAGTTCATTTTTACTCCCACTTCTTTACTCTTGTCAGCAAGTTCCTGGATCATACTCTGCAGCTCTGATGGGGTAGTTGCAAAAATGACTACGTCATCAGCAAAACGAAGGTGGGTTAGATAATCTCCATTAATCTTTATCCCTTTGTTTTCCCAGTTCAGTGATTGAAAGACATTTTCCAATGTGGCATTAAAGAGCCTTGATATACACTAATAAAATACCTGTATTAGTATGAAGTATGCCCTCATTTAGCAGAAATGACCTCTTGAATTCGTTTTGGCATTGACTCCACTAATTGAGAGCACATATTTTTGACTTCATAATCGTGGAACCACACTTTTATAGCATTCGTTATCTTGCGTTCTTTGGTTGTACAGTCCATTTTACCTAAACGTCTCTTCAAAATATTCCACAAGTTTTCTATGGGATTTAAGTCAGGCGAATTTCTAGGCCAATCAAGCAAATGAATTTGATTTTCCAGCATGAAATTCTTGACCAATTTCGAATTGTGACATGGGGCCAAGTCATGTTGAAATGTCCCGTCAAAAGTTTGCAAGAATGGAACAATCCTACGTTGTAATATTTCTACATACTTGGCTGAAGTCATCATACCTTGAACAGGAACTAAGCTTCCAGTGCCATTTGATGTGAAAAAACCCCAAAACATGTGTTTCAGAAGGTGTTTTACAGTTTGTTTGACATGCTCAGGTCTTAAGGGTTCACAGTTGCTTCGTCTAACGACATTTGCTTGGTAACCCTGCATAAATAAATGAGTTTCATCACTGAAAATTACCTTTTTCCAGTCGTCAGCAGTCCATGATTTATATTTTTTGGCCCATGCTAAACGTTTTATCTTCATTTCGCATTCAAATATTGTTTTTTCGTTGGTCTTCTTGCCTTCCGGCCAACTTCCAGAAGCCTACGGCGTACAGTTGAATCACTAACATCACAACCACTAGCCAACAAATTTCTTTGAAGGCCGGTGCTTGGTTTTTTTTTATTATTATTCATTTTACTATTTCTGATTAGATATTTATCGGTTCGTGGAGTTATTTTTCGTTTTCTTCTACATTTACCTCTCCTTTTTGGAGACGATGGTCCAGATGCATAGTATTGCGTAAGCAGTCTTGATTTGCCTACACCAACTGCAGAAGCGATATCTCTCACTGTCATAGAAGTGTGATCCTCCAGAGCAATTATTTTTGCACGCTTCCTTGGGGAAATATCCATTTTTCAATACACGAAAGCAACACGTACTCACAGAGAGCAAAAACTAACATCCACCTGTCACACATGAAAGCTCACAACTGAAGCTGAAGTGCCTATTTCCTGTTTAAAACCGGTCAAATCACATTCTTACTATCAAGTTCTAACAGTCACACCACCCCACAGCTGATAAACCCGGTTTACGTGGGTTTCCGACATCAACTGGCGATCACATTACAATTCTGAGAATAAAATAGCTTGTCCCAATTAATTTGCACGATATAGTAAAATTAAATTGCTAAATAAAATTAAAAAATATGTACGTAGATCTGGGCCCCTTAAAATTCACGACCCCCACCCCCGCGACGCGATGTTGCGGGGCTATCTTCTTTACACCCCTGCTCCAACGACGCTGAAATGACAGATATTCATTTTATTTATAAATGAGCGAACGGAAACAGCATTGAAACTAGATAGCTTACTGCTGTTTCCGTGTATATCTTTTCCGCAACGACGATGTTCAGCCAAGGATCCTTTAGCAGCCATCTAATGGAATCTTCCAGAGAGAGGATCTTTCGCGCATATTACTGTAGATGAGAAAGAGACTGAAGTGTCAGAACACCTGCTTTAGAGGGACAAGGTTTGAACATGTTCGCGGAAGATCCATGAACTAGGATGAGAACAGTAGCAGCAGACACAGGTGTTTCACATTCAGGTGTATGGAGACTTTGTGAACAGTAGCAACTATACCTATATTACGTATAGTGGGGTATAGGCTCTGTCACCAGATCATTTTCATCACGAGTCGTGTTTCCGCAATGGCTTCTGCTGAAGTGTACTGCACCAGGTTTTCTTCATTGTGTGCTTCCACCGAAGTGTACTGTACCAGGTTTTCTTCAATGTGCTTCTACCGAAGTGTACTGCACCAGGTTTTCTTCATTGAGTGCTTCTACCGAAGTGTACTGCACCAGGTTTTCTTCACTGTGTGCTTCTACCGAAGTGTACTGCACCAGGTTTTCTTCATTGTGTGCTTCTACCGGTGTACTGCACCAGGTTTTCTTCATTGTGTGCTTCTACCGAAGTGTACTGCACCAGGTTTTCTTCATTGTGTGCTTCTACCGAAGTGTACTGCACCAGGTTTTCTTCATTGTGTGCTTCTACCGAAGTGTACTGCACTAGGTTTTCTTCATTGTGTGCTTCTACCGAAGTGTACTGCACCAGGTTTTCTTCATTGTGTGCTTCTACCGAAGTGTACTGCACCAGGTTTTCGTTATTGTGTGCTTCTACCGAAGTGTACTGCACCAGGTTTTCTTCCCTGTGTGCTTCTACCGAAGTGTACTGCACTAGGTTTTCTTCATTGTGTGCTTCTACCGAAGTGTACTGCACCAGGTTTTCTTCATTGTGTGCTTCTACCGAAGTGTACTGCACCAGGTTTTCTTCATTGTGTGCTTCTCTCCAATGAATTGTTGCAATTCACAAGACATGGTATTATGAATTTTTAAGACATTCACTATTGGGCACGGGAAAATCGTTTTGCAACAACGCAGTCTCGGCTTCGACAGAGGTTTCATGTGAATGTTAGGCATTGCATCGTTGAGGACTACATGATCGGTTGACTTTTCCTGTCATAAACGCTAAGTGTCCAGCAATACATGCATTTCATGGCAGATTTACTTGCATTGCTAGAAGATATTACATTAGAAACATGACGCCGCATGTGGTTCATATAAGATGGGGCTGCAGCACATTTTTACTTTCGCTGCGCGAGAACATGTCAGTCCTACGTGTTCTGCACGTTACATTGGTGGGGTAGACCAACGACACGGCTTTCAAGCTCTCCAGATTTGAATCCACTGGATTTCTTTTTTTTTTTTTTTTTTTTTTGAGACCACCTCAGGGCTGGTGTTTATGCTACCCAGTTTTTAATACACAAGCTTCGAGCGAAGGGATTGCGGATGATTATCCAAGAATTAAGAACACTCCGAGATTTTTCGAACGTGGTCGATAATCGATGAGAACAAGTTGTGACATATGTACTGCAGCTCAGGGAGGCCATTTGAACACTTGCTCAGCTGTAGAATTACATGGGGTTTTTTTAATGGGCACAGGGAGGCGATTTCGAACAATTGCGCAGATGTAGAATCCCATAATTCCTCGAAATGAGTTCAGAGGAGCTATTTTGAACGGATCCCCTACGATTTGTCCAATGCCGATCCGTCCAAAGGGGACAACTGGTTCAATGGTACGTCTGGTCCAATGCCGATTCGCCCAATAGTACGACTGGTGTAATGCTGATTCGTTCAATGCTATCATCCGCAAAACGGCTACAGTTTCTTTATACTTGAGAAATAAATAAATAAAGTTACTCTGTCCTCTTTATAGTGCTTCCCGAAATTATTTCCATTCCCAGAATTTTTGTTTCAACCAGATTTTACGGATTACTGTACATAATTATTCAAAGTTCGAGATCTAACACCTTATAATTTATTTCATTAATGAACAGTTCAAATTATCAATTCTTCAAAAATATAAATTTCTTAAGATTTTAAAAAGTTATTTACACAAAACTTCTACCGCATGCAAAAATATATAAAAATGGCAAGGATTTTTCAACTTGAGAAACGCTTAGTGTTTTCTATAATGGGGTCTTTTAATAAGATAAGTGTTTTCACTGGTATTAGGATCTTTGCTTGTTCTCGCTAAGAGTCACTAACTTATCAACTGTTTTACAACTCTCTATTTTTCAATAAAATCTATACAAACTCCGTTTATTGGTGTGAAAGTGTAATTAAAGAAGGAATACAAGGGAAAATTGTATCTCCCGAGCTTTCGCTCTCCAACCGGGAGGCTTTTTCAAGGGTTGCAGACGTTACTAACAAGTCTGGCGAGTATAATCAAAAGATTTCGAAACACTGGTTGTCGGGAACGTCGTATTTTGAAAATTTTATGCTCGAGGCACGAGGCAATACACGGGTTTCTTTCATGCGGAGAATCATCTCAGCATGTTCTTCCACGAGGACGGAATATCAACAGATTGGGTATCGTTGCATGCGTAGGGATGCGTGGAGATTTCAATACTCTCTCTGATCAGTGTACCTTTGTAGCCAGTATACGGCGCAATTATCGTTACTTTATCCCATAAGGGGACTGCGTTTTTCTGTGCTACTTCATTAGACTAAAGAAGTAGCACAGAAAAACTACTAAAAACTAACACAGAAAAGCTACTTCTTTAGACTAAAGAAGTAGCACAGAAAAACCACTAAAAACTAACACAGAAAAGCTATTTCTTTAGACTAAAGAAGTAGCATAGAAAACTACTAAAAACTAACACAGAAAAGCTACTTCTTTAGTCTAATGAAGTAGCACAGAAAAACGCAGTCCCCTTATGGGATAAAGTAACGATAATTGCGCCGTATACTGGCTACAAAGGTACACTGATCAGAGAGAGTATTGAAATCTCCACACATCCCTACGCATGCAACGACACCCAATCTGTTGATATTCCGTCCGCGTGGAGGAACATGGTGAGATGATTCTCCGCATGAAAGAAACCCTTGTATCGCCTCGTGCATCAAATTTTCAAAATACGACGTTCCCGACAACCAGTGTTTCGAAATCTTTTGATTATACTCGCCAGACTTGTTAGTAACGTCTGCAACATTTGAGAAAGCCTCCCGGTTGGAGAGCGAAAGCTCGGGAGATACAATTTTCCCTTGTATTCCTTCTTTAATTATACTTTCACACCAATAAACGGAGTTTGTATAGATTTGTTTATTGTATTATTTAGGTGTGAATCCCGTTCAACAAGTCTCTATTTTTCATTTGTTTTTATCAGTAATCCTTTTCGTAAATATCAGGATTTCCACGTCAAATGTCGAAGATAATTTGGAGAGGAGATGAAAACGGGAATTAAATATTTTTGGTTGCCATATTTTTTAATATTGTGAAACTGTGAAGATTGTATGTACCTTGTACATGATCAGAAAGGAAAGTTAGAATGAAAGTTAAATACAAATGTATACACTTTAAACAAGGATTCATTACTGTTGTTAATTTATTTTCTTTACTTTTTCCTTGGTTTATCTCCCAATTCAACTTTGAAGATGGTTTTGTCCTATTGAATAAACATATCATGGAGGTAGTTAATCGTTCTCACTTCCTGTAACAAAAAACTACAAAACGAAACAAAATGTACTCTAAACAAGAAAGTTAAAACTCAGACAGAAATTGTAAGGTAAATTTTGACGAAAGGTCTGACCTGAGCAACGGCGGATTTTTTTATATTTCTCACAGTTTTACGAAAGTTGAAGTGAAACAAATTGAGAAATTGTTCAAATGTTGCAGTTATGTGAAACGGTCAAAAACAAACAAATAATAATAATAAAAAAACACCTCTGCAACTTGTTATCTTGTCTTCACTAAAAATTTAAGTGACACATTCCAATTTTGTACCAAGCATTTAAAAGTGAAATTTTTGTGCCATGTTAAGCATAAAGCAGAAACAAAATGAACCGACGTAAACAAAAAATGCACAAAACTTATAACGGTGTCTAGTTATGTGAAACGGTCCCGAAAAACAAAACAAAGAAACAGCAACTTCTTTTTTGTCGTCTCGTTGGCATTAAAAACTTTAGTATCACATTCCAATTTTGTACAAAGTATTTAAAAGTGAGATTCCTGTATCACGTTATAGGCATAAATCAGAAACGAAGTGGACCGATGTAATAAACAAATGCGCAGAACCTATAATAACTGTTGTCTAGTCATGTGAAACGCTGAAAAACAAAAAAAGGCCCTGCAAATTTTCTTGTCATCTCGTTTTCACTAAAACTTTCAGGGTCACATTCCAATTTTGTACCAAGTATTTAAAACTGAAATTCTTATGTCATGTTAGGCGTAAAGCAGAAACAATATAGACTGATTGATATAAAAAAATGCACAAAACCTATAAGTTGTCTAGCGGTTTAAAAAATGCTCTTAAAATCCTGATTACATATTAGACTTAAATCTTCAAATACCACAAATATAGTTCCTCCAGATTTTTGAAGTTTTTGAGTATTTAAGATGAACACTCAATATTTAAAAAAATAATAAAAGCTAAATCACTACGAAATCATTTTGCATTGTTTTGTAAATAATTTCATCCCACAGCCAATAATTTAGAATTTTAATGGTGGATAAAGAGAATGCTCTTCTCCATAAACTGAACAAAAAATACATTTCTTAAAACAAGTTTGCAAGACATTCATTCTATCATCGTTCCAGAAAAAGTGTTCCAAATTTTCGCCACATGTAAGTTCCGTGATAACGTCTGAACAAATGAGGCAATTACAAAGGTTTGGAAATATCCGTACAGTAGTATAAAATCAGCGCCATTGGCCAAACATTAAAAAAAAGAAAATGCTCCAGGTAGAGGTGTTCTAAAATAAGTACCCTCAAATGTGTCTGGACACATACAAGGCAAGTTTCAAAAATAAAAGCAACTCTTAATTTATAGTAATGCTTTCATACAGTGTAACCTTTTTTCAATCGACGTTTATATTTTGAAATATAAACGGTTTTCGATAAACCGGTATAAATTTTCTAACCTGAAGTTTCGTTAAATGTGAGTCTAATGTCGTATAAAATTAGTATTGACAAAAGCACTTCCATTAAAATGAAGACCTGAACGTGGTGTTCGTGATTTTCAAACTAGCGAAAAATTAGTTATCTTCTTCAGCCGGGCGTGAGGAATGTGCCAGGGCGCCGCCTTGTCCCGCCCTCGAACCACCGTAAAAGTGCGTACCTGTTGGTTTATCCACATCACTTTTTGTGAAATGTGGGTCACTTAGGGCTTGTTTGTCTTTATTAATGGGGTGGTCATTGGTGCCCTGTGGTCAGGGCCACCCATGCTTAACCTACGCCCTTCGACCCCTGCCGCAGACACTCAGGCGCTGCTCATGACGGCGCCTGATGCATCAGCTGGACACGGGGATCTGCTACTGATGGATGGATCCACCATTGCTGAGACCCTGAGGTCACTTCCACGTAGTCCGCAAGATTATCACACTAGCACGCAGGCCTCCGGTAAGCGGACAGGTAGACTTGTCCGATAACTGTAACGAGCTGACTCGATCACCAGCATGGCTTTATCTCTGCGGTTACGTTACCCGCAAGGCATGTCCTATCCTTAATTGCCTATCCAGACGAACGAAGAGCTGCTCCACGGGCCCCTGTAGCGACAAGCGTGGAAACTGTTTTCCCGTTCAACACGATTCGAGTTTATCAGCGCTTTATTATGTATTTCAAGACGGATGATTGCCACTCGAATGACGTGACCTATGGAGTCCTGAAACCTTACGCGAATCTACGTTTTCCGAGAAACGATGCCATTCCTGTTACGACGACTCGCCATCCTACCGTTTTTCGCAACTTAACCTTCAGCAAGAAGGCTGCAAAGACAATAGTAACACTACATTCACCGACATTAAGTCGCCGCGAAGTCCTTGGAGTGCCAATTCTCGTGTAAAGAAATTTAGATTCGAATCCGGACTGAGGCGTGTTTCTGTTCAACGAATTTCCTTTTTCCATTCTAAGAGACGACCTTCAACTCTAAAAAAAAATATATTAATACTCGAATTTCTTGACTAAACGGATAAACAAGCATTCGGATTCAAACCTCTACGTCCACTTACTCACTTCTGCCCATTTTATACTAGGGACGTCAGTGACTGCTTTGCATGATTATGAAAACAGCGTCCGCCCTACCCGAGACAATTCACAATCGTATCACATGAAATTCAATAAATTGATATTAATATTGTATTCTGGTGAGTTAGTATAACCAGAGATTACAGTTCATTCTTACTACATCTCTATAACGTATGATCATTCCCCAATTTTTAATTAGAGAGGGGTAGAGATAAAGAAGGCAGGTCGGACTTCTATCAGCCTTTGAAATGTCCATGGTAGTATAAAAAGGTATTAACCAACAAAGAATTATGAGTCTAATGGTTATTTCCTAAAACTACGGTGAATATGTTCAAATGTTAAAAATCGAGAGTGAAAAAAAAGGGGGAACAAGAAGTAATGATTTAGGCAAGTACATTAAATGTCGTTCAACATATGAAGCACTGATTCATCTGCGTAGTATTTGGGCAACTGGTAAAATTTCTTTATATTTTGGAGCAATATATCGTCCTCTTCATAATCTAGAGAGTTGGCCAGCCGTGTTTCAAAGAGGGAGGAGGTTCAATTTATTTCACATGGTCAACGACATTGAGTTTGAAAAAGTTACTACTAATTAAAAAAACCCTTAAAAGTGTAGCGTAAAAGCCGCGAATGGCTGAGTGGTTAGCAGTTCAGACTACCAATGCAAGGTCCTCAGGTTCGATCCTGGGCTGATCTTGCGGAGGTGGTGTGATTTGCTAACAATCACTGAATATTCGCCGTGCATCGGACGAGCACGTTAAGTGACGGCCCCCAGGCTGGACCCACTGGTTAAATGGGTATCCTTTCCTATGCCCCCCTGAAATTCTCTCACCCTTCTATGTGCAACATCGTACTTGTACGGTGGCGCAATCTACTGTACTCTAATCTCACTACAAACTGTTCTGTCAAAGTCGCTAGTCTTGCTCTCATTCCTTCCGTTTCTGTGTCCTGCCCAAAAGGTGAACTCGCTGTAGGTGGCTGGGGCCTAAAATCTACTCACTGTGGACGGAAGTCCTACAAGAAAATGACTCATACTTGCAAGTGTATCGTAAACTTCGGTTTTAACACTTTTTTTTTTACGAACCAGCACCATCTACAAAAAAAAAAAAAAAAAAAAAAAAAAAAGACCGACTCACAAATATATACCGTGCCCATCTATCCATCAGTAATTAAATATGACGAAAAGCCCATGTAATTTTCCGTAGCAAAACGATGACAATACACTACTGGCATTATAACAGCACATAAACTTGTAATCGTGGTGTGATTGGTTTGAAACGGTTTAAATCAAACCTACTTTATAAAGATGGGAGCAAATCACTCATTTAAACACTTTAAACGGCCGAAGTACCTAAACCACACAGTGCCCAAATTTTTCTGCACTTTCCAAACAGAAATGTTCACAAAACGGCCGGGTTTTACGAGAACTACGGCAAAATGATTCCTTTCCCCCACTCATCTCAGCGGCACGGACCATAAACCTGTGATCCTTGAGAAGATATCCCCTCTAGTCCTACATTCTCTGCTCCGTGACCCTAGGCATGATAGGGAAGGAATAGTCCCTCGGACACGGACATCATGCCAATGGGTAGAAACAAGTTACTGAAACATCTTTTGTCTCCTTTCGTAGGTTCGTTTGCCATTAGTGCCAATCATCCCTGTAAATAACCATTTTCTTTGAACAACAAATTAAGGGGGAGCAGCGTTTTATGATGCGCAGATTCACTTGAAGTCTCTTTTTAGACAGCGAGTGTATTCGTTAGAACTGATTTCAGCCCATTTTACTAACCCCGAGTTAATTCGTTCCAGCCGGTTAAAGGGTTAAATTCTCAGTTATTTATGAATTGTATACATTTTTTTTTCGGGGGTTAACGACCACTGGTTCCAGAAAAGTCGAGTGTCCCTAATTTGGGGCCACTGTTTCAAGGAATGAGATAGTGCCGTAACACACCACCCATGCCTTATCCAGGACTCGAACCCGGGCCCACTCGGTAGAACGGTCAGAAGCTAGTCCTTGGACCACTGTTGCACTGGGACGACGTATAGATTTCGTACCAGTACTTGTTAACCATTGACCAGTTCTGTTCATTGTTTCTTTCTACGTCTGGACATCAGTAGCCAGACTGTAATCTCGTTGTTCTACAAGGAGTAATTATGCCAGCCAAGTATGAAGATGCCATTTTTTTCCCTCTTTTTTTTTTTTGTTGTTTAATACGCAAGTAACTTTGAAATTCATATAATCCATGTTCACAACAAAAATATTCTGAACAGAAATAACAAAAAAAAAAAAAAAAAAACCTTGTGTAAATAGTAAAATCAAATTAAGATCCTGTAAAAAAAAAAAACCCGCAAAAAAAATTACACATTTTTCCTATGTTACTTCCACTTCTGTAACATTACCCAAGACACATGAGCGGAATTTGGCCATGCGCAGTTCCTCGATTGCCCATCATTTAAGATCACAAACATTAAACTTGTTCTACAGGCTGCCAAAGTTTGCCGCACGAATTCAAAACAAAAAATAAATGAAAGAAAATAAAAGAGGGACGAATGACAGGGAGAGAGAGAAAGAATAAAAACAGCAGCAAAAAAGAAAGGAAAACCGTACGAAAAACAAATGTCGCAGATTTGAAAGTTAATGACGCTAGCGGGCTTTTCTGGCAGGTCACCATGTCAATCTTGTTTCTGCAACCAACAGTCAGGAGGCATCGAGTGCATTTCTGAGTTCGTTTTTATTATTTTTTGATCTTTTCCACTTAATATATTTTTTTCTCTCTCGGCAGATGCGGACCGACAGGCAGTGGGGAGAAACGCGGAATGCCAATGAGGACTTCGCATTAAACAGGGCCCCTGAATCAGAGATAAAAATGCTTGCCTCCCACATGAGGCTGTTCCATTTTGCTTCGCTGCTTGCGTATATAAGAAGGGGAAATATAAGGAAACTGACGACATTCATCATTCGTTACCAGAACTAGACGAGCTGCCAATTAACCAGTGCTTGTTAGCTCAGCTATTTACATGAGATAAGGGGACTAGGGATGATTCTCACACTCTGATTATGTCTGACATCCTAAAGATAAGAGAAGAACTCCATTTCCTAAAAAAAATACTGGGAGAGAGAAACGTGACATGGCCCTGATTTCGTAATCTCTAAGGTTGAAAATCTAAGAGACCTCAGGGGCATAATTACAAGAAACTTCTTGGAAATGCAAAGAAGTCAAACACTGCTCGCAAAGCAACGACCAAGAATTAATTCACAATTGCGTGTCACAAGACGGGGAAAAAAACAGGAGAGAGAAGTTTTGCCGAAGAGTCGATTATACACAAAGAAAGATTCAAACTTAGAAATTCAGCAATATTTCTGGGTAATGTAACCACTGATGGACATTATGGAATGGCATTTACCACCTACCTAATAAGCTGTAGGACCCCCTTTAGCCTGCAAAACAGCGGCCACTAGGGGAGGCATCGATTCAATGAGGTGTTGATAGGTATCCTCGGTTATCTGGTGCCATAATGTTAATAGCAGGTCCTCCAGTTCCCGTACATTTCCGAGGGGTGGTGATTTAGCGCGAACCCGCTTTTCCAAGTCGAACCACAAATGGTCGATTGAGTTCATGTGAGGTGAACCTGGAGGCCAGGGCATTAACAGAAAGACAGCAGCATGTTCCTCGAACCACCCCTTGACGATTCTGGCAGTGTAGCATGGCGCATTATCCTGTTGGTAATGGCCATCACCAGTAGGTTTACAGTTGCCATGAATGGGGTGAACTTTGTCTGCAACGATGTTCAGATACCTGACAGCTGTCAGGGATTGTGCTATTAGGATAATAAGGCCTAAAGTGTCCCAAGAAACCATCGCCCACGCAATAACACCGCCACCCTGTTTCCGCTCAACAGTGCAGCCAGGTGCCATAGCCTTCGTTGGTGATCGGAGTATCCACGCTCGGCAGTCTACATGATGCACCAGGAATCTTGATTCGTCAGACCAGGCCACTTTCTTCCAATCATCCTCGGTCAATCTCGATGATCTTCGACCCATTTCACGCGTTGTTGGAGATGACGTGCAGTGAGCATGGACCCCCGGCTGGGTCTTCGGCTACGCAAGCCCATGCGCAGAAGGCTACGATGAACTGTGTACTGTGACGCATTGTTCTGATCACCGCTGTTGCAGCTGCGGGTGATTTGTCGCCCTGAGGTCGCTGTGAACAATGCGCGACAGTCTCTGCTCCCCTCTGGCATCAATGAGCTGTGGATGACCCACGGCTGGACGACGGTCCGTCGTTTGACCATCTGTGCACCACTTTTGATACGTACTCATTACAACGGCACGTGAACAATCCACAAGCCGTGCCGTTTCCGAGATGGTAGTTCCGAGGCGCCGTGGCATCACAATTTGTCTTTTATCAAACTCCGATAAATCAGCAGCTTTTCTCATTCGGACTCCGAACACTTTACTAACCGAAAGCCGGTCCTCGGGTTGTATATACACTACCTACCAACAAGTAATTGGACACCCCTGCAATCGACGATATCTGTGGTCCTGATACACGTCACGCCCGCAGCCGTTAAATATCGTGTGGGAAACAACAACGCAACCAGTCGCATGCAAGATGCCACGCAGTTCGGAGCTCTCTGATTTCGCGAAAGGTGTAATCGTCGGGTATCACAGAAATGGCCGATCCATACGTGACATATCCAGGTAGTTGAAGTACCCAAAATCGACAGTGGGCCAACGTGATTGGCAAGTGGAAGATGAGAGGTGACTGTCGGAATGTGCCCCGACCCGGCAGACCCACAAAATTGGGAGTTAGAGACCGACGGGTGCTGGCCAGAGAAATTCGAAAGAACCGCACCAAATCGATGGGCCACATCCGCGAGGAGTTTCAACAGGCATCCGGGAGTGTTCTTTCGATGAATACCATCCATAAAGAAGCCCATCTGCTCGGTTATCATGGACGTGCTGCCGCCCACAAGCCTTTGATCAATAAGTCCAATAGCGCTGCTCGGCTAACGTGGCCCAAAGAACGTCGTCAGTGGACCGTTGAACAGTGGAAACAGGTTCTCTGGAGCGACGAATCAAGGTTCACCCTCTACCGTTCGGATGGCAGGGTCTGGGTTTGGCGTCTGCCTGGAGAATGTCTTCTACCGGAATGTATTGTGCCAACTGTGAAGTTCGGCGGCGGTGGAGTTATGCTATGGGGGTGTTTCTCGTGTTATGGCACGGGACCCTTGGTTGCAATTCTTGGTAGACTCAACGTCGAGACCTACTGCACCATTTTGGATGACCATGCGCTTCCTACGTTGTGGCAGTTTTACGGGGTGGACCCATGTTACTTTCAGGATGACAATACCACCTGTCATGTTGCGAGGTCCACCATGGCTTGGTATGGTGACAATGGGGTTAATCGAATGGACTGGCCTGCGCAGAGCCCGGACCTTAACCCTATCGAGCACCTCTGGGACGAGTTGGAGCGTCGACTTAAGGGGTTCCCCCACCGTCCGTAATCCATGAAGAAACTGACCTGTCTTCTCCAAGCCGAGTGGAAGAAAATATCGCTAGCCGTCGTACAACGCCTGGTTGAGAGTATGCTCCAGAGAGTCGCAGCTGTAATCGCCGCTCGTGGAGGCTCCACCAACTATTGAAGGGGAATAAACTTCGTTTTCCTGTGCTATCACAGGCGTCCAATTACTTGTTGGTATATAGTGTATATACTGCTCTGTGAACTTCACCTGCGCCACCGTTCTCACCGGTGTATGTTACTAATGCAGTGGTGTGAATTCACGGAAATTCCTAAAAATAACGTACAGCAAAATTACAAGTAGGGGTTTGTCTTTCAACGAATTTTCCGTTTTTGAAAGTTTCCATTTCTTCTAACTTAAGTATTTTGACAGAATTTCCGTTTATTTCAGAAAAGTCCGTTTCGGGTTCTTACGTATTTATATTTAAATTTCGCAAACTCTCCGATTTTTATTTTTTAAGCACTTTTACGGACCTGGTGGGTTTCGATTCAGAGACCTTTTCTACCGAAACCGTGAGTGCTACAATTGACACAAAAAGACCCATAACGTACGGTCGCGTACAAGGTAGAACTCTAATCGCGTGATGATGAAATGTTTATTATTTATGTGGATGAATTAGTCATCTAATATTTTCTGTTGAAGTTTATTATTTTTCTGAATACATTTGCAATAATTTATTCTTTGCTCTTGGACTTATTACAAATTACATATTTTTTCATCGTGACTTTAAGAAGCAACAGAATGTTTTGAAACTTGATATCTTATTAAAGTGACAATGCCTTGCAATTACCTTTAAGACGAGGTTTAATGCACCTATCACTTAACAAAACTCCTAAATATAAAATTTACACTTGATAGCTATAATAACTTTTGTCTTAAGGAGTCAACAACGATACACATAAATCATACAACCACCTGTACAATAATTTAAGTACTTGGTTTCTTACGCTAATACTATACAATAGCTGGTGCAGAAAATGGGCGAAAGGGGGGGAGAAATTTCGGTGCCATAATAACCAAAATTGCATGCGATATCCTATCCACAATATCCGATTTCGCTACAGAACTTCAAAATTAGATCCTCCGACAGACGATTGAAATTTAATAGTTAATCAAACCTCAAGTACCGCAAATTTTCCGTCCTATGGATACAGAAAAAGGGAGAACAGAATCTTTCCGTTAATATACAAACGGAATTGCGGAAAGGTGTCTGCAAATTCAGAATTTTCCGTTAACACTTGTTAAAGACGGCAATTTGCCGTTAATATACGAAAGAAACTGCGGCAAAGTTTCTGAAAATTAAAAATTTTCCTGGCGTACGAAAAATTTACGAAATTCAATTTTTTCCCCTGTCATTTCACGGAAAATATTGTATCAGGAATACGCTTCGTTAATTTACGAAAGAAATTACGGAAAATGTCAAGTGAATTCCAGAAAATTTTTCATAGTTTACTCTTATTCAATCACAAAATTCCAAGACATTTCCAGGACTTTTGAATGTTTTTCCAGAACAGGCGATCCAAATATTCATATTTAGAATATAGCAAAACTACAGATCTATTCAACCTGTAACCTACGACAAGCAAACATTTCATAGGCTTCAGCGAAGTTAATGCCGTATTTTGAAAATGATATTTGCTGCACCCAATAAGAAACATAGAATCACAGATGAAAAATTAAATACCAAAAATGCAATCAGGATTAATTTCTACAAGAAACTTATGTATACTAGGGAATAATGATTTTGAAACAAATTTGCTTCTACTTTGGTTTCAATTTGATTATTGAAGAAATTACATAAAAAAAATATAGAACTGCAAAAGAAAGTGTAAAATCTACAGTTACACCATAAATGTGCCATTACTCTTAAAATGTTTTCGTATACCACAGTCGGTATATAAACTAAGTATACTGCTTATAGATGTTATTAATGTATGCATCTTCAATACCGCAGGATTTCAGAGCCATTGTAACTGCTGATGATTAATAACATCTATGAAAATGCAAGTGCAAAGATTCGGCTGTTTGAAAATACAACACACATAAAAATTGGAAAGGGAGTGAGACAAGGTGACACCATATCTCCGAAGCACTTTAATGCCACATTGGAAAATGTCTTTCAATCACTGAACTGGGAAAACAAAGGGATAAAAATTAATGGAAATTATCTAACCCACCTTCGTTTTGCTGATGACGTAGTCATTTTTGCAACTACCCCATCAGAGCTGCAAAGTATGATCCAGGAACTTGCTGACCAGAGTAAAGAAGTGGGATTAAAAATGAACTTTCAGAAGTCAAAAGTGATGTTCAATGCTTTTACAAGAAATGAAGATTTATCGATTGATGGAGAAAAGCTGGAGATAACAGACACGTACGTTTATCTTGGACAGCAGATATAAAGTGAGGGTCACATTGATGAAGAAATTAATCGGCGTACAAAACTTGCCTGGAGAGTTTTTGGAAGAAACAGCATAATTTTCAAGAGCAATATGCCATTATGTCTTAAAAGAAAAGTGTTTGATCAATGCATCTTTCCAGTGCTTACATATGGTGCAGAGACGTGGACCTTAACTAAAAGAGACATACAAAGGCGGCAGACAACTCAAAGCAGCATGGAGAGGTGCATGCTTCGTGTAACCAGGAGTGATAAGAAGAGGAACTCGTGGATACGAAAAATGACAAGAGTGGAAGACATCATGATCAGAGTAAAATCCCTGAAATGGCAATGGGCTGGACATACTGCCAGAAGGACAGACCATCGATGGACAGTCGAAATTTTAGATTGAATTCCAAGGGACAAATAAAGACCCAGAAGAAGACCACATGGGCGATGGGTGGATGAAATTCGAAAGTATGCGGGAGTGACATGGAGGAGACTGGCACAAGACAGACCGTTGTGGAGGAAACTTGGGGAGACCTTCGTACAGCAGTGGATCGATAATGGTTGATGATGATGATGATGATGATTGCTTATACAGGGTGTCCCATTCGCAACCGAACCCGGTATTTCTTTAATAATATTAACACCAATGAAGATATTGCAACGAAATTTGAAATGGACTTACCTCATTTCGTGCGAAATGTGATGACATCACAACATGTGCTGGAAGCGGCCACCATTTGCGTCCAGACAGCATTAAACCCGGCGCTGTCTGCCCGCCAGCCGGAGTGCTCCTTTGTGGCAGACACATTCCTAAGTGTGGCGCCACTCAGCAGCAGTTCACCAGTTAGCCGGACGTGCCTCTCTGCTGCTTTGTTATGCTGAGCGTGTCTACACAATACGGTAGTTGATAGTGAGTGCTCGTGCCTGTTCGCGTACGTGTGAAAATGTATCGGTATACTCTGGAGGAGCGAGTGTTTATTGTTCGCACTTATTGGAAAATAGAATCGATAAAGTCTTGTCAACAGCAATTCCTGGAGAGGTTTGCAGGCAGACATCCGCCGAGTAAGTCCACCATTTAGGCATTGTCGAAGAAATTGGAAACCAAGGGGACTTTATTAGACGACCATGAAAGAGGTCGTCCACAAAAGACCGAGGAAACGATCCAGAATGTAAAGGGCCAACTACTTGCTTCTCCCAGGAAGTCACTTCGCCGACTGTCACAGGAAGCAGGATTGTCCAAAAGCACTTAACAACGTGCTGTGAAAAAAGCGAAGCTTCATGCGTACCGTATTTCCGTGGTCTACGAACTGAAAGAGCCTGACCACGTGAAACGAGTGACATACCGTCGATGATTTCAGACATTTCTTCAGAAAAATCCGGGCATTCTGGACTTCACGTGGTTCTCGGACGAGGCGTAGTTTCACCTGCCCGGATACGTCAATTATCAAAATTCCCGTATCTGGGCCAGTGCAAATCCCAACGCGATACATTTAGAACCCCTTCATTCAGAGAAAATTGGTCTTTGGTGTGGGATGACCCGGCGCCGCATAATTGGTCCTATCTTCTTCGATACAACCATCACAACAGCTGCATGAATGAAAATCTTCAACACCTTTGTAAATCAGTTGAACGACGAAGAACTCTCCATTGGATATTACCAGCATGATGGAGCGACATCACACACCAGCATGGCGGAAATTCAGTCCATTTTCGGCGACCGCGTCATTTCGAAGGGTTTATGGCCACCGCGCTCGCCCGATCTGACGCCTCCTGATTACTTCTTATGAGGATATCTAAAAGGAAGAGTTTACCAAAAGAAACCGCGAACCATAGATGCCTTGAAAGCAAACATCACCGAAGAAATTCAGGCAGTGACGGTGGGCGTACTGGCAAGGACTTTTCACAAATATGGTGCGCTGGGTTCAATGCTGTCTGGACGCAAATGGTGGCCACTTCCAGCACATGTTGTGATGTCATCATATTTCGCACGAAATGAGGTAAGTCCAAACTTCGTTGCTATATTGTAAATATATTACAATATTGCAACGTTTCATTGGCGTTAATATTATTAAAGAAATGCCGGGTTAGGTAGCGAGTGGTACACCCTGTATTTAATTATTTTGAAATAATACTTACATTGGTAATTTAAGGATAAGAAAAGTGAAATATGCAGTAAGCATTTTTTAAAACAAAAATTAAAATGAAAATCGTTACTTCATTTGGGCTTGTTCGAAATTGTACTGTTTCCGTGACCCGTACATTTGTTTTGGCGGTAGAGTTAGGTGCGACATTAACACTTTTCAAAGTTTAATTTCTCTGAAAACGCATGGTGTCCTATTGCTTAGTAACTTTTTGCTATATCAACAGACAAAAAGTGCACAAATTCTTCCTTTTGCTTACAAAAAAAAAAAAAAAAAAAAAAAAATTTAAAATCAAACTTCAATTCTCACTTATAAACGTGGAAAGAGCGAGGATCTTTGTTTGATGTTCCTGGTCCACGTTAAATGTCTGTATTAATTATTCATTCGCCTTCTAATTATTTCTTCAGTTGCTGCTTACGATCTTTGGTGAATTCCCAGCATTGTGCGAGGCTCCAAGAAGCAACCTGCCAAATTGGCTTGGCAGTTAGCGTGTGCGAGCCTAGAGGAATTCGAGGCCGCTGTGGTGTATCGGAAGCATACCTGGCGCGTAACTAGAAGACCCTGGGTTCGACTCACGGTGGCGGCCAATGAGATTGTTTCCGTGACTCACTTATAAACGTGGAAAGAGCGAAGATCTTTGTTTGATGTTCAATTCTCCGTCTTTTGTTCCCCGTAAATTCGTTCCTCAGTACAGCGGGTATGCTGTAGCGGTTTGGAACACAATTTTGCTTTAAACAAGAGAAAACATGCCTGCTCAGATGTTTTAAGCGAAATTAAATATCGAAAAGTTAGTAAAATCATGCAATGCATTGATTATGATACGCTTTCCAACATACCAGAAATCATTACTCAAGTTATTACACAAGTTATGAGGATAACGGCTGTAGAATAAATCTCTCTTTCACCCCATTTCGATGATATTCAACAGAACCGGTAAAGTATACTTCCGGAACAACATGATAAAGTTTTGTCTCAATCGAAGCATTTTTACCTAAGTTATAACGCATAAGGGTGGTGGAATGGATCCCGCTGCTATGTCCTGACCTTTCACCCCATTTCGCCCATTTTGAATAGAGCTCTTCCCCGGGTGGTCCTTTACCACATACTAAAATTTCGTGGAAATCGAACCATTTTTACGCAAGTTATGACGCATAAAGGCAATGGAATGGATCGCGCTCCTATGTCCTGACCTTTGACTCCACTTCACCCATTTTCAATAGGGTTCGTCCCCAGTCGTCCCCTACCACATACTAAAATTTCATCGAAATCGAACCATATTTACGCAAGTTATGACGCATAAGGGCAATGGAATGCATCCCGCTCCTATGTCGTGGCCTTTGACCCCATTTCTTCCATTTTCAATAGGGTTCGTTCCCAGGTGGTCCCCTACCACATACTAAAATTTCATCGATATCGAACCATTTTTACGCGAGTTATCGCGCGGACAGACGGACAAAGTTGGAGCATATACGCTTCTTCAACCTACGGTTGGAAAGCGTAAAAAATCGGTACTGCATTGATCACTCTGCCGTGAAATTAACTTTGCGGGTCATAGATATGGCTTGGATTCTACTACAGGCTGATTAAGTACTGGTTTTGAAGTTTAACTTCTCTTTAAAAAAAATGGGAGATAAAAATGCTTGCTTTACTTATTGGTTTTAAAGAGGAGCTTGTTACAAATAAGAAAACATGCAATTCATTAGAAAAAATTCTTAAAACTTAAAATCGCGTTATTTTTACTGTTACCGATTATATTAAAAACGGGGACATATGACCAGAAAATATATAAAAATAAAAATATAATCAGAAAGAGAAATCAGGAGATAGGGGGGGGGGCTCCTTTGGTCAGAAAAATTTGAAATTCCGAAAATCAAGGAACATTTTCATTTCTGCGAGAACAATCATTCCGAGCGCGGTTCAGAACATTCTCAGGCGGCACGACGTCCAAAAAGTATATAAAAAATGTCACAATATCAAAAACATCCAATAAGCAATCCCCAAAATGCTAAATAAATATTAAGATCATGGAAACATGAAAAACTTTACACAGAAGTTGAATAACAGTAGTTCACTGAGGTTTTCAATTTCCGTAGTATATTCGATGTTGCCCGTACTCGTAGCATATTCCATGTTTCCGTGCAGCCATTTTAACTGTGCCTTCAGTAAACAGCAACACAGTAAACGAAAGTGATCCCATACTACGTTATTATTTTACAGCTCTCATGGCGTCATCTTCAAAGCGAGATGCGTGAAACGAAGAAATCTAGAAATCAGGCTACGAGACAAAGTAAGAGGCAGACTGGGAATGAGGAAGGCAGCCGAGATGGGGTGAATAAGAGAATAGGAAGTCAAAGAAGAGATTCGGTAGAATAATAAGTAGAAAGTAAAGTAATACAGTGAAACCTCAGAATAACGGTCACTCCTCAGAGCGGGAGAAAGTGACCGTTGCTAAGAGGTGGCCGTTGTTCAGAGGTTGGGGCTTCAGGATAAATATATAAACCTTACGCACAATACAGAAAACGTAGCAGTGCTTTTTCCAAATGATGACTGCTGAATAAAACTGAATATAATAAGTAAATAAATAATTCATAGTGTACAGGATTTTAGAAAAACAGTGTCTGACGTCTGGTGTTAATCAGCACGTTTAAATAGTAAGCTACTATATTAAGGTTAGGGTATGCTATAGGAAATTAAAAAAGATAAATGTCTGACAGTAAAGCGTAACTGCACAGATAGTTGGCCGCACGCAGTAAAAACAAGAACAGAGCCCACAGAGACTAAACCAAGAAACATCGCCCCCAATGGGCAAAATTCCAGTCTCTATATCAATCATCCCCCCAGCACCCTGGCACGACTGAAAACATACATGGAAGCTGCAGCTCGCCTCACGTAGAACTAGTTATTTTTTATTTTCACTTAAGCATCCACTGCACCAGCCGTAATCCAACACATTATGCCTTTAACAATAAATATTCGTTTGTTCCCATCTTATTCGTCTTGCCGAAGTACCAAAGCCACTGCGTAAAATCCAAGGGACAACGTGTCCGTTAGGTCTCCTTCCGGGCGGAGTGGGGTGTCTGTTGACCGCTGCTAAGAGGTTTCGCTTTTCGGAGGTTATCGTATATGTTAATCTTACGGAGCTGTTTGGTACAAACCAAAACTTGCCGTTGCTCGTAGGCTACTGTTGTTCGGAGGTGTCCGTTAATGGAAGTTTCACCGTAGTAGATAAATAATTAAGATATTTCCAGAACAAACCGAGTTCAACAAAATAAAAAGCTTTAGTTTAAAATAAACTATAGTTCAAAATGAAATTACTCCGTCTATTTTTTGAGGGGGGGGGGGCGATATTTTTCTGTATAGATAAGAACTGCAATTAAATCGAGGCCAACGTAGGAAGAGAAAACCCAGCAGCGAACAGTTGCTTGGCGCTGAATTGCTCAGGACATACACTGAAGAGCAATTGAATTAGAGACAGCTGGGGTTATGCAAATGTGACGCTGTGGGCGGCCCTGTAAACGGAAACGACATGAAGTATTCAGCGATCCGACAATATAAGGAGTGATGCGACGGGAATCAGTAAGAGTTGGACGCAGTATGGGTAAGACGAATGATCTAATCGCATTTGATCGTGGGAAAATTGTCGGGGCCCGACGAATGGGTCACTCCATCTCGGAAGTCGTGCATGCACTGGGATTTTCACGAGCCACTGTGTCACGGGTGCACCATGAGTACATCGAATCCGGTAAAACCATCCCTGCAAGGCTCAACTGCTGTGGGCAACAGCGTGTGGGTGAGCGGGGTCATCGTCGGCTAGCTCGCATTGTAACAGCAGATAGACGGGCCACAGTGCAAGAAATCACTCGGCAATTTAACGCTGGTGCACAAAAAGGCGTAAGCAGCCACACCATCCAGAACCATCTCCTCGCTATGGGGTACAGAAGCCATCGTCCCACGAGGGTACCTCTGCTGACCGCACATCACAGGGTGCAAAAGATTAGCATGGGCGCGGGAACATCGCCACTGGCCCCTAGACATGTGGGAAAATGTTGCCTGGACTGATGAGTCGAGATTCACGTTGGTACATGCGGATGGCAGGATACGAGTATGGCGCAAACCACATGAAGCGATGGATCCTTCTTGCCAGCAGGGTACTATTCAAGCTGGTGGAGGTGGCATTCTCGTTTGGGGACTGCTTACGTGGGCTGAAATGGGACCCCTGGTACGGGTGACATTGTCCCTCACAGGTCAACGTTACCGGGATATCCTGGACGACCATTTGCTCCCGTTTGTGCGTCTTCAACATCCCACTGGGGACCTCATCCTGCAACAAGACAATGCACCGTGCCATCGCTCCCGAATTGTATCCGAATGGTTGGATGAACACTCCACCGACGTGACCTCGCTTCCTTGGCCAGCTAGGTCACCTGATCGAGCACATCTGGGATGCCATCGAGAGAGATATTCGAGGCTCTGACCCCTCCATCAAATCTTCGTGAACTGTGGGAGCTTGTTCAGGGGTCGTGGATCAGTATGGCTTCCCAACGCTTCCCGTGTCTTGTCGAGTCCATGCCGAGAGGAATCGCCGCAGTCATCAGGGCGAAAGGTGGTGCTACACGTTACTAGACAGGTATCTCTAATTCAATTGCTTTTTAGTGTAGTTCGCCGAACCTAGAGAATATAGTGATTAAGCGAGCAGGACCCTTCAATAATAAAAAAATGAAAGAAAAAAAACTATGAACAACCAGAAAGCCACTGCGTATTACGTGTCATCAGTGTGTTAAACAATTCAATCTAAATTTACGAATGGGTTCGAACAACACAAGAATTAAAAGCAAATAAGGACAGCGAAAAGACGTCACCATATTAATAAAAACGTTCTTGAAGAACAGATTGCATAGGAAGGAAACGGCAGACCAAAATAATCAAAAGCCAATAAATGTAAAAGGGAACTTAATCAAATTAAGGCATGACAGACAGAGAAAGCGAACTCTTTCGAGCAAAACACGGAAAGTGTGACCCACGGTTGAAAGAAATAAGACGAGATACTGAAATTCATTAGGATGAAATTCCAGTATCATCCTAACAAAAGTGTTATTTATACGTGATAGTTAGGCAGAACATCGTGTGTCTGGAAGAGTCAAATCCTAGTAGCACACCAGAGAGCAAAAGGTTACAGTTCTTGCGAAACAGTCCTACGCATGCATATTTCATTTACAATAGCACTGTAATGAAACCACTGAGGCACTACAGACAGATCACAGAGACCCCTTTGTTAACGAACAAAATAAGTTTTGTTCTCGGAAATTGGAACAAACCCATCACGCGCGCGAGAGACGGTAAAAGAAAGAAAAAGCAGAAACGCAATTTTTGTTCCTCCTGGCATCTACAGAATACCAAGCATTCCTTGAAGCTTTTCAACAATCATCCAAAACATGAAAACAAGTGATTGAGCAGCAAGAAAAATCATATAATTAATAATTCATGAATGGTTCCTCACAGCTTTTAACAAGACTAGAGATAACTTACGTAAAAGTAATCATATGAACGAAAAGTGATTTTTCAAACGCTGACTAATTATAATTAAGACATAATACAAATTCCATACATAGAGTAAAAAAAATTTATTTTGAATACAGTAGAACCCACTCATAACGAGAAGATTGGCGCCGACGGAAATCCTCAGGAGATCCATTTTCGGGCGAAAAATCCCTCATTATATAAAAATATGCATACGCAATATATACAGTCGAGTGTTAAAGTAGGAGGTGGTCACAGTTATACCCTCATTATATATAAATTCGCAAGAATTGTGACCACCTCCTACTTTTGACGTCAAATGCGCCTAACCAATGAAAGAAGACGCTTGTCGTGAGCTGGCTTGGAGGGTATAAGATGAGCTGTACGCATTCTGGAAACATATCAGGGCCGCGGGTGGCCTAGTGGCAACGTTCGTGACTGCCACAGAAAGGACCTCAGGTTCGACCCTAGGCAGGTACGAACGCTCGATCCACTAAATGTGCGTCGGATGGGCACGTTAAGCCGTCGGACCCTGGGTACTGGCCTCCGGTAATAAATAAGGGAGTCTTCCTTCCCCTTTCTACTTCGCTTCCGTGTCACTTTCCTATCGGACACTCTAGCCCAAATCTCCTAGCTTCCTATTTCTAAGGGTTGTTTAAGACCTGGGGTCAGACACTCCCTTCCTAAAATCCTCTACATATGATCATGAAAACATATAACTCGTTACTGTCATGGATAAAAGGAGCGATTTATCAGATTCGCAAAAAGGGATGATTATCGGCTTTCGGGTCAAGGGTGGCAGTATTTCTCGAACTGCGCAGTTTCTGAGCTGTTCGCGTGCTGCTGTGGTTAAAGTCTATCGTGAATGAAGTAATGGCACCATTGCGAGTACGCGATATGGAAACTGCAGAGCACCACGTGCCATTGATGTGAGAGGAGAACGTCGGCTTCGAAGGTGCGTGAGGGCCGATCGACACGCTACATTGGAGCAACTCACTGGCCGAATGAACCAGGGGGCTACCGGAAGTATGACTAAAACGACAGTTCAGCGAACCCTGCTGCGTATGGGGCTCCGATGCAGAGGGATGGTCACTGCACCTATGCTAACGAAGGTGTATCGGCAGAAAAGGCTTACATTTGCACGGCAGTATCGGAATTGGACCTCCGCTTATTGCAAAGGGTTGCCTTCTCCGATGAGTAACGTTTTCTGCTTCATTGAACGGATGAACGTTGGCGTATAAGGCGAGATACATCGGAGAACAAACACTCTTCATCCATTGCTGGAAGAACACAAGCTGGTGAGGGCAGCGTTATTGTCTGGGGAATGTTTTCGTGGCATTCTCTGGGTCCACTCATACCTGTGGAATGCACTATGGATCGAATTCGTTATGAATCCATTCTTGCAGATCACGTACACCCATACATGCTGATTATCTTGCTTGGGGCGGATGAAATCTTCCAGAACGATAATGTCACACAGCTAAAAATGTCCGAGAGTGGTTGGAAGAGCACAATGAAGACTTCAAAGTACTTCCCTGGCCCCTTAATTCCCTAGACTTAAACCTAATTGAGCATTTGTGGGATCACCCCGATCGTGTTGTTCGCTCTATATGGATCCTCCACCACATACCCTGCAGAAGCTGTCAGATGAACTGCAGTCAGGATGGCTCCACATACCTTTGAACACCTTCCAGCACCTTACTGAGTTACTCCCAGCCAGTCTAGCTGCTGTCCGCGCTGCACATGGCGGTTACTCTGGATATTAGCTGGTGGTCACAATAATGTGACCCGATCGTGTATATACGAGTACACCGATGAGCCATTACATTATGACGACCACCCCCAGCCTAGAGAAATGAGCGCGCCTGTAGACCGAACGGTGGCGCAGGTGAAGTTCACACAGCAATATATATACAACCCGAAAACCGGGTTTCGGTAAGTAGAGTGTTCGGAGTCAGAATCGGAAAAGCTGCCGATTTATCGAAGTTTGCCAAAGGGCAAATTGTGATGGCACGGCGTGGCGCAGCTTGTGGGTTCTTCTGGTGTCGTTGTAGTGAGTATGTATCAAAAGTGGTGCACAGATGGCCAAACGACGAAACATTGTCCAGCTGTGTCGTCCGCAGCTCATTGATGCCAGAGGGGAGCATAGACTGTCGCGCATTGTTCACAGCAACCGCAGGGCCACAGTGCAACAAATCACCCGCAGCTACAACAGTGGTGATCAGGGCAATGTGCCAGAGCACATAGTTCACCGCAGCCTTCTGCGCATGGGTCTGCGTAGCCGAAAACTCAGCCGGGTCCCCAAGCTCACTGCACGTCATCGCTAACAACGCATTAAAGGGGCCCAAGATCATCGAGATTGGAGCGTGGATGATTGGAAGAAAGTGGCCTCCTGTTCTGACTAATCAAGATTCCTGGTGCATCACGTAGACGACCGAGCGCGGATACGCCGATTACCAACGGAGGACATAGCATCTGCATGCACTGTTGGTCAGAAATAGGCCGGCGGTGATATGCTGGGGGGCGATGATTTCTTTGGACACTATAGGCCCCATTATCAAAACAGCACAATCCCTGACAGTTGTCAGGTATCTGGACATCGTTGCGGACCAAGTTCACCCATTCATGGCAACTGTGTTCCCTGCTGGTTATGGCAATTAGCAACAGAATAATGTGCCATGCCACAATCGTCAAGGAGTGGTTCGACTTGGAAAAGCGTGTTCGCACTAAATCACCACCACCCCGAAATGTACAGGAACTGGAGGACCTGCTGTTGACATTATGGTACCAGATGCCCCAGGATACCTATCGCTACCTCATCGAATAGATGCCGCACTGGGTTGCCTCTCTTTTTACCATTTTCTAGCTCTCTAATGATGGCTACTATTTTATTGTTTACGGATAACAATTTTCTTGCTCTGATGGAAGTATTTTCTTAGGCTACTGATTTCTTTGTCTCGGTGTTCCAGGAGATCAATCATTCCCCGTCCTCCTTCGGCCCGTCCAATGATCAGCCTTTCTACTGCTGACTTCGGGTGGTGCTGGCAATGTTTAGTCAGGGTTGTCCTGGTATTGCGCATTCTTTCCTAACAGCTCTGTCGTGGTTCACTTGATGATTCCGAAGGAATACGTGAGGACTGGAACTTCGTATGTGTTGATAGCCCTAATTATGTTGCGAGCGTTGAGCTTCGTCTATATTAGTCTCCCCACTCTTTGGTTGTATTTGGCGGCTAGAATGTTTTTGATTTATTTGTGTTCTAGGCGTTGTGCCTGAAGCATATCAAGGTACTTATGGGCTTCTCCTTCCTCCATAGCTGCGATCTGTTCTCCGGTCTTCAATTGGTAGCTACGTGCATCACGCTTTCCTTGGTTCTTACTTTGTATCTTGCATTCCTCTAGACCGGATTCCATCCCGATGTCATTGCTGAAGCCCTCGGTGATCCGGATTAGCTGCTGGAGTTGGTTCTGCGACGATGCGTACAGCTTGATGTCATCCATGTACATGAGGTGGGAGAGCTTGTACTTGTTGGTTTTGTTGCAGTTGATGGGAAACCCATACGTGTTTCAGTTGAGCATGGTTGACGGCGGGTTGAGTGCTAGACAGAACCATAGTGGGCTAAGTGAATCTACCTGGAAGATGCCTCTCCTTATGTGAAAGGGCTTGGTCGTTATGTTCTCAACTTTGATTGTTGTCTTCCATCTTGTCATGGCCACCTTAAGGAAGTTGATGACTACAGGACTTACTCTGCAGATCTCAAGGACTTCTATCAGCCAGCTGTGGGGTACGGCATCGTAAGCCTTAAGATAATCGATGTATGCTGTGTACATGTTGCGGTGCATCTTGAAAGTTTGCTCCATTACAACAGCGTCGATGGTAAGCTGTTTCTTGTATCCTCTACAGTCCAATTGGTATCCCTTTTGCTGTTCTGCCATAATTGCTCGTCCTTTTATGTGCCTCATTGATTGGCGATGCACGCTGTTAGGATCTTATACAGCGTAGGTAGACACGCTATTGGTCGATAGTTGGCTGGATTTCTTGTGTCCTCATCTACAGCCTTTAGTATCGTTACTCCCTGGGTAAGGAAATCCGGGATTAAGGCTGGATTTTGGATCATGTTGGTCAGTTGATCTGCCAGATATTTGTATGTACAGGTGAACCCCTTGTACCAGTAGCTGTGGATGTTATCAAAACCTGGTGATTTCCAGCTGTGTGTCTTAGCTATGGCTTGCTGAAGGTCCTCTGTTGTGATCTTCCAGTCGGCCATTTCCTGATATTGGCTCGATGTCTTTTTTCTCGCTGTAGCCATGAGGCTTTGCTTTTGTGGTTCGTATTCCCTACCCAGAGGTTACTCCAGAATTTTTCTACCGCTTCACATTCTGGTGGTCCTTTGCCTTTGATGTCTTTCTTGGTAATGTTACGATAGAAGCTTTTCTCGTCGTTTTCGAATGCGTTATTGCCTATATGTCGCTGCATGTTCTCTTTGTATCGTCTTAGTCTCTTGCTGATTACTAGTAGACTTTGTTTTAGTGTGTCTAAGTATTCTTCCATTTGCTGGTTTTCTTCGAACCTGCTGTGGACTTTGGCGCTTTATTATTAGTACATTATTATTACAACTATACATAAGCGTGAAACTTTATAACAAGTGACAAAATGCGTGTATTACAGGGCAGTTTGCACCAAAAGCATCAGTTAGTAGGAATTTGGGAAAGGGGCAACAGCCACACACAAGAAAAGAAAGTTTTGTAGAGCATTCAAAGGGATTCCGTGAAACCAGTTCGAAATGCGACGAGATGGGACGCTATACACGCATGCAAATGACGAAAGGCATGCAAATGTGATGCCTTTAAAAGCACTAAGTGAGAAACTGCAGTTATTAATCGTCTGTAAACTACCTTCATTCCTCTCGTTATTGAAAATGGTGTTCAAGAGAGGCGTGTTACTACGATGTTAACTTAGCCGGATAATGAGTTGTTGGCGAAGTTTTTTTTTTATGTAAGAGGAGAATCGGCATCAGAACCTTTGCGAAAGTTTCGAACACGGAAAGAACTAAAGAAATGCCAAGATGCCGGTTTGCAGTGTCTGATGAGAAGAATTGAGGAAATCGGAAATTTGATGCTGAATCGCCAACCGATGCGGGATTTAAGGGAGTACCGTTCGAATGCTCTGGCATCCTAAATGGACTGGCTATCATCTCAAACAAGTGGAACAAAACAGTGCCTGTGAAACGGCGAGATGTTTGGGCATACCGACAGCATCGGCAAATTTTATCTTTCAGCGTGTTAAATCTTCACATATACAAACTTCACACCAGCTGTTACAGGCAGATACCACACAGCAAAAGGAATTTGCCAAATGGGCTCTGGCAAAAAATCACTGAGAACCCCCAGTGATTGTTAAATGCCTTGTGGACAAGTTCGTTTTTCGTTACACGGGTGTCTATCAACACGCATAATTGCGGAATATGGTCACATAATAATTCCACATGCGTACACAGAGGAACCACTGTATGCACCATGAGTTATAGTGTGATGTGGATTCAGAGAATTCGTCACTCTTGGGACGTTTTTCTTTGAGGAACCGTGCCTTAGAAACAGCTGGTGAACTTGCTCAGTAAATGCCAAACTCTACCTGAAACAGCTGCGCGAAAACGTGAAGCCACGTTTTCAAGAACAAAATCTGCAGCTCACAGTTTCGTTTATACAGGATGGTGCGCCAGCCCATGGCGCATCGCCAGAACGAACTTTCTTGTCACCACATTTGGCGCAGAAAGTCTAATCAGCAGGTACTGCAGCATTCCGTGACCACCTCGGTTTCTAGATCCAACACCTGTCTATTCCTGGTAGTGAGGTTATTTAAAGTCCAAAATGTACCAGACAAGATCTTTCCCACTGCCCCACATGAGAAAGCCACCCTGTTGCATTCACTCTACAGTCACTGGAATTCTCACACGCTTGAATGCTGTTGCATAATATCTTGTGGTGGAAGACATGTTGAACAATTATTGTGATAGTGTTGCCAAATTAATGCAGCGTATGTGTTGTCACTGTATTTACAAACTTTTGAGCTCTTGTTGCCCTCAGTTGGTTTCAACTAAACGTTTTTTTTTCATTGTCAATCACCCCCCCACCACCACCACCACCAATAACCTGATCCTTCATATGCGTTTGTTCTTTTGTTAAAAAATTTGAAATTGAAACGGACTTTTCAACCACTCGGTATATTTCAAAAGGTTGCATAATATCCTTTGATTTTTTTCACTTGTATCTAAATCTTTCCCGTTGGACAATTTGTCACTTGGATGTTCCGCTACTCAATTCTATTTAGCCTGTTTTAAACTGTCCTTCACATGCAAAATTTGCTTGAAGAATTTTTTCTTCCGGGATATCCTCAGAAGAGCAACAGCAGTTTTCGTGGTTACGTGTCGGTGTTGTGTATTGGTCCACTCGTTTTTTAGTTTGCTGCAATTTGGCGCCAAATACTACTATTTTCTTTGGCGAACCGACGCAATTTAGAGTTTGCATATCCCTTTCAATGATGTGTCAGGGCCGACGGGATGTTTTGCGGGAGTCAGACAAGTAATTCAGACATTTAGGAATTAATTTACACGCATTTTACTTACACTTCATAGTGCACACTTTTTTGGGACATAGTGCTCCGCTATCATTTATTCCAATTAGAGCTACATCGTTAGAACTGCATCGCAATGACTACCAAATAAAATGTTACAACAGACTGTCAAATAACCATGTCTATATTACTAAAGGATAATAATAATTTTTCTTTAAATTTCTTTGCATGCTTGAGTATCTTAAGCAGAATCAGTATTTCCATAAAAATGTACATTGAGGTCTCACTGAATTATGACCTCCTAATACTTCGTGGGCCTTCTTTTCGCTCCACCGACTCCACAAGGTGTCTGCACAGCTGTGTGGTGACAGGTTGGCACAAGGGTCAAACGGTTTATAACTATTATATAAAAGACAGCATAAAAACATAACAAACATGTATGTTACAAAACAGAAACGCAAGTAACAGTGTAGATGGCCGACACACAGGCAACGGACTACACCAAACTAAAAACACTGGTATAACCAATCCTTCGAAAAACATCGGACGCACCAACCCTTCCTAAGCCCACAATTTGGTCTTTAGTAAACTCCAACAAATCCTGGTTTCAATCTCTTACATACGTCCATTTAACCTACAGACGACGACTTCCTCCTCAGTTTTGTATTTACTCGTATTGATTTATTTGTCTACTCTGTGGTGTGAGTTTGCAAGGAAAAATAAACAGAAGCATCCACATATCAGGACAGCAAGAATCAAGAATGTTATAAGTTATCGTGTAAAGTTTGAGAAACAAGCCTTGAGCCACTTCACTGTTAAAGAAAGCAGCTACAATCGCGAAGGAATTAGACTGCCCCAGACCGAGTAGGAATGAACCAAAGCTTACAATGTTCTTCTGTTTCTCACAAAAACTGTGGGAGCAAGAAGGTGCGCTTCAATATGATAAGATCGTTGTTATATTGATGGCAATATACACTGAAGAGCAATTGAATTAGAGATACCTGTCTAGTAACGTGTAACACCACCTTTCGCCCTGATGACGGCGGCGATTCGTCTCGGCATGGACTCGACAAGACACCGGAAGCGTTGGAAAGCCATACGGATCCACGACCCCTGAACAAGCTCCCACAGTTCACGAAGATTTGATGGAGGGAAGTCAGAGCCTCGAACATCTCACTCGATGGCATCCCAGATGTGCTCGATGGTATTGAGGTCAGGTGACCTAGCTGGCCAAGGAAGCGAGATCACGTCGGTGGAGTGTTCATCCAACCATTCAGATACAATTTGGGAGCGATGGCACGGTGCATTGTCTTGTTGCAGGATGAAGTCACCAGTGGGATGTTGAAGACGCACAGACGGGGGCAAATGGTCGTCCAGGATATCCCGGTAGCGTTGACCTGTGAGAGACGATGTCACACGTACCAAGGGTCCCATTTCAGTCCACGTAAACAGTCCCCAGACGAGAATGCCACCCCCACCAGCTTGAAGAGTACCCTGCTGGCAAGAAGGATCCACCGCTTCATCTGGTTTGCGCCGTACTCGCATCCTGCCACCAGCTTGTACCAACGTGAATCCCGTCTCGTCAGTCCAGGCAACATTTTTCCACATGCCAGGATCCAGTGGCGATGTTCCAGCGCCCATGCTAATCTTTGCACCCCGTGATGTACGGTCAGCAGCGGTACCCTCGTGGGACGATGGTTTCTGTGCTCCATTGCGAAGAAATGGTTCTGGATGGTGTGGCTGCTTACACGTTTTTGTGCATCAGTGTTATATTGCCGAGTGATTTCTTGCACTGTGGCTCGTCTATCCGCTGTTACAATGCGAGCTAGCCGACGATGACCCAGCTCATCCACACGCTGTTGTCCACGGCAGTTGTCCCTTGCAGGGATGGTTTTACCGGATTCGATGTAATCACGGTGCACCCGTGACACAGTGGCTCGTGAAAATCCCAGTGCGACTTCCGAGATGGAGTGACCCATTCGTCGGGCCCCGAAAATTTGCCCACGATCAAATGCGCTTAGATCCTTCGTCTTTCCCATACTGCGCCCGACTCTTCCTGATTCCCGTCGCATCACTCCTTATATTGTCGGATCGCTGCATACGTCATGTCGTTTCCGTTTACAGGGCCGCTCACAGCGCCACATCTGCATAACGCCAGCTGCCTCTAATTCAATTGCTCTTCAGTGTACTTGTTTGACGACATGATGCACGCAGATACGACTGCAGATAAAAGAACTTATGATGTGATAAATCACACCGATATAGTTGTAACTGGTGTGTGAATCGTAAAGTTTCAGGATGATTCGGCCAATTCGGAATAAAGGACTTAAATAGCTGTTCGTTACCAGAGGCCAATTAAAATACCACACTGTGAGTGACACCCGAGCCTAAAAGAGAGCAATCGGCGTAGTTTGTTCGTAACCATAACCATCCAGAGAGCAATCAAAGCAGTTCGCTCGTCAATTACAGATCATTTTCATACCTCCACAGAGTGTTACTGGTGTATATAGTTCAACCTCATTCTTTTGCTTCAAAAAAAAAAAATCTGTTTTCAAAATTCGATGTTTCACTTTCGTGCGTGTATATCTTAACAAAATTTTTATTCGCAATCGTTGAAGAATATATTGAAAGAACTTAAATTGGTATTTAATTTTTTTCAGTACAGCAGTTCATTACCGTAGATTACCGTAGAACGACTGCATACATTTTCCGAGGGGTCGCGGGTGGACTAGCGGGCAACGTTCGTGACTGCCACGGAAAGGACCTCAGGTTCGATCCCAGGCAGGTACGAACGCTCGATCCACTAAATACCCGCCGTGCGTCGGATGGGCACGTTAAGCCGTCGGACCCCGGGTACTGCCCCCCCGGTGATAAATAAGGGCGTCTTCCTCCCCCTTTCTACTTCGCTTTCGTGTCACTTTCCTATCGGGCCTAAATCTCCTAGCTTCCTATTTCTAAGGGTTGTTTAAGACCTGGGGTAAGACACTCCCTTCCTAAAATGCTCTACATATGGAAAAATAATAATAATAAAAATACATTTTCTGACAACATATGACCTTCAAAGACCCGAAGAAGCGCGTTATCTCTATATTGTAAGGCGTCTAGAAACATTATTATGTTAAACGTACAAAACTTCAGGGCGTAACCAACGCACGCAATTTATGCATGATGATTCTTCTGAAGTCAGGAGACGGAGAAAACAGCACCGAAGTCTTTTTGTTTGGTTTTTGTTAAATCTAATGGAGCAAAAGCCACGCTCTGGGCTGTTGAGGCGGAAGAGACTGGCAAGGGGAAGACGCGGGGGTTGGCGACTGAGGACATTTAGCGACATTTCCGATAAGATCAAAGTCATTATCTGGGACTCACAGAAAGGGACGGTTGAGAAGTTTTGACAGATGAACGACTTGCAAGACGACGTCCAGACGTACACATCCCAACAAAACAATATATTATTTCAAGAATGGTCACGAGCAAGCGCTGAAAACGTGGCTTACATAAAAAGAAATTTTGTCTGTTCGAGTGCTCAAATGATTTTAGCTGACTCGTAATGATTATTACACTAAAGGCGAATTACGAAGTCAGGGTTATTGAGTTCAGGAGCGACTCTTTTGGTTGTGTGTGTGTGTGTGTGTTTTGTAGTCTTCAAAGAATTCAGTTAAACTAGGATACAACTGAGAAATGTCAACTCGATATTTTAATATAACGAACAGAACAACACACGGCGGAATAATTCTCACAAAACAGATTGAAAGCACATTTGTGCGGCATTTCGTTCTTAAATTACACTATTAAAAAAAAAAAAAGCACATCACCGAATCTGCATGCTTAAACACAGCTTATATTACTAGGGCGTTTTGGAAACGGAGAGGGGAGTTAAAGACCACCGTAAGCAACTCGATGGGCAGTAATTCTGTCGCGGCGCGAATTTTAGGGTTTTTTCGGTAATTTCGCGAATATCAAATATATCCGCGAATTTCAGATTTTTTACCTTTTTTTGCCTAATTTCCATTATAATTTTTTGATTACTGTATTTTTTATAATTAAATAATTTTAATACTGCCTTCGTTAGAATTTATGCAAAAAATATACCGCAAAGAAATCGTACTCGAAAGTGCAAACCAGAGCTTGAATTACCTCTCAAGATTGTTTGTTACGAAGATATTCTTTTCGAAGAAGCTTGACGGGTAATTCAATGTCACATGCACTCTGCTGAAGAGTGCACACGTGGCCTTTCGTGATTCCCCCGCTACTGTTGAACGACCTTTGCGACTTGCCGGACTAGTAAACCGTAAACAGGATGTCGTCAGTTGTGTTAGTAACTTTAGCTGAGAAAGCAGCTCACAGAAAAGAGTGTTTCGCAGACGTTTAGCTTAGAAAATTTGTGCTTTCGTGTGAGCAGTTTATGAAGTTTCTAGATACGGGTTTTTTTAATTTTGAGCATGAGCCACATGAGTAAAATGGGTGCATCTGAAAGATGCAAGCAGTACAGCAAGGGAACGTTTCATGTGAACAAAAATCTATTGTTCTGTTCGTGTTGCAACATACCAGTGGATTTTTCAAGGACAGTTGTGAAAAGCATTTAGAAAGCAAGCTGCATAAAAAAAAAAAAAGTGTGTCTGAACACTCAACCGAAAGTAATGTTGAAATGTGTTGGTGAATTAATTGAGAAAAGAACTGTACAAGAACAGCATCGCTCAATGGAACTTTCGAAATTAACTGGTGCCTTTTGTGCAACTAACATCCCACTTTCCAAACTGGTAACCCTATATTTAAAAATGACTTGGAAAATTCGTTGAAAGATATTGGTGTTATTCCAAATGCAAATTGGATGCGGAAATGTTATTTGCCGAAAATATGTGATATTCACAAGCAACAAGTGAAAGATTTTATAAAATTAGTACCCGGTGTAAGCATCGTGCCAGACGAAACAACTGATTCAGAAGATAGATACATTTTGAATATTCTTGCGGTTCCTTCAGCTGACCCGAATGTTGAAAGCTGCAATGATGAAACCTCTGAATGCAATCTTCATTGAATGCATCACTTTGGAATCCGTAAATTTTAAAGCAGTCAGCGAAGCAATACTTCAGTGCGTTAATAAGTAGGAAATACCTTTTGCTAATTTAAGAGCTTTTGTGACAGACAATGCATCTTACATATTCAAAGCGTGGGGAAAGAGCCTTAAAGCCGAATTTTTGAATGGTGCTCACGTCACCTGCAATGCCCATCTTTTAAATCTATTGAGCGAAATTTGGCGGAATGAATTTGATAATGCTAGCTCTTTAGTGGGTGCTGTTAAACGTGCCTTCACCGCTTGTCCCTCCCCTTAAGGGACTTTTTCGACACCTTGCTCATCACCAGCACCTATGCAGACTAGATGGAACAGTTTGTTTGAGGCCGTGCTTTTTCACTGCAAACATTTAGACGACTACGCAGAGTTTTTTGAAAAAGAAAAAGGCAACAGTAGCAAGTTATATTGTGGATAAAATCATTGAGTATTATCAAGATAAGAATATAAAAGAAAATCTGAAGCAAGTTGAGGTTCATGCGCCGTACGTATATTTCGGAACAGCTCACTTTATTTGAAAAAATTGCAAATTTCCGCGCAGAAAATATATAATGAAATGTCGGACATCGCCAGCAGTCTTCTTAGCAAGAGTCAATACTGCGATCACGTTGCTGCAAAAAGAGCTCTATCCACTTTAAAAAAAATGCTTAATTTTTTCATTACAAGATAAAAAGCATCGATTTTGTCAGCCAGCCGCTATTTCTGCAAAGCATGTAGGGTGTTTGATCCCGATCGACTTATGTCCTAGGACCTTTTAGACGAAGAAGAAGATTTGTTTGTTTTCAGCCACATTCCTATGATCGAAGATGAGGACCAACTCAAATGTGAGTTTCGTTCATATAAAGCGAATGTAAAAGAATTTCATGTCAGCGAAGGTCTGTCAGTACCCACAAACAGTGTCGATGCTGAACGATCCTTTTCTAAATTTAAAGACGTGTTACAGGACAACAGGCACAGCATTAAAGAAGAAAATCTGTGTATGTAGAATGTAATGTATCAAAATGTCGTCCACTTAAATGGAATTTTTGATCTCGCGTAACGGCGTTGATAACATTGCCAGAATTTGAATGGTTTATAAATGTAAGTGTCAATTTTAAAAACTTATAAAGTTATAATGCTTATTTACTTACATACTAGTCATTTGTATTACTGCTTCGCAACTTGGTACTTTCTTTTTTGGAAATGTTAGTGTATATCATCGGCCGCGAACTTTTCGCGAAATTTCATTATTTACCCCGCGACAGCCCCGCGAGTTTTGCCTTTTTTCCCCCGCGAGATAAAATTACTGCCCTAGCTATAAGCACTCGCCTGTCCCTTATTCAAAGCCACTGGTTCCAGGGAAGGAAGACAACCAATCGTAAGACAAACCCAACATCCGTCCCTCACCGGGATTCGAACCCGGACCCATCTCGGAAGAATGGTCAGAAGCCAGCGTTTAGACCACTAAGCCACCGGGATGTCGTAGGGCATATGATCGATCTTTTGTTTTTAAATGACCAGGTATTTTTGTGAGACAAAAGAAAAGCTCTAAATTGAAATAAAACTTGTCCTTTTGTTTCGAAGTTTAAGGAATACCGTGAGTTTCTAATGTTATAAGCAGCAGTCCGTCCTATTTAGGACCGGTGCATTCAAAGACGGAAGAGAGCCAGCGCCGTAGGAGAAACGCACACCACCCATGCCACATCCGCGACTCGGACGAAGCCTGAAGAATGAGCCTCTGACTACTCGGCCGCGCCGGAGCGATGAAATGAAAATAATCTCTCATTATTTATAGAAAAAATTAGAAAACGATGAAAAAAAATCTATATCTATATCTCTATATATATATATATATATATATCAGTATCATGAAATAAATACGGGATTACACCATATAATGCAGGTTTTGAAGATGACAATCCGATTTTTGGTATAAATGTGACAAGGATCGGAAACCTGAGGCTTGGTCATTCTGGGTAGTGTAGTGGTTAGCATACCCGGGCGCTATCTGGGAGACGCGATTTCAAGTCCAGCTCCAGAACGATGAAATTTTTACGTTTTCGGATATTATCTGACTTTCCATCCTTGTCACATTTACACCAAAAATCGGATTGTCATTTTCAAAATGTGTATATATAACAGTAACTATCCATTTGCGATCACGAATAAAAAAAAAAAAAAACAATTATTTTATTGTTTTTTCTCCGAAATTACTGAATGCAAAATAAAAGTAAGAAACTTGTAGATCCACATTCCGTATATTCCCTTACTATCTGCACCGAAGTTTAAGTTTGCACATTTCTTGGCATTAGATAAAACTCTTTCACATATAAAAAAAAAAAAAAAAAAAACACACTTAAAAGTCTGCAAAACATGAAAAAAAAAAAGGCTAAAATTTTGATAAAATCAATTCATGGTGCATACCACAAGTTTTCTCTTTACAGCGTGTCAAGTTTTATGCCAAGGTTATGGATGAACGCTAGGCAATTCGGAATTGGCAAGACTGAATTTTTTTCACTCTACAACGCCCTTCCACTTTAAACCGAACCAAATTAGGTACTACACTAGCAACTGTCCGTTTATCCTCATTTTTACATCAAAAATTATTTATGCATATAGAGAGAAGGAGCAGTGTTTTATGTATACTGTATATTACAATGGCACTTTTTTTGTGAGGAAAAAAAATTGTTTTCAAAAATTTCCATGCCCTTCCTAACAAAAAACTGGCATACCGTATACAAATGTGAAAGATTACAACCCAACCAAAATATATTGTATTTTGAAGTTTCACGCCACCTTCGAATTTTAACATGGTTTTTTTTTTTTCCTGAATGTATTTATTTACTATCACTGCGAATATCATATTACTCCCCAGGAGTCAAGGTCAGTCGATTTCCACCACGTTGAACAATGACTCTGAGCAGTGAACAAGCACAAAATGCTCATTGCTTGCTTAGTACCCTTTCCAAAACTCTAAATTCGAAGGCCTTCGACTTACCGTCATGCAATTTCATTTATGGAATAAAATACACTGAAGTGCCAGAAAAACTGGTACAGACGAGCTTATGCAAAATACATAGCAAGGTCACCTATGCGCGTACTCGGTTGCGTCCGCCAGTGCGTATATAAGGCGATAGACATCCTTGCCAGCTGTCAGAGCTGTTTTCGGCATGAGAATGACAAGATAATACCGATTTAAGCAATTTTCAACGCGGTGTCATAGTTGGCGCTCGTGAGATGGGCCATACTATTTCGGAGGTAGAAACGAAGTTCGGGTTTTCACTGACAACCACTGCAAGAGTGTACCGTGACTACAAGAATTCCGGCAAAACCTCCAGCCCACGATACCAGTGTGGCCGTAAAAAGACTTAGTGAACGTGACCATCGTCGGCTGTCAAGAATCGTTTCACGCGATAGGCGTGCAACACTCTCGCAGGTATCATCGGAATTCAATGTTGGAGCCTAAACAAGCATCAGCGTCCGGACTGTGCAACGTACCCTGCAGGATATGGGCTTTGGGAGCCGACGCCCAACTCGAGTCCCCTTGATGGGTGCACGACACAGAGCTATGCGCCTCGTTTGGGCACGGCAACACCGCCACTGCACACTTGATGACTGGAAACAAGTAGCCTGGTCTGACGAGTCGCGTTTCCAACTGTATCGGGCAGATGGAAGGATTCGTGTGTGGCGCAAATCCCATGAAGCCATGGATCCCGCCTGTCAACAGGGAACTGTACCGGCTGGTGGGGGGTCCGTAATGATATGGGGTGTGTTTAGCTGGAATTCACTGGGACCCCTGGTACGTCTACAAACGTCTGTGACCGGCCAACGCAATGTGCTCATCCTTTCTGACGATGTACACCGATTCATGTCCTGCATTCATGCTGATGGGTTGGGCCTGCTCCAACAGGACTATGCACCTCCACACAAGTGTCGGGACGCCACATTATGGTTAGAGGAGCATTCATCTGAGTTTGGGGTGTTGCCATTCCCACCCAAGTCCCCAGATGTGAACGTGATAGAACACATTTGGGATGCCATGCAACGCGCCATCGAACACAGGAATCCGAGACCTCGGAATACACCCGAATTGTGGAACGCTCTGCAGGAAGTATGGTGTGCATTGCCTACAGCATATTTCCAGAAGCTAGTGGAATCCATGCCCCGTCGTATTTCTGCAGTCCTACGCTACCGTGGGGGACCTACCAAGTATTAGACTGGTGTACCAGTTTTTCTGGCACTTCAGTGTATTTAACAATAATATATAACAGAGAAAACTTAGGGAGAAGGCCGCCCCGGTGGCGCACTGGTCTACGCGATGGCTTCTTATCATTCGTACGAAAGGGGTCCGGGTTCGAATCCCGGTGAGGCATCGATGTTGTGTTTGTCTTACGGCACTGACTCTCTCGCTTCCCTGGAACAATGACCCTAAATTAGGGACGGACGACTGCTTATAGCCCATTGAGTTGCTCACGGTGGTCGTTAAACCTCGAATTAAAAAAAAACAAAAAACATAGCAAGGCAGAAAAAACATACAATTTCGGAAAAAACTATACAGTAGCTTCTTTAAACTTCCGTTTTCGGAAATTTTTACCTCCATCATCAAGCATGAAATACACACATTTATGGAATGAATGAATCTTAACAATACAAAACGAAAAAAAAAAAAAAACAGGAAAAAAAAGAATTTAAAATTACAGGGAAATGTTTACCCTTCCATCGTTTTAAGAAATGGTTGCCTTCATTCCCAAGATAAAATACAAACATTTATGCAATAAAATGATACTTAGTACTGGACAGCACGAAGATCGGCAGAAATTTAAAAAAATTACAATTACGGGAGAAATCTTCGCCCCGTACAAATTTCTGTTTTCGGAAAAATTGCTACCTCATTTTCGGATGGAAATATAAATATTTATGCAATGAAATGATACTGGGGGTGGGCAACGAAACGAAACGAAACTGAAACACACACCTGCGCAAATAGCACCCCACGTGTCACGCCGCTGTACGCGCCACCTGGTGGCCAGCCTCTATCTATTTCGCAGTCGATCAACGAGAGTGGAGTGTGAAGGTTGCATTAGCAGAGAAATGGCACGGTCGGACGTCAAAAAGTGCGATCCACACAATACAATGGGAGACATATCTGAGTTTCAAAGAGGACAGATTGTTGGTGCGCGTCTCGCCGGTGCATATGCGTTCAAGACAGCATATCTTAGTAGTGTATCGCAAGCCACGATACCCAAGGTGATGTCGGCATAACTGCAAGAGGAAAGAAATACTTCCAATAGGAGTAACTGTCGAGGTATGAGGAAGCTGTCTGACATGGACGTCTGGATGCTAACATGGATGGTAGCCAAAAAACATAAAACCACAGCTGCCGAACTCACCGCAGAGTTGAATACGCACCTGTTTCCATCAAAACTGTTCGTCGGGAACTTTACCGGGTTAACATTCATGGTCGTGTTGCTATCGTCAAATCCTTGATCACCAGTGTGAATGCCCAACATCGGTTGCAATGGTGCCAGCAGCGCAAATCGTGGACGGACAACGTGCAATGTGTATTGTTCTCCAATGAATCGTCCTTCACTATCTTTCCCACAACCGGGAGAGTTTACGTGTGGAGACATCCCTCACAGGCTTACCACCCGGACTGTTTATTGCCCACAGTGAAGCACGGAGGTGGATCGGTGATGGTCTGGGCCGCAATATCGTGGCAGTCTGTCGGCCCGCTCATTGTTCTTGGGGGGCATTTCACTGCCAAGGACTATCGGACAATTCTGGAGGACCAAGTGCACCCATTTGTTCAAGCAAACATTGTACCCTTACGGTGGTGCTGTGTATCGGGATGATAACGCACCGATACACAGAGCCAAACTGGTGGAAGAGTGGTTTACTGAGCATGAAAGTGAGGTTGAAAATCTGTCATGGCCTGCACAGTCACCCAACTTGAACACTATTGAGCCAATCTCAAGGAGCGAGTCAGGAAACGTTTTCCTCCACCAGCATTACGTCGTGAACTAGCCACTTTTCTGCAAGAGGAATGGCTTCAAATCCCTCTGACCACTGTACAGGACTTGTATCGGTCCTACAAACGACGAATTGCAGCTGTATTGGCATCCAAAGGAGGCCCTACACCTTACTAATAAATTGTAGTGCATTTAACAATACAAGCCAAGGGGACGTCGCCAGAAAATAAATTACAATTACGAAGGATATCTTCACTCCGCCTAACTTCGTTTTGGGGAAATTTTGGAAGACGGAATGCCGTCCCCAGAAGAAAAAGTTGCACCCACGGTCAATACCTCGATCTTCAAATTAAAAATAAATAAATAAAATAAATAAATGTGAGTGTGCATCCTTTAAGACATACCTTATAAAGTCACAGCAATGCAGAATGCTGTCTTTAATCACAAAAGATTTTGATAGCAACAGTGTCGATTATTCTTAAAACATTGTTGATGACCAACAGAATTCAGATTTAACCAAATATATTCATTTGCATGGCAAAGAAGAGTTCAGAGCTCAAATATATTGGGTTGTCGGAAAAGTCATGACGTATTTTAGCCATGTTTTGCAAAGGTCATTTATTGATAGAAAGAACAAAGACCAATCAATGATATAATGCCCGTTTTGTTCGATAACTTTTTGCCATCTTTCAGTGAGCTGCAGAATGCCTCGTTCATAGAAGGACCTGTCTTTCGTGGCGAAAAAACTGTACAAGGTGCTGATTTACAGCCTCATCTGAATTGAATGTTATACCACGCAAAGACTGTTGAAAAGAACGCAACAAGTGAAAGTCTGACGGCGCAAGGTCAGGCGAGTATGCTGGGTGGGGCAACACATCCCACCCAAGCTCCAATAATTTTTGGCGGGTGATCAAATTTGTGTGTGGTCTCGTGTTGTCGTGATGGAACACAACACCTTTACGATGAACGAGCTCTGGACGTTTCTGGAGGATGGAGTCGTTCAAACTATCCAATTGCCAACAGTACACATTCGAATTGATTGTTTGGTTCCGTGGTAGGAGCTCGAAAAACAGGACACCTTTAAATTCCCACCACACTGAGACCAGAACCTTCCGTTGATGAATGTCTGCTTTGGATGTCGTGAGGCGAAGCAGCACGTCGGGACCAAGACCGTTTGCGCAGCACATTGTTGTACACAATCCACTTTTCGTCACCGGTCGCTTCAAAAAGAATCGTTTTCCTCGCGTTTAATGAGCATATCGCAGATGTTTATACGCGCCGTCAATTGAGCTTCTTTGAGTTCACGAGGAACCCACACATCGAGCTTGCTTACGTATCCCAGTTCTTCAGGTGGTTGTGAACGCTTGAATGACGGATGTGCAATGTGTCTGCAATCTCTCGTGTCGTGTAACGTGGGTTTGACTTGATCAATGCCTTGATTTGGTCGTCATCAACCTCGGTGGGACTCCCGGACCGAGGAGCATCGTTGAGGTCAAAATAACCAGCACAGAATTTTGCGAACCACCGCTGGCACTAACGTTCTTGTAGAGCGTTATCACCGTACACTTTATGCAACTTTTCACAAGCTTGACGCGTTCTTCCCCTTACGGAAGTAAAACAGTAAAATATGGCGAAAATGCACAGTTTGGTCTTCCATCTTCAACTTGATGTCAAATCTCCGCAAATCAACCAAATCGCTCACTATTCCTTTTAGACTGCAGCTAGAACTGGCACCTGTCGAATGTCATAGCGATAACAGAGCTGCGCATGCCTCTAACACTTCCAAAACCGCCCAACCGCCATCGCGTGCCAAAATACGTCATGACTTTTCCGACAACCCAATATATTTACGGGATACATTTTCCTTTACAAATAAATTAAATTTATGACTCCACGGCAGCATGACAGATATTTGCAACTTGTGTAATACAATCGATGCCTTTCGCACGGAGCGAAAAATCTATCTGAAGAGCAAGCAACTGCCGGTAAAAAATTTTTTCCCTTCAACGATTCACACGATTTGTTTCATAATCGTCATTTGTGAGTAGCAGCAAGCATCACCAGAAATTTTCTACAACTAAGGGACACCTGAAGAAGATTTGAATTCTAGAAATGTGTGAATTAATGCTAAACATTTTCGAATCGTAAAGACAGCCTCACTGACATCCAAAAAATAAAAACAAAAGACAAAAAAACTTAAAATTATCTTCTGATGCATGAGAACAATTAGCGTCAAATTTGATGAAAACAAATCCCTTTGATTCAAAAAAAGAAGTCCAAAATATGCAACTATCCACAAAAAGGAACTGAAAATGATATTAATCTTTTCCAGCTACCTACATACTTGTACAAAAAAGCATTTTCTGCTACAGCAATAACCAAGTCATGGCAAAGCAACGAATCTCATCATCATCATCATTGTCAACCATTATCAATCCACTGCTGGACGAAGGTCTCCCCAAGTTTCCTCCACAACGGTCTGTCTTGTGCCAGTCTCCTCTATGTCACTCCCGCATATTTACGAATTTCATCCACCCATCTCCCATGTGGTCTTTTTCTGGGTCTTTTCCTGTCCCTTGGAATCCAATCTAAAATTTCGGCTGTCCATCTATGGTCTGTCCTTCTGGCAGTATGTCCAGCCCATTGCCATTTCAGGGATTTAACCCTGATCATGATGTCTTCCACTCTCGTCATTTTTCGGATCCACGAGTTTCTCTTCTTATCTCTCCTGGTTATACCAAGCATGCACCTCTCCATGCTTCTTTGAGTTGTCTGCAGCCTTTGTATGTCTCTTTTAGTTAAGGTCCACGTCTCTGCACCATACGTAAGCACTGGAAGGATGCATTGATCAAACACTTTTCTTTTAAGACATAATGGCATATTGCTCTTGAAAATTATGCTGTTTCTTCCAAAAGCTCTCCAGGCAAGTTTTGTACACCGATTAATTTCTTCATCAATGTGACCCTCACTTGATATCTGCTGTCCAAGATAAACATACGTATCTGTTATCTCCAGTTTTTCTCCATCAATCGATAAATCTTCATTTCTTGTAAAAGCATTGAACATCACTTTTGTCTTCTGAAAGTTCATTTTTAATCCCACTTCTTTACTCTTGTCAGCAAGTTCCTGGATCATACTCTGCAGCTCTGATGGGGTAGTTGCAAAAATGACTACGTCATCAGCAAAACGAAGGTGGGTTAGATAATCTCCATTAATCTTTATCCCTTTGTTTTCCCAGTTCAGTGATTGAAAGACATTTTCCAATGTGGCATTAAAGAGCTTCGGAGATATGGTGTCACCTTGTCTCACTCCCTTTCCAATTTTTATGTGTGTTGTATTTTCAAACAGCCGAATCTTTGCACTTGCATTTTCATAGATGTTATTAATAATATTAATGTATGCATCTTCAATACCGCAGGATTTCAGAGCCGTGGTAACTGCTGATGGTTTCACCGAATCAAAGGCTTTTTCATAATCGATAAAAGCCATGCACAATGGAAGTTCATATTCCCTCGCTCTTTCAATTAGTTCTCTCAGTACGTGGATATGATCTATTGTGCTGTAGCCACTCCTGAATCCAGCTTGTTCTCTCGGTTGAGCCATGTCCAGTGTCACCTTCAAGCGGTGTGAAAGAACTTTAGTGAAGATTTTATAAACCACTGATAGGAGGCTGATAGGTCTGTAGTTCCTGAGATCCTCAATGTCACCTTTTTTATGTAGCAGGATCATTGTAGCATTGTTCCAATCCTCAGGAATCTTCCCTTCATTAAGGCATCGAGTGAAAATTTGGGCGAGTACTGTTTCGATTTCTCCACTTGCTTCTTGTATGATGTCTATAGTAATTCCATCTTCTCCTGGAGCTTTCCCCCGCTTCATGTTCTTGATTGCATGAGCAACTTCTGCTGGGAGGACTGGAAGAACTCTGGTACCTTTCATGATGTCTGGAGTACATGTATCATCCCTTTCATATAATTTGGAGTAGAAATCTTTCACTCTTGTCAAAATTTCGCCTCTATTTCTTGTTATAGAACCATCTTCTTTTCTCAGAGCCATAATCTGTTTTCTTCCCTTACTGAGATGTCCCTTTGCTATCTTAAGGCTTTGGTTGTTTTCAATTGCTTTCCTCACTAGCTCACAGTTGAATTTCCTTACGTCTTCAGTGATACTTTTTCGTGTTGTCTTGCATAGCTCTATATATTCCACTTTGGAAGTCACATCTTCTTTAGTTGTCCTCATCTCTCTTCTTTTTTGCATCAACATTTTGGTTTTTCCTGATAATTTGTTCACATGCAACTTGTTCTTAGACCCAGCTAATTTTGTTGCTGTTTCCATTAGAGCTTTGGTTACTTTTCTGTTAACTTCCGAAATATCCACTTCTTCCGATGTTAGGCCTTCTAAAGCAGAGAATCTGTTCTTCAGTTCCAACCTGAAGGTATTATGGTGTTTTTTAAGGTTGATTATGTCAATAGATTTTGTTTGTCTTATGAGCTTGCCACGTTCCAGTTTAGTGTTGAGGTGCATCTTACATCTCACCAATCTATGGTCACTACCTGTGTTGAACTTGTTCAGCACACTGCAGTCTTCGATGACGAATTTTTTGTTACACATAATAAAATCAATTTCACTTGTCGTTCCAATTGGATGTCTCCATGTCCATTTCCTGTGTGGCTTTTTCTTGAAAAAGGAGTTCAAGATGAAAAACCCTTCTGCCTCTGCAAACTCAACGAGAGTATTTCCACGCTGCTTTCTGTTGCCGTGACCGAATTTACCTACTGAAGTTTCATTCTGTTGCCGTTGCCCTATTTTTGCATTGAAATCTCCCATAATTATCTTCAAGTGCTGCTTACCTTTATTATATATAAAGGTAAGATATAAATCCAACGTCTCTTACAGAAGAAAACACTGAATGCAGAGGTTGAAATTTTGGCCGAAACCGGCCATGGCACATATGTGTGTGCACCAGAGCTGAGTTAGAGCTCCATTTTACGAGTCTGATCCGGAAGCATGTCAGCTCGAGCTCGAATTTTATACCGCGAAATACAGCACGGGCCGGAAAACCGTAATTAATTTGTTTTGGCATTAACAAAAGATTATCTTTTCCTATAAACTTCCACTCTCTCAGCCTCTTTTAATTAATTAATTATGTCTTACTCTATTGAGGAGAGGAGAACGGACACGTGTTTTTATAGCACAGCAGCGCGATTTCCTTTGACCATTCGTTTCCTTCTAAACACTCCCGGCGACCACGTATCCGGCAAAGAAGCCTGATGTGCATACCTTAGTGTCCCACAAGTGCTCCATGGAATCGATATTTGGGGAGTTTCGCTTGCACTGCGGAGACCCTGCAGAATGGATCTAGTGCTTCATGTTGTTTGCGCCAAATACGTACACGACCATCCACGAAGTTGAGTAAAAAACGCGCCTCTTCAGACAAGAACACATTTTTCCCAGTCATCCGACTTCCAACTTGCATGATCTTTGCACCATGAAAGTCTTTTGCGCCGATGACCCGTGGTTACGAGACCATGTCGTGGGGGCCGTCTGCCGTTAGATACATATGTATATTCCATACGCGCGAGTGTGCGACTCATGGTCAATTCATGATAGATACTCTTCCGGGTTGGTCTCTGTTGTACTGCGTAGTCAACTGTTGAAGAGTGCTGCGCAGGTCTGTTGGCATGTACGTGTCGTAGGACCCGACGCTCACCTCTCACCTGAACCTTCCACTGTCTGGTGCAGTTTTGCCTTCACGCGAGTCCTGATACACTTTAACTACGGCGACTTGCTAACACACGAGTTCAACATCTGGGAAATCGAGGTAGCAGCTTTCTGAGCTCCCACGATTTTTCCCTTTTCAAACTCAGATAAATCCTTCAGTTTACCCATCACGCTCCGAATTTTGCTATGAGGGTTATAACTAAAATTTCTGCACGCGTTACTCTAAAACGGAAGCGGATGATTCAACCGAGAAAATGACTGCGTTATGTCAAGGAATGCAGTGGTGTCAGAATGGCGCGCTATCATTTGCTGTGTAGACGTGGGAGGGTTTGAAAATGGAAGCGTGCAGCTCCTCTGGTCGGGTCACAGCGTTAGTCCAGCGCTCGTACGTGAAAATAGAAACTCCGCCGGGAAAAACTCCAACACAGATCCACACTGCCTTGCAAGAAGTTTGTGGGGAAGGAACTCTTGATCGAAACACAATTTCTTTCTGAGGACAAAGTGGAGACCGAAAATTCGTCAAAATCACCCAGACTTGTTGGAAGCGGGAGCGATCTTGCTGCGTGACAACGCATCGTGTCATTGTGTAGCGTCGGTATGGGGACTTTTGTCAAAATATGGCTGGGAAACTTTATTCCCCCCCATCCCCCACCATATAGTCCTGATCTCGGTCCACCCGTGGCATCCGTTACGAATCGCTGGACGAACTGTCATTTAACGTGACCCGAGTGATACGACAGATGAACAAAGATGGCGGACTACGGGGCATCCAGGACCGCTGGCAAACTGTCATTAGCAGCGGAGGAGAGTACATTTAACGGCAATACGGTAAGTTTTCTCTGTTACTTTACAGTTTTCTCAAAAATGGACAGTGTGCCGAACTTTTGTTATGACCCCCGTATCTAGTACTCCACTCACACCTTATACAGTATATGCTACGTCTGACGACTAATCGCGCCCTCTCGGAAATCACTTGATCAACGGGCCGCATCCACTTTTGATACAGCGTGGTTATAATTCAGAGATCATTCGCTGCATATTTCTGTCTTTAAGTACACTGACTGATTTGCTTTATATTAGGAACACTCCCGCTTTACATATTCGGAGCACGTGCTATTATTCGCCCTGATGAAGCTAAATCAATAACCAGCGAAACCATGGTCGACTTGAAAAAATAAATATTTGTGACACACGTTGTATTATCTTACTATATATAATCGTCACAAGACTAAAGTCTCTGAATTCAAGAATTATTGTTATACGCTACCTAATGCTAATTATAAAATTTCTGTATATTTTTCATTTGTTGTTGATAAATTTTGGTAAAGTTGAATTTGTTGTGTTCTGCTATTTTCTTGTGCGCAGTATAGTTTCAGGAGTTATATGAACACCTTTAAATGTGCCGTGTTCTCTTTATTTTTTACACTCTTGGTCAAGTCCTTAAATTAAATTTTGACTCCTGGATATAATAGTATTTCGGACTTTTTTTATGTCTTCCATTGCTCATTTAGCTGGTGGGAGGTGAACTTTTCCGTTTTGTTTTGTTCACTTCCCCCTTCCCCGAAGTTCGCAAATTTCCTTCGTCTATTGGATGTTATTTTAAGTTCACCTTTTCCAGGTGACATGCACTCGAACCTCTCCTGATGGGGTGAGCAATAGACGTGATTGGATAAATTTCACTACGCGTCCAGGCATTGCTTCGGGGACGACCCAGACATTCCAAGTGCTACGGGTAATCTCAGCAAAACAATGTTATTCAACATCAGTGCAAAGTTTATTTTAATGTTCTCAAGTTTCTAACATTTATTAAAAAAAACATTTTTGGGATTGTTTATACGATGTTTTAAATATTGTGACATTTTTTAAACGTTTTTGCGATGCTTTTTTGACGTCATGCCTTCCGCTAGCCGAAAATGTTTGAAACCGTCAGAAATTATTGTTTTAGCAGGGATGACAAAGTACCATGATTTTCGAAATTCTGAATTTTTCTGACCAAGCTGCGTTATTATAATTATTGTTCTTTCATTTCTCTTCCTGGTTATACGTATATTATTTTTTTTTATAATTTTCTGATCATATTCCTCGCTTTTAGTATTTTTGGTATTTAGTGAAAAAGAGCGACTTTGCATTTTTTCAGTTTTTCTAATAAAATGCATGTTTTCCCGTTTGCAACAGTCTCTTTTTCAAAATCAATCAATACATTGGGCATATTTGCCCCCTCGCCATTTTAAAGTGAAAATCAGAACTTAATGCGTCCGTGATGGAATCTGTTCCTTTTCCGTAACCAGTACAATCGTTTTGATGGCAGTGTTAACAATGCAGTACCGATTTTTGATATTTAATTTCTGTTAAAATGTATGTGTGTGTTCCAATTCCTTAGTCACATCTTGTTATATGAAAGGGCAGAGAATTTTTTCTTTTGTTTAAAGCGAAAATGATGTTTCATGCAAAAAGTAAAAGAGAAATGCATTTTTCATGCAAAAGTGAAAGAGAAATGCATCAGATGCTCCCGAAAGGGTTCAATCATAATTATTGCACTTTGAGAAAGACAGTCATTCTGGCCAGACAGTACCATCCATCATAATTCTGACACCCTAAAACCCTAAAATACGAATATCTGAAAGTTCTCACACCATGAAAAAAAGAAAGAAAATCTACGAACCATATATAACATCTGTTCACTCCCCCCCCTTTAATAAGTCACTAATCTCATAAACCACGAAAACAAATTGATATTTTTCATTTTTCTGTCTGTGTGTAGTGTGTGTACAAAGGCACAGGACCCATTTTACGATTCACGTAGACTTGTCCTGTTTGATTCTCTGTCCCTCAAAGCAGATAAATGTGCAGATCCGCCTATTAGGTCAGAAGATTTGTTAGCGTTCAGCAAAATTTGCCTCGAACTTTCCAAGTCTGAAACAGATGTTATCTGGGTCATCTTTGTACAATCTACCGACATGTTAGTTAAATATCGAAATTCAACAACTGATGCAGTGAAGCGATGATAATCTGTTGATTAATGTAAGTGTACTTACACGTTTCGGTAGATCATGAAATTTCACAGCCAAATGCTGTTGACCATTGCGGAAAACATTCACCACAGTCATCTCAGAGGAAAACTAAGATTCAATGCCAGAAGTAGTGTCAATAAGTGCTTCCAATATCTTAAAAAACTTCATGGCTTCTTTTCACTGCAGATTTATTCATTACTCACCCCAAGCATGTCGTTTGCCGCTTAGCCTAACCACATAATATGTTGTTTAAGGAATCTGTAACAGCGGATTGGCCAAATTGGGATACGCAAGTGGAAAATCAGCATAACCATAACCGCGGGAACTTAAAATTATTTACGTCGTCATTGCTCAATGTGTAACTACTCCATGTTCTGTCTGCGAAGAGCAAACATAATCCATATCAATAAGTAAGAATAATGTGAATAGTCATCCTACATCTTCATCATTAACCATACTCAATCCACTGCTGGATTAAAAGGCCACACTAAGTCACTTCCACAACTACACTATATTGACAAAAGTCATCGGACACCTAGAAGAGAAACACAAAGCATTTATTGATATACATTAGTACGCTGTCGGCCTACCTTTGGCCTTAATGCATGCACTGATCCTCCGAGACATGCTTTCGACAAGGTTTTGGAACACAGCTATAGGTATGCGCTTCCATTCAGTACATAATGCTGCTGTTAACTGTTGCTTAGTAGTAGGCCTTGGTTCCAAACATCTTATGCGGCGCTCTAATTCTTCCCATAGGTGCTCTATGGGATTAAGGTTAAGGTTCTGTGCTGGTCAGTCCACACACGATATGGAATTATCGTAAAACCACGCCGTAACAGTCCTTGCTTAATGGCTCGGTGCATTATCCTGCTGGTACCAAAAAGGCCTGGTTCCATGGTATTGCCACAGAGTTGGTACGGCATAATTGTCCAAAATATCGAGGTAGATGTGCTGGTTAACAAGTTTGTCCACGATAACCAATGGGCCGGGACCATACCACGAAAAACATCCCACACGAGTACACTGCCAGCTCCAAACTTGAACGTAGACCATACCCACACACGGCCATCAGACTGATGGATCGTGTATCTGTATTCATCAGTCCATAGGACCCGTTTCCATTGATCTACGGTCCATGATAAATGTTCTTTACACCATACTAAACGACGAGTAGCATTCCGAGTGGAGATGAAAAGCTTATGAGCAGCCGCACAACCACGGTAACCAATGGACGGAAGTTCTCTGCGAATGGTACGTGCACATACCGAGGTTCCAGCATTTTTACTCACCTGTACATTGAGGTCTTGTGCAGCACTCCGTCGATTAGCTGTAATGACTCTCCTGAGGCTTCGACGTCCTCTTTCATTGATTTTCTCTGGTCTGCCGGTACGTTTTCCTGCTTCAGGCACGCCATGTATCTCTCACTTATTCAGTACATCCAAAACAGTTGACTTGGGTATGTTTAAACGCCTCTCTGTTTCTCTTATGGACAACCCACTAATACAACACCCAACAATCTTTCGTTTCTCAAAGTCAGTTGTCTCCCGCCGCGACATTTTCACTCAACCTCACAGTGCGATATGATCGCGGTCAGATGCAGGTTTATTTTTATACCGTTTGCAGCTGTACCGCGCATCTTAACAACACAGCGGATCCGTTCATTTGTTTTTGAAGGTGTGTCCGGTGACTTTTGTCAATATGGATTGTATGTATATATATATTTATTAACAAAAGTAACCGGATACATAAAAGCAAATAAACGGATCCGCTGCGTTGTTAAGATGCGCATATATATACATATATACATACACTATATTGACAAAAGTCACCGAGCACACCTTCAAAAGCAAATAAACGGATCCGCTGCGTTGTTAAGATGCGCCGTACAGCTGTAAACGGTATAAAAACAAGCCTGCAGCTGACCGCGATCATATTGCACTGTGAGGTTGAGTAAAAATGTCGCGGAGGGAAAGAACTGACTTTGAGAAAGGAAAGATTGTTGGGTGTTATATTAGAGGATTGTCCATAAGAGAAACCGACAGGCGTTTAAACATACCCAAGTCAACTGTTTTGGACGTACTGAATAACTGGAAGACACCTGGCGTGCCTGAAGCAGCAAAAGGAACTGGCAGACCAAAGAAAATCAGTGACAGAGGACGTCAAAGTCTCAGGAGAGTCGTTACAGCTAATCGACGGAGTACTGCACAATACTTCAGTGTACAAGTGAGTAAAAATGCTGGAACCTCGGTGTGTACATGTACCATTCACTGAGAACTTCATTCCATGGGTTACCGTGGTCGTGCGGCTGCTCATAAGCCTTTCATCGCCACTTGAAATGCAACTCGTCGTTTAGCATGGCGTAAAGAACACTTATCAGGGACTGCAAATCAATGGAAATGGGTCCTATGGACTGATGAATCCAGATACACGATCCATCAGTCTGATGGCCGTGTGTGGGTATGGCGGCAGCCGGGGGAACTCTATTTACCACAGTGTACTGTTCCTACGGTCAAGTTTGGAGCTGGCAGTGTACTCGTGTGGGGGTGTTTCTCGTGGTGTGGTCCCGGCCCATTGGTTATCGTGAACAACCCTGTTAACCTGCACATCTACCACGATATTCTGGACGATTATGCCCTATCAACTCTGTGGCAATACTATGGAATCGAGCCTTGTTGGTACCAGCAGGATAATGCACCGAGCCATAAAGCAAGGTCTTTTACGGAGTGGTTTGACGATAATTCCGTATCGTGTGTGGACTGGCTTGCACAGATTCCTGATCTTAATCCCATAGAGCATCTATGGAATGAATTAGAGCGCCGCATAAGAAGTTTGGAACCAAGGCCTACTACTAAGCAACAGTTAGCAGCAGCATTATGTACTGAATGGAAGCGCATACCTATCGCTGTGTTTCAAAACCTTGTCGAAAGCCTATTTCGAAGGGTCACTGCATGCATTAAGGCCAAAGATGGACCGGCACCGTACTAATATGTATTCTCTTATAAATGTCCAGTGACTTTTGTCAATATAGCGTGTGTGTGTGAGAGAGTGTGTGTGCGCGCGCGCGTAGGTAGGTAGACAGGCAGACAGATTGATTAATTAATTGCAGGTTTAACTACCACCATGAGCAACTCAGTGGGCTATAAGCAGTCACCCGTCCCTAATTTAGGGCCACTGGTTCCAGGGAAAGGAGAGAGCCAGCGCCGTAAGACAAACAAGACATCCATGACTCACCGATTTCGAACCGGGACCCATCTCGGATGAATGATCAGAAGCCATCGCTTAGACCACTGCGCCACTGGGGCGGCAAAAATATATTGAAAACAGCTTATGCTTCATTAACTGCTATGATTACATGAATATTTTTGACCTCAGAGTGTCACCTTCCACATGGTTCTTGTCGATGTTGACGAAGCAATGTGACACGAGAAATTTTTATCCTCATGCATCTTCAATACCGCTGGATTTTAAAACCTTTGTAACTTCCGATGGTTTCACGGAATCAAAAGCCTTTTCATAATGGAAGTTCACATTTCTTGTTCTATCAATTAGTTCCCTCAGTACATGGATATTATCTACAGTCCTGTAGCCGCTCCTGAATGCAGCTTGTTCTCTCGGTTCAGCCATGCCCGATATTATCTTCAAGCGATGTGAAAGAACCTTAGTGAAGATTTTATAAACCACGATAGTAGGCTTCTAAGTCTGTAGCTCCAGCGATCCTCAATGTCACCTTTTTTCTGTAGCAGAATCATTGTGGCATTGTTACAATTATTATCAGGAATCTTCTCTTCATTGAGACATCTAGTGAAAACTTCGGCGAGTGCAGTTTCTATTTAATTGGTTTCTAATATTATGTCCACGGTAATTCCATCTTCCTCTGGAACTCTTTCCCATTTCGTGTTCTTAATTGCATGTGCAACTTCTGCCAAGAGGACTGCGGGAACTTTGATACTGGTACAATTCTTAATATCAGGAATAGATGTATCACTCCTTTGATAAAGTTTTGTGTACAACTCTTTCACTCTTGTCAAAATTTTGCCTTTATTTCTTGTTATCTTCTTTTCTCAGTATCACAATCTGTTTTCTTCCACTGCTGAGATGTCCCTTTGCTTTCTTCAGGCTTTGGTTCTTTTCAATTGGTTTTCTCACTAGTTCACAAATGAATTTCCTTATGTCTTCAGTGATACTTTCTTGCATTGTCTTGTATAGCTCTATATATTGATAAGCCATTACATTATGACCTCCTAATTCTAACAAGCTGTAGGACCCCCTTTAGCCCGCAAAACAGCGGCCACTTGGCGAGGCATCGTTTCGATGAGGTGGCGATAGGTATCCTGGGGTATCTGGTGTCATAATGTCAACATCAAGTCCTTCAGTTCCCGTACATTGCAGGGTGGTGATGATTTAGCACGAACCCGCTTTTCCAAGTCGAACCACAAATGTTGGATTGGGTTCATGTCAGGTGAATTTGGAGGCCACAGCATTAACAGAAAGTCACCAGCATGTTCCTCGAACCACTCCTTGACAATTCTGGCACTGTGGCATGGCACATTATCCTGTTGGTAATGGCCATCACCAATAGGGAACACAGTTGCCATGAATGGGTGAACTTGGTCCGCAACGATGTTCAGATATACCTGACAGCTGTCAGGGATTGTGCAATTAGGATAATGGGGCCTAAAATATCCCAAGAAAACATCGCCGACAGCATAACACCACCGCCGCCGGCCTGTTTCCGCTCAACAGTGCATCCAGGTGCTATATCCTCCGTTGGTAATCGGCGTATCCGCGTTCGTCGTCTACCTGATGCACCAGGAATCTTGATTAGTCATACCAGGCCACTTTCTTCCAATCATCCACGGTCTAATCTCGATGATCTTGGCCTCATTTCATGCGTTGTTGACGATGAGGTGCAGTTAGCAATCCGTGGAGATTCGGCTACGCAAGCCCATGCGCAGAAGGATGTGATGAACTGTGTGCTGTGACACATTGCCCTGATCACCACTGTTGTAGCTGCGGGTGATTTGTTGCACTGTGGCCCCGCGATCGCTGTGAACAATGCGCGACAGTCTCCGCTCCCCTCTGGCATCCATGAGCTACGGACGACACACGTTTGGACGACGGTTTGTCGTTTGGCCATCTATGCACCACTTTCTATACGTACTCACTACAGCAGTACGTGAACAACCCACAAGCCGCGCCGTTTCCGAGATTTTAGTTCCGAGGCGCCGTGTCATTACAGTTTGTCTTTTATCCAACTCCAATAAATCGGCAGCTTTTCCCATTCTGACTCCTAACACTCTACTAACCGAAAGCATGTCCTCAGGTAGTATATATACTGCTCTGTGAACTTCAACTGCGCCACCGTTCGGTTTCCAGGCGCGCTCATTTTTCAAGGCTAAGGGTGGTCATAATGGAATGGCTCATCGCTGTATATTCCACTTTGAAAGTTACATTTTCTTTATTTATGTTCACCTTCCCTCTCTTTTCCATCGGCGTTTTCGTTCTTTCTGATATTTTCTTCAAATGCGACTTGTTCTTAGTCCCACTTATTGTTGTTGTTGTTGTTTTAATAAGAGCCTTCTACAGTTTCCTATTAACTTCAGAGATGTCCACTTTTTCTAACGTTAGACTTTCTAGGGCAGAGAATCGGTTCCTCAGTTCCAATTTGAAGGTATTATAATGCTTTTTAAAGTTTGTCACGCCAATACATTTCGTTTGCTTTATAAGCTTGCCACGTTCGAGTTTAGTGTTAAGGTGCATCTTTTATTTCACCATATCATCATTGTCAACCATTATCAATCCACTGCTGGACGAAGGTCTCCCCAAGTTTTTTCCACAACGGTCTGTCTTGTGCCAGTCTCCTCCATGTTACTCCCGCATACTTTAGAATTTCATCCACCCATCTCCCATGTGGTCTTCTTCTGGGTCTTTTCCTGTCCCTTGGAATCCAGTCTAAAATTTCGTCTGTCCATCAATGGTCTGTCCTCCGGGCAATATGTCCTGCCCGTTGCCCTTTCAGGATTTTTTTCTCTGATCATGATGTTTTCCACTCTTGTCATTTTTTTGACCCACGAGTTCCTCTTCTTATCTCTCCTGGTTACACCAAGCATGGATCTCTCCATGCTTCTTTAAGTTATCTGCAGTCTTTGTATGTCTCTTTTAGTTAAGGTCCACGTCTCTGCACCATACGTAAGCACTGGAAGGATGCATTGATCAAACACTTTTCTTTTAAGACATAATGGCATATTGCTCTTGAAAATTATACTGTTTCTTCCAAAAGCTCTCCAGGCAAGTTTTATACGCCAATTAATTTCTTCATCAATGTGACCCTCACTTGATATCTGTTGTCCAAGATAAATGTAGGTATTGGTTATCTCAAGCTTTTCCCCATCAATCGATAAATCTTCATTTTTTGTAAAAGCACGGTACATCATTTTTGTCTTCTGAAAATTCATTTTTAATCCCACTTTTTTACTCCTGTCAGCAAGTTCCTGGATCATACTCTGATCCAGGAACTTGCTGACAGGAGTAAAAAAGTTGCATAGCTCCTGGATCATACTCTGCAGCTCTAATGGGGTAGCTTCAAAAATGACTACATCATCAGCAAAACGAATGTGAGTTAGATAATCTCCATTAATCTTTATCGCTTTGTTTTCCCAGTTCAGTGATTGAAAGACATTTTCCAAAGTGGCATTAAAGAGTTTGGGAGATATAGTGTCACTTTGTTTCACTCCCTTTCCAATTTTTATGGGTGCTGTATTCTCAAATAGCCGAATCTTTGCACTTGCATTTTCATAGATGTTATTAATAATATTAATGTATGCATTTTCAATACCACAGGATTTCAAAGCCATTGTAACTGCTGATGGTTTCACCGAATCAAAGACTTTTTCATAATTGATAAAGCCATGCATAATGGAAGTTCATATTCCCTCGCTCTTTCAATTAGTTCTCTCAGCACATGGATATGATCTATTGTGCTGTAGCCACTCCTGAATCCAGCTTGTTCTCTCGGTCGAGCCATGTCCATTGTTACCTTCAAGCGGTGTGAAAGAACTTTAGTGAAGATTTTATAAACTACTGATAGGAGGCTGATAGGTCTGTAGTTCCCGAGATCCTCAATGTCACCTTTTTTATGTAGCAGGATCATTGTATCATTGTTCCAATCCTCAGGAATCTTCCCTTCATTAACGCATCGAGTGAAAACTTGGGCAAGTACTGTTTCAATTTCTCCACTTGCGTCTTGTATGATGTCTACGGTAATTCCATCTTCTCCTGGAGCTTTTCCCTGTTTCATGTTCTTGATTGCATGTGCTACTTCTGCTGGGAGGACTGGAAGAACTCTGGTACTGGTACCTTTCGTAATGTCTGGAGTACATGTATCATCCCTTTCATATAATTTGGAGTAGAAATCTTTCACTCTTTTCAGAATTTCACCTCTATTTCTGGTTACAGAACCATCTTCTTTTCTCTGAGCCATAATCTGTTTTCTTCCCTTACTCAGATGTCCCTTTACTCTCTTCAGGCTTTGGTTGTTTTCAATTGCTTTCCTCACTAGTTCACAGTTGAATTTCCTTACATCTTCAGTGATACTTTTTCGTACCGTCTTGCATAGCTCTATATATTCCACTTTGGAAGTCACATCTCCTTCAGTTGTCCTCATCTCTCTTCTTTTTTCCATTGGAATTTTGGTTTTTCCTGATAATTTGTTCGTATGCAACTTGTTCTTAGTACCAGCTATTTTTGTTGCTGTTTCCATAAGAGCCTTAGTTAGTTTCCTGTTAACTTCAGAGATGTCCACTTCTTCCGACGTTAGACCTTCTAGAGCAGAAAATATGTTCCTCAGTTCCAATTTGAAGGTATTATTTGCACCATATACATGTATATATAATATGTGAGATTGGATTGCTCTTTGGCGGAGTCGATAGAGTCTGTTGGCGTTACCCAGGGTAGGAGGCTGACTTTTAACCCCTTCCCCCAAAAAAAGCTTCTTTGGTTTTAGTTTTTATCTTATTCAAACATTTTTTAACTTTTTTTAAATTTCTTTCTAATTTGTTTCCTTTTCTAGTGCTAATATTTTATTGTTGCTATCTATTCACGGCGATCAAAATGACCAGGGCAAGTGTTACAGGGCTTGGGGCTGAGTTATATTTCAGCGCCCTATGTGAAGGGTTCGTTTGATGCGTTGCTTCCAGAGAGTTTTGTTTCTGGACCTTAACCCGTATTTTACCCGACTTGAGCAGATAAATAAAATATAAATAAAATATCAACCAAAGTATTAACTCCCTCTTGAAGTGAGGAAGGTGTTTATTCAGATGTAATGCGGAATGTCTCAAAGCATTGTCCTGATCTCCTTTCTTCTATTATCATCAACAAGCTGTTCGCCTTTCCGTTCGGCCAGTATTTGCTTCCCATTTTCTCATTCCCCGTCGATCCTCAGCATTTTCCCCAAATCCCACCGACGAGTAAGATTTCACACCTCCTCTCTCCACTCCTTACCACCGAATTCCCTGCTGGACCCTTCTACCTTTGGCTGCTTGCGTTTTCTCCTCCTAGAAAAAGTGTTCGCGAAACAACTCTCTCCCCTCGCCTGGAACAGCTGAAAAGCAATAATGTCCAGATCCCCTTTTCTCAGAAGACGCAAAATTTCCTTAAATGGCTTCTCTGTCCCCTATTTTCAGATCCACGAAACCATAAATCTAACTTCCTCTCTGATTGCGACTCTGAGAAAGTGAAAGTCGTGCCCACTGGCCACCGCATGGAAAAAATGGCGGGAAAATTATTCTCATTCACTGTATGGTTACTTAACTTCACTCCTAACAAACGTTCATGCCCCCCCCCCCCGCCGTTACACAAGGAATTCCTTAGTTTATTCTTTGCACTTACGATTTATGTAAATTTACATTTGTTCTTATGACATTATGGTGACACCAAATACTCATTTCTTACTAATGATCGCTTTAAATTTTCCATGAAGAAAAGGAGTTTCATTTTTTTTCCGGCGTTTGTGTATATCATGAATCGTTGAGACCTAATGTTTTCTAAGAAATCCTGCACATGAAAACGCATTGTACCTCAATTTTACAGTACAGAGATCAAAATCAGCTAGGGATTCCAGTCTTAGTAGCAACTAAGATATAGTAACGAAGTCCAACAGAGTTCGACCCAATATGATACTTAGAAGTGGGGAAGGGGGGGGGAAGGGGGACCGTTGAGAAAATTTAATTGATAATATAGCTTATAAAAAGTTTAGAGTTTTAGAAACGACCAAACAAACCATTTGGATTGTGTTTATGAAAAACACATTTTTGAACTCATATCACGATGAAAAGAACTTTCATAAAATCTTTCGTCAGTCCATTGTTCCTTAATTTACTTTGTGTGTAAGCAAAAGGAGAATCGTTTTCTCACAGAACACACTTCCAACTAAACACAGACTTTTACTGGAGGCGCCTATAAGGTCGTACTAGTGGGGGGAAAAATAATAGAAGGAAAGAGAGATGGGTGGGGGGAGGGAGGAGAAAGATGTTTATCGCTATCACAGCACGAGCAACGTCCGATTTCCAAGAGTAAATCTCCACCTACGGAGAGTCAGCACGCTTCTGACTATAGGGATAACCTATCTATCCCCTCTCCGCGTTCCCCTTGACTCAGGCAATTGTGGTGTCACACGGAAGGGCTAAACAGCAGATGGTTCATGGCACGCGCACAGACGAGACCGAATTCCGCAGCTATGGGTGGCCGACGAACACGGATGCTGCGGGAATGACAATGGCACACCACCCGCTTTGACTCCGTGGGCGCCTTTTTACCGAGATGTCATCGGATATACAAGCCTTCGTTAGCACCCACACAGAACCTATACAGCCATGTAAAATCTCCACAATCTGGGCCACAAACACATCACGGCATGCACCCAAATCATCTAGATGAGCAAACTTCTGACGTAACAAATACTCTAAAAGAAGTCAGAAATCATTTGCAATCTACAGCAAGACCAAAACAAATGTTACCGTACAAAATAAAAATCCTTCTTAACGAGTCGCGACGTAGGCAACTGACAATTTCGAGAAAACAAAACTACCAATTGAAATGCATCAAAGAAGTGTTAACTTGGTTTGTTCGTCCCAGGTTAACGTAGTAAAAATTATAATAATACATACATATCACTAAACTGTTCTCTAATATTCAGAGGTTAACTCCACAAAGATATACAAACTACCAGATATTTTTTACTTACTGTTTGTTGCCGTATCAAACTTCTCCATTTACAGTGATCTTGATTACAACTCGGACTTCACTGGCATCCATCACACGCCGTACACAAGATCTTCTATACTTCATACTCATAATCTTTTTCTCATGCAGACACTCCTGAATCAAAGAAGTGCTAACTTATTATAAAGAAATAATAATAATAATAATAATAATAATAATAGGGCAACAAATATTGAAGACTCGTGCGACATTGATCACTGAAGCGATGAAAGATTTCCGTCTTTAGCACGATTTAATATGATTAAAAGATGAGAAATATATACAATTTAAAAACATGAGCACTTTCGAAGCAGCGGCTGCCTCTTCTTCAGATGTAACAAATAGATACACATTTAATCTATATATAATATAGATCATTGCATTGTGGGAAGCATGGTAAGTTAGCCAATAGTAATCTACATGCGTCAAAAATGTTGCATATACTGTTGGCCCAATGGTCTTCTTCAGACCTTTTAAATGCAATCCTTTTAAATCTCTTACAGCACTTCATTCTTTACTTAATCGCAGAAGGTTGTCCTCGTGATTGCGGTATCCTGCTTGTTGCGAGCACTCTAAAATATTTCCACTCCCTATGGATACTCGTTACCAATAACTACACTGACGGGAAAAAAATCCCAACACCACGAAAAAATAGTTGTAGCGGAATGAAATGGCGGCAATACATTTGTATAGGTAACATATTTAATCGATTAAGGTTTCAAGATCACAGCTTATTGTAAGCGCGAGAAGAGCCATTCTAAATGTGAAATGCTGGTACATTATTAACCGGTGTAACCGCCAGAATGTTGAATGCAAGCACGCAAACGTTCATGCATTTTGCCGTACAGGTGCTGGATGTCAGTTTGTGGGATGGAGTTCCATGCCTGTTGCACTTAGTCGGTCAATACAGGGACGGTTAATGCTGGTTGGGGGTGACGCTGGAGTTGTCGTCCAATGATGTCCCATATGTGCTCGATTGGTGAAGCATCTGGTGATCTAGCAGACCACGGCAACATGTCGACACTCTGTGGAGCATGTTGTGTTACAACAGCGGTATGCAGGCGAGCGTTATCCTGTTGGAAAACACCCCTGGAATGCTGTTCATGAATGGTAGCACAACAGGTTGAATCACCAGACCGACGTACAACTGTGCCGTCAGGGTGCTCCTGATGTCATAGGAAATTGCTCCCAGACCATACCTCCAGGTGTAGGTTCAGTGTGTCTCGGCCGCAAACAGGTTGGTTGCAGGCGCTCACCTGGCCTCCTAACCAACACACGGCCATCACTGGCACCCAGGCAGAACCGGCTTTCATCAGAAAACACAACAGATCTCCACTCCGTCCTCCAATGAGCTCTAGCTTGACACTACTGACGTCGCAAACGGCAGTGGTTTGGAGCAAGTGGAATGCACGCTACAGGGCGTCTGGCTCGGAGCTGTCCTTCAAGTAACCGATTTGTAACAGTTCGTTGTGTCACTGTGGTGGCAACTGCAGCTCGAATTGCTGCCGCAGACGCGGTACGATGCGCCACGGCCATACGCCGTACACGGCGGTCTTCCCTCTCAATAGTGCCACGTGGCCGGCCGGAACCCGGTCTTCTTGAGGCAGTACCTTCCCTTGACCACCGCTGCCAACAATCATGCACAGTGGCTACATTCCTGCCAAGTCGTTCTGCAATACTGCGGAAAGAAAATCCACCTTCTCGTAGCCCTATTACACGACCTCGTTCAAACTCCGTGAGCTGTTGATAATGGCTTCTTCGTCTTCTTAAAGGCATTCTTGACTAACATCAACACCCTACGTCGAATCTCAACGATAACTAACGCTCACGAACGTTACAGCGGGTATTTACAGCAAACCTGCTTTGCATGTTCCGAGGGGCGCTACTAGCGCCACACGTATGCGCCCAGCGCGAAATTTGCATAGACGTTATCTTACAGATGTACTCTCACCGCCTACCAACTGTCGTTTATCTAACACAACCCCTTCTTGGTGTTGGGATTTTTTTCCGTCAGTGTATTTTACCCCTTTTCTTCCGGCCATCGGGAAAGACTCTCTTTTCCCCGCTGCTAAGAAACTTCTGTCTTCGAAACAAAACCCTCTGGCTTCTCCTACGACTGCCACTCTGTATCTCTTACGTGTTGATTGCCTTTTGCCCTCGACACCTTGCCCTCGAGCGAAAGGGTGACCAACCCCTTCTAACACACACACAGCGAATACTTCCTCTCCCACGGATTGAAAGAGCCGTGTTGAAAGACAAAAGTCTCAAAGTTCTGGATTGTCGCTCCAGCATACCCTTCGGTACCTTTGAGCCTACAGCCAAAAGGTGCGAATTGCATTTGATAATATAAAATGCCGCTACGAAATACAAAGTCTAGACTTTTAAATGCGACATACTAGCGTCTCCAAACAAACGGTATTTTCTGATGTTTCTTGACTGGGGTGACGAAGCTAAAAGTTTCTCACGCATCGCGGAAACAAATGAAATGGAGCAAAAATGCGAAATAAAAGTTGGGGGTGAGATTTAATATTTTTGCCTAAAAATTCTTGTATTAAATCTCCTTAACAAAAGAATTGACGTCTTTATTAATCTTTCGTACAATTTATGTTGATCTCTTGTTCAGCTATCATTTTTAGGCGAGAAATCACGATCCCTCTGGGAGATGGACCATACATGTATGTGGCCTCAGTTACAGTGTTTATATTTCCCCATTACTAATATACAAGGTCATTCATAAAGAAGTATACAGTTTCAACGCACTATAAAACAAGAACAATGTAAGATATTTTATGTTACCTGTAACAGAATTGTAGGGGAATGTTTCAAGTTTTTTAGAGACAGTCACAGATGTTCTATGTATGCACCCTTAGTCACACGACACACATCGAGCTGGTAATCCATTTCCGCCCAAACGCGAGGTAAGGTATCTGAATCAAGTGCAGTGATAGTGGGTGTGATACGCTGTTTCAGCTCCACTAGATCAACAGGAAGGGGCGGGGCGAATACCTCGTCCTTTACGTACACCCAAAAGAAAAAGTCACAAGGTGTTAAGTCGGGACTTCTGGGTGGCCATTGGGTCAGTGGCATGTTGTAGTCCGCGGCTCGTCCAATCCATCGGTGAGGAAGATGTCCATCGACTGACTTGTCACGTGACACGCGCGCTATCGCCTACGTCACTTCCCTCAGTAGCGGGACACAAACTTTATGAGTACATCTACCTAACGGTTCGCAGTTGTGGTCCGTGTCTTCAACTGTTACTGTTTTACAGTATCTGGAAACTGTATATTTCCTTATGAATCACCCTGTATTGTATCGATTTCGTAAAATTCGCTCTGCTCCAAAAAACTTTATGCAGTACCAGTCTGTTCCACATGGTTTCGATCACACATGCAACAAGAAAGATGACCCAGAATTTTCGGTTGTAATAAGCATGTTTTTTGAATTCTTTCCGACGCGAATAAAAGTTTTAAAAGTTATTCATGGTCAATGAAACCGGTTAGAAAAAAAATTATACAATCGATAAAACACCCAGAAATATAAACAGCTACTTACTTCCACCAGCGGCTAAAAAGTATGTTACCAAAATTAACAAATGGTGCACAAAAAGTTTCTCATAGCAGAAGAAAGGTATCAAAGGCAAAGAGATTTTGAAATCGAACAGTAAAAAAGTTGAAAATAGACGAAAAGAATTCTTCGTGGCAAAAGCTAGGCAAAAGAAAAGAACTTTTCAAATATGTCTCCCAGAAGCAGATAGCGAAAAAAGGTTTTGACTTTGAAGCCCCTTAGCAAAAAAGCTGTGCATATTTAAAGAGGTTAATGTTCGCCATCTTTATTTTAGCGAGTGACTTACAGTAAAGAAAGAAATTTCAATAGGGTTTTGAGAAGCAGAGATACAACTGCAAAAAGAAGTAAACACTACCTGGCGACAGAACTCTGAACTACTAAAAAAATTCCTCAAATACAAACCTGCAGTGTTCCAAAAGGTAAATAGTATCCAGTGTTAAAAGAATTCTTTCAATTGGGCATTTATAAGCACAGATATTGAGAAAAAACAGATTAGACATTTGCCCCCCCCCCTTCCCGAGGTGAAATTGCGCATTATTTTGAGAAGGAAATACAGAACAAAATATTTTCATAGTTATTAGTGTCTGACCGAAAAAGAATTTTTTCAGTCGGGTTTTTAGTCCCGTAGATATTGCTGCAAACATGCTATAAACAGAAACGTGAACTTACGTCCTCTGGTGGCACACATGTGCGTTAAGAAAAATTTGAAATTATATGAGAAACATTTCACACTAGAAACTGTCTTTGATAAAGAACGAATTTTTCAAATCGGACTCTTAGAAGCAGAGATATTGACAAAAATACGATTAACATCTGCGCCCCTAGCGGAAAAACTATGCACTATTTTAAAAACAAGGTATTCTCAAAAGGTTTTCCGAGGTAAGCGGTATTGGTCCACGAATGAATTTTAGCAATCGAGTTTTCAGAAGCTAATATTTTGCTGCAAATATACACCACAAACTGAAATATATACTGACGCCACCTAGTGGCCAAATTATACCCTACAAAAAATTAGAAATGTGTGGAACATTTGCCACCAGGAACTACATCCGTCGCAGAAATAATTTTTCAAATAGGACTTTTAGATGCAGAGATATCAGAGAAATAGCAATTTACCTTTACGCCGCCTAGTGGAAAATCTATGCATTAGTTGAAAAAGAAACTGCGCATAAATAGTCTTCGTTATAAATGGCATGGAACGGAAGAAACAATGTTTTCAATCGGATATTCAGAAGCAAATATATGGAATTGTACTTTGAATTCGATAGCATCTGCATTTATGCCCTGTAGGGGAGAAGTTATGCATTGGAGGGGAGGGGAGAGGGAGAAAGAAATGCAAGGATCATCGTTCTCACATTTCACGCTTTCCAGCGCAAAATGAATTTTTCAAATCGAAATAATAGTTACAGAAAGATGGTGTACATAAGATGCATAAAAATAATTAGTTATTTCTACGGCCGGGCCAATCATAAGATATTGCACCCCATCTGCATTTCCGTCTTATGTAAATATATTACCAATTCAACAGTTCTCTCTCTCTCTCTCTCTCTCTCTCTCTCTCTCTCTCTCACACACACACACACACACGCTCACACACACATTCAATCAATCAAAATTGACGTCGTATCATAGTGTGGCTGTTTGTACAGCTTTTGCTAACTGCTTCAGAGTTCAGACCTTGGGTACCACATCAAAAGAACCGAATGCAACTGGTGGTCGAGGCTCAAGGTCTTTTTAATTATCGAATAGCCCCCAGAGAATCTTCAACAATGTGAACGACATCCATATCTTGCAATGTATCCAACTAAAGAAAAACCGCAAGCCCCATTGTTGTCGACGAATGCCATGGTTTTTCTTTAGTTGAACGGACTTTACAACCGCACTTTCATTCTTTAATGTAGGCAACTAACATTGCCTCACTATTTTGAACAAGAAATGCGGACTTTAAGCTGCAAAGGCTACCGAAACTGGCGAATCACTTTATGTGAGCAAATTTTGTAAATAGACAAATGGCAAAGTATGGTGCTAAAAAACTATACCAGAAATTGGTGCAAAAGTTTGAATTACAGATTTAATCAGATTGCAAGCAGTGATTTTTGCGCCATCTGTTGAGCTGCGCCAGGGGCAGCGCCTAACCGGCCCTTGTTATGCCTCTGGTGTCTACAGACCGGACGGACAAAGTGATGACATAAGCAGATTTTTTTACGAAAGACGTGCTAAAAATAAAAGCTGGGGTGGATCGAATTCTTCGCAATTTGCGAAAACAAAAAAATCGTTTTGGCGAAAATATTGGAGATTATCTTTTTGTGGTTGGTTGGTTGGTGTATTTTAATGGTGCAAGGGCCAGGTCTTGCCAAAGAGCGCCAATCACAAGGCAATTAAAGAACTGCTGTTATAAGTTATAACACTTTGGCAAAAGAAAAATTGAATTTGGCGAATGAGTTGGCGAAAACTTTAAAAAAACCAGAGCAACCGCTGTAAAAGCGAATAATTACCTATTTCAAACGAGTAGTAACTACACTGCCTGGCCAAATTAAAAGGCATGCATGTTAATACTTCGTGGGACCACCTTTAGCACGAATTACAGCACGCATTCGGCGTGGCACGGTGTCTACGAGTTTATGCACTGTCTCCCCACTGATTTGTGCCCAGCTTTGCAGTAACATTTCGCCAAGACCCTTGGTTGATGACGGAAGAGTGGAATTACTCCTTAGATTCCTCTCCATCATATCCCACAGACCCTCAATGGGGTTGAGGTCAGGACTTTTTTGTGGTGGCCAATTAAAGTGTGCAAATGGTGCCTCCTACTCCTCGAACCAATCTTTCACAATTTTAGCGCGATGAATCGTGGCATTGTCATCCTGGAATAGGCCATTGCCTTCAGGGAACGAAAATTCCATTGATTGAATAAGGTGGTCATTCAGTATGCTGAGATACTCGGGTTATTTCATTTTATTGCTGCATAGTGTTGCTGTGCCTAGACCAGCCGAACAGAAGCAACCCCAGATCATAAGTACAGTACAGGAAGGGTCCAATACTTCATGCGGTTCCCTTCGAACCTTGATGAGTCCATCATGGTGGAACAAAGTACACAGACCACATGACTTTCCTCCGTTGCTCAGCAGTCCAATGCTTACGTTCCGTGGCGAATTGGAGTCTTTTTTTTTTTTTCGATTACTCACACTAACCACTGGTTTCGTTTTCGCAACACAGCTGTTTAATCCCAGTCCTTTAAGTTCCCGTCTCATCGTGCGAGTGGAAATGGTCTTGCTTCCACTATTGAAAATGGTTGTGAGTTCTAGTGTCGTTTTTACGCGATGCGATTTCACTAAGCGTTTTAATGATCTTTGGTCACGATTATTCAGGACTGTTTTCCGACCACACATTTTCTACGAAGTTGATGCTTCACAGCCATCATTCCACGATTTAATAATGCGTTGGACAGTTCGTAATCCGGTGCCAGTGATTTCAGCAATCTCCTTGCAGGTCTTTTGCTCTTGCCACAGGCCAATAATTTCGCTCTTTGTGAATTCTATCACATCTTTACGCGACCGTGTATAACGTCTACCGCCATGATCGCTTATAGAACTGATGAGCTGCACACTCATCCCGTACCATTTAAAGGTTGTATTGGCAGCAGCATTATGCAAATATTCGAAATGCTTCACCAGTCATGCCCACCTCAGTATTTGCATGTTTCCATTCACACCGCGACTTTTTTTGTGGCCAGGCAGTGTTACGTACCTCAAAAATACGTACCCTCGGGCGACTTCCCCGAGAAAAAAAAAACCGCGAAAAACCAGTGATTACAGAAGTCTTGTCCTATTCTTGCTTCCAGTTGAGTCCATATTATCAACAGTATTAGCTTTGCAATACAGCGAACTCGCACATAACGAGCTGGCAAAATACGAAATTCCGCATAAAACCCAAGTTTTTGTAGAACCATTGAATTTCATAATAGCTTTCCTTGTAATTTTAACCGCATATTACGAAACAGGTCCGGATGGAACTTTTGAGGGGCCCAGGACATAATTAATTTCGTTGCGGGACCCGCGGCAAAAATTCATCAGAGCCCCTAGGAAATAAATCTCATATTAATAAAGTCGTTACGTGAAAACTGTTGTCCGTAAAGAACACACACGAAAACTGTCATAAAAACAAATTATCTCAAAGAAGAATTTGCTTTACGCTTAGGAAACAGACGTTAATGTGGATTGAAATTTCAGAAAATAAAAAGTGTTCAAACATTCGATTTTCTTTTCAGGGGAGAGAGGGTTGAAGTTGTCTTATGACCCTTATACACAGTCGAGTCACATTATTGTGACCACCAGCTAATTTCCAGAGTAACTACGGTGTGCAGCGCAGACAGCTAGACAGGCTGGGCATAACTCAATAAGGAGCTAAAAGGTGTTCACAGGTATGTGGACCCATGCTGACTGCAGTTCATCTGACAGCTGCTGGAGGGTGCGTGGTGGAGGAACCATGGAGCGAACGACACGATAGAGGTGGTCCCACAGATGCTCAACTGGGTTTAAGTCTTGGGAATTAATTAGGCCAGGGAAGTACTTTGAAATCTTCATCGTGCTCTTCCAACCATTGTCGGATATTTCTAGCTGTGTGACACGTCGCATTGTCGTTCTGGAAGATCCCATACGCCTCAGGAAAGACAATCAGCATGTATGGGTGTACGTGGTCCGCAAGAATGGATTCATAACAAATTCAGTCCATAGTGCCTTCCACAGGTATGAGTGGACCCATGGAATTCCACAAAGCATTCCCCAGACCATAACGCTGTTCCGACCAGCTTATGTTCTTCCAGCAACGGTTAAAGAATGTTTTGTTCCCCGATGTTTCTTGCCTTATACGCCAACGTTCATTCGTTCGATGAAGCAGAGAACGTGACTCATCGGAGAAGGGAATCTTTTGCCAATCAGCGAGGTCCAATTCCGATACTGCCGTGCAAATGTAAGCCTTTTCTGCCGATGCACATTCGTTAGCATGGGTGCAGTGACCATCCGACTGCATCGGAGCCCCACATAATCGCAGCACGGTACGCTGAACTGTCGTTTTAGACACACTTCCGGTAGCCCCCTGTTTCATTCGGCCAGTGAGTTGCTCCACTGTAGCATGTCAATCGGCCCTCACGCACCTTCGAAGCCGACGTTCACCTCTCACATCAATGCCACGTGATGCTCCGCAGTTTCCACGACGCTTATTCGTAATGGTGCCATTTCTCCAATCACGATACACTCTAACCACAGCAGAACGCGAACAGTTCACAAACTGCACTGTTTCAGAAATACTGCCACCCTTGGCCCGAAAGCCGATAATCATCCCTTTTTGCAAATCTGATAAATCGCTCCTTTTATCCATGACAGCAACGAGTGATATGTTTTCAGAATGCCTACAGCACACCTTATATACCCTCCAAGCCAGCTAACAACATGTGCCTTCTTTCATTGGCTACGCGCTGTTGACGTCAAAAGTAGGAGGTGGTCACAATAATGTGACTCGACTGTGTAGAAACTTCCTGACAAAATGATATAAAAAATAACTTCAATTAGCCAGCGTAAAGAATACATTTCCACAGCGAATATTTTTGCTTAGCGAATAACGACCCCTCTAAAATAAATTCGTTTATTTCATTTTTCTTCCCTTATACGTATTTTAGTGTTTGCGTTTTTGATGCAAGGTGGAGTAACTGATAAATTAGTAACTTTTTTAAACTTTCATACCTGCTCATATATGAACATTGCTTTTAATTTTTAAATTTCCAGTGCTCATTTTTTTTTTACACCGTTAAAAAAAATTCTGAAATTCACGAGCCACTTTCCGTCATTTATTTCGTGAATTAAAGAAGCATATTTCTGATACAATCTTTTCCGTGAAATGACGGAAAGAAACCTCATCTTTCTAAATTGTATCAAGAAACCCTGAGTGTGGATCCGCTACGCTGACGACATATTCTTCATATGGGAACACGGAGCGGATGAATTAAATCATTTCATGCAGAAGGTAAACAAACTACACAATACAATAAAATTCACCATGGAGCTTGAAGTAGATAGGGCGTTGAATTATCTTGACGTCGCGCTCAGAAGAAACAAAATATCCAACTTCAATTTTGACGTTTATTATAAACCGACCGCAGTACCGAACCTTGTTCCTCCTGATTCGCACTGCCCAAAAGAGTACAAACTTTCTGCTTTTAGAGCATGGTTCTACAGAACATATAACGTATGCAAACCCGACTCCTTAAATAATAAGGACATTGATAATATTCATAGCAAAGGTCTAAAGGCTGGATATAAGAAAGAAGACATAGACGGAATACACAGAACTGTAAGAAATCGTATAATGTCAGCAATAACGAAATCACCTAGTAAGAAGATGAGATTCGCAGGATCCATCACATATGTTCCAGGCTTTACATATTGGTTAAATAATTTATTACGTAAATACAACATACTGATAGCACTGAAGTCCCCGACCCCATTGTCACATATGATATCAAGTTGCAAGAATATACAGTGTGAGAAAAAAGGCAGGTGTGTACGCTATACCGTTAGTATACCCTGACAACACGGAAAAGGTATATATCGGAATGACAAAGCGATCCTTGGACACTAGGTGTAAAGAGCACGTGCGAAGTGTGAACCAGGACATGCAGAATACGTGAGCCCACGCCAGAGAAGTCATGAATTCCTCGGCTGCTCCTCAATGGAATAATATTAGAAGAATTGCCCCATACACGAATTTTAAAGACTGCCATCAAGGAAACAGTCAAAATCCTATCCAGCAAACTAGGTGCAATGATATAGTTTCTACTGAACTATCAAGAGCTTGGCATGCGTTATTAAAAGAGGGAAGCACATCGCGACACACCGTATAATTGCGTGATAAAAATTCGTGTAATACGCTCGTGATGTCAATCACGTTATTTTCAAAAATCATCTTTGTTCCTTACGTGTTCCAATTCTCTGCATTTTTATGTGTACTATTTCCTTGAGAAAGCCTCCCAGTGGAGTGCGAAAGCTTGGCGAATCTTTGAACTTACCACGCCGCAAAAATAAACGGATTTAATATGCTATATGCGTTTCTTGAGTGTTAAGAAACCTGAATTTCACGTATTTGTAGTACCACGGGAAAATTCTGAATTTTCAGAAACCTTCCTGCAATACCTTTCTTATATGACGGTAATTTGCAGTTTTCAAGATGTTTTAACGGAAAATTCTGAATTTTTAGAAACCTTTCTGCAATTTCTCTTATATTAACGTAAAAACTCCGTTTTCATTTTTTTTTTTTTTTTTTTTTTCGTGTTCATATGACGAAAACTTTTCGGTAATAGGGGAGATTCACAGGAATACTTGGAAGTTTGATTAACTGTTAAATTTCAATAGTCTGGCGAAGTTAAGTTCATTAGCAGAAATTCGTAGAAGTCCTGTAATTTTTTCTTCTGTTCTTCACGTTTTTTTTTCAAGTTCGCTGAAAACCACGATATCCGGACTCCCTAATCTCTTATTCGTTCAGGTGGTATCGTATTGAGGGTGAATGACTCATTTGTTTAAAATATGAAATAAACAACACATAACAACTTATTTCTTAATAGAAGATGAATGATAGGGTTAAAATAATACCATTGGTACCTCATTGGTTTGCAGTCTCCTTTTGACTAGTTGCACCCCGGTATACACTCAAGCAACACCAAACTACGTAGCCGAGGTTCCACAAAATGTACGTTCTCCGTAGGCAACAATGAAATATTTATGATAGCTAAAACCTCTAAAAATCTTCTATAGAACACATAAAAACCCTGTTCTTAATAGAACTTGAAAGAAAATTAATCCAAAGAATAAATAAAATCCAAGTAAAAAACCTTAATTCAAACCTCAAATTCGACTGATAACGATATATAAAACAGTCATCATCGAAGGAATCCAGATCCCGAAATTTCCGACGCGCGTTTCAGCACACTCATTCGTGGCCATTTTCAAGGAGATCATGTGTTGTACTGTTCCTTGCGTGTTAACTAAGTATAACTTGAGCAAAAAGTCCAGACAAAGGTGATCCCATAGGTGCTCCTGATATCTGTTTATAAATTATATTGTTGTATGTAAAAAAGTTGTTGTCATTAATTAGGTTTAATGCAGATATAATACTAGCTGTTTGGGTAGTTGGTGTATTATTTGCTATCAACTTTTCTTCTATTAACTTAATAGCTTGAATGGTAGGGGTATTTTGGTAAAGTGAGACAATGTCAAGGCTCACCATCATTATTTCTCTAGGTCCCCGATAGGCCTCAATAGCTCTAACGATATCATTTGAATTTTTAATTGTGTATGTGTGGTCTTCATAATATCTTTTAATAAAATGAAATAATGCTCGTTCTAAGTTAATGGTTGGAGCAACTTTCTTTGAAACTATGGGTAGCATTGGGTGTCCATCCTTATGTACTTTTAGTTTTCTAAAAATACCTGGAATAGTGGCACCTACTGGTGGGTATGCTTTATTTTTAATTTCATCACGAAAATTGCTGTGGTTCTTTAATTTAGCAATTTTTCTAATAATATTTTCAGTGGGATCTTGTTGAATGATAATTGTATCAAGTGTTTCAATTGCTGTTGTCATTTTTTCTCGTAAACTATCTTGATTAATCAAAATAATTTGTTTTGATTTATCAGCCATTATACTTGCAATCTTAGGGTTATTACGTAAGTCAATTAATGCTTGTCATTCATATTTAATCCTTTTTCGGGTTAATTCTTTCTCTATCTTATTGATATTATTAATAGCATTTGCCATTTTTATCCTTGTAGGTTCTTGTCTTTCATTTGGCAGTTGTATTATATTTTCCAGTTGTGGTATCATAACTTTAGTAGCTGGAATTTTATATTTATATGCATATTTCAAACCTGCGATGTTCTACGTGATAAGCATGTTGATGACGCAGACGATGGAGATGGCAGCACCGTCGACTTATGTTATAGTTAACACGCAAGGAACAGTTACAACACATGATCTCTTTGAAAATGGCCACAAATGAGTGTGCTGAAACGCGCGTCGGAAATTTCGGGATCTGGATTCCTTCGATGATGACTGTTTTATATATCGTTATCAGTCGAATTTGAGGTTTGAATTAAGGTTTTTTACTTGGATTTTATTTATTCTTTGGATTAATTTTCTTTCAAGTTCTATTAAGAACAGGGTTTTTATGTGTTCGATAGAAGATTTTTAGAGGTTTTAGCTATCATAAATATTTCATTGTTGCCTACGGAGAACGTACATTTTGTGGAACCTCGGCTACGTAGTTTGGTGTTGCTTGAGTGTATACCGGGGTGCAACTAGTCAAAAGGAGACTGCAAACCAATGAGGTACCAATGGTATTATTTTAACCCTATCATTCATCTTCTATTAAGAAATAAGTTGTTATGTGTTGTTTATTTCATATTTTAAACAAATGAGCCATTCACCCTCAATACGATACCACCTGAACGAATAAGAGATTAGGGAGTCCGGATATCGTGGTTTTCAGCGAACTTGAAAAAAAAACGTGAAGAACAGAAGAAAAAATTACAGGACTTCTACGAATTTCTGCTAATGAACTTAATGTAGTATACCACGTAATAACGTTCATTAATTAACGTGGAATTTAACGTTTTTTGAACTGATATTAATAAGTCTGGCGAAGTGTTTGATTTTGAAGTTCTGTAGCGAGATCGGTTATTGTTGATAGCATATCGCATGAATTTTGTTTATTGTGGCACAGAATATTTTTTCTCTCCCGTATTTTGTGCACCAACTATTTATTATATAGTGAGTTGCTGTAAGAAACCGGGTTCTTAACTTATTGTACAAGTGATTATACAATGTCTATGTATCAGTCTTCGACCCCTCAAAACAAAAGCTGTCATAGCTATCAAGAGTAAATTTTATAATTAGGAGTTTTGTGAAAGAATACTATAAAGAACGTACATTTCATCTTTTTTTAAAAAAAGGTAATTAAAACATCTTTTTTTAAAAAAAGGTAATTTTTGGAACATATTGATATATGTGTTGGTTATCAGCTAGTTCGTTTATATTCACATATTAACTTACCATATATATGTTGGCTTGTCTTTTCTGTTAAGTTTCATGTTTTTTTGTATTCTAAGGAGAGGAGGGCTATGACAGGCCCATTTCCCCTCCTTTTCCTAGCTGCTGTAGTAGCAACTGAATGAATAAATAAATGAAGTGAAAGTCATTTTCAGTTTAATAAGATCAAGTTGCTAAGCATTTTGTTGCTTCGAAAAATCACGATGAAAAATGCTTAATTTCTGAAAAGTCCTTTTACAGAAAAAGAAAAAAATATATTATTACAAACCTATTCAGAAAAATAACAACATCCAATAGTAAAAAAAATAACAATCATTCATTTCGATCCTGACTGCTGCGAAAGAGTTAGTTATCTGGTGCAAGAGGTGAAAAGTGCAGGTGTTTTGACTTTTGCAAAATTTCATTTTAAATACGGAAAAACCTGAAACGTACTTTTTCTGAAAAAGACGGAGCACGTTATTTCAGAAATTTTCCGTGAATTCACACCACTTATTTTTTACAGTGTAAAGTCACTGAACAATCACAGAAAGTACGAAGCCAGAGAATGATGAAATTTAATTTGCTATTTCATGAACTCGGAAAAAATAATAGTAGTTATAATAATCATTTGAAATCTGAAAATCTCAGTATCTGTACGACGAAGGCGATAACTTATTTGAAAGGCGAAGGATTGAAAACTGGAAAACAAAAATATATATAAAGAAACTTTTTAAGGGACTGGCACCCCAAAATTTAAATAGTAAATAAAAATATAAAAAATTCTAACGAAAATATATGTATTTTTTTCATTTTCTAAATTGCGGAGACCCGTGAAGGCGTGGCCCCAGAGCCAACAGTCCAGCCGGCCCTGTTACGAAATATTTTTGGAGAAACAGCATATATCGAAGTTCAGCGTGGTCATCAGCAAACAAAATAAGCGGCATTTGCCCACTTTCAGTTTGTTCACTAGATAACAAAGAATTACCTGCTGTTGACAACACCCCGTGGTTCTCCTTACAGGTAGATCAGTTTTCATGGTCCAGAATATTTCAGTTGCTTTATATTCCCCACCCCTTGCTAAACATACATACGCATCTCCTGAGGAAATGCCTCCTTTTTTTTTCTTCCCTCGGGTGCCTTCAAATCACTTTAATCTCTGTTTAGAAAATCTTAAGAGTTTATTTTGCATCTAGAAACATCTTAACCACCACGTCAGAGGAAGTTGAAAACCATTTAAAACAGCGATCGTAATAAGCACAAAACAAGCACGAACTGATTCATATATCCTAATTAACATTAACAGGTGAAATTCCAAATGTTTGGCAGTTACTTTAATTTTTACATGAGTTAAATATTTTGCTTATCAGAGATCTTACTCAAATCATTTTGCTAGCTAGTTTTAAATTAACAAGCATTATTTACCTTCGATTAGTTGATAAATAATTAATGACTGAGTAGTTTTAACCTGGCATAACGTAATATGCCAAAAATAGCCCTTTCTTATTTGTCCGGTTATAACGAATTTCGTACATATCGAATGTTTTTGACTCTACCTTCAACTTCGTTATCCACGGGTTCGACTATATTTTAACGTCTAACTACGCGCTACCATTTTGTTTTGGTGCTGTCTTTCGACAGAAGTTCACCGAGCGCACAATTACAGAATACTCAATTTTTGAAGAACAGTTCCTATCGTATTTAGGAAGGAAGCGACCACTGTATATTGTTGAGCTCTTTCTCGCCAATTAGCATTCCACCTTATATCATAAATGCATTAAACACGCACACTAGTATGTATTGTATGATCTTAAAACTTTAAAATACAATTGATTTAGTATACAACCGATGCACCAAGGACTGCTAAAATCTTCGAAAATCGCGCAAAAATGAAATTTTTCAAATTCGTCTCAATTTGTTTGCTTTTCAGTTTTACAAACTACTACATATACACTATATTGACAAAAGTCACCGGACACCTAGAACAGAAACACAACATAGCATTTATTGACATACATTAGTACGGTGTCAGTCCACCTTTGGCCTTAATGCATGCACTGACGGTGTTATCGTCAAACCACGCAGTAACAGTCCTTGCTTTATGGCTCGGTGCATTATCCTGCTGGTACCAACAAGACTCGGTTCCACAGAGCTGGTAGGGCATAACTGTCCAGAATATCGAAGTAGACGTGCTGGTTAACAGGCTTGTCCACGATAACCAATGGGCCGGGATCATACCACGAAAAACACCCCCACACGAGTACACTGTAGTAAATAGCGTTCCCCCGGCTGCCGCCAAACCCGCACACGGCCATCAGTCTGATGGATCGTGTATATGGATTCATCAGTCCGTAGGACCAGTTTCCATTGATCTACGGTCTACAATAAATGTTCTTTACACCATGCTAAACGAAGAGTAGCATTCCGAGTGGAGATGAAAGGCTTATGTGCAGCCGCACGACCACGGTAATCCATGAAATGAAGTTCTCTGCGAATGGTACGTGTACATACCGAGGTTCCAGCATTTTTACTCACCTGTACACTGAGGTCTTGTGCAGTACTCCGTAGCTGTAACGACTCTCCTGAGGCTTCGACGTCCTCTATCACTGATTTTCTTTGGTCTGCCGGTACGTTTTGCTGCTTCAGGCACGCCATTTGTCTTCCACTTATTCAGTACATCAAAAACAGTTGATTTGGGTATGTTTAAACGCCTCTCGGTTTCTCTTATGGACAAACCACTAATATAACACCCAACAATATTTCCTTTCTCAAAGTCAGTTCTCTCCCGCCGCGAAGTTTTCACTCAACCTCACAGTGCGATATGATCGCGGTCAGCTGTAGACTTGTTTTTATACCGTTTGCAGCTGAACCGTGCATCTTAATAACGCAGAGGATCAATTCATTTGCTTTTGAAGGGGTGTCCGGTGATATCTCTATTCAGAGGAAAATGACAAGACATCATGATCAAAGTAAAATCCCTGAAATGACAAGGGGTGGACATATTGTTAGCAGGACGGACCATCAATGGACAACCGAAATTTCAGACTAGATTCCGAGGAGCCGAAAAAAACTCAGAAGACCACACGGGAGATGGGTGGATGAAATTCGAAAGTATGCGGGAGTAACATGGAGAAGACTAGCACAAGATAGACCGTTGTGGAAGAAACTTGGGGAGACCTTCCTCCAGCATCGGATTGATAATGGTTGATGATGATGACCATGATCTCTATCCAGCACCTAGGGTAAATAATCGCCTCATCCCATCTATCCCTGAATCAGGATTACTGGTTCCTGAAAACTAAAAAAAAACGGCATTTAAAAAAAAAACAAAAAAGTTTCCAGACTCGAAACCGGAACGTGAAGCAAAATGTTACACTTCCTACATTCCAACTACATCATGGACATCTGGGACATCTGAAAAGCCAAACGAAAATAGTCAACACGAAATGCCCTAGGATTTTGCCCATACTTTAGTTACAAACAAAAAATACAATCACAAGCGGTAAGTTACCACCTTTCGAACTGTGGTTCGAAATTATTCAGCCGCCCCCGGTGGAGCAGTGGTCTAAGCGATGGCTTCTGATCATTCGTCCGGAAGGGGTCCGGGTTCAAATCCCGGTGAGGCATGGATGTTGTGTTTGTCTTACGACACTGGCCCTCTGCCTTCCCTAGAACCAGTGGCCTTAAATTAGGGACGGGCGACTGCTTATAGCCCTTTCAGTTGCTCACGGTGGTCGTTAAACCTCCAATAAAAAAAAAAATAAAAATAAAAAATTATTCAACCGACATCTCCTAACCTTCGAACACAATACATGCATTTCGGACTGATGTCCAGAAACCATGCCCACAACTTTTGAATCGCTGTCGATGATACTTTAACAGTACCGACCAGATACGTATTTCAAAAACCTTTGGTAACACACACACACACACACACACACACACTCAAGGAACTTACAACTTCAGAAATCACTGTTGAAGAACACGATACATTTGCAGTTTTCTCCATTTATTTTTCAAGCAAAATTATTAACATGTTTATCGTCTTAGCATGGCCAGTTTCAAAGCCAGTTCTGAATATTTTCGTTGATCGCACAATCAACGAAAAATTTACAAGTAAGATATTTTGTAAATTTTAAAGTAAAGCCACAGTAAATTCATATCTACCGTAAGTCTTTTTCTTTCCTTTAGAGTTTACCAATCTACGTAACCATCTGAGGGTTGGAGGAAACTATTTTCCAATCAGCTTTCAAACATTTAGTTGCAAGGTAACTCACATTACGAGAACAAGAACTATTTTGAAAAATTACTGTTTTTCTCAATTTCACCAAAAATGTGTTAGATTTTTAAACATTGTCTAGGCTTCCTTTCTGTTGCCTTTTCTGTTTTGTTTCGAGGTTTAACGACCACCACGAGCAGCAACTCTTAGAGCTATAAGCAGTCGCTCGTCTTTAATTTGGGTGACCTGGTTCCAGGAAGGGATGGAACTGGCGCGATCAGACAAATACGCCGTATATGACTCATCAGGGACTCAAACCCGGGCCCATCTCTCACTCAGCCACAGAGGAAGCCAGTTGGTTTTCGAGATCTGTCTTAAATTTGCATCCGAACTGCCCGCTAAGGGGGTTTTGCACTGCTCTGCCCCTACTGTCTTTTAAGGATATAATTTGTCTAGACTTAGAATGACGCTTGACACGCCATCTGATTTTCGAATTTCCGCCTGCTAGTTTACAATGGTCAAACCGATAGTTTGTAGAACTGTGGACCTACTTAGAATTTCTGATATTCCAGAAGAAAGTTGAGCAACTTATTGAACTGATGTTTGCTTTTTTTTTCTTTTTTATCGACTTTCACGCGTCGATTATACAGATTTTTTAAACAACATGGTGGTTTTAGGGCGTCGATTGGGTAATATGTTGCTTAAACCGGGCCTAATTCTATCCGTGGGTTTTGAGAAGTTGCTTGAATAACGACTGAATTCTGTCGGTTTGATTCAAATGCTGCTCAGGAAGTTTACTGGATTGCGGCGCAAATATCGTCTGTAATGTGTATAATACATAACAGTGATCATTCCAAAGTCGGGACTTGGGGGATGCATTTTCTACGAAAAACTTAATAAATGAGCAGCCTTCCAGGAGAGACCTGCCGAACGAACGGCAAATTTACATACGAAATGATACGAAAAAGATGCCTCACAAAAACTGTATGAAAGAATACATTACAGAAGACTGCAAGCTATATGCGAAGAAATAATATTTCTTTACTAAAAACTATTACATTTTAATCTTTTATAATTCAAATATTAGATCTGGAAAACGAAACTAAACACTACCGAACGAATACAGGCTGGAATTTGCATTTATAACATCTGCGCTAGTTTTAAATAACATCACAAGATAATTAGATTTTCATTACGTTTTTTATGAAAAGGAAATAATAAAAAAAACTTATAAAGGCGTGCGTGTTCGAAGGCGTAAATAACACCAAAGTACGAGCAATAAAAGTCACAAAAAATAATGATAAAAAAATGACAAGGCAAAAAATGTTCAGATCAAACACCCCTAACACTAGTTCCATAGTGTAAAAGTTCTTACCTTGAAGTGCGCTAGATTGGGATCATCCTTGAGAAGACAGATTAGGCCATGATAATCAGCTTTGGATGCCGTGACAATCCACCGCTTTTTCAGTGCACCCAACTGCGGAAGAGAAGAAAGGAACGTTATTAAGGGTTAAAAAAAAACTGGCCACCAAGATCGAAATCTCACGAGTGCACTTGTCACATAAATGGGTGGAGTTTGATAAATGCGATTAATAAACAATGCAACGCATCATCACACACGGTGATTTACCCTGTCTAATTACTTAATCAATAAAGTATTTAAACAAGCATTAAGCAATCCTCAACTGGAATTCTGGCAAGGAAATCAAGACGACGGAAAACTGACACGGCCCAGGAAGGAAGTAATTATAAAATCTTGATGTGGGATTTCCTAAAAGTGAAAAACTCCGAAAAGTGTCCCCACTGCTGCTCCTCGGAAGGTACCAGTACGGCTATTTAAGAATTATCAAATTTGAATAAATGTGAGAACACTTTTCTCTCCAAGTAAGAAAGCGAGGATAGAGGCCTAAACATACGGTACTTGCTAGAAAATATTTTTTCGCCTAAAATTATACAATATTCGCCCTATGCTCGACATCTTAAAAATATTATCTATATTCATACACAACAAAAATGTATGTAAACAAAAACTTATGCAGAAAAGTATGTAATTAGTAAAATTATGTTGAATAACAAAGAATAATGCTTTTGTGAGATGCTGTCGATTTGATGTGTTGAGGGAGACCAAAGGAAAACATGAAAAAAAAAATTACGAGGTGCGATTTGATTTTAAAAAGGGAAAAGCATCGTATTTATAATAATTGATTTCCATACTTACAGCTGGGAAAAGAACTTTGATAAGGTCAGCGGAAAACTTGGAAATATAGGGTTCTCTTGGTCACTGCCCTCCGACGTGAAAAGAAGTTTAGAACTAACTTCTAAAGGCGAGGATATCGAGGAATTTAAATATAAACTTAAGTTACCTAGTGGGAAAATTGCAACACGAAAATAAGCACTCAAACGATGGTAACAGCTATACCACATTTGTTTTTTTCTTTACTTTTTTTCTTTTTTTCGTTTTCTTTCAAACTGATTACTAGAAAAAGGGGTGTGATGTCAAGTACAAATCCACATACACAGTTAAAAATTTTGTGGTAGTTGCATTAAGAAGTGGTACTACACCACTTTCAGAGGAAAGACACCATTTTGTGGTGCAAACAAAGCAAATAACATAATGCAACTTTGCACCACATTATGGTACAAGATTGTACCATGTTGCTGGTTTCGTTTTTACCACAAAAGGGTGTATCTTTTCTCAGCAAGTGGTGCACAGTTGGTGTAACACCACTTTTTTGTGCAACTTATAATAAGATTTTTAACAGTGTATTAGGAAATTTCTGCACTCAGGAAATGCTAGGAAAACCATGATAGTAAGAGCAGTGCAGTGCACGAAGAAAAAAAAATTAGAAATACGAATTCCGGATGCTCAGGTAATGTTCGAAATATACGTTAACGCCATCTAGCGGCAAAATTTTGTACCAGAGAAATGCATATTTCATAATTCTCATGCCCGACACGAAAAGTTTTATCACCAGTACAAGATATAAAATACAAAGTATCGAACCCACAAAGGTCGGACATAAAGATAGACAAAGTTCCTTTTTTGACATAGTTACTTTCTGCACACGTTACTTTCTTGACATAATATGTTTCTATGTAAAAAAAAAACACATGCTGAAACCATCTGGAAGGTGAAGAAATATAACTGAAAAAAATATACGAATCCTGATCTGTGCAGGCGCAACAAGTTCTTCGAAATGGATACCGCAGAACTCTCACGAGAGGGTTGCAGCTTCTCAGCTGCAACACTAATCCTACATTAATAAAAAATTCGAAAACGTCATTTTAGTCACCACTCTTGGTACATGGCCCACTTTTCTTGCACTCTGATGAACGGAACAAGGCACTTCGCGTGATCGGACACGGCTAACGGATTTAGTTGAGAGGAATGCCCGGTGAATGCTATGCGTCAACTTACCACGGCTTGGATTGGACTCGTCATTCATAGTCGTAGTGCCAATACCATTGTATTTGTACACCGTGCTTGCTACCTGTACTTTGGTTTTCCGTGTGTAGCCATGATAATGATTCCTCTCATAAAACAACTGTACACATGTGGTTTGAGGAAAGCTATGTTTATTCACCATTCTGATTTTGTCCAAGGCCCTAATTTCAACCCCCACCGAACACCTTTGAAATGACATGCAGCGACGGATAAGGGCAAAATCATGGGCCCTGCGTATAATTTGAAGCAGGAATGTAACAAATCCCACCGCAACCATTATTGGACTGACGGTGGTCTTTGACAGGACTGTTCTATTTCCCACCGGTATGAGGAGGAGTGATGTCAGTAAGGGCTGTTCAGCGACAATCCTGGGGTCCAAACACAGCTTTCGGCGGAATGCGTATACACGGCCAAAACTCCGCCTGGAACAACTCATTGCTTGAAGAATGTTATATTCTCATTTGACAACAGACAAGAGTCCGCATGTTACGCTAACCTAAATCCTGAGTCTGCAGAACTGTCACTTTACGCAATCTTGTAGATAACTGTCGTCGTTTGAAAAGCCACGAGACAGTCTTTCACTGTAAGACGGAGTAGTGTCATCTTCAGTACGAACAGTTTTTTTTTTTTTTAAACTGAGAATCAAAACACTATAATTTCCTTTGTCTGAACGTTTGTCCTACTTTGGTGGTGCAGTGGAAAGGGCGCTTACTTGTTTTAATTGTCGAATCCCTGCCTCAACTAATGTATTTTTTTTTTTTTTTTTGTTGTTAATGTTGGCTCCTGAAACATTCTTTCAAATTTGGACATCACACACACAAAAAAAAAAAAAAAATGCCTGGTAATTAAAAAATTACTCTACATATCTTATTTTTCCCCATCAATACTGACTGGCTTTCCCCTAGTATTAAGTATTTTTTTACAAATGATCCACTGAAAATATCCTAGTAGTTTATGTGATACATAATGATAATTATCTAAGAAACGTAAAAGCTAACTCGCCTTTGCCATGATCATTAACAAATCCCAAATGATTTTTCTTTGATCTGCACTTAACGGCTGATCGAAGCTTCTTTTCACACACAACGTTGGTGTCCTGTTGCGAAATAAATATATGTACAACTAAATGGATGAAAACGCAACGTAGCTTTCAAAGAAGCCTCACAGCAAGATAAGTCACATGTTAAAAGTAAGCGATTAACAATTTCAATTTAACAGTTTCTCCCCCACCCCCTCTCTCTCTCTCTCTCTCTCTTTCTCTTTCGTTGCACACTGTCCTACGCACAGCGCATTTTACTTACAAGTTATGGTGTTGGGAAACGCACGGAACAGGAGATGCGAAACCTTAATGCACTGTTTCCAAAAGCATGAAGCACCTGAGTAATGTAGAGATGAGACCAGTACTCACTGAATACGGCGCTGACGCACTGTATCATGTATTACTGCAGTTTCATGCGAAAAGAGCCTGCGTTCTTCAAAAAAAGACTATCCCAGAATTCTGTTAGTCATTTGACACCCTGATATAACTCTTTATACGTCGTTCTAATTGATTCCCCAAATGTTCAGTCGGGTTTACATCGGGAATGTATTATCCCAAAATAAGACAAAACACACTTCGCTGTGTGACGAGATTAAGTGGTGGCGAGTTTCGTCAGTACGGCGATCACTGGCACCTAAACAAAACCAGGATTCGTCATTAGCGATCAAATGACACAACCACACATCCTACTAAGTTGCCCTCAGGGCTCGATTTAAGCGATATCGCATCGCAAACTGCGAATCAAATCGACCTGAATCGCTCCGCAGATATAACTTTGCTTCGCATTACTTGCGATAAATTTCATTTTGAACTCCCGTTACGCTGACCTTCAGTGAACTCTTCGAACTTTTACGGTGGTTGCTGTGGCCCTTATGCCAATATCCCCCCCCCCCCGACATGATTTCCTCTTCTTTTGAAAGTGTTTCGGCGGACAAAAGTTGTTCAAGGTTCATTGCTTTTAATAGGTTAACCTCAAAGACCCGAAGGAGAGAATCAGTCATAGATTTCCAGACATTATAAGTGATACAGTGAAGAGTCTGAAGGTTTTAGATGTGGCATTATGGCCAAAAGATCGTGATTTCCTTAAAAGATTTGGTCAGGAAGAAATTAGGCACATGATTCAACATTTTGCCTTATTGCTGCGAGCCAAGAATGGGGGGGGGTCTTAAGAAATTCAGGCTCCAAAGTGTGGTAACTTCATCAAGAAAAGACTTTTAATTCTTCATTTTAAAATCCAAAAGAAATATCTACTGTAATCGTTCTCATTTTTCCGAAATACTTGTTTTGCCAGTGTCTAATGCCACTGTAGAGAGGAGGTTTTCCTTCATGAGTCGCATAAAGAGTAACTATCGCAGCAGTCTTCGTGTATCTTTGTTGGAAAATTAAATGCGCATACCTGTCGGACCATCATCTATGGGCAAATTTTCCCTGATGAGGCTGTAAATATTTTCCCCCAAACCACGTAGGCCCAACACAAGGCAAAAGAAACATTTGTGATGTTGAAGAGGAGCAGTATTAAAAAAGGTAATAAATAAATAACGTATCTAAAATTTCTTTCTAGTTTGTTTTCGAGCAGGTACTGGCCTGCTATCATAGCGTAATGTCTTCGTGCTAATTAAAAGTTTTTCGTTGCTACACAAAACTTAATTTTTAAAGCAAATGTTGCTGCAAATTTATTTTTTCTAAAACAAGCCCTGGTTGCCCTAGTTCGGCGTCATCCCGCTACTGCCTACTAGTGACCAGTGGAATACGATACAATGCATGACTCTGCCTCCGCAAGTCATCATGAAATTGTAGAGGCGAAAAATCGTAACCACTTTGCTGCTGATGGCTACCATTACCACTGATTAAGTGGACGCTTATTGCAAAATCAGTCTGTCGTAACATGGTATTATCATTTGTGTGATTGTGATTGGAGGTTTAACGACCACCGTGAGCAGCTCAATGGGCTATAAGCAGTCGCCCGTCCCTAATTTAGGGTCACTGATTCCAGGGAAGGGAGAGAGCCAGTGCCGTAAGACAAACACAACATCCATGCCTGACCGGGATTCGAACCCGGACCCCTTACGGACGAATGATCAGAGGCCAGCGCCTTAGACCACTGCGCCACCGGGGCGGCGTATTATCATTTACACTAGATCTTAACTGCCATGATTGTGTGTGGCTTTTTGCAACCACTTCTGCCAACACTAAATGTCTACTGAATGGCTGCGATAGACATGTTCCGCTATAGGACGAACTGATCAATTTGTTTCATTCAATGGTGCACCCAGGATTTCTTTATGGGCGTGGCCTAAAATATTGAAGATGCAAATAAAAATACCCCGGAGAAAACATCTCTCAAAATATTAGGAAACGATAAAATGTATCCACCTCTTTGAAGTGTGTTTCCAATTATTCATAAAACATATATATTTAAAAATAAGCAGCCGATACCAAAGAATGAAGGACCAAATTATACTTCATGGGGAGGGCCTGGACCCCTGGGCCACCCCACTGAGTGCACCACTGGTTTCATTGTGTTCGACGATGTGCCCTGCCTCAAGCATAGTAACATGAAGACGTGGCTAACGCACACGTTGCCTTGGACTTTGTGATTCTGTCCCTACACGTTTGCTTGCGGAATCCCACAAGAGTTCTACTGGGTGCAAACACGATCTGGTCGAAACAGTAACATGTGTTGCTTTATATGACACTGACCCAATCAGTTTTGAAATCCACGATGCTGCATTCACCTTCCAATATGCATAAAAATATATTCATATCTTCTGAGTGAAGCAATTTTAACATGTTGAAATGCCTGTTCACTTGAAGACATTGGGATGCCAATCTCCAATGAACTGGAATACCATCTGGTGCATCTGACTAAACTACATCTTTATTGCTATTACATTAACGAAGTGAATTTACACAGAATGTCACTATGCTTCTTTTTTTATTTTTATTTTTTTCTGTTCCTTTACAATTTTCTGCATCCACATATATGAAGTAGCCAAAACAAGTAAAGGAATTGGGGGTACCAGATATCCCTTTTGAACAGAAAATTCATACATTTTGACAGTCAATTAAAAAATACCTAAAAGAAAAAAAAAACTCGTGCTAAATGGTTCGTTTTTTTATTAACTCTTCTTCCTCAACAATGACTGTCAGTCACAAGGTATGGCCTTTTAAGCCACATCATGGTCAGTGGTGGTCATTTTCTAAACTGTATTTCAAAATTAAAGATCATGATGATATACACAACGATAACCCAATTGGAAATTTCGCTGTTTAAGTTACACTGAAGAGCAATTGAATTAGAGATACCTGTCTAGTAACGTGTAGCACCACCTTTCGCCCTGATGACGGCGGCGATTCGTCTCGGCATGGACTCGACAAGACACCGGAAGCGTTGGGAAGCCATACGGATCAACGACCCCTGAACAAGCTCCCACAGTTCACAAAGATTTGATGGAGGGGGTCAGAGCCTCGAACATCTATCTCGATGGCATCCCAAATGTGCTCGATGGGATTGAGCTCAGGTGACCTAGCTGGCCAAGGAAGCGAGGTCACGTCGGTGGAGTGTTCATCCAACCATTCGGATACAATTCGGGAGCGATGGCACGGTGCATTGTCTTGTTGCAGGATGAGGTCCCCAGTGGGATGTTGAAGACGCACAAACGGGAGCAAATGGTCGTCTAGGATATCCTGGTAACGTTGACCTGTGAGGGACGATGTCACACGTACCAGGGGTCCCATTTCAGCCCACGCAAGCAGTTTCCAGACAAGAATGCCACCTCCACCAGCTTGAATAGTACCCTGCTGGCAAGAAGGATCCATCGCTTAATGTGGGTTGCGCCGTACTCGTATCCTGCCATCCGCATGCACCAACGTGAATCTCGACTCATCAGTCCAGGCAACATTTTCCCACATGTCTAGGGTCCAGTGGCGATGTTCCCGCGCCCATGCTAATCTTTGCACCCTGTGATGTGCGGTCAGCAGCGGTACCCTCGTGGGACGATGGCTTCTGTACCCCATAGCGAGGAGATGGTTCTGGATGGTGTGGCTGCTTACACATTTTTGTGCACCAGCGTTAAATTGCCGAGTGATTTCTTGCACTGTGGCCCGTCTATCCGCTGTTAAAATGCGAACTAGCCGACGATGACCCCGCTCATCCACACGCTGTTGTCCACGGCAGTTGGCCCTTGCAGGGATGGTTTTACCGGATTCGATGTACTCATGGTGCACCCGTGACACAGATGCTCGTGAAAATTCCAGTGCCTGCACGACTTCTGAGATGGAGTGACCCATTCGTCGGGCCCCGACAATTTGCCCACGATCAAATGCGCTTAGATCCTACGTCTTACCCATACTGCGTCGGACTCTCACTGATTCCCGTTGCATCACTCCTTTCGGATCGCTGCATACGTCATGTCGTTTCCGTTTAGGGGGCCGCCCACAGCGCCACATTTGCATAACGCCAGCTGTTTCTAATTCAATTGCTCTTCAGTGTATGTAAAGGTTAGATGAACCAATAAATCCATCATTATAGTCTGTATCTCACGTAAAATTGTAGCATGTTTACTGGCCGGATGTAGAATTCATACATGCTAAGATGTTCAATGGCATGATTAATGATATTTCAATGAAAATCTTCTTACCTTGTTTATTCAGGTTCGTTCCACTACTTCGGTTACATAGGTTCCTTCTACTACTTCGGTTGTATATGTTCGTTCTATTACTTCGGTTTATAGGACCAACTTATAAACCGAAGTAGGAAGACGAACATATACACCCAAAGTAGTAGATCGAACTAGTACAATCGAAGTAGTGGAACAAACCTGAATAAACAAGGTAAGAAGATTTTCATTGAAATATCATTAATCGTGCCACTGAAAATCTTAGCATGAAAGAATTCTACATCCCGCCAGTAAACATGCTACAATTTTACGTGAGATACAGAATATAATGATAGATTTATTGGTTCATCTAACCTTTACTTAAATATTAGGTTTGGCTCATCTCCAAATTCAAATTGTTCCAAAAGTCATCAGCGGCATTTGACACAGTCTTAAAATGAAGGCATAGATTTCCAGGAATTAAAAACAAGGTGAAAAAATATTTAATTAAGTGCATCAATAAATAAGTGGAAGAATATAAATTATGGTTGGTGCAATAAGATTTTAGAACTGATGAAAAAGCTACCTGGGTTGATAATGTTTAGGAAACTTTTTATACAAAAAATTTCATAAAACAAACTAAAATTAACAACCATGTTTAAAAACTGCAAGAAATTCTTCCACCTCATGATTCATAAAAAAAAAAAATTTTGGATTTTTTGTGAGACTGAGCAGATACTAAAAGTGGAATGGGATCCCTGGATGTTCTCATTCAAAACTCCGAGATGGACCTCATGAGTTACTAATGCGTTCTCCCAGAATACAGTCAGATTTGAAGGGTTCGTTCACTTTATTATAATGTAAATTCATATTGTTGAGGCCAACTCAAGAGGATCATCAAACCAAACAAAAACGGTAAAAAAAAAAAAATGGGGAGGAAACCAAAGAAAAAAACTTACTATGCTTCACTTCACATAAAAGTGTCACAGTAAAGGACATACCCTCACTGATTCATCTCCTGAAGTGCAATATCATGTGAATGTAAGCTTGATTATGGGACCAACGTACACAAAAATAACACTCAAAATACAGTGACATATTCTAGAGTGACTGCCAGTATTATTATTATTACATTTCCAAAGCTCATGCAATGGTAGTCAGGCACATTATAATGCTGATGATGCCAGAGTTGAGAATAGAGGATAAGAAGTCAATCAGCATTCAATGCATACAAAAACCTCCATTAACAAGTTGAGGCGTCTGAATGATGTAATCATTTCAAATCAGGGGCGCTTACGAAAAAATGTTTGGGGGAGGGGGTGACGAAAAATAGAAATTTTTGAAATCAACCACAACAAAATAAAAGTTAATGAAAAATCAAAGAAAAAAATTAAAGCATTTTGCTTAATGTAAGTTGATGCATTTTTATTAAATTAAAGCAATTTTTTTTCCAATGAAAGTCACATTTTAACAAAAAACAAAAAAATGAAACACTTTTGGAGAAGAAAGACAAGCCCCCCCCCCTAAATACGCCCCTTCTGCAAATGTTATGAGCTACTCGCTAACCTTTTCTCCACTATCAGAAAACAGTAACAATTCTTTATAAGGCAAATTACTAATGCCAAACATGTTGTGGCATTACTCGGAATATTTTGAAAAACTGTAACCACAAACAGAATAATTAAATTTTATGGCAATGAAAATTTTAGTGTTTTTCTGTAATGATACATAACAACATTCATTAAAGTGTACACAACTAAATTGGCACATAATAATAGTGACAACCTATAAGAAATACATCAGTTGCACCTAGTGATTACATGTATAAATAGAATGAAGATTTGCTTCCTCGGTAAAAATTGGAACATTGAAAACTATGTGTTTTGCATCACTTTGATGAAATGAAATACAGTTAAGGGATGTTTCTATACTTTTGTAGTAGGGCTGGGTGACATAATAAAGAATGCAACATGATTATGTGTGTGCAATATGGGCTGATGGACCTAACAAAGTAAAATCCTTCAAAAGATTTGTTTGGTTAATTTCTCCAAGAATGTTTTAAACAATCAGAAACTACCTTATGCTTAAAACAATAAAAAAAATTAACACAAAACAAAAAAGAAATGAGGGCATGAAAAAGACTTAAAATACGGACAAAATGGGAACTTTAAAAGCTTCGAAAGAATTAACTGCACAAAATCTACAAAACAGCTTATGTGACTTTTCAGAATGATGTTTTCATTTCCTTACACCTGCAGCATCTGATTGGTACTGGTGTCATCTCACTCACATTTTTTTCCTCACTACTTTTCCCTCATTTTCATGCATACTTTACAACTACCCATTGCAGGCTTAGCATCAAGATTCTGGTTTTTCTTTGAAAAACTGACACACACTGTATTCACAAAACAAAAAAACTGATGTGTATTCCCAAAAACTTTAAATGCAAATCAATTTCTCTGTTGTTTGTCAATATTTTCAAAGAACCAACTGAGAAGTCCTCCAGTTACGTAGAGGACTTCTCAGTTGCTTACAAAAAAACAAAAGTGCAGAGAAAGAAACAATGGCTACTAGGAATGCATTTAGAGGAGGGGGGGGCAAAAAGGGCTCCCCAGAAAGTGTTTTATTTTTTTATGTTTTTGGTTAAAATGCAACTTTTTGGTTAAAGTGCAACTTGCATTAGAAAAAAAAATGCCTTAATTTAATAAAAATGAATCAACTGGCATTAAAAAATTGCTTTAGTTTTTTCTTCTATTTTTCATTAACTTTTACTTTGTTCTGGTGAATTTCAAAAACTTCCATTTGTAGTGCCCTCCCCCTTCGGAAAAAAATTCTATATATATGCCCCTGATGGCTACAATTGGACCACATCAAATATGCATATGTTTATATGTATGAATCAGTTATACGCACAAAGTACTGTAGTGCATGTGAGTTATATGTACAAAGCACAAGAAAATCAAATAACCACAAATAAATTATATAACAATCAAAGAGTTGTCTACTGGTACTAAAACAACAGCAGATCTTAACCCTGTAATCACAGAAGAGTAATTCCCACATGCCCACATGGAAATGCCACTGTATTTAGCAAACAGGTTCTCTCAGCAACATTCTGCAGATGTAAATAGCATACATCCAAGGTAAAAAATTTTAATTTTTTTTAAACACACACACGCACGCATGCACACGCACACAAAAGTGTACCAACAGAGAAAGAGAAAAGGTTAAATTCAGAAGTTTGATAAACAGCCATCCATAGGAATTCTGTTATAAACCATCAAGAGAGCTTTGATGAAATGATAGCATGCAAAGTAAAAAGGGAAAAACAGATGAAGATGCAAGAAAACAATAATAACCAACTTTAGCAAGGCAAAAACATTTGCAACTTTTTGTTAAATTCTCTTCCTAAAACAGAATTTAAATTTTGGCATTTAGAGTATAGAATTTTGCATTGCGTCAGAAGTTTCTTTGACAACAGGCAACACTTAGAACTAAACAATTGAATAAATTGTTGATGCTACCACTCTTGAAAAACACATTCTGCTTTAGAATTAGGGGAAAAAAGTTTCAAATAATCCTCACTTACTCCCAGCTATTAGTTCAATAAAATGTTCCATACATTTTTACTTTTTTTTTTTATCAGCAGAAAGGTTACCATACTTTCAGCTTATCCTTCATTTCCAAAATAATCAGTAACAGGGAGAAAAAAAAATTCATCAAAACTCACAGTAAGAAAAATACAGGAAACAGTTACATGGTATTCATTTGAAAAACTAAACAAAGATACAGATGCTTGCAATGTACATTTAATTCTTAAGGACAAAAAAATGATACTTCTATCAATGTCTTCTTTTTCAACCATGCCATGCATGCATACACACTGGAGTAAGAAATGCATTGTGACTATTTCAAATATTTCTACTGAAAATATGAGATTCAATTTGATGTATAATTATAAACAGATTTATAAAGCTGCTTTCACCAATTATTCATTGATCCACAATGATATAAAAAACATTTGTTAATAAAATAAACATTTCTAATAAAAATGTTAATGCAATTAACAGATTCTTAATAAATATACCTGCAGATACAGCATTTCAGTGAATTTATTCAATATTGACAGTATACTTGTAAAAACTTGTTAAATACAAATAATGACACAGTACAGTACTTTTCCCTGATGTCATTATCATCATCAAGGTCAACCATTATCAATCCACTGCTGGATGAAGGTCTTCCCAAGTTCCTTCCACAACTGTCCGCCTTGAATCTGTCTCCTCCAGGTTACTCCACAATGCTTTCAAATTTCATCCATCCATCTCCCACATGGTCTTCTTCTGGGTCTTTTTCAGTCCCTTGGAATCCAGTCTAAAATTTTGGTTGTTCATCGGTGATCTGTCCTTATGGCAATATGTCCAGCACATTGCCATTTCAGGGATTTTACTCTGATCATGATGTCTTTCACACTTGTCATTTTCCTTATCCATGAGTTACTCTTCTTATCTTTCCTGGTTATGCCAAGCATGTATCTCCATGCTTTTTTCAGTTGTCTGTAGCCTCTGTATTGTCTTTTTTAGTTAAGGTCCATGTCTCTGCTTCATATGTAAGAACTGGAAAGATGCACTGATTACACACTTTTCTTTTAAGACATCATAACATACTGCTCTTGAAAATTGTACTGTTTCTTCCAAAAGCTCCCCAGCGAAGTTTTATATGCCAATTAATTTCTTCATCAATGTGACCTTTGGTTGATATCTGTTGTCCAAGGTTTTTCCCCATTAATCACAAAATCTCCATTTCTTGAAAAAGCATTGTAACATTAGTTTTTTCTTTTGAAAGTTCATTTTTAATCTAACTTCTTTACTCTTGTCAGCAAATTCCTGGATGATACTCTGCAGCTCTGGACGGGTAGTTGCAAAAATGATTATGTGATCAGCAAAACAAAGGTGAGTTAAAGAATTTCCATTTATATTTATCCCTTTGTTTTCATGTTGTTGTTTTTTTATTGAAGGTTTAACTACCACCGTGGCCGACTCAATGGGCTATAAAGCAGTCGCCCGTCCCTAATTTAGGGTCACTGGTTCCAGGGAAGGGAGAGAGCCAGTGCCGTAAGACAAACACAACATCCATGCCTCACCGGGATTCAAACCCGGACCTCTTTCGGGCGAATGATCAGAGGCCATCGCTTAGAACAGTGGGCCACCAGGGCGGCTTTCATGTTTTCCCAGTTCAATGATTGAAAGACACTTTGCAATGTGTCATTGAAGAGTTTTCGAGATATGGTGTCACCTTTTCTCACTCCCTTTCCAATTGTTATGGTACTGTATCCTCAAATAGCCAAACCTTTGGACTTGCATTTTCATAGATGTTATTATTAATGTCAATGTAAGCATCCTCAATACTGCAGGATTTAACAGCCATTGTAACTTCTGATGGTTTCATGGAATCGAAGGCCTTTTCATAATCAATAAAAAGCCATGCATAATGGGAGTTCATATTCTCTCGTTCATTCAATTACTTCTCTCAGGATATGATTTATGGTGCTGTAGCCACTCCTGAATCCAGCTTGTTCTCTTGGTTGAGCCATGTTCAATGTTACCTTCAAGCGATGTGAAAGAATCTTAGTGAAGATTTTATAAACCACTGAAAGAAGGCTGATGAGCCTGTAGTTTTCAGGATGAACTAAAAATCCTGATGTACACACAGTTTGTCACATAGTTGTCATCAATTCATGGCATGCTGGTCAAATACAAGTGTTTTTGACTACATAAGGAAACATACGTATGATTTTTTAACAGGACTAAAATTCCTTTAATACCATGTTTCTGATTCCCTTACCATAATTTTTAACCAGTGTGGCTTAAAGATACATTTTCCCAAAATTTAGAATGTTAAAGTGCATCCTACATCCCTTGACTAACAACAATTCAATCAGTAAATTACATGAACAAACAGAAGATTACTGACAGTAAAGCTAACATGACTATGGGAGTTGAAGGTACAGAGTGTGTACTTCCACTACATTGTACAGTTCCAGCTTAAAAGTTCATATTTAAACTTGAACTGTGACTAAAAAATACATAGTTGTTCTAAACATTGTGTTACACACAATTAAAAAAGTGACAAACTTAGCTTCAGTTGTGTTTCTAAAAATACAGATATTCACATTTTGGCAACGTCATTGTCACTTGTGTCTGTTGGCGATGTGTGTTATAGAGACTATATACTCAGAAGTTATTTACTGCTGGTGGGAGGTAAGCAACAGTCAAGTGTTTTGGGGGGCTAAGCTTTCCTCCTGAAGAAGAAATCACTGACAGTACAATGAACACAAAGTTTCCTTTTGTTTTGCCTCCCATCATGGTTGCACTACCTCCTGCTGTAATGGCACACTGCACCTCATTAGTGCAGAGAAATACTGAGAAACCATGACATCTTTTTGGTGAACAGGCCTTTTCAACTTCCACCCCATAGTCAGGTTAAGTTAACCCCGAGTACAGTTAGTAGCTTAGTGGTTGAATAGTTTTTGTGCCATCTCCTCAAACTGAAAGTTTAGGTCATTTGAACCCCAGATGAAACATAGGTGTTGCAACTGTTTTAGGGTCCAGTTATATCTCTTTGAAGAAGCCAGGAATCCTAACTTAAGAAATGATGACAATGCATAAATTTCAATGTACATAGAGGATATGCAACTTGTAAGAAAATTATTTTATAGCAGAAAGGAAAAGACAAATGGTGCACCCAAGAAGGGATTATTTCTTACAAATTAAGTTCAGTCTTGATAGAAATATTTTTTATTAGCATGCAAAGATTGTTTACAGCTTCCACTAACATTCAGATTTAATGTCTTCCTTTCTCCCACATTTTTTTTTTTTAACATCATATTCTGTTTAAATACATCAGGACAGCTCTATACTGTTGTAGTTTCTCCTAAAAGTGTAAATTTTCCAAAAATCTTATTTGCTCACCAACAACATTCTCTGAAAAAAAAAAATTTACTTTCTACAATTTATTAATTTGATCAAGATGACTTGGTGATATTGAATTGATTTGGAACAGGTTTTCCTTTACCACATCTTTTGGAATAAGAATGCATACCAAAAAATTGACACAGCTTTAGTATCATTTTACCATCTAATAATCTATGAACATGACATCTCTCCATTTATCGGTCAAATTCAAATTCTTTTAGCATTCAATAGCTGGGCTTAAAAGAATGATTATCTTTCGATTTTCTACTTTTCCTGATGCACAATTTTCTTGTTAGATGGTGTAAACATGTTTGTCAGTATTTAGCACAAAATTATCATTTCCAAAACAGAGATTGGAAAACTTTTTGTGCATGGCACTGTAACAGAATTTTCCTGAAGTTCCTGCTCAGCATAACTTTTTTTTTTTTTTTTTTGACAAGATGGTACAGATCAGCATTTATACTTAGCATTAACATCCCTGCTTCTAAAAGGTATTTTTTCTTTTCCTTTTTTCACATTAAGCAAATGTTATCAATATCATTTTTTTTTTTTTTTTTTTTTTTGCGTTTTCTGCTGGTTTTTTTTTATTCAAAATTTTACTGCATGATGATGCAAGTTAATAAAATTTCAGCATAATCTTCCAGCTTTTATAAGTTAGTTGAAGAAAAGTAATTTCACATTGGCTGGTTGTACAAGTGATCATTTTTATCCGTTCTTTGACTTTTCAGACCCATTACTGCCTAATAGGTCAACTAAGAGTGTGTTTCTAGAAGTTAATTGGAAAAACTTTTGTGTGAACGTAAGAAAATTATTCACATATTTCCCAGCATTTCTTGTTTAAATTTTTTTAACACTAGGTAGCAGAAATGCATATGTCCACTAGGCAGACAATATCTCTACTTGCAGAAGTTGTAAAAACAATTAATAGATGCTGATAACATTAAGATGCGAAAATTCTCTTGTTGCACATTTACTGTTCACAGCATATATCAAGTTTTCAAAATCAGTTGAAAAATATTCTTTTAACATCAGATAAACATTGACAACATTATACATATTTTCCAACTTTCCATCTACAACAAATATCTTATTATGTTATGCAACAGCATATTTGGATTTGACAGGATATGCCACCTTCTGAAACTTGAATTTCAAAACTTCTTTCACCAATAAGTGGCTAAAACTGCATAACCAAAACTGCACATAAAAAGTCAGATGATAAAACATTTTTATTTTTTATTTCAGATAACTAAATTTATCACCAATATTTTTCACATACTCACAGTTTATGCAATATCTGTGCTACAGCAAATTACTTTGGAAAAAGTATTCTTCCATCAGAATTTAACAAAGTTGTTGTCGTTGTTGTTCAGGTACCAAAACTAGTCACTAATATTTTTCATAAGTGGATACTTACTAATTATGTGATATCTGTGCTACAGTAAATTAAACTACAAAAATCCTTTCTGTAGAAAATCAGTGATCATAGCCAAAATAATCCATAAACTATCCAATTTTACTGCCATGATTTTTGCATTATGTGGTGTAAAATGTAAATTGTTATATAGCAAAACTTCTGCTTCTGCTGGCTGGAATGAAAAATGCTTTATGTGATATATGTGAATTATCTCGGTAAGTTGTGAAAATAAATATGATAATTACAGATTTTTCAACTTTCCTTGTTCAAAACTTTGTTCCTACATTGGTATTGGTGTACATTTCTATTTGCCTAAAGTTTAAATAAATATACAAAACAAGTCTAAAAGATTTTCCTTTTTAAAAACCCAGATTACCACTTTAAAATGCCTTTATGACATCAGAAAATATGTTCATTACACTTCAGAATTCAACAGTATCCCTATTTTTAGCTTCCCTGATCAGTATGACTGACTATGATGCTTTGATGATTGGAGAAATTTAATAGAAAATATGAAGATTTAATACAAACTATCAGAAGGTATTTATGCAGAATTTGATGGAAGGAAAATTAAGAACAAATACAATAGGGTGGGGGGAAGAAAATGGAAAACTAATGCTGTAAACTTCAACTTTTTTCTCTCACATGTATTTTTCCTTTATGAGTGATCTTTTTCCTTACATATAATATGATTTTTGAGGATTTGTGAAGTCATTCCCACAAAAATATAAATTTTCAAAAATTCAGAACAGCACACATATTAACTTACAGCACATACATAGCTAACACAAATAAAACTTATATTCTTGTGCCATGCATTATAGTCAGTTTACAACTGCTTACTAATAAACAGGATAAATAACCACTAGAGAACAGCATATTCTCTTTACCGTGCCACCTTCACAAAGTTCATACAGAATAAACACAAACTGGAAAATAAACCACATTTCAAAAAGACAATTGGTTATGATATTATAAGGGGAATGATTCATGTAAGTGTGATATCTCATAATATGCGTGTGCACATTATGCAACAACTAAGTTTGTCATGAAAGGGTAAAATTTAGTTTCTTAGACCAGGGATCGATTCAAGTTTTCAAAAATGATACCCATTTTTATGATTTTTTTTTTTTTTGTTTATGCAATTTTGCTAAAAATGTTGCTAGAAAAACCTTCAAAAGTACACAAAGTTTCAAAGATGGTGTGGATTCATTATCAGATCCATCACCAGGACTTGCAAAATGATATTATGCATTGCGCAGATGCAAAGGTCATCAAAATGATTGGTCTGGGCATGTCTATTTAGCTGAAGATGTATGTAAAACAAAAATTTCAACACCAACCACTCTGTTTTGCTTTCACGGCAAAATAATATTGGAATTAAAAAAAATCAAAAAAGAAAAGAAAGAAAGAAACCACATTATTTAAATAAGCCAACATTCAAGATGCCTCTTATGTTAAAATATTTTTGTTAAAAATCTTTGTGAAGCTACTGTCCAATGATATCAAATGCCACCTGGATCGACCCCTATCTTAGACTGACTACTTATTTCAACAAAGTGATTATATAATTTACTTACATTAGGAGAAAAGGCATCATCATCACCCTGAAAAAGAACATTTGCAATCAGTACAATACATAAACTTTAAAACATGAAAAAGAAACATTGTGGTATACAAAAGATTTTGACTAACAAATGAGCAACACAACATTTTGAAAAAATTAGCAGCCATTTCTAAAAATTACTGATATCTTTAAATGTATTTTTTTAATCCTTAACATTTGTACCAACATACTCGTTTCGTAACAGAATTCACTAATAACTTTATTGAAACCTATGCTGTTGTACATGTTGCAGGTGTGAAAGTGGTTTCACTCACTTTATCAATTACTGATATCTAAATTTAAACCATAATTGTTACTTCATAATCATGAAACAATGAAATATATTTTTTTCCTTTTCATTTCATTTCTAGATAGAATCATCTGGGACCAATTCTTTTTAAGAAACTAGTCCCAGATGAGTGAAAGCCTATAAGATACACTCAGCTGCAAACCACAACATGATGAGAGCTTGTCCAAAATTATTGTGTACAGCAGCATGCAGCACTGATATACAAGACTGTTTAGAGTCAAATATCATATTTGCTATATTAATAAAATTACTCTACAATAATTTTTACATGCATTTTGATAATTCTCTTTCAGTTTGAGAGAATTTCCACACTTGCACAGTAATTCCAAAATACAGTTACAAAATTTAAAAATCTTTTTGTCAGTTCAAAGCAGATTGCTTTCACTCTTAACCAAGTACCAGGTGTCAAACTTCAGTGGAAAGAAATATAAGTTCTACACGCTGACATTTTAATCCCTAATTTCAGCTCCTGAACCCAACTATTCTGAGAATAAAAATATGTAAACAAACCACTTATTCACCAAACTATTCTTTTATCATGTGTGATCATACGTAGTTTTATAAAAGCATCATCATCATCATCATTGTCAACCATTATCAATCCACTGCTGGACGAAGGTCTCCCCAAGTTTCCTCCACAACGGTCTGTCTTGTGCCAGTCTCCTCCATGTCACTCCCGCATATTTACGAATTTCATCCACCCATCTCCCATGTGGTCTTTTTCTGGGTCTTTTCCTGTCCCTTGGAATCCAATCTAAAATTTCGGCTGTCCATCTATGGTCTGTCCTTCTGGCAGTATGTCCAGCCCATTGCCATTTCAGGGATTTAACTCTGATCATGATGTCTTCCACTCTCGTCATTTTTCGGATCCACGAGTTCCTTTTCTTATCTCTCCTGGTTATACCAAGCATGCACCTCTCCATGCTTCTTTGAGTTGTTTGCAGCCTTTGTATGTCTCTTTTAGTTAAGGTCCACGTCTCTGCACCATACGTAAGCACTGGAAGGATGCATTGATCAAACACTTTTCTTTTAAGACATAATGGCATATTGCTCTTGAAAATTATGCTGTTTCTTCCAAAAGCTCTCCAGGCAAGTTTTGTACGCCGATTAATTTCTTCATCAATGTGACCCTCACTTGATATCTGCTGTCCAAGATAAACATATGTATCTGTTATCTCCAGTTTTTCTCCATCAATCGATAAATCTTCATTTCTTGTAAAAGCATTGAACATCACTTTTGTCTTCTGAAAGTTCATTTTTAATCCCACTTCTTTACTCTTGTCAGCAAGTTCCTGGATCATACTCTGCAGCTCTGATGGGGTAGTTGCAAAAATGACGTCATCAGCAAAACGAAGGTGGGTTAGATAATCTCCATTAATCTTTATCCCTTTGTTTTCCCAGTTCAGTGATTGAAAGACATTTTCCAATGTGGCATTAAAGAGCTTCGGAGATATGGTGTCACCTTGTCTCACTCCCTTTCCAATTTTTATGTGTGTTGTATTTTCAAACAGCCGAATCTTTGCACTTGCATTTTCATAGATGTTATTAATAATATTAATGTATGCATCCTCAATACCGCAGGATTTCAGAGCCGTGGTAACTGCTGATGGTTTCACCGAATCAAAGGCTTTTTCATAATCGATAAAAGCCATGCACAATGGAAGTTCATATTCCCTCGCTCTTTCAATTAGTTCTCTCAGTACGTGGATATGATCTATTGTGCTGTAGCCACTCCTGAATCCAGCTTGTTCTCTCGGTTGAGCCATGTCCAGTGTTACCTTCAAGCGGTGTGAAAGAACTTTAGTGAAGATTTTATAAACCACTGATAGGAGGCTGATAGGTCTGTAGTTCCTGAGATCCTCAATGTCACCTTTTTTATGTAGCAGGATCATTGTAGCGTTGTTCCAATCCTCAGGAATCTTCCCTTCATTAAGGCATCGAGTGAAAATTTGGGCGAGTACTGTTTCAATTTCTCCACTTGCTTCTTGTATGATGTCTATAGTAATTCCATCTTCTCCTGGAGCTTTCCCCCGCTTCATGTTCTTGATTGCATGAGCAACTTCTGCTGGGAGGACTGGAAGAACTCTGGTACCTTTCATGATGTCTGGAGTACATGTATCATCCCTTTCATATAATTTGGAGTAGAAATCTTTCACTCTTGTCAAAATTTCGCCTCTATTTCTTGTTATAGAACCATCTTCTTTTCTCAGAGCCATAATCTGTTTTCTTCCCTTACTGAGATGTCCCTTTGCTATCTTAAGGCTTTGGTTGTTTTCAATTGCTTTCCTCACTAGCTCACAGTTGAATTTCCTTACGTCTTCAGTGATACTTTTTCGTGTTGTCTTGCATAGCTCTATATATTCCACTTTGGAAGTCACATCTTCTTTAGTTGTCCTCATCTCTCTTCTTTTTTGCATCAACATTTTGGTTTTTCCTGATAATTTGTTCACATGCAACTTGTTCTTAGACCCAGTTAATTTTGTTGCTGTTTCCATTAGAGCTTTGGTTACTTTTCTGTTAACTTCCGAAATATCCACTTCTTCCGATGTTAGGCCTTCTAAAGCAGAGAATCTGTTCTTCAGTTCCAACTTGAAAGTATTATGGTGTTTTTTAAGGTTGGTTATGTCAATACATTTTGTTTGTCTTATGAGCTTGCCACGTTCCAGTTTAGTGTTGAGGTGCATCTTACATCTCACCAATCTATGGTCACTACCTGTGTTGAACTTGTTCAGCACACTGCAGTCTTCGATGATGAATTTTTTGTTACACATAATAAAATCAATTTCACTTGTCGTCCCAATTGGATGTCTCCATGTCCATTTCCTGTGTGGCTTTTTCTTGAAAAAGGAGTTCAAGATGAAAAATCCTTCTGCCTCTGCAAACTCAACGAGAGTATTTCCACGCTGGTTTCTGTTGCCGTGACCGAATTTACCTACTGAAGTTTCATTCTGTTGCCGTTGCCCTATTTTTGCATTGAAATCTCCCATAATTATCTTCAAGTGCTGCTTACCTTTATTATTTAGATGACGAATTTCCTCATAAAATTCTTCAATTTCTTCTTCAGGATGACTTGTGGTGGGTGCATAAGTTTGAATAATCTGAGCCTGGTATCTTCTCGATAGTTGGATAACGAGTCGTGCAGCTCTGTCAGAGGAACTTTCAACTTCTACCACTTTATCCTTCAGTTTCTTGTTTATTATAAATCCAACACCACTAGTTCTGCCAGTATCTGTCCCACGATAATAGAAGAGATGTCCACTTTTCAGTTCAATGAGATCTTCTCCTTTTCTCCTTACCTCACTTAGCCCGACGATGTCCCACTTGATCCTTTGTAGTTCCTCTTCCAATTCAAGAAGCCTTGAATCAGAAGATAGGGAGCGTCCGTTATAGGTAGCCAAGGTCAGCATCAAATGGCAGCCTAGTCCGGTCCTCCGGGGATTCTTAGCACCCTCTGCCTTCATGTCGCACTGGCCGCTGCCTTGGCCAGGTACAGTCCAGCTGCCGGAGACTGAGGGCCAAGATTTAAGTTGTAGAGTCATTTTGGAGGTGTTTGGCCATAACTCACCACGCTGGCCAAGCGGGTTGGTGAGTGTGGGATAGCATTTCCTCTGATCCCGATGGTATAGTTATACCGCTATTTGCGGTCGTCAGAGCCCCTTTAGTTAGAACAGGATGCACCACGAGAAGGCGGAGCACTAATGCTTAAATACATACAATGCAAAACTTCAAAGTACCAAGCTTTAAATTCGTAATTCACTTAATTCATGTGTGATACTATGTCATCACTGAGCAACAAAAATGGATCTGCTTTGTACACCCGAAAATTGGAAAAAACCCATGAATTCTAGATTTTGGATTTTTTTCGTATTTGAAATACTTTCTCCCCCCACAACATTAAAATAATTAAAACAAGCCCATGATGTAAAGAAAAGTTATTTCAAAATTACATGAAAAGAAATTCAATAATTTTATTGTTCCGATTTATCAATCAGCTACAGAAAAAGAGAGAAAAAAAAAAAAAAAAAGCCTGATCAATAATTAGACATGCAGAGAGACTTCAACAAATGTATATTACATGGGAGAATAGTTGCTCATCAGATCTGACTGACCATTACATAAGTAAAGACATAATATGGGTACATACAATGAACACAACATCAGCACCCATAGCTTAGTTTTCAGGAGGGGCAAACTGAAATTATAAACTATGAATAACATATACAAACATCATATGCTAATTTCCACTGCCCCTTCTTGTTATCTAAGAGTTCCCACCACATTCACCACACACAAATATAACTGAAAATCAGAACACCTAAAACTTGCATAAAAAAATGTTGGATGAATGAAATTAAATGGCGTGTTAGGACAATGATGAATTTTTTTTTGTTCTCCTTTTGATCCTTTTGGCCACTTATGTCACATGTGGTACAAAACCTCAGATGGCCACCAAGAATGAGGGACAACTAGGGGAAAAGGACAACTTCCTGGATAAATTTTTGAGAAATCTTTACCCAGCAGTGAATGGCTGCTGCAAAGGATAATATATTTTTCATTTCTTCACTTTTCATACTTTTACATGCTTTTGTAAACTGTTTCTCCAACTTGCAATGGAATTTTTGTTTGTTTTTACTTTTATTTTTTTCACTGACCACCCATTCATTCAGAAGTTCTACAGAAAAAATTACAAATTAGAATTAGTGTTATCAAAGAAATCTCTGTAGTACTTTTCAAGAATTAAAAGGGCATGGTCCAAATTCCAGGGAAGGGCAATGCCTCCCCCCTCCCCTGTGGGCACCCATGGAAGACAATGTAATTTTCCTGAAGTCTAAACTACAAAAGTACTGATAAATAACTAAGAATTTCTTTCTATTAATTACAAGGACTGTTCAGGTCCCACAACTCTTCTATCAGGAAAACTTCTGTAACTGGAGCCAGATGGAATGACAGAAGACCAAAATTCTAACAACAAATGTTACTTTCAGCTTACTGATTTTGATGAGATAGCAGACTTAACAATGCCATTGATTTTCATATAAACTGAGCTTTGTTTTTGTTCATGAAATACAACTCCTTACAGGTGTGTCAATATTCATAATTAGGCTAATCAATTAAATTTTTTACCATATCAATTCAATCTCTGACATCTAAAACATGTTTCAACATTTTTTCTGGGTTCATCAGCTTCTTTTCATAGACAAAAGAACTTTTAAATACTCATTTTACTTTCTGTGATGATTACACATCTATAATTCCCTTTATCAGCTTTCTCTTACTTTAGTACAACCATAACTATTGGCATCTGTTTCTCCATCTAACTATACAATGTGCTGCAGTGACGTACTGGAAAAACTAGCATCCCCCCCCTGCAACAAAAATATCTTCGAGTATCTTTGGCAAAGATATATTATTTTTCAGTTACTGAAATTTTTAAATTTCATATTATTAACTGGGTTTTATTGGTGTTTTAATACATAATTCAAATTCTTTGGAACCTATAGGTATTTTTCATAAAACTAAAATTGTTACTCTTTACTGCACATAACACAAATGTGCATGTTGTAATTAAAACAATTGCCCTCGCTTTATACCAATACAGAGTATTACAAAACACTTAGGCCAAAGTTAATTGTATCATGCAAATTTTATACAAATCACACACATAAAACATGTAACTGTCACGTGACAGTGTGTAATGACCTTTTCTGATTTATATGAAAATACAGAACATATGGAAGCAAATAGATAAGTCCCAATCAAGAATTTTGGCACAAAAAGAGTAAAATTACTTAATTTACTTACTCTTGAATATTAAGAACACATTAAACATAATGCCAGAATGTTTTGCACATAGTACAAATATTTTCTCTTGACTCTGTTATAAAACAACAACAATAAAACAGGTGTCTGTTTTTTCATTTCAATGAAGAACACATTTTAGCTTAATATATTATGCAGGATGCCTAGTTATGTGCAAACAACTGTGATACATAACACTTTATCCTAACTGATATAAAAATTTAATTCATTCAAATGATATTTCTTTCACATTCTCTTGTTAATATACATGTATAGGAACTATTGTTCCTATACATGTATATTATCAGGCTGTAAAAAAGGCCTAAGTCCTCTGGAATAGCTGCTTTCCCATCATCCAATTTTTATAAACTAAAGCAAAAATGATTTCTTGAAGATTTTACTTATTTACTGAAAAAAAAATTGCTTTTCTTAGTTGTAAATGAATTTATGGCACCTCTATTCATAGTGTACTGTGGAATTACCTTTTTATGGGTCTTATAGAGGTTATTATTCAAAAAGTTGGTGGTCAAATTTTCGAGTTAAAGCCTAGTTCGTCATCAGGACTATGTCACTGGAGTAGCTGCTGCCACTCAGTTGGAAGTGTCCAACCGCAATTATCATAATAGCAAGAAGAAGAAGAAGTACCACAATTAACGATAATTGCAGTTCGACACTTTCGACTGAGTGGCAGCAGCTACTCCAGTGACATAGTCCTGATGACGAACTAGGCTTTAACTCGAAAATTTGACCACCAACTTTTTGAATAAAAACCTCTATAAGACCTGTAAAAGTTGATTCCACAGTTGCTTTTCTTTCTAATACTTCAATCAAAGCTACCATCAAAAATTCCTGGCTATTTCTTTGACCAGTTTAGCATGAACATTCCACCAAAAATTTTGTAAAATCCTTTTGCAGAGGCTAGAAGCCCTCTTAGCCATGACCTCCCCCAGCATGATGGGGGTTGTGGGGCTTTAGAGGTGAATCCTTGCTTTTGATTTTCTTACTATATAAACATAACATTAATATTTAAAAATAAGAGTTAAAAATGTTGCTAAAGAATTGCAGCAGATCAGTAGAAAAAAATTGGCCAACACCAATCAATTGATAAACTATATAAAAAACACACAGCTGCTGCAATCACCACCTGAAGAAACATTACAAGGATGTTTTCACTGATATGCTAAATGCTTTATATCTGAATGGGACAAAGACATTTTGAACAATATAAGTTAAATGAAGTAGAGGATTCTAAAATCTGGTAGAGAATATTCTAAAATTTGATACAGCAGCAATTGAAACAGCCATATGTTTGCCCTCCAAGAATCAACAATACTTGAGTGCATTAGACAGTGATGAAAAATTTAAAAACAAAAGGTGGAATTGAATGTTTAAAAGGGTATGAAAGATGAAATGATATTTGATAAAATGTAAAATAAACTTATTAAAACTGAAGTAATGCAGTTAGTAATGATTAAAAGGTTTCAAAAGTACAAAATCTTTGATGGAAAATTATTAATCTTTTCATTTTGAAAAGTGACTGCATACACAGCCATGCCAAATAACAGAATTACAGAAACAGTTCCAATGTGACTAATCATTTTGTTTCTTTAATGAGTTATTAAATTATGAGATAAATCTTAACAACATGGACTGAAAACTTAACTTTCTTTGTTTCAGTTTTGGAGCTAACTAATTTATCCATATTTAAAAGTGAAACAATTTGATTCACATCCAATCCCTTAAAAACCATGTAAGCATGACTGCCTATTTTAAACTCCAATAAAGAATTACACAATTTTTTGAGATTATATAATGGTCAAATATGGTACATGACATAAACTGCAATTGCAATCACTCTTCTGCACTGATGCATAAACAATTTTACTTTAGGTCAATGAGCATTGATATATACAATTTTTATAAACTTTATTGGCTTGAAAAGCTTGCATAGTGCTTGAAAAGCCAAACACTACAAAAGGGCAAAATTTATTTTAATTCCTGGGGGAAAAATTAAATTCATAAAGTACAAATTTGGAATAACTCCAGAATTTCAAAGATGCAAACCCTATACAATGCATTACAGAAAACGATCAGAAGACACAGAAACAAATAGAATTATGAATTACCTTGTCATTGCGTGGCTCACGCCGTTTTGGACCACCATTTGAATTTTCTAAAGTTGGAGTAGTTATTCCTGTTTTGGACGCCATTTCATTCAATTTCTGAGCCTTTTCCTTTACACTACCAGGACTAACAACTTCATTTTCTTTTAAAGGTGATTCCTATAAAAATTACACAACTATCTTTTAAATTCTGAAAGCAAGAATATTCTTCTTGCATGAGCAAAACTTTGACACCTAAAAATCTAGAGATCCATACACAATAACTTTCATCAGCATGCACAAGTTATTTTATCCAATCATCACTTTCACAAAACATTTTGTACAGATGTTAAATACTTTTAGTGATATGGTGTAAATATAATCTACTATTCAGGTTCATTTTGGAACAGTTTGTGACACATCTTTTCTCTTCACTATGCGTGTGCGTGTTAGCTAACAAAGAAACTGATATAGGTGTGCAAATGCAATACAACTGACTTAAGAGTTGTAAGTACACTGCATGCAAAGTATGATTTTGTAATATACATTAATGAGAGCTGTCTTTATAATAATTATAATTTGGAAAACTAAATTTTTTGCATTTTGCAAATTTTTAACATATAAGTAGCAGTATTATAAATATTTAATGGGAATTATCGAGGATAAATTTATTAAGGTACATTACCTCTCAAATTTTTTATCTATACACTAGATAATTTTCAGGAGTTCTTACGTTTTACTACTTCCACAGGTCTGGAGTCTTTGCGTCTTACTACTTCCACAGGTCTGCTGTGGAAGTAGTAAGATGCAAGAACTCCTGAAGATGATCTAGTGTATAGATCGAAAATTTGAGAGGTAATGTACCCTAATAAATTTATCCTCTATAATTCCAGTTAAATATTTATAATACTGAAAGTAATAAGAGGCAGCCATGAAGTCATTAATTATTAGAACATAAGTAGCATATTTCTTGAACCAAAATGAAAGAAATGGGATGTCTCACTTTCCATTTATATAATAAAAGAATTCTTCTTATAGTTTTTCCACCAAGGTTTAATATGGTAAAACCACCCACACCTTAAAAGAAATAAAAAGAAGCAGTACTTTAAGCACTATAATTTTTTTGTTCACAGAAAAAGCTTATACTCTATACTTTACAAAAAGGCTAAAGGTAAAAATTGCACAAAACCTAAAATTGGAAATTAATCTCAAACTAGAAAAGAAAAATACACTGACTGAAATATTAATGTCTGCAAGTAAATTAATATGTGAAACATATATACTTACACTACTAACATTGTAGTACTAACACTATTTTTATAGCACGCTTTCGTTTTTTTTTTTTTTTTTGCCGATTCGCGATATGAACCACATGTACTTCGTATTTGTTTGATATTAAAAAATAAATGTTTAGAAGGGTCAAATGGTAATATTTCATTAAATTGTAATGAAAATAATAGTTGGTTTTAGAAAAATACTGTTATTATTAATAAAAATTTTAATTTTAACTTACCTTAAAACCACGTGGTTTAGGTACTTACTTGGTTAGTAGCGATGTTCAAAGACGTTTTTTTCTTTTTATTTTAATATATTAGTCTTTTTTTAATAAATTTTAACCTAAAATACGAGTAGATGAGGTACACCGTAAGATTGATCACGAATGCGGTTGATAAAATGGAACCTAGGTTTTCGGTGTTTTTCTTGACACCATTGTTCTAACCTGCTCCCACACACTTCAAGGAATTGTGAATGGCAAGTATTTATCCTCATCTCGATTTTACCAGCAATGTCGATGAGCAAAGTGTGGAAAAAGATAATAAAAGGAGAGAAAAACTTTTCAAACAAAAAGAATTTTTTTTACCAAAACTGAACAACGATAATAATAATAATAATAATAATTAAAAATATATATATATATATATATAAAAAAATACTAGATAATAAAAAAAATAACAAAATGTACCAATGTTAAATTAATAAAAATAAATGAGAAACTCATAAATATCCATTAAATTAAATCAAATTTATTTCAGTTAGTTTTCGGGTAATGCTAATCCGTGAAAATTAAAAGTTAAATCAATTTCTGACTTGGATTGTACAATAATAACAGATTAAATTTAAATAAAATCAATTTTCTGATCGATATTGAACCCGGTAGACGAAGCTTGATGTAAAAATCTCTCATATATGACAAACTAACAACGGCGCATGCACACTGATATTGCCGGTAAAATTAAAATGAGGATAAATACTCGGTATTCACAATTCCTTGAAGTGTGGGCCGTGAGTGGCCTAGTGGTCAACGTCCATGACTGCCACGGAGAAGATCTCAGGTTCGATCACAGGCAGGTACACAAGCTAGAACCACTAAATATCTGCAGCGTGTCAGATGGGCATGTTAAGCTGTCGGGCCCCCGGTAATAAATAAGGGAGTCTTCCTCTCCCTTTCTACCTCGCTTCCGTGTCACTTGAAATCCGATCTGGCACTCTATCCCAAATCTCCTAGCTTCCTATTTCTAAGAGTTGTTTAAGAACTTGGGTCAGACACTCCCTTCTTAAAATCCTCTGCATATGATCTGTGATCCTTGAAGTGTGCAGGAGCACCTTAGAACAATGCTGACGATGGTGTCAAGAGAAACACCGAAAACCTAGGTTCCATTTCATTTGCTGCATTCATGATCGATCTTACGGTGTACCTCATCTACCCGTATTTTAGGTTAAAATTAAAAAAAAAAAAAAAAAGACTAATATATTAAAATAAAAAAAAAAAGTCTGAACATTGCTGCTAACCAAGTAAGTCCTAAACCATGTGGTCTTAAGTTAAAATTCAAATTTTTATTAATAACAGTATTTTCCTAAAACCAACTATTATTTTCATTACAATTTAATAAAATATTACCATTTGACCCTTCTAAACATTTTTTACTATCAAACAAAGACGAAGTACACGTGGTTCATATCGCGAATTGGCAAAAAAATGAAAATGTGCTATAAAAATAGTGTTAGTAGTGTAAGTATATATTTTCACATATTAATTTACTTGCAAATGTTAATTTTCCTTTTAGCACTTTATAATTGCCTAAAAAACTGTTTTTTAGGAGTCTTTTACTACGTATCAATGAGTCAAAGACAACAGTAACAAACTGACTGGAATATTGGGCATGTACTAGTAAGAGAGTAGTAGCAGATCACGGCATATGTGCAAGAAGTGCATGCTTAGGGCCTCAGATATATTTTTTTTTCAACATTTCCTTAATTGATTAATTGATAAAAAATAAAAACAACAATAAAGACAAATTCTGTTTTGTTGTGTGATGTTATTCTCACAGTGGGTAACAGTTTTGAATGCTATGAACATAAATGCATTCAGTGTCTAGTGTACATTATTACTAATGTAGCAAATCTTAAGCTCTGGACAGCTACTTCAAACAAAAAAGCATAACTGAAATTTAAATGCCAATACCAAAGCTGGTAAGAAAGCATCACTGAAAGTATTCAGCCTTGCAATCCTCTGCCAAATCCTCAAAGAAAAAAAAGTTATTTTAAAAGAAAACAATTTAATTTTTAAAACAATACCTATTTGTAATGCTAGCAGTGAACACTCATTTGTCTATACTTAAAACCACCCATTATTAATGCAATTTATTAAGTCAGTTGCATTTTAAGTGATTTATCACCCCTGTTTATAGAAAACAATGTTCAATCATTAGATAATGAATCTTTATTGATAAATTCTCTAAACATGAAGTAAGAAAACTTTCACTTTAATATACGATTTTTAAAAATAAATGTATACCAAATAACTAAGATATTTCACTTATTTTTGTTCAAAAGAAAACTGTGCTTGTTTATATACATGTTTATTACTTACAGTTCAATAGAACTAACTGTGATGCACAATTTGAATTTTTTCTATTACACGAGTATCTTGTTCCTTATATGTATTTTTGTTTCATAAAAAATAATGCATTTTACAATTTTTCAATTCCTGCATTTTAGTTTAACATCCTTAACAATACATTATTTAAAAAAATTTGAAAAATGCCTCAAAATTAGGTTGTGCTAGGGGCCTCCAATTGCTTATTTGCCACTGTGAGAGAGGTTTATTTTATTCAGTACCTTTTCTGAACACCAGTACAGCAGGTAGCATACTTACAAAGCCCTGCACAAGTGAATCTGAATTAAACTTTGTACATGAGATTCTAAACTATACAAAGAGCACAAAATTACTGTGACTGTAAAAACAAAAACATAGTGCAAAATTGCAGTCAGGGATCGTGCTGCCAATCACATTTTTTGCAATTTGCGGGGGAAGGTGGGGGGTCATTTCGGCAAAAGATAAAAAGTTTTGGTGAAAATATTGCCAATTACCTTTCTTAATAATATCCGAGCAAATACAACCTTTAATTTTTATTCAGTTTGGTATTCAAAAAATGAAATTCGAATGTTAGTCATTTTTTTCTTTGTTTACACTGTGCGTTAGATGGAAAGTGATTATGGTTTTCCTCGGCAATGCCAAGTATATTTTAAAAATTAATATAGAATATTTTAAATGTGATTTTTATCAACATCTGCATTTTTTTTACACTGGCCCTTTTAAAACAAACCCACAAAATAAATTTTATACCAAATTTTTCAATTAATTTGGAATTTATCCCATCAGTAATTCTTTGTTTAGAAATTTTGTAGGTAGTAATAAATTCAAAATTGCAAAATAAGGGTATATGTTTCTTTCTATCAGAATTCAGGATCTATAACATAATACTTTGCTGCTTAATTTTAAAGAGTCTATAACCTATTGCTTTTATACTATTATAACACTTTATATTTTTAAGGTTTTTATATTTCAAACAGGAATGAAAAAAAAAATCGGACTTCAGATTACATTTGGTAAAAAAAAAAATTGAATTTGGCAAACGGTTTGGTGAAAATTTAAAAAAAGTCAGAACAACCACTGGCAGTGACTGTAAAAATGCAAAAAAATTCTTCCTAAACCATACAAAAAAATTATATATTTTAAAATTTTATCAAAATTTAGCACTTTGACCAAATGTTGTTTTTTCTTATGACTTTTTCTACACTCTGATCAGATTTACATCCCTACACAGCAACATACATGTACACATAAGATCTTCAGCAATTGCATTTTCAAGTAGACAAATTTTGAATTAAATAAACTATTTTAAAAATGAAATTTTACACCTGTAAGACACAGAAAAGTTTGACAATAACCTGTTAAGAAGAGGAAATTCAACTAACCAAAGTGTGCATGTTTTTACCTACATATTTATTTCCTTTTGCTTCTTGAAGGTTGTATTTAGGCTGCATCAAATTGATGAATTTAATTGGATTACACACATGTGATGATAAGATATGATAAACATACAGAGCAACTAGTATCACCCATCTTTTCCGGCTTGAATACAGAACTGACATATGCTTACCATTTGTGTTTCTTATATCTGGTTGTGACATACAGAAACTTACTTCTACACTACATTGGAAGTTGTAAGCTCCTGCAGCGCTGTCATAAATATGTGCAAAGGTCTGAAGATTTTGCAGAACACTACATTACTGATATGTCCCCACACGACTGATATTATTGTTTTCTCAAAATACAATTGCTATATTGAGAGAGAATACCTTTGTTACATAGTGCATTAACAATATGTGCCCATCACTTTTGCAGTGAAATTTGTACAATGAGTTAACATAATGGAGTACAAAATCTAAATAACAAAAATCGCACATGAATTAATGAATCATTTCAATGTGTCTTTTTCCTATTTCTGTCATATAATGAAGCATTTTGTGGCTTAGATACCACAAATGTATTGTATCCAATCAACCCCATAAAATAATCAAATGTGGTTATTTGTGAAAAAGAATATGATTTAATATCTATATCTTTTTAATCTGAAAAATAAAATAATTGTATTCCTTTGTAAGGAAAAAAGTGGGGAATGGAATTCTACAAAAAATTTCCCTCTTCCTTCCCTTCCGTAACACTTCATGTGTTACTAGGTTGTCATATAATCCACAGATTATCTGTTAAAAGTTAGGTTCTGCAGATTACACACCAATGTGGAAAATATGCCACTTTAAAAATAAAATAATGTTTTTGCATCAATTCAGTTTTTAAAAAATCTGCATTGAAATTTTTTGGTGAGGTTGTATATTTGGAAAATTACCAAAAATGTGTTAATAACAGGAAAATGTTAATGCAAATAACAATGGACATCTGCAAACAGTAGGAAATAAGTTTTTCCATGTTTTTTACTTACCAGCATTTTGACAGAAACTACGATGCAACAAAGGTGATATTATTAGTTCTCAGATGACCATGTAATGTGGAAAAGCTCAGTGTCACACATATTTGTCAGTGCCTCAGGTTAAACTAGGGAACTGATACTACAGAATCTAACTATGGAACTGTCAAGTTTCTTAACTACGGAACTGCAATAATGCTAAGAAAACTTGAAATGTTACTTCTATTCATTTGAAAGGAACAGTAAAATGTTAAAAAATTAGTAATTTTTAAAAAGGGAACCCCCCCCCCCCCTTCATTTCACTGGATTGCTGCCGTCATCCTGTGAATTACGACATTTCAGTACAAAATTACGGTTTGGAGTCAATGCATGTACATATTACATGTCAATTTTTTTTCAGGATCCAGGCCTGTTGATTAGAAGAAGAAAAATATGATATATAATTCAATATGGTAGTTTTTGCATTCTACTCCACTTTACATTTGAAGGAAGGAAGGAAGAAAGGAAGGAAGGAATGAATGCACGCACGCTAGCACATACATACATACATATTAGGAGTGCAACTTAATACTCGGCCCCTAACCGCAAGCAATCATAGAACGTTGGCAAATGCAAATAGCTGTGTGCGCTAATGGCTAATTGCAGCACTATCCAACAGCTTTCCAGGCAACTGTAACCGCTCACAGCTGTAGGGACAGAAGGGACGAAAGTTGATGGTGAAAGCAATGTCATTCGAGAAGCAACATTTGAGGCACTGCCTCCTGTTCACGTTTCAGCTGAAAAAAGTGCTGTGGAAGCCCAGCAAATGATCTGTGCTGCTTTGGGTGAGGCTGCTGTGTTCTACAGCATTGGCGCAGCCACGGGGAGGGACCAAGGGGACCGGTCCCCTCCCAGAGACCCATTGGTCTTTTTTTTCTTTTTTTTTTTTCAGCATTAAAGAGCAACTTCTGGTGTGATATTTTTAATAAAATAAGAAAGCAGAAAAGTGTAAATTAGTGTTTTTCATTTTCAGTATTCAGTATTGAGTACTGAATCCAGAACGAATTTTTCTTATTTGTTTTTTTGTTCTTTCTGACTGGCACCTCTTGCAAATCTCTCGCTCTCTCTCACACACACACACACACAGAGGAGAGGGGGCGATTACCGCTCCATTTTTATCAGCCCCGCACAGGACAGGAGCTGGTTGTTCTAAAAAAAAAAAAAAAAAAACAGAAACGAACGGCTATGTGGGTGGTGATTCTCTAGCCCTGGTGATCACCACCCTTACTCTAATTATGCAACTCGTAGAGGAGGGGCAGCACTGCCTGACCTCTTGATTCCAAGGTCAAATGTCCACATACTTAACCGAGGTTGAGTGTGACCGTTTGTTTATAGCTAAATAAAACAACTGTCCCTTCATCGTCTGGCTCTGGGGAGAACCGGGAGCGGTCGAATAGTCCTTTCAAAACTTGTTTTGTTGGCAGAAAATTGAGACATTGTCAGTTTGCCATTACTGTAGGAAGAAGCGTGATTTCACTTTCTCAGGGCTGCTCGACGCAAAATTGCTACTGTGATAAAAGTCACAAAATGAAAAGGAACTTCATTCAGGAAAAATTAGTGTCATTTTTTAAAAAGGCAAAAATTGATGATACCAACAGGAGTGAGAATAGACAGGATAAGAGAGAAGTAGAACAATGTAGAATACCTACTGATAATGAACATAATGATGAGCCTACTAACAACGCAAGGAGCGAAACCGATTCTTCCGTATCTTATCCTGTGCATCCCAATGATATTGGATTGTACATCAAGAAACAAGTAAGTTACACACGTTTTCATATGTTTTTAAAACTTATTACGTATTGTATATTCACCTTAAGCCGTATGAATGTTCACATTCAGTTTATGTATTTTACAACATTAGGGCCAAGACAAGGCAATTTAATAACTTATCTAAGAATTGCACTATCGACTGCTCCAGGGTCCGAGTAATTGGGGAGGGGGGGGATATATAACAACGAATGTGAGGAGAATTTGATAAATTGGGGCCACGGGTGGCCTAGTGGGCAACGTTCATGACTGTCACGGAAGGGACCTCAGGTTCGATCCCAGCAGGTACGAACACTCGATCCACTAAATATCCGCCGTGCGTCGCATGGGCACGTTAAGCCGTCGGACCCCGAGTACTGCCCCCCGGTAATAAATAAGGGCGTCTTGCTCCCCCTTTCTACTTCGCTCCCGTGTCACTTTCCTATCTGGCACTCTCTCCTAGCTTCCTATTTCTAAGGGTTGTTTAAGACCTGGGGTCAGACACTCGCTTCCTAAAATCCTCTACATATGATCTGATCTGAATTTGATAAATTTATTTGTTTATAAAAAGGCAAAGAAACTGGCAAACTTGTGTCATCACATCAGGAAGGGGATCACATGAGAGTATATATGTGTCTAAATGAGAACGATTAAGAGAATTCACCAAACCTTCCTTAAATAAACAGAAAAAAAAATGGTGAAATTTAACAGTATGACGGGGGTTTTGTCTTAAAGATGTCGGTTCGCCTTCTTTAAGATAAAACCCGCGTCGTACGGCTAAATTTTTTGGAGGAGAAAGCGTCTTCCTACTGTTCATGTTCAATAATAATTTTACCTTTATCACTTCATCTTTTTTTTTAAACAAAATAATTTTTTGGTATTCTTTCTGAAATCTCTTTGTCACGCTGTGAAACTCATATACAAGTACGGAGTATATATACATTTCAAATAATGTTTCATGAATAAAATCACAATTTTGAAGAATTAAAGGTAAGTTAATTCTCAAAATTTTATTTACATCGTAAAATACATTATCCTGGTACGAAGGTCATGTACATGTAGTCTGAAAGTGTACAATTAACGAAATTTAGGAAAATTCCAGTAAATATATTATAGAAAGATGCAAATTCATTTATTATTACATCATATACTAATAAATGAAATAAAAAGAACTGAACGGCAAAGCGTTTAAGATGTTTGGCATCGACAATTGTAAGAGAAAAATACTTATTATTGTTCGATAATAAATTTATCTTTATCCTTAAATGTTTGTTTTTTTAAACCGAACAGGCGTTAGGTACCAGAAAAATTCCTTGTAACACTTATGCTGTGGGAAATCGGGTATATGTATATGTGTGTGTGTCGTGTGTGTGATTTTTAAATAATATTTCAGCACTCCCCTTGACTAAACGACTTACGTGTCATGAAAAAAATTATTTTTCTGAATCTCTGTAAAAGTTTTTTTTTCATAGAAAATTCATTATTAGTTAATACAATCACGTTGAGCCCTGTTTCTGTCTCGGTAATTCTTTTCGACGGACGTCTCTGTAGGGAGGGGAGAGGAATCTAGGGAAAAATATCCAAGGAAAAAAGATCCACGGAAAAAAAAGCCAACGGAAAAAAAAGCCAGGGAAATAAAATCCAACTCCAACAAAACAGTCATCCATTTACATAATCGACACAGGGCCGGATTAAGGGGGGGGTTCTAGCCACATGGTTTTCATTAAGGGGCCGGGCTCCAATTGCTGTTCCTCCGAAGAACACTTTGAATGTGTGACAATTTTTCCAGTAGGGCAGTTTCCAAGGTGCCTAACGAGGGGAAAGAACTCTTTTGTTTCTCTGAATTTTCATGCCGGTTCATTTGAGTTTAGGGCAACTGGCCACAAAAGTTCAAGGAATTGTGGGGGGAGGGCTATAAAGATTGCCGTTTCTGGGTCTATATTGAGAGAACTGAATTGGGAACTCCAAACAAACGAATTTCGAGAAAACGTTCCATGTAAGCCAAGAGAGAATTGTACTTTAATTTGAAGAAATAAATTGACGAGAATCCAAGGTACACTTGGTTGGCGGGGAAGGGAGGGGGTGGGTGCTCTACCTCCAACGTCCGTAATATTATATTCTGGGCCGCTGGTGTCTGTCAGTGTATCCAGGATGTTCCCCTTGAAGCGTCCGCGAAGTCCGTGAACTTGGGAGGGGCTTTCTCCCAAAATGTTAAAATGGACGTAGAGCTGTAAACATTAGTACTATGCCTTATATAATGATTCTGTACGCAACCGCGAATCTTCAAGAGGGTGGGGTGAATTCGCCCCCCAACCCATGTTTCTAAGAGCTCTTCAGGGGTAACATCGATAGGTTGCACTGGCCGACTCTAGAGGTCCAGATATTCTGGACTCCAGAATATAAAATTACGGAAGTTGGGGGTAGAGCCTTTGAAACCAAGCACCTCGTATCCCTTTTACAGACTTCATCAAATTTCTGGGGGACGGGGGAAGAGCATGCATAGTCTGTCACTAAACACAACATGAAGCACAGAAATTGTGAGCAAATCTCTTACCTTGAGCACTTTTCTGCGCTCTTAGAAACTTGGGGGAGGTTGAATTCATCCCACCCTCCTGAAAATTCGTGGTCGTGTACATAATCATTATATAAAGCATGGTTCTAATGTTTACAGCTCTACGTCCATTTTAACATTTTGGGGAATCCCCCCTCAAGCTCACAAACCTTGAGGACGCTTCAAGGGGAACATCACTGACAGACTCCAGCGGCCCAGAATATAATATTATGGAAGTTGGAGGTAGAGGGCCCCCCCCTCCCCCGCCAACGAAGTGTACCTCGGATCCTCGTCAATTTATTTTTTCAAATTAAAGTACAATTCTCTCTTAGCTTACATGGAACGTTTTCTCGAAATTAGTTTGTTTGGAGTTCCCAATTCAGTTCTCAATATAGACCCAGAAACGGCAATCTTTATAGCCACCCCCGAACTTTTGTGGCCAGTTGCCCTAAACTCAAATGAACCGGCATGAAAATTTAGACAAACAAGAGAGTTCCTTCCCCTCGTTAGGCATTTTGGAAAATTGATATACATAATTCGGTAAACTGCTCCACTGGAAAAATTGTCACACATTCAAAGTGTTCTTCGGAGGAACAGCAATTTGTGCCGGACCCCTTAATGAAAAATGTATGGCAGTTTTCCGGCAACCGCAGGGCCCGTGCCTCCTTTTTCGAATTTTTTTTTTTTAGAAATGACCTAATCATTATTGAAATTATTTTCATTATTATTATTACTGTGAAGGTATTAATTTATGTTGGGTTTTATTGCACCCTTCTTATTGGCCAATCTGCAATGCATTCATAAAAGGAGCAGTTTCAATATTCACAAAACCCTGTGTTAATCTTCTATTAAATTGCTAAATAACTTCAAAATCGCAATCAGTTTTGCTTTACCAATTGTAAGATTATAAATATTTATTTTTATTAATTCGTAGGTTATTAATTAATCAAACTCTGCTGCCCCTGTGGCGTCAATCTAGGGAAAAAAAGATCCACGGGGAAAAAACAGAGAACCAGGGAAAAGATCCAATGACAATTTTTATACGACCCTCTAAGCTTCTTACACAGAAGTGACGCAAAGAAATCAGAAAAGAAATTTTTATACGATCCTTTAAACTTCCTACATAGAAGTGACACAAAGAAATCAGAAATGCAATTTTTATACGCCCCTCAATTGCTCGAACCTCCATGGAAACATTGACTTAATGACTGCCGTTGAACATGCAGAAGATACTGCTCATATTATTCAAGAAATCAGAGACCATGCTGAAGAGGAATTTAACATTCTGTACTTAGAAGCTGAAAAAATCTGTGATAGAGTAGGCATACCAGTTACTGTTCCTCAAGTATTAAATCGCCAAACACACCGCAGCAATATTGAACACGATTCGGCTGAAAGTTATTACAGAAGAACGACCTGTATTCCTTTCCTTGATGCGTTTTTAAATGAGATGAAGGAAAGATTTATTGCACATAAGGATACTCTGAGATCGTTCCAAGTGCTTTTGCCTCAACAAGGAGTGGAAACTACTTCTCCAAAAGATGAAGAATTTGTAAAGTCACTATGCGAACAGTACGCATCTGACATTGCATACGCTTCACCTTCTGCAGTATGCGGGGAACTTAGAGTCTGGTACAGAAAAATAGCCAGGATGGAAAAAAAGCCAAAAAACGCCCTTGATGGATTAGCCGAATGTGATGAACTTATGTATCCATCCATTCGAAAACTTTTGCAAATAATGGCGACATTGCCAGTAACAACATGTTCTGCAGAACGTTCCTTCTCCACCCTGAGGTACTTAAAAAATTATTTGCGCAGTACAACAGGAGAAACCAGACTGAATGGTTTAGCTTTATTGTACATTCATAAGGATATTTCTGTCTCTCCTGAGGAAGTACTAGATATTTTGGCTAAGAAACCTAGGCGCCTAAATTTCAAACTGTAAATAATTTAAATTAGTAATAGATATATACACTATCTACCAACAAGTAATTGGACACCCCTTCAATCGACGATATCTGCGGTCCTGATACACGTCACGGCCACCGCCGTTAAATATCGTGTGGGAAACAACAACGCAACCAGTCGCATGCAAGATGCCACGCAGTTCGGAGCTCTCTGATTTCAAGAAAGGTGTAATCGTGGGTATCACAGAAATGGCTGATCCATACGTGACATATCCAGCGAGTTGAAGTACCCAAAATCGACAGTGGCCTACGTGATTGGCAAGTGGAAGATGGGAGGCCGGCACACCCACAAAACTGGGAGTTAGAGAACGCAGGGTGCTGGCCAGAGAAATTCGGAAGCACCGCACCAAATCGATGGGCCACATCCGCAAGGAGTTTCAACAGGCATCCGGGAGTGTTCTTTCAATGAATACCATCCGTAAGGAAGCCCATCTGCTCGGTTATCATGGACGTGCTGCCGCCCACAAGCCTTTGATCACCAAGTCCAATAGCGCTGCTCGGCTAACGTGGTGCAAAGAACGTCGACAGCGGCCCGTTGAACAGTGGAAACAGGTTCTCTGGAGCAACGAATCATGGTTCATCCTCTACCGTTCAGATGGCAGGGTTTGGGTTTGGCGTCTGATTGGAGAACGCCTCCTGCCGGAATGTATTGTGCCAACTGTGAAGTTCGGCGGCGGTGGAATTATGCTATGGGAGTGTTTCTCCTGGTATGGCACGGGACCCTTGGTCGCAATTCCTGGTAGACTCAACGCCGAGACCTACTGCACCATTTTGGATGACCATGCGCTTCCTACGTTGTGGCAGTTTTACGGGATGGACTCATGTTACTTTCAGGATGACAATGCCACCTGTCATGTTGCGAGGTCCAACACGGCTTGGTATGGTGACAATGGGGTTAATCGAATGGACTGGCCTGCGCAGAGCCCGGACCATAACCCTATCGAGCACCTCTGGGACGAGTTGGAGCGTCGACTTAAGGGGTGCCCCTACCGTCCGAAATCGGTGAAGGAACTGACCTGTCTTCTCCAAGCCGAGTGGAAGAAAATACCGCTAGCCGTCGTACAACGCCTGGTTGAGAGTATGCCCCGGTGGGTCGCAGCTCTAATCGCCGCTCGTGGAGGCTCCACCAACTATCGAAAGTGAATAAACTTCGTTTTCCTTTGCTATCACAGGTGTCCAATTACTTGTTGGTAGATAGTGTGTATATATATATATTTTAATTTTTTGTATTGTCAATGCAAATGTCTCTTCCACTTTTGTAGACGATTTTACTTTAGTACATGATTTTAAGGTTTCTAATGATAAGTTGAGTATATTTCGGAATAATTACTGTACAGACTAATGATAAAATATTGATCGAAGTCATTAAAGGCACTTTTTTATTCAAGGGGACTATTTTCTGAAAATGGTAAGAATAAAGGTTTTATTTTTGTGAATAAGAGGCAACACATTCTTTCTTGCTGGAAAAAGAAAGCTGAATTAAATTTAAATTGTACATAGGTGAAGCATTCTATTTGAAGTCACAAAACTCACTACTACTAGGAAGGCAATAACATGGATTTGACAAAGTTGAATTTCGCATGAAAGTTAACTTAAATTTCTTTATATATGGAAATATGAAAATTATTAGAAATTAATCCAAAACTCGTAATGAGATTTATACATTGCATTCATACTGTCTGCTCATCTCTTTCTAGGTAGTCAAAGAAATATTTATAAATAAATTTATTATTTGTTATAATTTTTCAACTCTATGATTCCATATGTATGTATGTGGGAACATATAGTTGTTTGTGTTAAATATATATATATATTCTATTCAATTTATTCATATATATATATATATATATATATATATCCTCTCCTCTCCTCTCCTGGTTACACCAAGCATGCACCTCTCCCAAGCAAGACATCATGATCAGAGTTAAATCCCTGAAATGGCAATGGGCTGGACATACTGCCAGAAGAACAGACCATCGATGGACAGCCGAAATTTTAGATTGGATTCCAAGGGACACGAAAAGACCCAGAAGAAGACCACATGGAAGATGGGTGGATGAAATTCGAAAGTATGCGGGAGTGACATGGAGGAGAGTGGCACAAGACAGACCGTTGTGGAGGAAACTTGGGGAGACCTTCGTCCAGCAGTGGAGTGATAATGGTTGACAATGATGATGATGATGATATATATATATATATATATATATATATATATATATATATATATATATATATATACTTAAGAGCAAAACTGAAGACTAAGGAAAAAATTTTAGAATTTAAAACGTAAAAAAAAAAATAGATCTTGCTTTTGAAGATGTCTTAAAGAAGGTTTTGAAACACATTAGAAACTGTTCTAACTTGATGTACAGAGATTTTTGGATAATTAATAATAATGCAGAAGTAATTTCTACTATACTCAAAGTTTGTCCCCTAGATATTAATAGTTATGATTTTGAAAACCTATATACTAATCTGCCTCTATCAGATATAATCACTACCTTTAAAGAGCTGTATGCAGAATTTAAACTTAACCAATTTGTTGATATAGGAACTTGGAACTCTTATCTCAATTGCTGCATAAAAAATAACCATATCTTATATAATAATACTCTCTATAAGCAAGTGAACGGTATTCCAATGGGAACATCAACGTCCACGAATATCGCTAATCTATTCCTGTTCTTTAAGGAATATAAATTCATTAAAAATCACCCCACCTGCTCAGATAACTACCTTTACACTTTTAGATATATTGATGATCTGCTGTGTATCAATAATTCAGAAGTTATAGAGAGTGATTTTGATAATATCTATCCTAGCTCTCTTAACTTATGTAAAACCAACCACAGTAATCAGGAACTTGAGTTCCTAGACTTAAACATTAAGCTCAACAGAGGTAACCCATCTATTAGCCTCTCTGATAAAAGAGTTAATTTTCCTTTCAAAGTAATTAAATATCTACACTGGAATAATAACATTTCAACCAAAGTAATTGAGAATGTACTAATTTCTCAGGTCCTAAGAATTTCAAGAATTTGCAGCAACAATTTGGACTTCAATTACCACATTAATATACTATTAGAAAGTTTTCTAGAGAACGAAATTCCTTCTTCTTTCATCAAAAGAACTTTAAGAAAAATTATTCTGAATAATAGAGTAAGGTTGGCAGATCTGCTTTAATTTTCTACACAGTTAATAATATGATTCTGACCAATCAAAGCCGTAAGGAAGTTGGCTAGAGGATGCCTATTAACTACCTAAAGGAACCTTAGTGCTATGGATATGACGGTCCTATTAAAACAAAAAATTAAATAATATAAACAAAATCACAAAAAAGCTTAAAAATCTGTTTATAAAAGAAAATAAAAACAAATAAAAAAGAAAACTAGTTATTCATCACTAGGATAGCTATACTAAAAATAGTAAAACCAACATTAAAATTAATAAGATTCTGATTAATCTATAGAAGCTCACTAAGGTGATTTAATACATGCAAAGATTATTAAATAAACTGCTCGTGTATTTTATAATATTTCTCATGTATTCTGGAGAGTTAATTCTGCTCTTTCTGATCATTCAGATCCACAGTCTTAAGTTTATATATTTTTTTCTCTGGTTAAAATCTCCGCGCGTTGGTTTCTTGCTGTATGAGGAGGCCATCAGCCCCACCCTCACTGCCCCCCAGCTGTCTAGGGAGTGGCGGAAGAGGTCAGCCATGTTCTTCTCTTGTGAGGAGAAAAGTTTTTGTCACACAAGAGGTAAGCTCTCTTCCTTGTTTTTGGGTTCTAGGTTTTATAAGTTCAATGTTTGTACTTCATGTACCCTTTCCTCTGTCGTTTTTTAGCTTTTCAGCTTTTAAGCATAGGTTTGTCTGTTAACATTTTTGCGGGTTTTAACTCTTACTTTTCTTTGTAACTTTGAGCGTCTTTTGGGGTACCTAGGAACAGAAGATGGCTAGGCTTGTTCCTTTTCCATGCGCTGTCTATGCGCTGTTTTTTCAAAGTAGTTAAGTTCTTAATAACTAATTAATTATGCACTTAAAGCACTGCTGAAATACTTTGTACATATTGCAACTAACTGTTTAAGGTATATAACTTTCACAAAGTTTTCTTTAGTTAATTATTATCTTTAACTTATTCTCGTTTTCGTGCTGTCATAAGTTGTAGAGTAGGGGGTTTTAGACTCAAGTTTTCTTTCAAAAATCTGTTCGTTATAAATTAACATTTCCTTTTTTAATTGCAATGTAAAATTTGGATTTCTTTTGCATTGTTTTTCAGGTTTAAATTCTCTTTCTAACGAACTTGGAATTTCGTTATAGCTGAAAATCATTTCTAATTATTATGTCACTCTCACAGCTTGAGTTCTCTTTAATCTTCTTCTCTCTGTTTAATAGTAACAGATGAAGAGCATGGGTCGGGCCATGAAGGTTAATGGATGCAAGCGAAATTGTTAACTAGTGCTAGGTTATGCTACTCTACGGAGGACATGACTTATATATATATTTTTTAAACTATTTTAGGTGGGAATGTTACTTGCATCTATGGCCTTGCAGAAACCCATTTCCAACTAGGTCTTTGTGGAAGTGAGAAAATGCAGAGTTTTTGCTGGTCCTTGATAAAGCCAAGGCTCAGTATTCTCGACACCTTCTACATTCAGTTGTTTTATTTTATTTTTTTATCTTTTCTCCTTTTACTCACACAGGTAGATACATAACCTTTTCTATGTTGTACTAGGTGTGAGTCAAAATTATATATGTATTTTTTTGCTTAGGTATCTTCTTTATAGAATATATATATATATATATATATATTGTATTCAATATGGCCGGTTGGTGGTCCCCCCCAAAGCTAAATCCTGCCTGCGCTACTGTTCTACAGTACATGTAAGAAGTGGTTCCTGTGGTGTAAGCAGGGAAATTTCGATCTCTGTGATGCAGAATGTCCGGGACAGCCACAGAAAGTTGATGAACTGAGACAACTGTCGGACATGGATCCCTATCGCACACAGTCAGAGCTTGCCCACGAACTCGGAGTAACACGGCAAGCCATTGCAAAGCGCCAGCACAAGCTTGGATGGATTCACAAGGAGGGCCGTCGGGTGCCCCACCAACTCACAGCTGCGAACAAGTCTAGGCGCTACGATGTTGCTGTATCTTTGCTCTCCAGATTCAAGAAGAAGGATTTCCTCCACAAGATTTTGACCTGTGATGAGACGTGGATTCTCTACAATAATCCTGAGCGGCACAAATCGTGGGTTTATCCAGGTCAGCCTACCACCAGTACCGTTAAACCAAATATCCATGCCAGGAAGTTGTTGCTGTGCATATGGTGGGTTCAGAGCGGTGTCTTACACTATGAGTTGCTCAAACCTGGTGAAACGGTCAATGCTGAGCGTAATTGTCAGCAACTCACTCGTGCGAGTGACGCAGAGGAGGCGAAAAGGCCATACACCGGCAAGGGCCGAAGGTCGGTCCTGTTGCTTCAGGATAACACACATCCTTAGACCGTGAGAACGACTTTAAACACGACTGCCGATCTGGGATGGGAGATTTTGTCCCACCCGGCGTATTCTCCAGACTTCGCCCTGTCGGATTATCACCTCTTTCGCTCCCTGCAACATCACCTGAGTGATACGCACTTCACTTCTGTCGAGGAGGTCCACACAAGTATTGACGACTTTATCAACTCGAAAGAGACCTCTTTTTTCCGCAGTGGCATTCGGCAGCTCCCTGACCGATGGCTCAAAGGTATCCAACATGACGGGGATTATTTCCCTGATTAGGTAGGTATTCGATTTGCTATAATTTGCTGTCAACGTGTCGTGCCTGTGGCAGAGAATTAAGTCGCACACCTAATACATACATACATGTCACTAAGCTGTTCTCTGAGATTCAGAAATTAGCTCCACAAAGAAATAGAAACTACCAGATAATTTTTACTTACTGTTGCAGTAATAACAGCTAGAAAACTAAAAAAAAAAAACAAAGAAATATTCAACTATGATGTTGCTGAAAACACTGAACAAAAATTACCTGTTCCTTTTTTTCTAGGTTCAACTGCCGCCTGCTTTCTTCTAGCTTGGCATTTTTTGCGAAACTTTTTCTACGGGGTGGAGGTTTCGGAGTATGCCCCGGAGGAAGGTCTGTGCTCCACGTACCAGGCGGAGGAACTCGAGACATTCTAGTGGGGCGTGTGTCCAAACCATTATCTTGGGGGATAGCAGCAGTACAAATTTCCTTTCCATTTGGTTCCTTGGACTTCTTTAAAACTAAGTACTTGACACCCTTTGACAAAAGTACAAAAACAGCAAAATGAAATCAACTGAAAGTAGTTCTTCAAAAATGTTTCAAAAAAATTATTATAATTATTATAAATAATATTTATAACATTTCTTAGTTGAGAATGCTGCTGAAAACACAACTATTACTTTGTGATTATATCAAAAAAAGGGGTTAGGGAATAACAGCAACAATATCTTTTCTAGAAATTTTATTGGTATCACTGTTTAGATTATTGCACTTAAGAAAAGAAACACTGCCAATACCTTCCATCCATGTGACGAATTCCTTAGAAAACCTGAAAACTGTACTGCCCTGTAATGGGAACTGGCAGCACATGATTTCAGTTCAGGTGTTACTTCACTCAGGACTACACATTTTCAAGCAATTGAAAATAAGATATGCAGGGTAGACTGAAATTAGCTACAGATTAAAAAAAATTCTAACTTCGGAATGAATGCAGAAATTAATATAAAACAAATGATTTTGTATAGGTAGAAACCTGATTTTTGTTTTCTGATAACCCAGTTTGGTTTCCTGATCTGAAATAAATGGTGCAAGTGTATCCAAAATGGTAGGCTCCACTAGCACAGTAAGCATGCAGCACATGCATTATGGTATAAGAAAAGACATTCTGTTACTGTTGTACAGCAACTTTTTAAATGAAAAGATCAAAGGAAGCTTCATGCACACTCTTCCATCACAAAATGAGCATCATGCTTTGTATTAACAGTGCACTGTGAATCAGGCAAAAGTTAACCAACTCTTTTCAAAGCCACAGTGGAAAGTGAGCAGGAATCATAGATAAGAAGTCCACATAAGCTGACTAAGTGAGTAAGCATGGAACTTCAGGCATTGAAAAAAACTGTGTAGTGTACCTTGTGTAAACAGCTGAACCATAGAAAAATAGATAAGAAGAAAAAATAGACTAGGTGAGTGAGCATAGAACTTCAGGTGTCAAAAACAACTGTAGTGTATCTTGCGCAGGGCCGTAGCTAGAGGTATTGGCGCCCGGGGCAAGCAGTAAAATTGGCGCCCCCTGCCCCAGTGCAACTGGAACAGGTGACGGTGTCAGATTTTATTATATACTTGTTTGCAGTTATAGTACAATACCTGAATATAAAAACACTGCGATTTTTATTGTTATTTGCAATCATTATTGTCCCGTATATAATTTGCTAATGGTATGAAATAATAACAAAATGTCAATTTTTTTATACAAAATATTACTCATAATATAATTTTTTTAAATAACTTATATAGGTAATCCTATTCAATAGCCTGTGGTGATTATATAAGCTTCAATAGGGATTGTAGAAAAAAGAAAAAATGTTGTACATAGTTTGAATGAAGAATAATTTTCATTTGTATTTAATTGCTACCTCAAGTGCTTATGAACAACTGAAAAAATATGTACAAGTAGCATTTGTTTAAAATTATGCTTAAGCCTTAACAGAAAAATTTTGTATTTACAAATGCACCTTTTGAGCTTTAATAGCAGCAAAGTCATTTATTATTTGATCATATTAATATTTTTAGCAGTATCTTTTTCTATTAACAGAATTGCCAGGTGCATTAATCTGGTCACCATTTTATCCTTAAAGTATAAAATTTAAACTTCATTATGCATTTTTTTAATGACGCGTATAAATTAATTTCAGTCGTTTTTTTCATTTATAAAAAAATCATCTCGATGGCGCCCTCCTCCGGATCGGCTCTGTCTTGTGTAAACAGCTGAGCCATAGAAAGATAGATAAGAAGTAAAAATAAATATACTAGGTGAGTGAGCATAGAACTTCTGGCGTGGTGAGTGAGCATGGAACTTCAGGTATCAAAAACAACTGTACAGAGCATCTTGTGAAAACGATTGATAGATAAGAAGTCTGTATAAATTGACTAAGTGATTAAGTATGGAACTTCATGTGTCAAAAACAACTGTGTGGTGTATCTTGTGTAAACAACTGAGCCTGAAGACATACAAACTGTAGATATCGAGAGATCCGTGGATTCAATTCCCCAGTGGCGGCTGAAAACAATTTTTCGGTTGCTATGTGTTTCTGGAACGTGGAAAGAGCGATGTATTTATTTATTTATTTATTTGATTTTCACCAAACTGTAGCTATTTCATGAGCTGTCAGACAGTGACCAGGAGCAGCAACATGAATTCTGTAGCAACATGAGTGCATGGAGTGAATCAGAAGAGGAACTCAGATGTCTTTAACAAAGGCTGCATTTCATGTCAGTGGCAAGGTAAACAAGCATGACTTGTACTTATGGGCAATTTTATTGAGGGGAAAAAGGACAAATTTTGTGGGGTGGTTCGCTGGGTAATCACAAAATACCATAGTTCCTCAAAAATTCGACTTTCAGGCTCTTTCTCCACACTTTGGATATGTAAGATGTGTTGTCTGTCACAAAAGGATTTATATTCGCAAAACCTATTTCATACCTATTAACACACTGAAGTATTGCTTTGCTGACTGCTTTAAAATGTACGAATTCCAAGTGGTGCACTTGAGGAAGATTGCATTCAAAAAGGTTTTGGCATTACAGCTTTCAACATTCTTTTCAGCTGATGAAACAGCAAGAATATTCAAAATGTACCTATCTTCTGAATCAGTTGTTTTGTCAGCTACAATGATTTTAAAAAATCTTTCACTTATTGCTTGTGAATATCTTATATTTTCAGCAAATAACATTTCCGCATCCAATTTTCATTTGGAATAACACCAATATCTTTCAACGAATTTTCCAAGTAATTGTTTAATATAGGATTATCCAGTTTGGAAAATAGGATGTTAGCTGCACGAAAGGCACCAGTTATTAATTTCAAAAGTTCAGTTCAGTGATGCTGTTCTTGCTTAGTTCTTTTCTCAATTAATTCATCAACCCATTTCTGCATCATTTTTGGTTGACTGTTTAAGACACATTTTTTTCATTCAGCTTGCTTGCTAATGCTTTTCCCAACAATCCTTTCTTGAAAAATCCAGTGGTATATTGCAACACGAACAGAACAATAGAATTTTGTTCACATGAAACGTTCCCTTGATGTTTTGCTTGCATCTTTCAGATGTACTCACTTTACTCACATGGCTCATTGTCAAACTTAACAACTAATGTATCTTGAAATTTTATAAACTAAATACTCACACGAAAGTACAAAATTTTTCTAAGCTAAGAGTCTGCGAAACTCAAACACTCTTTTCTGTGAGCTGCTTTTCCCACCTAAAACTACTAATACAATTGACGACATCCGGTTTACTAGTGTGGCAAGCTACCAAGGTCATTTAACAGTTGCAGGGGTGGACATCATGAAAGACCACATGTGCGTTCTTCGTCAGAATGCATATGACGTGAAATTACCCATCACGCTTGTTCGATAAGAGTCTCTTCATAATGAACAATCTTGAGGGGTAATTCAAGGTTTTAAGTTTTGGTTTGAACTTTGGAATAGGAATACTTTGTTGTATATTTTTCGCATTAATTCTAATGAAGGCAGTTATAAAAGTATTTAAATATTGAAAATAATATACAAATTATAACAGAAATTCGGGAGAAAATCTGAAATTCGTGTGTATATTTAATACTCGTGAAACTACAGGAAAACCTCTAAAATTCGAGAAAAAACCACAGGAATCGGTGTCACGAAACAATTACTAGTCTACTTATGGGGAACATAAAACCCACATTGTGACATGCAACACAAATGCTGCAGTCCCAAACTGAATGTGTTTTGTGTCATGGGTAAGATTTATGGACCATTATAGGTGTGATGTTTGTCACGTAACATGTGGCAGCCATATACAACATTTGTAAAATTATGACTTGTACAAAAAAAAAATCTGATTTGTACCAAAGCAATAACACTTGTTTTATGTGAATTGCTGTCTTCATTCTTAAGCTGTGATTTTTTTAATTGGTGCCCAATTTTGGTTTACTTTATATACATATGAAACTAAATCAATAGCTAGCTAGCATGGGCTAGTAATGTGCTTGTTTCCATGAAGGCTCTTTCCCCACACTTCTAAAACTACACTTCATGAAGGCCCTTTCCACATCATTCTGATAACATGCCTTATTCAGAAGGTGTAACATACTCAGGTGAGAATAAAGAAAAGAAGTTTCACAACAGTACAATTTTCAAATTATTTGAGTATGAGGAATCTGGCACATGAACAGCAGTTAATGGTAGCATTTCTCTGCCATAAAATGATTACCTTATTTTTTACCAAGTTCCTAGCAATCAAATATTAATTAATTTCCATTTTACTGGCACAGCTCCTATGTGTCAGTTTCAAATACATACATATCACTAAGCTGTTCACTGAGATTCAGAGGTTAGCTCCACAAAGAAATACAAGCTACCAGATAAATTTCTAACTGATTATTTACTTACTGTAGCCGTATTAAACTTTTCCATTTATAGCTATCTTGACACACAACTCAGGCTTCACTGACATCCATCACACGATGTACACAACACCTTTTTCTCGTGCAGACACTCCTAAATCTGATCCTCCCATGACTTCCTTGGCCTGCCTCTGCCTTTCCTTCCAGCCACTTGGGCTAAAAAAAAAATTCTTAGTAAGAATCTCATCACTCATTCTTTCAACATGGCCAAACCACTGAAGAACATTAGTCTCCACCTTAATGACAACATTTAGCCTCACATTACACAACTGCAATGCATCTTCATTCCTCATATAATCAGAGAGTGTCTTGTCACAAACTACACTTAAGTTACAACGCATCTCTCCAGCACACAAACACCTCCTATGTCTCTTCTGTAGTACCCAGGTTTCACTGCCATACATCAGAGTAGGAACAATTACACTTTCATACACAGCCATTCGGGACTCTTAAGAATCAGTCATTCCTGTGAAAACCTCCTAAAGCACCTATGACTTTCAATGAAGAATTCACTTGCCTACTAATTTCACCATCTACTTTTTGTTAAACATGCTTCCTAAATACACAAACTCATTCAGCTGGTCAATCACTGTGCCATTTAGACTTACATTACATTCAGTGCCAACAGTTCCTCGCTCAAAAACCATAACTTTAACTTTTCCCTCATTTATACTCAGTTTGAATTTCTTACAAACTTTGTATATCTGGGACAACATACTCTGCAACTCACTTTTGCTCTCTGCCAACAGGACTGTGTCATCAGCATACAGCAATCAGCACACACAGATATTACCAAAACATAAACCAATATTGTCCATTTTGGTATCACACATGCAAACATCAATAAATATATTAAACAGCCAAGGTGACATTATACATCCTTGTCTGACTCCTGCACCAATAGAAAACCATTTTGATAAAACACCATTAACTCGTGCACAAGCTCTACTGCCAGCATACAGTGCTTTTAAACTATTAAGTACATTCCTAGTAACACCATATTAATTCAATACCTTCCACAAAAATTTCATGCACACACACAAAAAAGAGAAATGAACATTACATCTGGAACCTGAAATTTCATTTATAAATCTGAAATTTCATTTATAAATAAATTACATGTATAAAAAAAATTGAGCAGTTTCTGGGTTTCAGTAAAATCATATGTTTTGTGCTTTGGATATGTTAAGGAAAATACCGCGAAGTTAGAATGGTAGTAAAAATGCACTCTGTTTACCCACTATACATAAAATTTATAATCCTTTAATCACTTGAAAAATATGCAATAAAACAATAAAATAAATTGGACAGGTATACAGATGATACTAATTTTTAATTTTACTTCATTTTGAGTATTCTGTAAACCATGATACCCATTTTTGTGATATTTATTATTTTTTTCTTGTTTATGCAATTTTACTAAAATGAGTATGCGTACTGAATACTCAAAATGAAGTAAAATTAAAAGTATACATATGAGTATGTATACTTTATTCTCTAAATCTATGAAGTATACATACTTGTATATGTGACCTACAACTTCTTGATATCACAATTCATAGATCTAGTTTTATTCAAAAATAACATTTCCAAAATTAAACTAATGAAGTAACAGAAAAACCACCAGAAACACAAAATTCTTAAAAAGTGGAAGATTAATTTAAGATATAAACTTACATCTTCACAGATCTTAGTTGCAACAGAATTCACAATTATCTTGAAGTTGGCTCTTGCCTCATCTATTGGAGAAAAGAAATCACATCACATCACATCTTTTAAAGAACAATCATAAAAAGTGCATATAAAAATCATAAACTGGAAAGAAAGATTTTTTAGCTACCATAATGAAAAAATGTGTTTCTTATAAGACTGTCTGTATGTTTTGGATCTGGAAATATCACCTAAACTTTACTGTGCTCAGTTCAGTAATGTAATCAGACACATGCCATACTACCTTACATATGCAAGTATGACATTGACATAGCTTTATAAACAGCTAACTACAAAGAATTCAGTTATGTATGAAACATACATAGTGTCAATATGGGAAAGACTCAAAATTTAAGCAACTTTGAAGGAGGCATGATAATTGATGCTAGGCCGGATGGGGCAACCATTTCAGACATTGCAAACCTTTTCTGTTATGCAAGAACAGCTGTATCAAATGTGTACAACAAGTGGTGCACAAACAATAAAACAAGCAGTCTTCCTGTGCCAAACTATGAACATGCCTTTTCATACACGATAAAAATGACGAAAATGGCATTTAAAAACCTTTAATGATAAGTTAAAACCAATTTCATGAGTACTTTCAATCCTACTTTAGGACCATCCTCAGATGAAATGAACATGACCTAGAGATCACACAGGTTAATATAACATACACATTGCCAGATTACCATATACGCATGATTAAAGTTCAACACATTAAAGTAGAATTGAAAGTACTCATGAAATTGGTTTTAACTTATCATATTAAAGGTTTTTAAATGCCATTTTCGTCATTTTTATCGTGTATAAAACAGCATGTTCATAGTTTGGTGATATCAGCACGATTGGTTTTGGGTGAGTCTTCCTGTGGGTGGAAATGACTGATTCACATTCAAGGGCAATTGCTGCTGCAGAGGATTGTACAAGGTAATGAATGAGCTCCGTCGAATCAAGTAACTATGTAGTACAACAGTGGTATCCAGACAAGAATATTCAAACATGGATGTACTTCCTAAGTGTTACATGTATCTTTCCATAGCAGTAGCTGGTGGGTTTGTTTACGTTTCAGATTGCGGGTCTCTGTGTGCCCCTAGGTGATATAAATTGCTCTACAATGAAATGCAAAACAGGGCCAGATTTTTGAGTATGTACATGTGTGTGTGTGTGTGTGTGTGTGTGTGTGTGTGTGTGTGTGTAACATTTCCATAAACCCCCGCCCTCATGGGGAGACACAGATTAGGATATAACTAACAGAAGGTCAGAAAACCATCGTGTAGTGACACATGGAGAGTTACAATCTAAAACATAAACAAAAACCCCAGCAACTGTGGTGAAAGAACTCTGTATGGCCCTAGGTGATATAAAGATACTTTCAAAGGTTTAGTTCAATATATCCAGCCCTCCACACACATTAGCATGAATAGGCTATAACAGCAGACTTCCCTTTTGAGTTACACTCAGTCTTTGCTAAAAACTGACAAATTTGTCTGCAGTGAGCACATGAGCATCAAAACTGGACCCTTGAGAACTGGAAAAAGATTGCCTGAGCTGATAAATTGCATTTTCAGTTAATACATGCTGACAGATGGATCATAATATGGCATCAACAGCACAAAACAATGGATTTTAGCTGCATCGCATAAACTGTACAAGCCAATCCAGATCCCAGACCATTACACTGCCAAAGGATGCAGTGAAATGGTCTGGGATCTGTTGCCATGGCAAGCACTGGTTTCTCAATACCTCTGGAAGAGCATTTGGATGTCATGAGATGTCTTAATATCATTGTGAGCTAGGCACACCTGTGTATCCAGTGTTTCCTGAAGGAAAGGCATACTTCCAGCAGGATAATGTGCCATTCGACAAGACATTGGATCATCATACAGAGGTTTCAGGAGCATCACAGTGACTTCAGAGTGCTGGCACACATTGTCCCCACATTTCAACTCAACTGAACAAGCTGTGCGATGAGATTGGGAGAACCATCTAAAACAGAAATTCTCCTCCGTCGAGCATTTGGCAAAGGACATATGCCATCACATCCGCTTGGCTAATCCCAAAAGTAATAATATCGGCGCCTTGCTAAATCCATGCCACATCAAATCAAGGTTTGCTTAAAGGCCAAGAGCAGCCCATTTTATTAAGTAGATGTTCTTAATAATTTGCTACTATAGTGTTCTGGTGCACAGACACACTAGAACTGGGAAGCTGAAACTTCATGCCCCTTTAAAAATGTCCATGAAAAAACATAGTTTTCTATATTTTGCCATGAAAAATATAAAAGTGAACCTCACAAGTTTTAAATTTCATTCATTTATACCCCACTTTCACAACAAAAATTTCTTTTTTTGTTGTTATTGTTTGTTTTAGGGTTCCAGGAGCTATACAAGTGGTCACCTATTCCTAATTTACAGATATTTGGGCTCTACTTCTGAAGTGTGATGTGTTGTCGGGCTTGTCCTGACACTATGTACCACCACATGATATAAATAATATCACAACAAAATGAAAAAGAATGCATGCATGTTAAATTAATAATAGGATGCTTTCAAAAACTCAAGTAGCACTTTTTTGCCTGTTAGGATGTTCTTTAATATGCAGTTGAACTCACTTTCTAAACTTGCTTGGGCTTGAACAACGGCTCAAAGTGTGCTCCGCAGAGCTGCGACGCTTTCCGTGAATAATCATTTGTGACATTGTGGCGTTCAACAACAAAAATACTCCGGGAAAATCTACGCACTTCCTCAATTTCCTTATACAATGAATGTACATAATGAGAGCTGAAGTGTGTGCTTTCCTCATTGGTCACCATTTCGACTTGAAAAAACAGCTGAATGATGATCTGTGGTTGTTTAGACTTCCATATTTAGCTGACAAATTCACAAAAATTAATGAAGTTAATTTGGTCTCCAAAAAAGAATGCTGCTGTTTTCACGACATCTGACAAAAGTCGTGCATTCAAGAGAAAGGTGCTGTTCTAGACTGCACCTCTATGAAATCGGCATAGCTTCCCAACACTTGCAGATTTCCTGGAAGAGTTCGAAGGAAGCATGCGTGAATCTGATCAGATTTTTGGAGAATTCATCCAGCACCTACAAGAAAAAAGTGATGCCCTCTTACAGTACTTCCCAAATGCAATGCAAAAGAATTTGGAAAATTATACGTGGGTAAAAGATCCACTTGCAGTTAAAGACAAACCTCGCAGCATGACTGCAAAAGAATATGAAAAAACTTCTCAATCTGATGCTTCTGGAAAGGCAACGTTTGATAAGCTACTATTGGGCAAATTTTGGTGCAGCATCAAGAGACAGGTTCATGTTTATCACAGAAAGCAGTAAGATTACTCCTTTCCTTTGTAAGTACGTATCTGTGAGAGACTGGCTTTTCAACCTATTTCTTCACAAAATCCAAGTACTGCAACAGAGTGGATGTGGAGCCAGACATGCAACTCTCCTCCATAGAGCTGGACATGAAAGAGCTTTGTAAGGGGGGAGAAATATCTGCACTCGTTACATTGAGGTCAGTAATTCAATCATTTTTCCTAGGGAATACTTGCGATGCATCGTGATAGCATTTCCTTCCTTCTTTGATCTTTATTGATTTCATTATGAAAGAATACTAGAATATGAGAAACACTAAAAGTGTGCTGTTAGCTAAATAAAGCCAGTATTTCTCAGAAATGAAACCAATACTTCCCAGATTTCTCAGAAACGAAATGCTTAAATCCTCATTTGCCTGCATAAATACCATTTTGCACAGAATGTAAACACAGGCATAGAAAAAAATGATGTGGCCTCGTCCTTGGGGGGAAAGGGCTCCACAGTGTCAGAAGTCTAAGAATTGCTGGTTTAGCAGGATGCGTTGTGTTAGCCGAAAGCATCTTTCTTTGGACTGGGTGGCTTTTCATTGGATTGGATTAGATGGTTTTATGTAGCAAGCACTTGGTGTTGGATTGGATTGGATGGTGTTATTAAGCAAGTATTTATATTGTTGGCTCCCTAGTTATAACCTCAGCTGAAAATTAACAATGCATGGTTCAACTCACAAGAGCCACAATCTCAAATCTAAACAAATGTCACCAAAAGCAGCAGAGGAATACACATCACACTTTGAAAGTGCTTCTGATATTTGTTCTAAACAGTGTTTAAGCTGTTGCTCCCATTTTTCACAAAATTGCAACAAAGACTGCAATTTTGGGACAAAAGTCCCCGCTGAATCACCAAAAAGCAAATGTTTCCCCGTCATTTTTTCTTTTGTCATCCAGCCCACTCCTGCTTTGCCCTTGTGTCGCTTTTCATTTATGTCACTTTTTCGTTCCATCATCGTTGCTTCATCCTGCCAACTCGGCATCCTTCCCTGTCATTTTTTCTTTCCCTCATTGCTGTTGCATGCTGTTGTCATTATTCTATCCACGTTGTCTTTTCTCCTATTGCAGAAAAGCCCTGGTGAGCCTCGAGAGCACCTTTTGCAAGAGCTTTGCTGCGATGGATAAGGAACGAGGCATTTTGTTTGTTTCTTTGGTGCTTCATCAGTGCTGCAGCAACAGTGGGAGCAGCAAATGCCACTTCGGTTCCGGTCAACTGCTCAGTTGGTGTGTCGTCAGTTGTGGCTTTGCTCAGTCCTGGTCTTTGTATATTATATTTTCACAAATTGCATGCATCAGCAAATATAAGTATTTTTATTAAAATTAAAAGTGTGAAAGCCTATTTGTCTTTATTCTTGAATACAGTTTAAAGTACAAAATTTTATTTAGCCAATGCATTGCACTTGTATTTTCATACGTAAATATAGCAAAAAAATAGAGTTGTAAATTTGGCTAATCTGCATAGCATTTCACTACAACTTTTGCTGACAAAACAGCTGAATTACTACAAGAGAAAAAAATTCCTGCTTAAACACTAGTTTTAAAGAAGGGAAAGAGTCAGCACTGTAAGACAAACATGCCCACACCTGAACTGGGACAACTAGCCAAAAATCTATACCTCGGACATAAACCCCAAGAATTCCTTTGCCCCTGTGCATTATCACAATACATCACTTCAGGCGACCAAGATATTAAATACACTTAATTTTAAAGAAATTTATGAATAACTTTCACTCTTTGTAACAGGTTTCCACTTGCAATAGCTGTTGTTAAGATGATATTTCTGTTGTGGTGACAGAACTACAGCACTGAATATCCATAGCTGGTAGGTATCACTTGTTGGAAATTAGGGATCAGCAACCTCATTTACAGGCTTTTTATATCACAAAAAAAAAAAAAAAACTTGATGTTAGTTATATAAAACTGACATTCATAGCTAATGGGTACCAGTTTCAGAAACTTGATGTCCCTGATAAAGAACTGGCATTTTCTAGAAATACACTGTATTGACAAAAGTCACCATACACCTTTCAAAAGCAACTGAACTGATCCGCTGCATTGTTAAGAGTACAGCTGCAAACAGTATAAAAACAAAGCCTGCAGCTGACCGCGATCATATCACACTGTGAGGTTCAGTGAAAATGTCGTGGCAGGACCAAACTGACTTTGAGAAAGGAAAGGTTGTTGGGTGTTATATTAGTGGGTTGTCCATAAGGGAAACAGAGGCATTTAAACATACCTAAGTAAACTGTTTTGGATGCACTGAATAAGTGGAAGACACATGGTGTGCCTGAAGCAGCAAAACGTACTGCCAGACTAAAGAAAATCAGTGATAGAGGATGTCGAAGGCTCAGGATAGTTGTTACAGCTAATCGACATAGTACTGCACAAGACCTCAGTGGACAGGTGAGTAAAAATGCTAGAACTTTGGTATGTAGACGTACCATTTGCAGAGAACTTTATTCCATCGATTACCGTGGTCGTGCGGCAGCTCACAAGCATTTCATCTTCAGTAGGAATGCTACTCGTCGTTTAGTATGGTGTAAAGAACATTTACCGTGGACTGTAGATAAATGAAAACGGGTCCTATGGACTGATGAATCCAGATACACGATCCATCAGTCTGATGGCCGTGTGTGGGTATGGTAGCACCAGGGGGAATGCTATTTACCACAGTGTACTGTTCCTATGAAATACATACCACTGTACTCGTGTGGGGGTGTTTTTCATGGTATGGTCTTGGCCCATTAGTTATCATGGACAAACCTGTTAACATGCATGTCTACTTCCATATTCTGGACGATTATGCCCTGCCAACTCTGTGGCAATATTATGGAACCAAGCCTTGTTGGTACCAGCAGGTTAATGAGCCGAACTATAAAGCAAGAACTGTTATGGCGTGGTTTGACGATAATTCGGTATCGTGTGTGGACTGGCCAGCACAGAGCCCTTATCTTAATCCCATACAGCACCTATGGGATAAATTAGAGGGCTGAATAAGAAGTTTGGAACCAAGGCCTACTACTAAGCAACAGTTAGTGGCAGCATTATGTACTGAATGGATATGCATACCTATCGCTGTGTTCCAAAACCTTGTCGAAAGCATGTCTCGAAGGGTCAGTGCATGCATTAAGGCCAAAGGCAGACCGACACCGTACTAATGTATGCCAAAAAATGCTATGTTGTGTTTTTCTTCTAGGTGACCGTTGACTTTTGTCAATATAGTGCATTTTGGTGACAATAATACATAGTGAAAAAATAACATTTAAAAAACCTGAAATCAGCAATAAGAAGGATGGATAGTAGTTTCCTGAAACTTGGCGATATTTCGAACTAATGATTGTTAGTTTTAACTAGCATGAAGTTCTGATATAAAAACCTAGCATTAACAGACATGTCAGTTTCTCAAGAGTGTTATATCACAAACAACAAATTGACAAATACCTCTAGTGGTGCTGTGACAGCTTAGAGAATATTACAAAGCATTCTAAGCTGATACCTATACAAAATCTATGAACTTCAGCAGTTGAAACTACCATATCTTCAAAACAGTGTCTGCATTTTTCTTTAAATTTGTAACTATTATGTTGGCAGCATAATACATAGCTTTGGAATATTCTGCAGTTAAAGAAATAATACTTATGGCTTAATTAAAGTGTATACACAAGAAACTATGTGTACAGAGAGTTACATATCTTTGATAAGTCATGACCCTACTGCAAGATATAAGGTGTAATACACAGTCATGGCACTCAACTGCTGAGAGACCTAATTTCATTAAAACTTACATATGTATGGTGTGCATGTATGAAATGATCATATTATAAGTATACTGATCAGTTTCCTTAAAAATGGAAAATATTCACAATTTAATGAGCAGTGTTGTTCACTGAAGTTTAAAAAAAAACAAAAACAGGCATTTTTCTTAGAAAATCTGAAAAATCTCTAAACTGTTTAACATTTACTTGACCTACACATCAACCTCTCCAACCTTCAACTGAAACAGTCCACAAAGAACTCAACACAAATAACTGGCTTGTAGTTTATTCATCAACACTGCTTTACTTTTTGAGTCAAAATCATTGGATTTTTCATTTTTGATTAATAAGAACCACTCACACTTTAAAAGAGCCAAAACGTATCCGAGACAAAAGTGGCTATTTTTAACTAATTTGGACATGCTGATCACGAATATGAACTTGAAAATCAAGGATTAGCTCTAGTTTTCAAGATACAGGAGGTGAGGGTTAACTGGGAATGGATGGTTTGCACTGGAAGTCCGATGTGTCGAGTGCACGATTTCCCAAGAAACGGATAACCTTGAGCACCAATTGTATAATGTAATCTGTAGCAGTCATTGCAACCACATTTCCTTCTTGTCATAATTTGCATTGTGGATTCTATGAGTGCAGACCTATCATTCAAGATGCTTTGTGAATGTGTGAACACTGCAGATAATTTTTGTTATATTTATGGACAAATTACTTTGCTATCACAAAGGCAACCCATTACACCAATGATAAAGAAAGTTTAGCCTTTATTTTGGTTGTGATATCAGTGACCAGGACTGGTACTGGGCCCCACACATATCCTGTCAATCCTGTGCAATGAATCTGCACCTAGCTGGTTGAACTGAAAAGGACGATAGATGCATTTTGCAGTTCCCATGGTGTGGAGGGAACTGACAAACCATTTTAATGATTGTTACTTTTGCACTACTCCTCCAACTGGACATGGTATTTCTAAGAAGAAAATGTGGCATTTGACCTACCCGAATATTCCCTCCGCTACGTGTGCAGTGCCTCACGGGGAAAGGACTTCCTGTTCTGGACCCACGAGATTCTTATACTCTGGATGATGAAGAAGAAAGTAAGGCTAGTGAGCATCAGTCATCTGTAAAAGCATCTTACATTAAGAGATCTTGATTTCATGCCTATTGAAAAGTTAAAGAGCCACATAAAATTACCCAGAGTGAATTGCATGATCTAGTGAGAGATCTGGAATTGCCAAAAAGTGAAGCAGAGCTACTGGGTTCCAGACTGCAGCAATTGAATCTTTTAGAAGAGAATGTGCCTGTGTTTCATGCTTGGCAAAAAGAACTACTTCCATTTTTAAAATAACAGATAACCTCATTGCTTGCATTGATATGGTGGGTCTAATGGCAGCACTACAAATCAATTACTAAGACGATAATTGGGAGCTGTTCATTGATTAGTCAAAGCTGGGCTTTAAAGCTGTGCTGCTCCATAACGGTTATGCTTTACTATCTGTTCCTCTTAGGTATGCAGTCCACATGAAAGAAACGTACAACAACGTGAAACAACTATTACACATAATCAACTATGACAAATATCAGTAGCAGATTTGTGCGGTGACCTCAAGGTCATTGCCATCTTGATGGGGCTACAGCAAGGTTGCACAAAGCTTGGCTGTTTCTTATATCTCTGAGATGCCTGTGACAGGACTTCCCACTATACGAAAAAAGATTGGCTCCCATGAAAATCACTTGAATTGGGGAAAAATAATGTACTTAACAAACCACTTGTAGAATCCAGCAAGATCTTGCTCGCTCCTCTCCAAATCAAACTTGGACTAATGAAGAATTTTGTAAAGACCACAGACCAAATGGTGCAAGATTTTTGTACCAGTGATAAATTTCCAAGATTTACTGAGGCCAAAATCAAGGAAGATGTATTTTTCTGTCCACAGATATGTCAGCTCTTCCTATAATAGGCATTTTGATTATTATATCCTCACAGGTGATGAAAAGTGAGCTTGGACTGCTTTCCAGCAAGTGGCCACAAACTTTCTAGTAAACAATAAGGCTGATAATTACCAGGAGCTTGTAGAAAACCTCTTGCAGTGCTACAAGAGACTAGGGTGCAACATGTCATTGAAATTTTATTTTTTTACAGTCTCATCTGGATTTCTTTCTGGCTAACTGCGGTGCTGTCCGTGACAAGCACAGGCAGCGATTTTATCAGGACATTGCTACCTTCGAAAAAAGGTATCAAGGAAAATGGAATGTAGCAATGCTAGCAGATTATTGTTGGACCTTTGTGAGAGATGCTCCAAAAACTCGCTACAAATGACAGGTGAAGTGGCGTTGCTGTGAATCATTTCCTCTACAAGGATTATCATATTACGATCATTGCATATGCAAAAGTGTAAAACTTGTTTTCATAGATATTTAAAAAACTAGAGCTAATCTGGTGTTTTGATGACCATTTTCATATTCAGCAACCCAAACAACTTAAAACTAACCTGGTTGAATATCAAATAAACACAAAAAGTCAAAATTTGTTGTCTGGTGTTATCCGAGTGTACTTTTTCGTGACACTCGCGGTAAACCAATTTAACTTGATAAAACACCTCTAAGGAGCAGTGGTGATGCCAGCAGGTTAGAACTCAAGGGGAGGGGGTAAGCATGAATAAAATGCTTTGCCATAGTAATAAAAAGCTTTCAGGTGTGTACTGTACATAGTATTTATTAAATGTATGTAACCCAGGGAAACATGGATATGGAATCTCCATGGCAAGTTATTATTTCTTCATAATTTTAGAGTGGTCTTTTTTTTCTTTTTTTTTTTTTTTTTTTTTTGCTCTCACGAGGCTGTTTATGAACTTTAGTTTGTAATCTGACAAAGAATATATATATATATATTTCAGTAAATTTAACAAAACACAAAACAATCATTTTATATAACAAAACTTCTGTTAATTCAAAAAAATTTCATACATTAATCCAAGTTCTTTAAAATCTTAGATGGTTGTACTCATCATGTGCTCTAACTGCTTAAATATTTGGGGGCGGGAACTAAAGGGTAGACTCAAAGAAAAGTTGGTGGGTCCACCAGCAGCATCATGTCTTCTAAGAAGAAATACAGCCACCCTAGTACTTTTTTATTTATTTTTTATTAGTTTAACGACCATCGTGAGCAACTTAAGATAGGCTATAAGGAGTCATCCATCCCTGATTTAGGACCACTGGCTACAGGGAAGAGAGAGAACCAGCGCCGCAAGACAAACACAACATTCATGCATCACCGGGTTTCGAACCAGGACCCGTCTCGGACAAATGACACTAGGTAGCTTGTTCATGAACACTGCAATTCCATTTCTCTCTCTCTCTCTAACACATAACCATGAATTAGGCTTAAAAACTACGAATCATTTATATGGTTTCACATGCCTTTAGAGTGCCAGATCCATGAAGTTAGCACTCAGCTAAAAACATGGAGTGCATGTACCTAGGCAACTGTTTTCATATGCACCACAATTTGATCAGCTTACAGGAATTCCCATACTACCCACAGAAGAATAAGAAAAAAAAATTTAATGGCACACAAGAGCTTAGTTAAGTGGGTCACCAGAACACTGCAGTGTTTGCTCTATGCGGTTAAATGAATGAAAATTATGATGTACGTATGATGAAACTGCTAGTTTCCCCCTTAACATTCATTTTCACAGTTCAACAATATTTACTGAACGAATTTAAATATTTATTATACAGATTACGTATCTACTTTATGTTTATGAAGCAACTGTCAAAATCTTGTAAATCACTACCACACATTTTCCCCGGTTATATAGAATAGCTGATATCGACACGTTGGACATTTGATTAGTATTCTAACATATGGCGCAAATTAATGCTGATGTAAAACATTTCCTGAGTTACGGTGAACAATTCTTGTTCTTTCTGGCGCATGGTAAATCGAACACAAACAATGGAACATTAATATTTAGCAGTTTACCTGCCGATACAGGATTTTTGGCTGACCTGATTTTGAAGTCTGTTCATGACGCTGATTAATATCTTCATGGAAAAAAACAACCAAGTATTCACTGAAGAATGGAAATTACTTACCCTGATGCTCTGGTACGTTTAAATAATCCTTAAAATGCTTCACAAGTTGGTGGTCTGTAACACGACCGCCCAAATCTTCAATAAACTTTTGAACATCTCCCTCCGTTATGTTACACTCCGCCGCCATGTTTGTTGTGGATGCTTTACTTCCGCTTCCGCTGGTTGCCGTGGTATTTAACGGCTCAGTGGCATGGGACGACCAACGATTGTATCTGTGAGAGTGGTTTCTTCCTCACAGTTATGATCTTCAGCGCTCCATCTTTCTCTTTAGAGTAAAGAAGCACAAAACGGCAGCGAAATAAATATTTTAAATTGATGGAAACATCAATTTTGTTGTTGATGCTTTCTTTTAATATTATGACGCACATAAAAAAAAACAAAAAATGGTTTGTCAGCAAACACGCAGAAAGCTAGGTTACAAAAGATGGTAGACAGTAATTACAGAGGGTAAGTCGAAAGTTTTGTGATATTTGCATAAACGCTTGTGCTGCGGCGGGTATGTCACTTGTTTAAACTAGTTCAAGTCGCGAACTGCAGTCAGTCGAAAGGGATATAAAGTGGTAGTCGTTGCTGTGAAAAGCATTGCATGTCGTCGTCCTGTCTGTGGTTGGGACGTCTAAAAGGTGAACAGCCACAACCAGCTAATTAGAAACTTTTGTTTTACGAGTTTGAACTCGGCCATAACGCTGCTCAAGCAACACGAAGCATTTGTCATGCGAAGTACTTCCGTGGACCACAGCACCGCAATCAGATGGTTCAAGAAATTTCGCTCAGGTGACAGAAACCTCAACGATCAGCCAAGGTCAGATAGGCCACGAACCGTGGATTCGGAGGCCTCCATGCCGTAGAGCAGACACGCAGAAAGCTAGGTTACAAAAGATGATGGTAGACAGTAATTACAGAGGGTGAATCCGACAACCAGCACTCGGAGATTATCAGACGAGCTGGGCATATCACAGACCACCGTGGTTCGTCACCTTCAGGACCTCGACAAAGTCTACAGGAGCTGCCGCATGTCCATCGCGAACTGACGCCAGCTGAAGCAAACCACCAAGTGGAAGTGTGCACGAAACTCCTAGAAAAACCCGTGCGATGTACGTTTCGTCAAGAGAATTGTTACATGCGATGAAAAGTGGGTCTATTTCCGTAATCCTAACACACAACGGCAGTGTTTGAGCCCGGGCCAGTTTCCTGAACCTGTAGCCAAACGTGGGAGCATGCTTCGATCACAAGGTGATGCTCTGCGTCTGGTGGAATTTCGACGGGAGATTCCATTACGAATTTGTTCCAGACAGTCGGACCATCAACGCCAACCTCTACTCTGAACAGCTGGAGCGGATGTATGCCGTTTTGGAAGAGAAGTTCCTGGCATTGGTGAACAGAAAGCGCGCTCTTCTACAGCAGGAAAACGCTCGTCTTATACCGCGCGAACAACGCTGGCAAAACTCCGGGAATTTGAGTGCATCGAACTGATGCGACACCCAGCATATAGTCCGGATCTTTCCCCGTCGGATTATTACTTGTTCCGGTCCATGGCCCACTTCCTTCGCAGGTGGCACTTCAACAACCAGGAGGAGGTGACAGCTGGGGTGATGGAATTCTTCGCCTCGAAGGAAAAGAACTAATACCGCCGCGGAATTGAAGAACTAGCAGACAGATGGCTAAAGACGGTGCAACACGATGGCCTATACTTTGAATGCTAGTCAGCTTTCGTCATAATGGTACGTATGAAGACATAAAGTGATCCAAATATTGCAAAACTTTCGACTCACCCTCTGTAGAATCGAAGAACTGGCAGACAGATGGCTAAAGACGGTGCAGCACGATGGCCTATACTTTGAATGCTAGTCAGTTTTCGTCGTAAAGGTGCGTATGAAGACACAAAGTGATCCAAATATTGCAAAACTTTCGACTCACCCTCTGTAGAATCGAAGAACTGGCAGACAGATGGCTAAAGACGGAGCAACACGATGGCCTATACTTTGAATGCTAGTCAGCTTTCGTCGTAAAGGTACGTATGAAGACATAAAGTGATTCAAATATTGCAAAACTTTCTACTCACCCTCTGTAGAATCGAAGAACTGGCAGACAGATGGCTAAAGACGGTGCAACACGATGGCCTATACTTTGAATGCTAGTCAGCTTTCGTCGTAAAGGTACGTATGAAGACATAAAGTGATCCAAATATTGCCAAACTTTCGACTCACCCTCTGCAATATGACTTCGCAGTTAGATTAAATAAAAAAATAAAAAAACATATCATGGTAGCACTTAAAATCTGTTAGTTCTTGTATAATCAGGTGCATGCAAATAACGACCACCGTGAGCAACTCGGTGGGCTGTAAGCAGTCACTCGTTCCCATTTTGGTGCCACTGGTTCCAGGGAAGGGAGAGAAACGAATGCCTTGAGACAAGCACATCATCCATGACTCGCCGGGATTCGAACTCGAACACATCTCGCACGAATAGTCAGAAGCTAGCTCTTAAATCACTGCTCCACTGGGGCAAAGACTGTTAGTTTCAAAGAACTAAAATCATAACTTCACCGAAATGAAGTTACGATATTCGCAGATCCAATACTTTTTGAAAGCATCATCCATTTCAGTTTCAGTTCGGAGTTTAAGCACAGCTGTCAGATTCAAACTGAGTATAAATAAGGGAATATAATGAATGCAAAATCAATCTTAATGGTAGTGTTTGACCAGTTAGTGAGTTTGTGTATCTATAAAGCACTCGCCAGGCAGAGAATTAGACGGAGAAATCAGTAGGTGAGTGAATTCAGCTCTGAAAGTCATACTGTATGTAATGTGAAGCAAAATTTTGTTAATAGGATAGGAACCCGGGCCTGATTTCTGCACGTGCACAGGGCCTCAGAATTTGGAGGGGCCTCCAAACTACCTTAGCAATAATATAAATTTTCAGAACCAAAATATATTTTTCGTTATAGCACGAAATTACTATATGATTTGGTTTCAAAATTTCGGATGAGATTTTGGAAACCAAATTATTACTATTTCATACACTGGCGTGCAAAAATTAAGGACGAGACGGTTTTTCGAATGTAACGTCGGGCAGAAGTGTTCCACATCGACTCAAATCATACCATACGATCCCCAAGATGTAAGAATATAGGACAAGTGAGCAAAACCCTCCAAACAAGGAATCCAAAGGATACAAAGGCACTTTATTGAAAAGGTAGCTTCGAGCACAACTGGACAGAAGACAGAAACGTCCATGTGACAGGCGGCTGCCAATCCAGTCTTTAGTAGGGGATATAATCACCACTGACTGCGTTGCAGGACTTACAACGTCTGTCCAGGCTGAGGACGAGGTTGTCAAGGAGCTGTTGTCATCGCGGCCCATTCCTTTTGTAGCGCCAATCGCAGCTGCAGAATCGTTGCTGGCGGCTGGTGACGTGCTGCCAAGCGTCTCCCGAGAGGGTCCCACACGTGTTCGATTGGATTTAGGTCCGAGGACCTTGCGGGCCAGTCCATGCGTTGAATATCTTCACTCTCCAACAGCTCTGCGACAGCCACTGTACGATGAGGTGTATCGTTGTCGTCCATGAAGAGGAACTCCGGACCCACAGCACCTCTAAACAGATGCACGTGAGGCAGGAGAACCTCGGTACAATAGGATTTTCTGCCCTGGTTGGATAAAAAAAATGTGAAAAGGAAAAGGCTTAATTGTGAGCCTGACTTAAGATTGCACCTGATGTAACCAAACTGGTCAAAGATTGCTAGCACCATCATTCTTCGCATTGAAATGGAGAATAAAAAATGTATTCATTTATTTACTTTCTTGAAAGTGCTGATACCATTTTAATTCTAAAAATAATTATGCTGTTTTTCTTTCTTATGCCTTAATAAATAATCTTAAACAGTTCCATGAAGTTATATATTTTTAATTCACTTATTAATTTTTCTTCATCATCTTGAATTATTTTTTATTGACGCCTTTATATTGAAAGATGTGGTTTGGTGTTGATTCTTTTGCATTAGTAACATTCTGTACAGACTTTTGTGCCATCAAGTATTTTCATCGATTTGAGATGCCTAGTTCTAAATCTTGACAATGTAGCTTGTTCTTTCATATTCAATGTTGTGTTCATTGATTTGCCATGTTCTTTTGTGTTTTTAAATATAATAAAAAACAGTTCTTTTTTATTAATTTATTTTCAACGTTTTATAATTAAATAACTTTAATATCAAGTTTTTATGATGAAAATGCATTTTAATGAGTTGTTAAATCATTATTCCTACATTTTGGTACTTGAATGGAAGAGGTGCCGAGTAGGTGGTCCGTGTTAGGTTGACAGTCTACACCTATAGTGACCCGTGCGTGGTAAAGGAAAGTTTGAGAACCACTGCCCTAAGCAATATGACTGGAAATTACTCTTTAAACATTCGTTCAATCTTTTCTAATGCATTGATTACCACTTCTGTCGATAGGAAATTCAATTTAGTTCACTTCATCAAATCATGCTTGCACCATTCATGTCTCACTGGCGATTTTCCATCGGAAGTTACTGAAAATACATTACATTCAACAAAGCAGACTCATTGCTTTTCATGATCAGTCAAAATCTCTTTCCTTTCCGCTCTCAGCTTCCTCTGTTTCGGAAACTTTATTTATTTATTTATTTTTCTGCTCTCTCTCTCTCTCTCTCTCTCTCTCTCTCTGGAGCTAGAACAGAACATTTAATCTTCAAATTCACAACAAATGAATTTTAATTTTCATAATTTTTACGAAAATCTGTGTATTTATTGCTCTAATTTCTCAAAAATAAATACATTAATTATTTACTATCCCAGCTTTTTAAAAAAGAAAAGTTTGGGGTGGAGGCTTTGTCCCAGTCGTCTTGTCTTTGGCTGGAGCTATTACTGCAACAGTAGCGTACTGATAGGATCGCCCCTCGCATTGCGAAGGTGTCTCATGGCTAAGAGGACCTCAGCAAAAAAAAAAAAAAAATTACCAAATATGTAGATTGCCGAAACTTTCCATGAAATTGGTTAAAGAACTAACCAGGACTTTTTCACAGCATTTCCGAATGAAATATTAACAAGAAAGATGACACCGAACATTCGGTTGTAACGAGCAAGTCTTTTGAATCTCTTCTGATGCGAATTGGATATATCAAAGTTATTCAAAGTCAATGCAACCGGTTAGAAAAAATTCAACCGGATTTCTGCTATCCATAAAACATCCAAAAATAGAAGCAGCTACTTACATCAGCGGCAAAAAAGTATGTAACGAAAATGAACAAATGGCGCACAAAAAGCTTTTTTTTTATTGGAGGTTTAACGACCACCGTGAGCAACTCAATGGGCTATAAGCAGTCGCTCGTCCCTAATTTAGGGTCACTGGTTCCAGGGAAGGGAGAGAGCCAGTGCCGTAAGACAAACACAACATCCATGCCTGACCGGGATTCGAACCCGGACCCCTTACGGACGAATGATCAGAGGCCAGCGCGTTAGACCACTGCGCCACCGGGGCGGCACAAAAAGCTTCTCATGGCAGAAGGAAGGTATCAGAAACAAAATGATTTTCAAATCGAAAAGTTAAAAGGAAATGTATTGAAGGAACCACGATATAATTCTAAGCCTTCTAGAGGAAGAATTTCGCATAATGGAAAAGTTGAAAACAGGCAAAAAATATTCTTCATGGGAAAGGCTATGCTAAGGAAAAAGAACTTTCCGAATACGTCTCTCGGAAGCACAGATAGCGAAAAAAAGGCTTCGACCTTTACGCCCTCTAGCATCTTTATTGTAGCGAACGGCACACAGTAAAAAAGAAATTTCTCAATAGAGTTTTAGAAGCGGAGATACAGCTGCAAACAAAAGTACAAAAACACCGCCTAGCGATAGAACTGTGAAACTATAAAGCTCCTCAAATACTAACCTAAAGTGTTCCACAAGGTAAATGGCATCCAGTGTTGAAAGAAACAAATTTAAATTACATATGTAAAAGCAGAGATATAAAACCTGATTAAACATTGGCGCCCTTAGCGGCGAAATTATGCATTATTTTGGGAAGAAAATACACACAAATAATTTCCTACTTAGTAGTACCTGACTGAAAAAGGATTTTTCAATCGGATTTTCGGTCCCGCAGATATCGCAGTGAACGTAAAAGTGAACTCACGCCCTCTAGTGGCAAACTTATGTGCTAAGAAAAAATATTACATCATATGAGGAATATTTCGCAGTGGAAACTCTCTCCAACAAAGACATACAGGACTCTTAGAAGCAGAGACGTCTACAAAAATATTATATACATTTACGCCCCCTGGTGGGAAAACTATGCATTGCTTTAAGAAGATAGTATTCTTAAACGGTTTTCCGAGGTGAGCGGTATCGGCTCACGAAACATTTTATTTTTTAAAAGAATTTCAGAATTTTTATTACATGTAGTTGCAGAAATATCGTGTCCACTGAAGTACGAAAAAACCGATAACGTATGCATGATCATTTTTACAAAAGACGTTCTAAACAAACAATAAAAATAAAAAAGGCAGTTTTCGGTAGTGCTTTTTCTTTTTCCAGTAAATAAGCAAAATCTTTTGAAACCGTTTCGGGGTTTTAAAGTTTATAAAAACTAGATGATGAAAAGCAGCGATTACAGAGCCCTTAAAGCCCCTTTTCTCAGAAATGGCACTACGTAGTTCCTATACATATACACTCAATGGACAGAACATTAGAGATAAACGTGTCGGTCCTCCTCTAGCGCGAATAACAGCCTGTACACGCCGAGGCATCGACTCCACCAGAGGCCGGAGGGTTGGAGGTGATGCCAGCCATGCCTATTGCAGCATTGTCCACCACTCTGCAGAAAACGTCGGCCCAGGATCCATGGATCTGATGTTCCACTCCACGCCAACCCAGAGAGCTTCCACAGGATTAAAATCCAGGAACCTTGGGAGCCACAGGATGGTTCCAAACCGAGATGAGTGTTCTTCGATCCATGTCCGGGTGGTTGAGATCCGGTGGGGTGACGAGTTGTCTGCTGAAACAGACACTCGGTCCCAGAATACGCGAAGGCCATGAAAGCAAGTAGAAGATCAGCTAGCACATGCTGGTAGCGCGAAGCAGTTAAGGTCATCTCCAGACACACTAAGAGACCTAATGTGTACCACGAGAATGCACACAAAACCCCATCACAGAGCAACCACAGCCTTGAACAAAGCAGACCTGGCACGGCAAGACCCTGGCCTCATGCTCTCGATGCCACACTCGCACCCTTCCGTCATCTCGGTACAGCTGGAAACGGGATTCATCTGACCACACGACGCGGCGCCATTCTGCAGAGGTCCAGTTTCAGTGTGTCCGGCACAAGGTGTAGCTTAATGTCCGATGACGAGCAGTCAACAGTGGCACAAGAGCAGGACGTCAGATCCCGTTGCCCAGGGTGTTCAGCGTCTGAGGTACCGTTTACTGCTCACTGCCGCTGCTTGGGCCTCCGACATTTAACATGGATGTGATTTGCTTCGAAGTTATCAAGTAGTCGGTGTGTACGAGCCTGGATAGTCTAAGTTTACCCCGGTAATTAATTGGCCTGTGGTCGTCCACCGCTTGTTCTCTCGGCGCTAGTACGTCTGTCTATGGTATACTTGTAGTACACCGGGAACCCCAAGCTTCTTACCACTTGGTCTGTACGAACCTGAATAGTCTAAGTTTACCCCGGTAATTAATTGGCCTGTGGTCGTCCACCGCTTGTTCTCTCGGCGCTAGTACGTCTGTCTATGATATACTTGTAGTACACCGGGAACCCCAAGCTTCTTACCACTTGGTCTGTACGAACCTGAATAGTCTAAGTTTACCCCGGTAATTAATTGGCCTGTGGTCGTCCACCGCTTGTTCTCTCGGCGCTAGTACGTCTGTCTATGATATACTTGTAGTACACCGGGAACCCCAAGCTTCTTACCACTTGGTCTGTACGAACCTGAATAGTCTAAGTTTACCCCGGTAATTAATTGGCCTGTGGTCGTCCACCGCTTGTTCTCTCGGCGCTAGTACGTCTGTCTATGGTATACTTGTAGTACACCGGGAACCCCAAGCTTCTTACCACTTGGTCTGTACGAACCTGAATAGTCTAAGTTTACCCCGGTAATTAATTGGCCTGTGGTCGTCCACCGCTTGTTCTCTCGGCGCTAGTACGTCTGTCTATGGTATACTTGTAGTACACCGGGAACCCCAAGCTTCTTACCACTTGGTCTGTACGAACCTGAATAGTCTAAGTTTACCCCGGTAATTAATTGGCCTGTGGTCGTCCACCGCTTGTTCTCTCGGCGCTAGTACGTCTGTCTATGGTATACTTGTAGTACACCGGGAACCCCAAGCTTCTTACCACTTGGTCTGTACGAACCTGAATAGTCTAAGTTTACCCCGGTAATTAATTGGCCTGTGGTCATCCACCGCTTGTTCTCTCGGCGCTAGTACGTCTGTCTATGGTATACTTGTAGTACACCGGGAACCCCAAGCTTCTTACCACTTGGTCTGTACGAACCTGAATAGTCTAAGTTTGCCCCGGTAATTAATTGGCCTGTGGTCGTCCACTGCTTGTTCTCTCGGTGCTAGTACGTCTGTCTATGGTATACTTGTAGTACACCGGGAACCCCAAGCTTCTTACCACTTGGTCTGTACGAACCTGAATAGTCTAAGTTTACCCCGGTAATTAATTGGCCTGTGGTCGTCCACCGCTTGTTCTCTCGGCGCTAGTACGTCTGTCTATGGTATAATTGTAGTACACCGAGAACCCCAAGCTTCTTACCACTTGGTCTGTACGAACCTGAATAGTCTACGTCGACCCCGGTCATCAGTGGCGAGTGGTCGGCCACCGCTTGCTCTCTGTGCGCTGGTACGTCCGTCGATTGTATACTCACAGTACACCGTAAACTCTAAGCTTCTTACCACTGGGTCTGTATAAGGCTGGATAGTCTACGTCGACCCCGGTCATCAATGGCGTGTGGTTGTCTACCGCTTGTTCTCTGGGCACTGGTGCTTCCGTCGATGGTAAACTCGCTGTACACCGGGAACGCTAAGCTTCTTACCACTTGGTCTGTACGAGCCTGGATAGTCTACTTCGACCACGGCCAACAATGCCGTGTGGTCTACCACCGCTTGTTCTCTGGGCGCTGGTACGTCCGTCAATGGTTTACTCGCAGAACACCGGGAACGCTAAGCTTCTTTCTACTTTGTCTGTACGAGCCTGGATAGTCTAAGTCGTCCCCGGTCATCAATGGCTTGTGGTCGGCCACCACTTGCTCTCTGGGCGCTGGTACGACCGTCGATGGCATACTCGCAGTACACCGGGAACCCTAAGCTTCTTACCACTTGGTCTGTACGAGCCTGGATAGTCCAAGTCGACACCGGTCATCATTGGCGTTTGGTCGGCCACAGCTTGTTCTCTGGGCGCTGCTACGTCCGTCGATGGTATACTCGCAGTGCACCGGGAACCCTAAGCTTCTTACCACTTGGTCTGTACGAGCCTGGATAGTCTACGTCGACCCCGGTCATCAATGGAGTGTGGTCGACTACCGCTTGTTCTCTGGGCGCTGGTTCCTCCGTCGATGGTATACTCGCAGTACACCGGGAACGCTAAGCATCTTCCACTTGGTCTGTACGAGCCTGGATAGTCTACGTCGACCCCGGTCATCATTGGCGTGTGGTAGGCCACAGCTTGCTCTCTGGGCGCTGGTACGACCGTCGATGGTATACTCGCAGTACACCGGGAATCCTAAGCTTCTTACCACTTGGTCTGTACGAGCCTGGATAGTCTAAGTCGACACCGGTCATCATTGGCGTTTGGTCGGCCACAGCTTGTTCTCTGGGCGCTGCTACGTCCGTCGATGGTATACTCGCAGTGCACCGGGAACCCTAAGCTTCTTACCACTTGGTCTGTACGAGCCTGGATAGTCTAAGTCGACCCCGGCCGTCATTGGCGTTTGGTCGGCCACGGCTTGTTCTCTGGGCGCTGCTACGTCCGTCGATGGTATACTCGCAGTACACCGGGAACCCTAAGCTTCTTACCACTTGGTCTGTACGAGCCTGGACAGTCTAAGTCGATCCCGGTCATCATTGGCGTGTGGTCGGCCACAGCTTGCTCTCTGGGCGCTGGTACGACGGTCGATGGTATGCTCGCAGTACACCGGGAACGCTAAGTTTCTTATCACTTGGTCGGTACGAGCCTACGTCGTCTGCGTCGTCCCCGGTCATCAATGGCGTGTGGTCGGCCACCGCTTGTTCTCTGGGCGCTGGTACGTCCGTCGATGGTATACTCGCAGTGCACCGGGAACCCTAAGCTTCTTACCACTTGGTCTGTACGAGCCTGGATGGTCTTCGTCGTCCCCGGTCATCAATGACGTGTGGTCGGCCACCGCTTGCTCTCTGGGCGCTGGTACGTCCGTCGATGGTATACTCGCAGTACACCGGGAACGCTAAGCTCCTTACCACTTGGTCTGTACGAGCCTGGATAGCCTACGTCGACCCCGGTCATCAATGGCGTGTGGTCGGCCACCGCTTGTTCTCTGAACGCTGGTACGTTAGTCGATGGTATACTCGCAGTACACCGGGAACCCTAAGCTTCTTATAACTTCGTCTGGACGAGCCTGGATAGTCTACGTCGACCCCGGTCATCATTGGCGTGTGGTCGGCCACCGCTTGTTCTCTGGGAGCTGCTACGTCCGTCGATGGTATACTCGCAGTACACCGGGAACCCTAAGCTTCTTACCACTTGGTCTGTACGAGCCTACGTCGTATACGTCGTCCCCGGTCATCAATGGCCTGTGGTCGGCCACCGCTTGTACTCTGGGCGCTGGTACGTCCGTCGATGGTATACTCGCAGTACACCGGGAACCCTAAGCTTCTTACCACTTGGTCTGTACAAGCCTGCATAGTCTACGTCGATCCCCGGTCAACAATGGCGTGCGGTTGGCCACCGCTTGGCCTCTGTGCGCTGGTACCTCCGTCGATGGTATACTCGCAGTACACCCGGAACGCTAAGCTTCTTACCACTTGGTCTGTACGAGCCTGGATGGTCTACGTCGTCCCCGGTCAGCAATGGCGTGTGGTCGGTCATCGCTTGCTCTCTGGGCGCTGGTACGTCGATCGATGATAGTCTCGCAGTACAGCTTCTTACCACTGGGTCTGTATGAGTCTGGATACTATATTGACAATAGTCACTGGACTCCTAGAAGAGAAACACAACATAGTATTTATTGACATACGGTGTCGGTCCACCTTTGGCCTTAATGCATGCACTGACCCTTCGAGACATACTTTCGACAAGGTTTTGGAGTACAGCGATAGGTATGCGCTTCCATTTAGTACATAATGCTACCGCTAACTGTTGCTTAGTAGTAGGCCTTAGTTCCAAACTTCTTATGCGGCGCTCTAATTTATCCCGTAGGTGCTCTATGGGATTAAGATCTGGGCTCTGCTCTGGCCATTCTACACACAATACGGAATTATCATTAAACCACGCTGAAACAGTCCTTTCTTTATGGCTCGGTGCATTATCCAGCTGGTACGGACAAGGCTCGGCTGCGTAGTATTGCCACAGAGTTGGTACGGCGTAATTGTCCAGAATATCGAGGTAGACGTGCTGGTTAACAGGTTTGTCCCCGATAACCAATGGGCCGGGATCATACCACGAAAAACACCCTCACACGAGTACACTGCCAGCTCCAAATTTGACCGTAGGAACAGTACACTGTGGTAAATAGCGTTTCCCCGGCTGCCGCCATACCCACACACGGCCATCAGACTGATGGATCTTGTATCTGGATTCGTCAGTCCATAGGACCCGTTTCCATTGACGTGAGGTCCACGATAAATGTTCTTTACACCATGTTAAACGACGAGTGGCATTCCGAGTGGAGAAGAAAGGCTTATGAGTAGCCGCACGGCCACAGTAACCCATTTAAAGTTCTCTGCGAATAGTACGTATACATACCGAGTTTCCAGCATTTTTACTCACCTGTACACTGGGGTCTTGTGCAGTACTCCGTCGATTAACTGTAACGACTCTCCTGAGGTTTCGACGTCCTCTATCACTGATTTTCTTTGGTCTGCCCGTACGTTTTGGTGCTTCAGGCACGCCATGTGTCTTCCACTTATTCAGTACATCCGCACCAGTTGACTTGGGTATGTTTAAACGCCTCTCGGTTTCTCTCATGGACAACCCACTAATATAACACCCAACAATCTTTTTTTCTCAAAGTCAGTTCTCTACCGCCGCGACATTCTCACCTAACCTCACAGTGCGATATGATCGCGGTCAGATGCAGGCTTATTTTTATACCGTTTGCAGCTGCGTACCACGCATCTTAACAATGCAGCGGATCCGTTCATTTGCTTTTGAAAGGGTGCCCGGTGACTTTCGTTAATATAGTGTACAAACACACACACACACGCGCGCGAATTCAGTAGACAAAATATTAGAGATAGGAGTGATGGACAGTTGAGAGTGATGAACGAATCAAGGAATGATTTATATATACATAAAATATCATCATCAACCATTATCAATCCACTGCTGGATGAAGGACTCCCCAAATTTCTTTCACAATTGCCTGTCTCGGGCCTGTCTCCTCCATGTCACTCCAGCATACTTTCGAATTTCATCCTTCCATCTCCCATGGGGTCTTCTTCAGGGACTTTTCCTGTCCGTCGGAATCCAGTCTAAAATTTCGGTTGTACATCGGTGGTCAGTTCTTCTGGCAACATGTCCAGTCCATTGTCATTTCAGTGATTTCACTCTGGTCATGATGTCTTCCACTCCTGTCATTTTTCATATCCACAAGTTCCTCTTCTTATCTTTCCTGGCATGCATCTCCCCATGGCTCTTTGAGTTGTCTGCAGTCTTTTTATGTTTTTTCTATAGTTAAAGTCCATGTCTCTGCTCCATACGTAAGCAATGGCAGGATGCATTCATTAAACACTTTTCTTTTGAGACATAATGGCATACTGCTCTTAAACATTGTATTGTTTCTTCCAAAAGCTCTCCATCCAAGTTTTATACGCCAATTAATTTCTTCATCAATGTGACCCTCATTTGATATCTGCTGCCCAAGATAAATGTAGGTAGCGGTTGTCTGAAGCTTTTCTTCATCAATCGATAAATCTTCGTTTCTTGTAAAAGCATTGTACATCACTTTTGTCTTCTGAAAGTTCATTTTTAATCCCATTTCTTTACTCTTGTCAGCAAGTTCTTGGATCATACTCTGCAGCTCTGAAGGGATAGTTGCAAAGATGACTACATCATCAGCAAAACGAAAGTGAGTTAAGTAATCTCCATTAATCTTTATACCTTTGTTTTCTCAGTTCAAAGATTGAAAGACATTTTGCAATTGGCGTTAAAGAGCTTGGGGAATATGGTGTCACTTTGTCTCATTCCCTTCCCAATTCTTATTTGTGCTGTATCGTCAAATATCCGAATCTTTGCACTTGCATTTTCATAGATGTTATTAATAATGCTAATGTATGCATCTTCAATACCGCAGGATTTCAAAGCCATTGCTACTGCTGATGGTTTCACGGAATCGAAGGCCTTTTCATAGTCAATAAAAATAAAAGTCATGCATAATGGGAGTTCATATTCTCTTGTTCTTTCAATTAGTTCTCTCAGGACATGGATATGATCTACAGTGCTGTAGCCACTCCTGAATCCAGTTTGTTCTCTTGGTTGGGCCATACATAATATATATATATCATCATCATCATCATTGCCAACCATTATCAATCCACTGCTGGATGAAGGTCTCCCCAAGTTTCCTCCACAACGGTCTGTCTTGTGCCAGTCTCCTCCATGTCACTCCCGCATACTTTCGAATTTCATCCACCCATCTTCCATGTGGTCTTCTTCTGGGTCTTTTCCTGTCCCTTGGAATCCAATCTAAAATTTCGGCTGTCCATCGATGGTCTGTTCTTCTGGCAGTATGTCCAGCCCATTACCATTTCAGGGATTTATCTCTCATCGTGATGTCTTCCACTCTTGTCATTTTTCGGATCCACGAGTTCCTCTTCTTATCTCTCCTGGTTACACCAAGCATGCACCTCTCCATACTGCTTTGAGTTGTCTGCAGCCTTTGTATATCTCTTTTAGTTAAGGTCCGCGTCTCTGCACCATACGTAAGCACTGGAAGGATGCATTGATCAAACACTTTGCTTTTAAGACGTAATGGCATATTGCTCTTGAAAATTATGCTGTTTCTTCCAAAAGCTCTCCAGGCAAGTTTTGTACGCCGATTAATTTTTTCGTCAATGTGACCCTCACTTGATATCTGCTGTCCAAGATAAACGTACGTGTCTGTTATCTCCAGCTTTTCTCCATCAATCGATAAATCTTCATTTCTTGTAAAAGCATTGAACATCACTTTTGTCTTCTGAAAGTTCATTTTTAATCCCACTTCTTTACTCTTGTCAGCAAGTTCCTGGATCATACTCTGCAGTTCTGATAGGGTAGTTGGAAAAATGACTATGTCATCAGCCAAACAAAGGTGGGTTAGATAATCTCCATTAATTTTTATCCCTTTGTTTTGCCAGTTCAGTGATTGAAAGACATTTTCCAATGTGGCATTAAAGAGTTTCTGAGATATGGTGTCACCTTGTCTCACTCCCTTTCCAATTTTTATGACTGTTGTATTTTTAAACAGCCGAATCTTTGCACTTGCATTTTCAGAGATGTTATTAATAAAATTAATGTACGCATTTTCAATACCGCAGGATTTCAGAGCCATTGTAACTGCTGATGGTTTCACCGAATCAAAGGCTTTTTCATAATCGATAAAAGCCATGCACAATGGAAGTTCATATTCCCTCGCTCTTTCAATTAGTTCTCTCAGTACGTGGATATGATCTATTGTGCTGTAGCCACTCCTGAATCCAGCTTGTTCTCTCGGTTGAGCCATGTCCAGTGTTACCTTCAAGCGGTGTGAAAGAACTTTAGTGAAGATTTTATAAGCCACTGATAGGAGGCTGATAGGTCTGTAGTTCCTGAGATCCTCAATGTCACTTTTTTTATGTAGCAGGATCATTGTAGCGTTGTTCCAATCCTCAGGAATCTTCTCTTCATTAAGGCATCGAGTGAAAATTTGGGCGAGTACTGTTTCGATTTCGCCACTTGCTTCTTGTATGATGTCTACAGTAATTCCATCTTCCCCTGGAGCTTTTCCCCGCTTCATGTTTTTGATGGCATGTGCAATTTTGTTGGGAGGACTGGAAGATCTCTGGTACTGGTACCTTTCATGCTGTCTGGAGTACATGTATCATCCCTTTCATATACACTGGCGGAAAGTGAAAAAAGAACACCAAGAAGTTGACATCTGATACCAACGAAATTTATACAGCATAATAACGGAATACAGAGGATAACGTGGTCAAAACATTATGGCAAAATACAGCTGTATTTGCTGGTAAACTGAAAAATAACATTTCCATGTAACATGGTTAGTACGAGGTTGAACCGCTATGAACTGCGTCACACTGTGCAATTCTGGCATGGAGTCTGTCGTACAGATGCTGGATGTAGGTTTGGGGTATTGAGTTCCAAGCATCCTCAACCTGGACGCGTAAATCGGGGGTGGTCGTGGCTGGCCGTGGAGATCGGATAAGTCGTTGTCCCACAAAATCCCACACGTGCTCAATGGGGACAAATCCGGTGAACGTGCAGGCCATGGAAGTTGTCTCCCACCCTGAAGTGCATTTTGCGTTGCACGTGCAGTGTGTGGGCGTGCGTTATCTTGCTGGAAAACAACACGATGAACCGACCTTACAAATGGCACAACAATGGGCTGAATGACGTTGTTGATGTAGGAGGTGCTGTTTAACGTACCCGGTACAAACACTAGTTTTGTACGGGAGAGATAGCAGATCGCTCCACACACCAGAAGACCAGGTGTAGGCCCCGTGTGTCGCTGGCCGATGCAAGAAGGGTGGAGACGCTTCCCTGTGCGTCTGCGAACACGCATACGGCCATCGGAGGCTCATAAGCAGAATCTGCTTTCATCGCTGAACACGACAGATCGCCATTGCGTTCTCCAGTGCAGACGTTGGCGACACCACTGCAGCCGTTCCTGACGGTGGGCTGGAGTCAGAGGTAAAGGTGCCAGAGGCACACGTGCACGTAGTCCTGCATCCAGTAGACGGTTGCGGATTGTTCGCACAGTCATCTCAAATGCAACGGCAGCTCGGATTTGCGTCGCAGTGGATGTTCTGCTTGACAACGCCGCTCTTCTTATACGTCGATCGGTCCGCTCATCAGTCCGTCTGTGACTCCTGGTTCCACGTCTTCTCGTGTGGGAATGTTCCTCAGATCATCTACGCCACCATCGTACCACCACCAATACGTCCCGTCCAATTCGCTCCGCAATACGACGATACGACCACCCGGCCTCGCGGATTCCGACTAGACGACCTCGCTCAAAGTCCGATAACTGCTGAAATCGTACACGTCTTCCATGTCCAGGCATTGCAGCTTCTTCAGGGTCTTCGCACGTGTCCGTACGCCGACGACAGATTACATTCACTTCGCCGTACTCCTTAAATACCACCGACGATAATTTGCATATTATGCCGTGCTGTGGCGTAAAGGCTCACCGGTTGGTCCCGAAATTAACATCACACCTACGTAAACTCGACCCCATTAACATATGAAAAATTCATGATCGTCAGCCAATTCCTTCTTGGTGTTCTTTTCTCACTTTCCGCCAGTGTAATTTGGAGTAGAAATTATTCACTCTTGTCAAAATTTCGCCTCTATTTCTTGTTACAGAACCATCTTCTTTTCACAGTTCCATAATCTGTTTTCTTCCCTTACTGAGATGTCCCTTTGCTATCTTTAGGCTTTGGTTGTTTTCAATTGCTTTCCTCACTAGTTTACAGTTGAATTTCCTTACGTCTTCAGTCATGCTTTTTCGTACTGTCTTGCATAGCTCTCTATATATTCCACCTTGGAAGTCACATCTTTTTTAGTTGTCCTCATCTCTCTTCTTTTTTGCATCAACATTTTGGTTTTTCCTGATAATTTGTTCACATGCAACTTGTTCTTAGACCCAGGTAATTTTGTTGCTGTTTCCATAAGAGCTTTGGTTACTTTTCTGTTAACTTCAGAAATATCCACTTCTTCCGATGTTAGGCCTTCTGAAGCAGAGAATCTGTTCTTCAGTTCCAACTTCAAGGTATTATGGTGTTTTTTAAGGTTGGTTAATATATTTATATATATATATATACACTGCTGGCCACCCAAAATGCAGCACCAAGAAGGAAGCATCCGATTGGCATGAAATTCGCAGCATACGTCGCCCGCGAGAGGACATGCAAACAATTTGCATTGCAGGGCATATGCAAATCATATGCGCCCGGCACGCCACCGAGAAGTACTGTAAGAAGGGTGCTCAGAAAGCAGGGTGTAAGTAGTGGAAGTGTGTTGTGCTGCCGGAACTGTGCGTGTTAAGCTTCCTGATGCCTCGTCGTAGAATACGGCAGTCATTCCAGCACGTTTCGGAGTTCGACAGAGGTCGAATAGTGGCCTATCGCGACAGCAGTTTATTGTACCGAGACATTGGCGCCCGTATGGGACGACATCCAGCCACAGTGAGGCGAGTATGGAGTCGGTGGGTGCAGGAAAGACGGACCGACCAACGTGAGCGATTGACGAAGCCGCGGCATACCACCGAACTAGAGGACCGCCATGTTGTGCGGCGGGCATTGACGGCTTGCACCGCCACATCACGAACGTTAGCGCAGGAATTATGGTGTGCTGCGCAACAACCTGTGTCCGCACGTACCGTTCGACGCCGTCTGCAGGAGCGGGGACTTGTCGCACGGCGCCCATTGCTCCGAATACCATTGACGTTACACCGCCGGCGAGTGCGGTGGCAGTGGGCCGTTGAACGCCGCACCCGGCCTACGGAATGGCACGGCATTGTCTTCTCCGACGAATCCCGCTTCTGCCTGCAAAGCCACGATGGTCGGATCCGCGTGTAGTGGCACCGCGGCGGGAGACTGTATGACGCCTGCCTTATGCAACGCCATACCGGTCCGTCACCTGGAGTTATGGTTTGGGGCGCAATTGGATATGACACCCACACTCTTCAGGTACGCATCGCTGGTACACTCAACAGCCACCGCTACATCTCCGACTTTTTGGAGCCTGTAGTCCTCCCTTACCTGCAGGACTTGTCAGCGGCCACGTTTCTACAGGATAATGAGCGCCCGCACGTGGCACGCATCGTGCAACAATTCTTCACGGCCCACCAGGTGTCACTGCTGTCGTGGCCCGCCTGTTCTCCCGATATGTCGCCCATCGAACACGTCTGGTCGCTGATCGGCAACCGAGTGGCCCGGCAAGCACCACCCGCGGCTACGCCTGATGAACTGTGGCAACGTGTGGAAGCAGCCTGGACCAACATACCCCAAGCCCACATCCAAAGCCTCTTTCGTTCGATGCCGCGGCGTGTAGCGGCCGTTATGGCCAGCCATGGGGGCCACACGAACTATTGATGTCTGCGTGTTCCGCAAGTCACACGGACCTGTGAGCTGAATCGTTTCCTCTTTGTATCTATTGTTATGTGTCCAGTAAATCTGGCTTTGCTATCTCGTGTCCTTCTTGATGTGGCCGCTGCTGATCGAATTTGTTGTTCCACCCCACTCCACAGATACTCGATTGGATTGACGTCTGAGGAATTTTGAGGCCAGGACAACCTGGAAGTCTAGCCCATGTTCCACGGCCTATACTAGAAGAATTCGCACAGGGTGACATGGCCCTTTATCCTGCTAAAAGTAGATACTACTAAAGAGTGTGAAAGAAGACTCTACTAGTTGTACCAGGTCTGCAATGATGTTTAGGTAGATGGTAGAGATCATAGTTTCCTGCCCATGAATGACGACCAAGAGTTTCCCAGCAGAACATTGTCTAAAGCAGTGGTTCCCAAACTTTTTCGATTCTCGGCGCTGTTGCTGAATCCAAGTTTTCCCAAGGAGCCCTATGTCAAATTCCAACAAATAGAAACACATTACCAGCAGATCTTTAAACTCTTGTAAGTACACAATGCCAATGTGAAATTCTAACAAGTACACAATTCCAACAAGTAAACTTAGGTAAAAATAAATAAAACGCGTATTGAAGTTAAAAAATATATATATAATTGAAAAAATTCAACTACTTATAATTAGTGGGATGGATGAGTCTGTTGATCACCGCACATTTTCTCAAATCTTAGAATCAAACTGGACACAGCCACTCTCATTTCCTTCTCCACATTGATTTTCGCGCGATACTTAGCTTTTATCACAGCGACCGCCAGAAACGCAGCTTCGCACAGATAAGATGTCGCAAACGAAATTAAAATTCTCTGAGCTTTACCACTCAGAAGGGGATATTCATCTTTTACTGATATCCAAATTTTAGTTAACTCCCTGCTGCTAAATTTTGTTTTCAACGTATTGTCTCAATAAGATTCTCTTTTTCTGCTGCAGTAAATTTAGATGGAGCAGTGGCATGAAATGGATCTTGAATTCATACAAATTTATCGATATTATCATTTTGAAAATATTTCTCAAACCAGGTGATAAGATGTGATAAGTGTTCTTCAAAAATGGATTTCATGCATCGAGAGAAATCAACTCCATTGGAGGTCAAAAACTGTTGCAACAAGGGGAAACATTCTTTACCTCCGTCTTCATTCATTTTTCTTTTCTGTAGTTTTAGTTTTTCTATAAAAGCTGAAATTTTCTCCAGAGTGTAGCATGCACTCCGGAGAAAATTTCAGCTTTTAGAAAAAAATATTTGTGCGTGTTGCTTCCCTGCATGGAGAGATTCATTCATCTTTTCAAAAATATCATATAAATACGCTAGTTTTACCAAAAAAATCTTCATTAACAAAATTTTCGGTTACTTGTGGTCTTCCGTTTAAAAAAAAATTAAATTTCCTGTCGCAGTTCAAATGTACGAGACAAAACATTGCCATGCACGAGAGAGCCATCGCGAAGTGCTATAGTACAACAAAGACGTGTGCTCAGATACCATATCCTCACATAGTTTTTTGAAAAACCTAGCTTTCAAAGGCCGAGTTTTTATGAAGTTTACTACATTCACTACATATTCGAAGACCTGCTTCAATGTAGGACTCAGATATTTTGACGCTAGTGCTTCCCTGTGAATAACGCACTTGGTCCACAGTGCATCAGGGGTTTGCTTCGAATAAGTGCCTGCAATCCTCCATAACAGCCGGACATAGAACGAGCACCATCAGTACAGACACCAGCACACTTAGTCCACTCTAAATTATTTTTGGATATAAAATGATAAGGATCTCGAACAAGTCTTGAGCCTTAGCACTACCAGTGATACTTTTACAAAAAAGAAGGTATTCTACAATGTTATTACCATCTATTAACCGTACATAGCAAATCAAGTGAGCATCATTGTTATTATCTGTGGCCTCATCCAGCTGCAACCTAAATTCCTTGCGTTTCATTTTTTCAATTAATTGATCATTGAGGTCCTCCGCTATGTGCTGTATTCTGCGACTGATGGTGTTATTGGACAAAGGCACATTTGAAAGCAGCTTCCCAGCAGACTCACCGATCATAATGTTCACCATATCTACAGCATCCGGTAGAATGAGTTCTTCTGCGATGGTATGAGGTATAACGAAGTAAATTTCTCCGTCATTTTTGTCCACGCCTGGGCTCGAACCCGGGTACCCTTATTCCGGAATAAGTCACTCTACTAATTGAGCTACGCGGACGTTCGTTCTGACTGCTATCTGCCTTTATGTCGTGTGCGTCCTGCTGGCAGGTACGTCACATCTCCCCTCCGAAAGGGGGCCGGTGCATGGCCCACGGGTCAGCCGTGACCATGAATCGTTGCATGCAGCCATCCGCTGTAGAACGTGCACTTGAGAACTCCCAGTCAACCTGGTGCGTGGAATGCAACGTCACACGCATTTATTTTTCGAAGCGCTGGAGAAGGGATTCTCTGATTTTTCCTCTCTCGCGGTGTGGAAAGAACATCACACCAATGCGAGATTGTGAACGGTCGGGTCATACGGAAAGTTCGGGCGCCATTATAACGAAGTAAATTGCGGACGTTCGTTCTGACTGCTGTCTGCCTTTATGTCGTGTGCGTCCTGCTGGCAGGTACGTCACAGAGGCTTTTTACATTTTGCGATGCCACATAGTAAGATGCCAACAAAGCATTGTTTGGTATTGATGCCTGCTTGTAAAAACTACCTTTTTGTTGATTTAACTCTTGTAACATTCTCGTAAAGCAATCACGAGATTTACTAAGCCTGCTGGGATGACTGATTTCTAAATGGCGTTTCAACTTACTTGGTAGCATGCACTCTGGCGCCAAAACTTTCATACACTGTACACACTGCTACCTCTCTTCATTATTGATTTCTGTCGACGTAAAATCAAATTCCAAATAACCGTCATCATATTTTCGATACTTACGCTTCTTCACACTCTTGCCACTATTTGGCGGTGTGCCCTCTTTATTTTCTCTTTCACAACGCTTATTACTGTTTAGTAAAAACCGATCCATTTTTAAAAATACATACGAGAAGAAAAAGTTCAAAAACTTCACTTCACTTAATCACAACAATATTCAGTTGATACGCCGAAAGCTTACAAAAGCCAAAACTCAGCGAGAGAGCATTAACATAACAGACTGCTAACCGTCAAATGAGTCACAAATGACAACGGATGAGCATATTTAAAGGGTCTGGTGACCTCGAAAAATCTGAAGTGAGAGTCTCATTTCTAGACGCTCGGAGAACGAGGGAGAAATGTTTATCAGAAGCAAGGAGGCTGGTGCGAAAGCTCTGGTTACTTCCGCTAGCGGCCGCGTGGAACACACACGTGCGCCCGTCGTGCGGCAATCGTGCCGCGGGAAAGCTCACGCTTGTAACATTATTGTATAGCACCATCTAGTAACCATTTGTAGAGGCTTCTGCAAACAGTTATTACTAAGTGAGTTACTGGTTTGCCCCATGTCAGCTAGATGTCGCGTCCTTTCACATTGAATTGAAAATGGGAATAAAATTATGAAAGTTTTGTAATATTTCGCGGCGCACCCTTTGGGAACCACTGGCCTAAAGCATTCCTCCTCCGGATTGTTTTCTTCCCCCGGTGCATCCTGGTGCCAACACTTCCCCAGGTAAATGACGCACACGTACCCGGCCGACAAGATGGTGCAACAGCAAACGTGATTCATCGGACCAGACGACCTTCATCTAATCATTCAAGGTCCAGTTTTGATGCTTGCGTGCCCATTGTAAGCGCTTTCGATGGTTAACCTAGGTTAGGATGAACCCTCAGAGGGACTTGCGGCTACGCCGCTCCATTTTCATCAGGGTTCGATGCACTGTGTGTTGTTACACATAGGGCGACCTCTGTCGGTAAACTTCACTTGGCTGTCCAAATGGTAGTACTGGGAAGCCCACACAGTAAAGGGACAGCACATGCGTAATGCATTTTCTTGCCAAACCAGTTCTTGATGTTCGGCAGTTGCAAGTCTCAGTGTGTGCTTATTCTGAACAAAGAATGTATTTTTTTAATGAACTCCATAACTAACGTCCGCGAAAGCGACAACATTTATGTACTTGAAACCAAAGAAAACATTGGGAGCAGCGCGAAGCTGTTAAAGACTCATATCATAAACAGCTATATAGGATCTGCACTCTTTTAAGACACACGGAAAGGGTGGGAATGCCGTTGGTTTTCCATCCTGTAATGTAGGTTTTCCAAACATACCAATTGGACCGTCAAGTATGGCTGCGCTGCTGTAGTGCGTTTTATATTAGCCCTATCCCCTATGGAGCGGATTGGAGCCTTCTCTTCCTTACCCCTTATAGATTCTTTGCTCCTGTCACCCAACTCATCCGTAGATAAAAAATATATCGTGTTGCCATCTTTTGGTTTAAAAAATATACAGTAAGTGGAATTAGAAACATTGTCAAAAATTTCCCTTTATATCCGAGTCGTCCCTCATGGTTTATACATTTTTCTATTCACCAAAATAAGTAAATTGTTTACCTTCATTTTCACAAGTCCGGGGGGGGGGTAATTAATTACCCTTATTATCCCCAGTAAAACCGCCATTGCAATGGGCTGGACATGCTGCCAGAAGAACAGTCCACCGATGGACAACTGAAATTCTAGACTAAATTCAAAGGGAAAGGAAAAGACCAAGAAGGAGAGATGAGTGGATGGAGTTCGAAAGCATGCGGGAGTGACATAGAGGAGGCGGGCACAAGACAGACCGGTGTGGAAGAAACTTGGGGAGACCCCTTTATCCAGCAGTCGATTGATAATGATGATGTTATTTAGATAGATAGATAGATAGATAGATAGATAGATCAACAACCTCAAGAGGCAATGGGCTGGACACATTGCTAATATTATAGAACTGATCACCGTTGAACCACTGAACTCCAAGGAACAGAAATAGACCCAGAAGAAGACAGTGTGGAAGATGGGCGGATGAAATTCGAAAGCACGTTGGAGTGACATTGACGAGACTGGCTTCAGACAGAAAGCTGTGGAAGAGACTTGGGGAGACCTTCATTCAGCAGTGGATTGATAAAGAATGTTGATGGTGATGATATATGTTTTGCGACTTTAGTGCTTTCTGTTTTGCGTAATATCTTGTTAAGGTTTAGAGCATTTAAAATGTCTTGGTGTATTTTTTTAGCACGAGAAAGGGTTCAATTGTGGTGGCCCTTGAAAAAAGCCACAAATCACTGCTCGCATCATTTTCTGCACTTGTTCCTGTTTGTTCCCATCTAAATTTGCTCTAATTTTTCGAATTTTTATGCTTATCATTTCCCAGAGGGTATGTGTGGCACTGCTGTATATTTGAAATTGTCTCTGCTTTTTTTTTTTTTTTTTTTTGTTAATTTAATTTTGTAGCAATATATATGAAGATTATTTAACCCACCTATGTTATGCTGACGACATAGTCATTTTTTGCAAGTATACCCTCAAAGCTGTGGAGCATAATCCAGGAACTTTCTGACAAGAGTAAAGAAGTTGGTATAACAATGAAAAATTGACTACAGAAAAAAAAATGATGTTCAATGCTTTTACAAAAACTGAACATTTAGCGCAACCGATGAAGTAACTAGAAGTAACCGATGCCCATATTTATTTACCTTGAATAACAGATATCAAGCACACATCGAAGAAGAAATTAATAGGAGTACAAAACTTGACTGGAGACAATTTCGAAGAAACTGTGCAATTTTCAAGAGCAATTTACCAATACATCTTAAAAGAAAATGGTTTAATAAATGCATCGTTCCAGTCTGTACTTACGGATCAGAGACATGGTCCTTAACTGAAAAAGTCATCCAGAGGTTGCAAACTACTGAAAGAAGCATGGAAACGTAGGTAGCTGCATGCTACCAGAAAAGATAGGAACAGAAACTCATGAAAGGAGAAAAAGGATGGAATTGATAACATCCTGATTAACACAAAAATCTCTGAAATGGCGAATGTTTGAGCGTATTGCTAGATCTGACCACTGTTGGACAATTGAAATACTAAACTGGACACCAAGGGACAAGGAAAAACCAACATGTGGGAGAGGATGAAATTCGAAATAATGCGGGAGTGACATGGAGGCGACTGGCTCAAGACAGATAGCTATGGAAGAAGCTTGGGCAGGCCTTCATCCAGCAGTTGATTGCTAATCGTTGATGAATATACTGTATATCACCATCATCATTGTTAACCGTTATCAATCCACTGCGAAGGTCTCCCCAAGTTTCTTCCACAACGGTCTCTTATTGAGCTGGTCTCCTCCACATCACTCCGGCATGCTTTCGAATTCCATCCACCCTTCTTTCACTTGGTCTTTTTCTGTTTTGTTTTGTTTTCCCTTTCCCTTGGTAACAAGTTTAAAATTTCGGTTGTCCATCGGCGGTCCATTCTTCTGGTAATATGCCCAAACCATTGTCACCTTTAGGGGATTTTACTCTGATCGCAATGTCTTCCACTCTTGTCATTTTTCTGATCCACCAGTTCCTCCCCAGATCTTTCCTACATATAAGCCTTGAGTCTGTATTTTCAATGACTTACACGCTTTTTTTTTTTTTTTCAATTTTAGTTTGCTGTCACTGAGAAAAAAGGTTACTCAAATCTGATTGGAAATAGATATTTCAACAATTAACAACCATGCATGCTTTTCAGTCATTAGCAGTGCTGTAGTCGTAAAATCAGCAGAGGGTATACTATGTGCAAATTCTAAAAAAATCAGAGGTTATAACTACATGGAAAAAAAAAAAAAAGGCACGGTATACCCTCGTGGGGGAACCGTGCAATCTTAACGGTATGAGGGGAAAAAAAAAAAAATCCTATTTTCGAGAAGTGGGCGTTTTTTCCGTGGGCGATTTTTCCGTGTGCGTTTTTCCCGTGAGCATTCTTTCATACAATCTTTTTAACAATTATGACTATGATATGAATAAAGTACTTTCTCCTCTCTCCTGTGAATTATGACATGTTGAAGAGCATGCACGAGATCGTTTTAATTTTTATAGAAATATATCCCATAAAGCCTGAGCTGCCCCGGTGGCACAGTGGCCTAAGTGATGGCCTCTGATTATTCGTCCGAAAGAGGTCCGGGTTCGAACCTCATGAGGCATAGATGTTGTGTTGACAGTTGTCTTACGGCACTGGCTCTCTCCCTTCCCTGGAACAAGTGACCCTAAATTAAGAACGGGCGACTGCTTATATCCCAATGAGTTGCTCACGGCGGTCGTTAAACCTCCAATCGAAAAAAAAAAAAAAAAAAGCCTGACGAGATAAGTCCTTAGAGCACTGTTCTTCTCTAGAAGAAACTCTTGATCTACTATCAGTTGCTGAACGATGATACATCAACCAAGAGCTCACATATTTTTTGGGATTAAATCACTCAATGTGCGGTCCATTTGAATTTATGAACATTAGGTTAGATACATTGGAGATTAACAAAGATTCTCTGAGATCGGTTATAATGTTGTTCATTAAACTGAATCCTCGATCGCATTCAGCTATCGAACAAGGCAGAGTTGAAATCGTTCTTAAGAGGGGTTTTAAGTTTTCTTGTACAACTTGGACGTTTTCAGTATATTCTCTCAGTTTCTGAATAGCTTGCATTTCATCAACATTAAAACGTCTACAGATTCGCCTTGTTTCCAGTTCTCCATAGTGCACGTCGTCTGTTTTAATATTTATTCGTTCTTATGAAGAAATATCTTTAAGAAGTTTTACATTTTCACTGTTTGAATCTGAACACAGTCCTGATTTCATTCTGTCAACCGTGCTTTGAATAAACTGGTTTGGTTAATAGGTACAATTTTGTTGTTAGGAATCAATGGGATATTTTAAAACAATAATTCCTTGTTCGCTGCTAATGCTAAATTGGTTTTTCCCCCAGGATTTTCTCCGAAGCCCTCTATGATCATATATGTAGAGGATTTTAGGTAAGGAGTGTCTGACCTCAGGACTTAAACAACCCTTAGAAATAGGAAGCTAGGAGATTTGGGTTAGAGTACCCGATAGGAAAGTGACACGGAAGCGAAGCAGAAAGGGAGAGGAAGACGTCCTTATTTATTACCGGGGGACCCAGTACCCGGGGTCCGACGGCTTAACGTGCCCATCCGACGCACGGCGGATATTTAGTGGGTCGAGCGTTCGTACCTGCCTGGGATCAAACCTGAGGTCCTTTCCCCGGCAGTCACGAACGTTGCCCACTAGGCCACCCGCGGCCCAAAGCTCTCTATAATTCTTATGGTCCTTTTTATTAGATGTTCAGCTCTTGGCAGCGATGTTGTTCGAGATTGAAGTTCTGTTGATAATATGGACATTGAAAATATACGCTATTTTGTCAAGAAAAAAAAAAAAAAAAGCAGAGGGTATACGGCGTATGCCGACGTATACCCTCCACTACAGCCCTGGTCATTAGGAGCCTCCAAGTCATTTTTGCATAAGGCCGCTTAAGCACTATGGCCAGGGCTGCTGCCATGCAAGACTAGTACTGTAGCAAGAACGTTGACATTTATTTTTATTTATTTATCCTCTTGAAGTAGATTTCGGGACAGTAGCTGTTCGAAACTTTATTTGCTGTAGAGCACGTGCATCATGTGATCCTTAGGTCGATTTGTTCATAACTTAAGATCTTCTTTTTCAAATGTGACAGGTGCATTAACTGCGGTTTTCAAGATTTCTTTCTTTTGTAGGACGTACGAGGCTGAGATCCGCTGCCCGAAATGTTATTGAGGCCTCCCTGAGAATCCGCGGGTTAAAATGCATTCCAACAAGACGGCACCCTCACCAGGAATCAGCAAGAGACTCATCGTTCAATGAGCCAAATACCAGAATAGGAGACAGAGCAGGTGAATTACTAAGACAGCAAAATCCACTGGCACACTAAGAGAATTCCTGAGCCTATCTCTCACCCCTGTCCGTCCGCCCCCACCTTGTGAAGAAAGCAGTAAAACGATATTTTGAGACAGGGCACCCCTGCTGGGTTAATTCCTTCCCGCAACTAGCCTCCTGCTGAAGCCGACTCTTCGGCGACGACGAGGACTTGAGGGTTATTCCACGGACAGCTGAAAGGCTCTCCCTCCATGGCGCCCTTGTTCGGATCCAGTTACGGGCAGAGTGACAGAGCGTGGGCATGTGGCACTTGTCCGGCGGCACCCAACCGCCCATGTCCTGACAGTTACTGGACATGTAATGCTTCACAAATACACTTCCGGGCTAAAGTGATCGCACTACGCAGCGAAATAGATACCTAAAGAAAATTCAGATAGGTCATGTACGCTTGAGGTAAGTAAGCTTCTTCAGTAACTTTTCTCACGCGGATTTTTTCGTTTTGTTTTTATTCATTCACGCACTCCGTTACTTATTTATTCATGTCACGAATGAAATCCCCTTCGAGAAGGTCAATATTTTGATTTTTTTTTTTTTTTTTAATGCAGTGTTCCTCACTGAACCTAAAACACACCGTTTGTAAACAAAACAATTATCGAATCTCATTTTGGATAGATAATTCCAAAAAATAGTTTCCACAAAAAAATGCTTATATTTTATTTTTAATAAAAACTTGCATTAAAAAAAATGTGGGATACAGAAATAACAAGCGTTTACATTTCGGAGTGTAAAATTTTTGTTGCTGGATAAAAAAAAAACAGTGAGAGTTCTATGAGTAGATCGCATTTCTATATAACGAATATTTTTTGTTCTTACCGTGATAAGTAAATCGTACAGTATAGTAATCGTCATTTCATACAGGCTGTTTTGCTCTTTTTTTCAGCATCCTGTGAAAAATGGATGCAGGAACTTCGAAATGCAAATTAGCACGTGTAGTTGACATTTCCAGCAGGCCCGTAGCCAGACAAAGAAGTTGTGAGAGACGGCTGATGTCTGAGGCTTGGGCAAAGGATACAAAGGAGATCGGGCAGAAAATATAGAAGACGGCGGATACTGGACTGTATAGTGTTAGTCGCTAGGACGGGCGAAAGGAACCACAGGTCGGGCTATGACTCTGATTTTCAGACTTATGAAAGAAATTCCTGTATGCATTCAATGGTTTCTCGACCAATTCTCACATTTTCTATTGGCTTAACTGTTTTCTCAATACTGTCAGGCATACGGATGGACCGATGCATTTATGAAGTGTTCGGTTTAATAAATTTGTCTATATTTTTGCTGAGCGCAGATCACTAATAAAAAAAAATGCATTGAATTCTTCCATGCCGAATTACTTCCACCATCACCAGGCCCCATTCCTGGGTGCCTCTCACTTGGTCAGGACCCCAGGGTTGTACCCAGGGAAAAATTTCGGGAAGGGAGATAGCAGTTTGAGAATTAAAGTTTTCATTTGGTATCTTTTTTTCCGCATGATTAGCTGCGCGCACGTGTGTGTGTGTGTGTGTGTGTGGTGTGTGTGCTTCGGGATTTAACGAACACCGTGAGCAACTCAGTGGGCTGCTGTAAGTAGTCAGCTTTCCCTGATTTGGGGCCACTAGTTCCAGGGAGAGAAGAAAGCCAGTGATGCAAGACAAACTCTCCATCCATTCCTCACCGGGTATTCGAACCCGGGCCCATCTTGGACTAATGGTCAGAAGCCAAAACTTGGACCCTGCGCGGCAGGAACGTCCATCATAGTCGTTGCTAGTAGGGGACTAGAGGGGGATCAGCACCCTTCCCTACAAGCCAAGCAAGTTCCCCTGGAAAATGGACGATGTACATTACCTTAACTTTTATTTTCGATGGCTTATGAAAATTTCTTTTGCATTTCATTATAAGCATAAATCATTTATTGGCGGAAAAGCTAAATTGAAAATACAGTATATAGCACCAACAATGGATAACTCAAAGGAAATTACTTCTGGAAGTGAATGAGTATGAACAGCTGCACCAATGATTCTCTGCCGCATGGGCACCGGACTTGTTGTCGCTTAGGGTCAGGGAAAAAAGAAATGCTGGGGGGTGGGGGTCTTTCTTTCTTATCTTTTCTTTTCCTTTTTTTTTTTTTTGTTTTGTTTTGTTGGAAAAACGAGAAATGTAAAAGAACATTGCTGACGGGGGAACGTTTTAGCTACATGTATCCCTCTAGGCAATGTAAAAATCAGCAATGAAGAGAAATCTTTGTATGAGAGAGAGAGAGAAAGCTTTCAGCTTCTTCCGGTTCATTGTTTTGCAGTCGGTAAGAGTGATTTTACGACGCATATGTTTGAGAAAAAAGTGTTTATTGGCGGGAATCACAGGGCTGGTGTTTGAGCGAGGGAGGTTTTACTATTCACCACAGTAAGGAGACGCTATTTCTGAGCATCATAGAAGGAGACTGCGCTATTAAAAATGGAGAAGAGAAAGAGGCAATTGGGCATCAATAGCTCTTACATGCCACTATGTTTATCCACGGAAAGGAACCAGAATATTAAAGAAAAAAATAAATAGTATTTTTTCCCCATGCAAGTTGGAAGTTATCTTTCTTCCAGCAATAGCGATAATCACGCTGCTACTCAGCCACCGTCAAACAAATTCTGATAATGCGATTTTATTTTTACGTTTCAAAAGATTTCGGATTTCTTCTCCGCTCCCCATTTCCATATTTTGAATTTATTTTTTCACTTGTCAGCATGGAGAAATTGTTTACTACTGTAGTAAATAAACAAGAGGGACGAAAATAGAAATCAAAACTTACATCTTTATTCGCGGATGAATATGGTTTTTTGTTGGCCACAGAGCCCCCTTAGATGAGTCTTCATCTCCCCCTGTTAACTTGCGGCCATGGTTTTATGGGTTTTTTTTTTTCATTATTATTATTACTGGATGGAGGTTTAATGATCACCATGAGCACCTGAATGGGCTATAAGCAGTCACCCGTCCCCAATTAGGTCCACTCGTTCCAGGGAAGGGAGAGGGTCGACGCCGTAAGACAAACACAACATCCAAACCTCACCGGACTCATCTCGGACGAATGATCAGAAGCCATCGCTTAGACCACTGCTCCATCGGGGCGGCATGGTTAACTGTACTCGGCGTTTTAAAGTAAATACCAGCTAGTACATATAAAAAGCATATTTTTAAAGCATAGGTTAAAATATTTTGTGAACAAAAAAGGCGCCGCCCCATTGGCGCAGTGGTCTAAGCGATGGCCTCTGATCATTCGTCCGAAAGGGGTCCGGGTTCGAATCCCGGTGAGGCATGTATGTTGTGTTTGTCTTACGGCACTGGCTCTATCCCTTCCCTGGAACCAGTGACCCTAAATTAGGGACGGGCGACTGCTTATAGTCCGTTGAGTTGCTCACGGTGGTCGTTAAACCTTCAATCAAAAAAAAAAAAAAAAAAAAGGGCGTAAGAAACTGAAAAGGTGTATATTGTAACTGAAAAGGTGTATTGCTCAAACACCAGCCCTGTGATACCTGCATCCCCTTCAGCAAAAAAGTCTAGTCGGCGTTCTTTTCCTGCAATAGAAGTATCGATGACCTCTTCCGGGCTAGAGTTTATGTCCCTATGGATGCTCATAAGAGCCAAACGAGTTAATCTGTCTTGTCCTGTAGAGTTCCTGAAAGACGTTCTCAACACCTTAGAGATGAAAATGCTCGATTCAGTGTTCATGTTGAAAATGGAAGTTAGTAGCGAGGGTTTTTACCAGGAAATACACATTTGGGAAGACATCTTTGCTGCGGTATGAGGAAAGAATGCCCACGGAAAAGACGCCCACGGAAAAATTACCCACGGAAAAAACGCCCACTTGCTGCACTGAGACAATAACTTGATAGCTCCGCTTGGGTATTTGATTTTGGTTGTTTCTTTGCACTTTCCTTTTCATAGATTTATCTCTGACTTGAGGGAATCGCAGCTCCAGAAATCTTAAATACATTTTTAGATGATTTTTTTTGTCGTTTGTAGCAAGGCAACCGATGCATTGCAGTTAGTTCAGTGGTTCTGATCGCTTATTTTTAATGTTAACAAAGTTCTGTGGTATTATCATTTATTGGTAAAGCAAAAAGTGCTCATTATGTTTTTTTTTTTTTTTTTTTTTTTGTAGCATCCGCTAACATTAGGTCTATTTTCACGCCCACGTTAAAAAATAAATATATTTAAAGCCTCAAAAATTTTACGTAGGGAGTTTCAGCCCCCAATCCTCTCCCGGGGCTTCTAGTCCACATAGCACTCCCGGCTCTTATGTTGTTGAAATCTAAATCTTTTCTATGAGTGTATCTTATATCAAAGTACAGAATATTCGTTGATGGTTATTTATAAAATCATAACATGTTTTCTTTTGAAACAACATCTTATTTTTCAAAATACTTAAATAGAAAATATTTTTTTCTATTTTGACAGATTTTTTCAAATACTTGTGAGCAGTTTTCTTACTGAGAGCTGATGTATGTGATGCACAAATCAAAAAAATAATCTCTCCATAATTTCTCACTGAATTTGAATGGGTGGCGCACAGATACTTATAGAAATTTCAAAGAAGTTGTTTATTTTAAAAATCAATTATACCACCAGGTTAGCGTTTTTCCTGAGCTAGTACAAACTCTATAACATCTAAATATTAATATTGTGGAACTCGGATATACGTTTCTCAGGTAATACGTTTTTCACTCTTATGCGTAATTCTGCATTAATCTTGATATTTTACTGTAGTATTCTATCGCTTTTTTAACTCGGTTATACGTAATTCATTTCTACGGTTTTTGTGATTATACATTACAATTTGAATTTCAGATTATCAGAAATACAATGTTCTTTGATTCTTTCGTACGTAATCCGGTATGTTTCAGCTTTGAGAGAATCGAGGCAGCGTTGCTGTGTTCCTTCTTAGTGCAGCCGAAATTGAACCATGATCTCATCAGAGAAGGGTATGTAGGTTACAACTTTGAAAGAATCGAGACAGCGTTGCTGAGTTCCTTTTTGGTGCAGCCAAAGTTGAACTTTGATCTCATCAGAGAAGGGTATGTAGGTTACAACTTTGAGAGAATCGAGACAGCGTTGCTGAGTTCCTTCTTGGTGCAGCCAGGGCTGGATTAAGGCCTTAGTGAGCCCCTTGGCTAAGACATTTGATTGGGCCCCAAGGCTAAGACATTTGAGTGAGTCCCCAAAGAACTTATGACGGAGAACTATTATGAAGTCTGTTAAAACACAAAACTGTAACTACTAAATCATCTGCAGAATTTTAATAAAAAGTCACTGTATTTTTCATTATTCTCACAAGAACATGAGTTAAAAGCTTAAGATTCCTAGATTTTGTCATGGATTTTCTACTGATTTACCATTGTATACCTTTCTTAGTTCATCTTTTTTGTTAAACGCAATATGAAGCCAAAGGGTCTTCGATAATTAACGATTCCAAGTGTAAATTGGGAGGTGGGGGTGGATAGTAATGAAAAAGCTGAAACTGTATCGCCCTCACCGCTGACCGCAGCGAGATGAAACCTATTTACACTGTCCCTGTCTTGAAATCTGTTCTTCCCCTGGCTTCTTCTGTTTCTCACCAAGTGGAAATTATACGAGACAAGAGTAAAACTATATTATACGTCTCTCTCTCTCTCTCTCTCTCTCTTTCTGTTACTTGCCCAGGCATGCCTCTTGGTTATGATGGGCCCCGGTTAAGGGGATCTATAGCCTCTATAGACCCCCCCTTAATCCGACCCTGGATGCAGCCGAAGTTGAACCTTGATCCCATCAAAGAAGGGTATGTATGTTACAATTTTAAGAGAATCGAGACAGCATTGCTGTGCTCCTCCTTGGGGCAGCCAAAGTTGAACCATGATCCCATCAGAGAAGGCTATGTAGGTTACAGCTTTGAGAGAATCGAGACAGCGTTGCTGAGTTCCTTCTTAATGTAGCCAAAGTTGAACCATGATTCCATCAGAGAAGGGTATGTCGGTTACAGCTTTGAGAGAATCGAGACAGCACTGCTGTGTTCCTCCTTGGGGCAGCCAAAGTTGAACCATGATTCCATTAGAGAAGGGTATGTAGGTTACAACTTTGAGAGAAGCAAGACAGCATTCCTGTGTTCCTTCTTGGTGCAGCCAAAGTTGAACCATGATTCCATCAGAGAAGGGTATGTAGGTTACAACTTTGAGAGAAGCAAGACAGCATTCCTGTGTTCCTTCTTGGTGCAGCCAAAGTTGAACCATGATTCCATCAGAGAAGGGTATGTATGTTACAACTTTGAGAGAATCGAGACAACATTGCTGTGCTCCTCCTTGGGACAGCCAAAGTTGAACCATGATCCCATCAGAGAAGGCTATGTAGGTTACAGCTTTGAGAAAATTGAGACAGCGTTGCTGAGTTCCTTCTTGGTGCGGCCAAAGTTGAACCATGATTCCATAAGAGAAGGGTATGTAGGCTTACAGCTTTGAGAGAATCGAGACAGCACTGCTGTGTTCCTCCTTGGGGCAGCCAAAGTTGAACCATGATTCCATCAGAGAAGGGTATGTAGGTTACAGCTTTGAGAGAATCGAGACAGCACTGCTGTGTTCCTCCTTAGGGCAGCCAAAGTTGAACCATGATTCCATCAGAGAAGGGTATGTAGGTTACAACTTTGAGAGAAGCAAGACAGCATTCCTGTGTTCCTTCTTGGTGCAGCCAAAGTTGAACCATGATTCCATCAGAGAAGGGTATGTAGGTTACAACTTTGAGAGAAGCAAGACAGCATTCCTGTGTTCCTTCTTGGTGCAGCCAAAGTTGAACCATGATTCCATCAGAGAAGGGTATGTCGGTTACAGCTTTGAGAGAATCGAGACAGCGTTGCTGAGTTCCTTCTTGGTGTAGCCGAAGTTGAACCTTGATCCCATCAGAGAAGGGTATGTAGATTACAACTTTGAAAGAAGCGAGACAGCACTGCTGTGTTCCTCCTTGGGGCAGCCAAAGTTGAACCTTGATCCCATCAAAGAAGGGTATGTAGGTTGCAACTTCGAGAGAAGCAAGACAGCATTCCTGTGTTCCTTCTTGGTGCAGCCAAAGTTGAACCATGATCCCATCAGAGAAGGCTATGTAGGTTACAGCTTTGAGAAAATCGAGACAGCGTTGCTGAGTTCCTTCTTGGTGTAGCCAAAGTTGAACCATGATTCAATCAGAGAAGGGTATGTAGGTTACAGCTTTGAGAGAATCGTAACAGCACTGCTGTGTTCCTCCTTGGGGCAGCCAAAGTTGAACCATGATTCCATCAGAGAAGGGTATGTAGGTTACCACTTTGAGAGAAGCAAGACAGCATTCCTGTGTTCCTTCTTGGTGCAGCCAAAGTTGAACCATGATTCCATCAGAGAAGGGTATGTAGGTTACAACTTTGAGAGAAGCAAGACAGCATTCCTGTGCTCCTTCTTGGTGCAGCCAAAGTTGAACCATGATTCCATCAGAGAAGGGTATGTAGGTTACAGCTTTGAGAGAATCGAGACAGCGTTGCTGAGTTCCTTCTTGGTGTAGCCAAAGTTGAACCTTGATCCCATCAGAGAAGGGTATGTAGGTTACAACTTTGAAAGAAGCGAGACAGCACTGCTGTGTTCCTCCTTGGGGCAGCCAAAGTTGAACCTTGATCCCATCAGAGAAGGGTATGTAGGTTACAACTTTGAGAGAAGCAAGACAGCATTCCTGTGTTCCTTCTTGGTGCAGCCAAAGTTGAACCATGATTCCATCAGAGAAGGGTATGTAGGTTACAACTTTGAGAGAAGCAAGACAGCATTCCTGTGTTCCTTCTTGGTGCAGCCAAAGCTGAACCATGATTCCATCAGAGAAGGGTATGTATGTTACAACTTTGAGAGAATCGAGACAGCATTGCTGTGCTCCTCCTTGGGACAGCCAAAGTTGAACCATGATCCCATCAGGGAAGGCTATGTAGGTTACAGCTTTTAGAAAATTGAGACAGCGTTGCTGAGTTCCTTCTTGGTGTAGCCAAAGTTAAACCATGATTCCATCAGAGAAGGGAATGTAGGTTACAGCTTTGAGAGAAGCAAGACAGCATTTCTGTGTTCCTTCTTGGTGCAGCCAAAGTTGAACCATGATTCCATCAGAGAAGGGTATGTAGGTTACAACTTTGAGAGAAGCAAGACAGCATTCCTGTGTTCCTTCTTGGTGCAAGCCAAAGTTGAACCATGATTCCATCAGAGAAGGGTATGTAGGTTACAGCTTTGAGGGAATCGAGACAGCGTTGCTGAGTTCCTTCTTGGTGTAGCCAAAGTTGAGCCTTGATCCCATCAGAGAAGGGTATGTAGGTTACAACTTTGAGAGAAGCAAGACAGCATTCCCGTGTTCCTTCTTGGTGCAGCCAAAGTTGAACCATGATTCCATCAGAGAAGGGTATGTAGGTTACAGCTTTGAGAGAATCGAGACAGCGTTGCTGAGTTCCTTCTTGGCGCAGCCAAAGTTGAATCTTGATCCCATCAGAAAGGGGTATGATGTTTACTTTCGGTTTCAATGAAAAAGTGATTTCACATTTAATGATACACACATACGCGCTATTTAAAAATTTATAAATCTCTGGGACGTAACTTTGTGGATCCACTATTTCGTGGCGGAGTAGAATAGAATCCTAAATGAATCATCAATATTCAGCATTTTGATTTCAAGTGATGCACTTATCAGGATCCACTATTTCGTGGCGGAGTAGAATAGAATCCTAAATGAATCATCAATATTCAGCATTCTGATTTCAAGTGATGCACTCATCAGGATCCGCATTGAAAAAACAGGAAGTTGTTAGTTCATGAATTTCATACTAAAGCACTGGTCTCAGATTCGTTGTTGTGAAGTTTTCACTTAATCTAGAATCTCGTCAAAGGAGACGTTTGATTTTCATAGGCTTATGATTTTTGCTCTGCGATAAAATATAATTTGTAGCGCTTCTTTTTTCTTTCGCCGCCAATTCGGCTTTTAATAAATCATTATTAAGGAATACTTTACACTCTTTCAAAGCATACATTTTACAATAGTTTTAACATTTTGAAATTTCGTTCATACATTTTTTGCATTTATGCGGGTCCATTCCCTAGCAAAACGTATAACTAAGGTTTCACTGTGTTATAAAATATTTATTTTTTTGTATATGTGGTTATATGTATGGATTTTATGTGCAATTTATTCAGCTGTTGAACGAACACAGCAACTGGCATTTAATGAAAACAGAAATTCCTAGCGACAGGTTCACTTAGAAAGAGTCTAATTGTAGTTGAAGCAAACTCAAGCATAAAAAAATTAATTTCGAGGCCTTCTTTCCGCTGTCCATGAAAAGGACTTTTTACAGGGGCTAATACTTGTGCAGCAAACTTTTTTCTTGTTTTTTATGTAAAATGTTTTTCTTGTATTCCTTTCCTCTCTTTTCTTTTCTGTGTTTCATAATAGCTGAATTTTTGTATGAACATTTTCAGAAAGGAAAATGTTTCTTCTTGCGTGAAAAAAAAAAAAATGAAAAATTGCTAATTTAAGAAAAGGAAGATCAAATACTAAAGTTATGCTTGCCCCCACCCCCTCTATCCCCCGAACGCTGTGAGGTTCCAAGCCCAATCTTTAAATGCCTTTCTGGTGATCAGGTCTTGATGGTGATCACTACTTAACAGGATTTTACGAATCTAATGTGAAGCTCTGCGCGGCCCTCTCTCGTGGCGCAGTGGTCTAAGCGATTGCTTCTGTTCATTCCTCTGAGATGAGTCCAGGTTTGAATCCCGGCAAGGCATGGATGTTGAGTTTGTCTTACCGCACTGGCCCTCTCCGTTCCCTGAAACCAGATGCCCTAAATTAGGGACGGGCGACTGCTTATAGCCCATGGAGTTGCTTACAGTACTCGTTAAATCTCAAATGGGGGAAAAAAAAAATAGAACTAGCAGACAAGGGTACAAAATGAGCCAACACTGACTTACGAATTATCGATAAATTCATTGTTTTATTACATGCTATGGCACGTCATCAAAATTTAAACACGTTTGCCAGGAAACACTTGTTGGCTTCCAATCAAATCGCAGCATCAAATAGCTCAATCGAAATCTACTTATCCTCAAGAGGCCGTTTATTTCAAAATGATCTGATTAGATCGTGATTTTCTCATTACAAATCGCTAGCTCGGAATAACTGCTTTTAAGGATAACATATCAACTCTGCTCTTATCGTTACAAGAAATCTCTGCCCTTAGCGTTAAATCAATCTCTCTACTCTGCTGTGCTCTCTTACATTTCTCCATTACATTTCATTGACCTTTCGTCGAGGAAAATAATGTTGCTGTAGGAGGACTTATTACAAATTATTTTGGATAATAATGTATCGTTAAGTAAGAAAACGTTAAACAAGAAGAAACCAAATCTGCATACGAAAACTGAAATTCGAAAGGAATGTTAAATTAGAGATATACGTCACACGCTGCAAAAAGAAACTCCGGTTACAATGTCTAAAATGGAAACCTCAAAAGTCCCATATTACTTTGAATCATTTAATATGCTTACCATTTTTTTTGTTCTCAAACTTGCTTCACGATATTCACTTCTATGGAATTCCAGACATGGCATCTATCTTATCAGATGGGAGGTACGGTACCCAGCCAAGTACCCCATCATTTTCAGTCAAAGACCGTGCACGAATTGCAGTTTACACAAAATATCGAATGTGGGGGAGACTTCCGGGGTCATCATTTCCATTTTCACATTGTTTAAAACAAGATGCAACCGTACATCGAGCACAAATACGTGGGGAAATTTCCGGAGTCGGCATTTCCTTTTTTTTTTTTTTTTTTTTTTTTACAGCAACCTACAGATGTTTTCGACTTTTACCGCAGTTTATAGTAACAGGCGGTCTTACAAGTAGCAAGCAGGCTGATAGGGTGGAGGAAATTTCCGGGGTCGGCATCTCGACTTTTGCTACAGTTTATAGAAAAAAATGGCTTTACAATTAGCTGGATGAATTTCCCCACCCTGTCAACTAAGTAGCAGGCTGACAAGGTGCGGGACTTTTCCTGTGGGGACTTCCCCGTGCATTTGAAGGTACACACCGATTCCGGTAGAATACCTTTGCTTCGTTTAGCCTAGTGAAGACGCAATAAATGGAAAGCTCAAAAGTCCCATATTACTGTGTTTCCCCCTGCCGTGGACAACGACAGAAGAAGTGTCATGTTTTAAATGACATGGTGTAACCTATCCGAAGAATTGTTAAAATTTCTACAAAAGAAGCATGTTTTATTTACATTTTCATGAAAGTCCATACGTCAAATAGAAACAAAAAGTGTCCAAGACTTTTCACTTGACTCTAAATTAATTGTCAAGTGACAGTACAGGACGGAAAAAAAAAAAAAAAAAATGTGTCAGGGAAAACCAGGCATCGCGGAGAAGTCGTAATGTGAATATTCTGCGTTCCTTTATTTATTTTCTACTTCGCAGAAGTTATGTGCTTCTTACACTTCAATTTAATTTCCATTTTTAAATTTCTTAACCCAGTATTAGAAGAAAGGTCGACCTACAATAAGGAGATCGACATGGTAATGCTATATAACGCCGAATCGAAAGAGGAAGAGAGCTTCATTTACGTCGCGCCATATGTTACAAATAAAGTTCCCCGCCAAGATCTGGTGTCAATCGCGAAAGAGATTTTTTTTTCTTTTCTTATTCTCTCTTTCACTTTGTTCTTTTGCTTAATATCGTCAATTCTTTACATCCTGCCTATCACTTTCCCCCGCTGCATTTATGTTTCCTAGTGTTCAATCAAGTTCGCCATATCGATTTATGCCGGCAGTCAGTTTTAAGTCGTTCACATCCCCAAAACTCTCTGAGGCATTTTGTTAACAAGTCCACTCTATCATGTAGGAACACTTACAACGGAAGCAGCAACATCAGCAAAAACAGAATAACTTAGGCTTCTGCAGTTCCCCTCACTTTCCCACCTATCCAGCCGCCCTCCCTCCAACATTCACTCACACACATCATGCACATTCGTCTTGTTGGGCGAAGATTTTAATGTGAAATTGATAACCCTCAGCAAAATAAAAACAGAGGTGGAGACATGTGTTCTCAAAAAAGCCAAAAAGGTTCATTTTCTGAAAGACTTTTCTTTTGCGTTTTTTTTTTTTTTTTTTTTTCTGAATTATTCCCCGCTTATTTCCTGTCTAGTTTACTACACCTCTATATTTTGTAACGCTTCGTGTCTCACTTGCTTTTGGGAAATAAGAATTTCAATTCCATTTTTAATTTCTGAACTGACTCCTCGTGTCTCCCTATCAACCAAAGCAACGCGAGTGTGAAAAGAAAAGTGTGTATGGTAACATGATTTGAGGGAAAGAAAGAAAAGAACTTTACGTCAATTTTAAAATATTTTTTGGTCCTTTTGTTATCTATCCAACATTCAGAGAACAAATTTCTCAGCCCTTCTGGAGTAATCTTTGTATGCATCCCCCCCCCCCCTCTGAATCCAACGATGGTAGCAGGTAAGCTATTATTATTCGCAAATTTTGAAGATGACAATCCGATTTTTGGCGTAAATGCGACAAGGATGGTAAGTCAGATTATATCCGAAAACTTGAAAATTTTCATCGTCCTGGAGCGGGACTCGAACCCGCGTCTCTCAGAAAACGCCCGGCTATGCTAACCACTAAACCACCCAGAACGCCCAAGGTGCAAGTTTCCGATCAATTTGAATATAACCATCACAGGATTCGGTAGTCGAAGCAACCGGCATTCATGTTTAGCGAATCTGGAGGTTAAGAATCTTATCCCGTGTTTGCCCGGAGAAGCAGATAAATCCTGAAAGAAATACAGGATTACGCCATATAATACAAATTTTGAAGATGACAATCCGATTTTTGGCGTAAATGTGACAAGGATGGTAAGTCAGATTACAAGTTTTCATCGTCCTGGAGCGGGACTCGAACCCGCGTCTCCCAGAAAACGCCCGGGTATGCTAACCACTACACCACCCAGAACGACCAAGTTTCAAGTTTCCGATGGTTATATTCAAATTGATCGGAAACTTGAAACTTGGTCGTGGTGTAGTGGTTAGCATACCCGGGCGTTTTCAGGTAGACGCGGGTTCGAGTCCCGCTCCAGGACGATGAAAATTTTCAAGTTTTCGGATATTATCTGACTTACCATCCTTGTCACATTTACGCCAAAAATCGGATTGTCATCTTCAAAATTTGTATTATATGGCGTAATCCTGTATTTCTTTCATGTATTATTATTTGTTTCGGAGTTTAACGACCGCTGTGAACAACTAGTACAATGTGAAAAAATTCTGAAATTCATGAGCCATTTTTACTGATCCCTTTCGTGAATTAATGACCCATATTTCTGATACAACTTTCTTCCTGAAATGACGAGAAAAAACCCGGATTTTTCGTAAGATAGGAAATTTCTGAATTTTTGGAAGCTTTTTTCGCAATTCCTTTCGTATATTAACGGTAAATCGCCGTGTTTAATAGGTGTTAACAGAAAATTTTGAATTTTCAGAAACCTTTCGACAATTCCTTTTGTATATTAACAGAAAAAATTCTCTTCTCACTTTTTCTTTATCTATATGACGGAAAATTTCCGGTAATAGAGGGGATTCGATGGAATACTTGAGGTTTGATTAACTGTTAAATTTCAGTCTTCTGTTCGAAGAACTGATTTTGAAGTTCTGCAGCGTATCGCTTGAAATTTCCTTTATTTTGGCGCCGGATATTCGACCCTCTCTTCCCCATTTTGTGCACCAGCTTTGTATAATGTGTTATCGTAATAAACCTGACACTTAAACTGTTGTAAAGGTGATTGTATGATGCCTATGTATCAGCCTGTGGACTCCATAAAACTATTATAGCTATCAAGATTACATTTTATATTCAAGATTTTTATGAAATAATACTTTAAAGCCGCACATTTCATCTTTTTTTTTTTTTTTTAAAGGAAATTGAAAATCATTGCGAGTTTAAAAAGATCTCGAGTTACAAAACATTCTGTTGCTTCAAAAAATCGCGATGAAAAAAGTATGTAATTTGTAATAAGTCCCCCTACAGCAAAAATATAATTATTGCAACCAATTCAGAAAAATAATAACCTCCAACAGAAAACAAATTGACTTATTCGCCCACATTAAAAGCAAAAGAAAAAAAATAAAATTTCATCTGCGATTAGACTTCTACCTTATACGTGACTGTGCGTTATGTATCTTTTGACTCAATAGACGGTAGCACTCACGCCTCCTGTTGAAGACGACACCGATACGAACTCCATGAGTGGCAAAGGTAAAGGATTCATCGTTTTTTTTTGTTTTTTTTTTGAGATAATTTAAAATCATTGCCAGTTAAAAACGATCTCGAGTTACAAAACATTCTGTTGCTTCGAAAAATCGCGATGGGAAAAAAATATATGTATAAAAAATACGCAATTTTAATAAGTATACTCATACAGCAAAAATAAAATTATTGCAAACCTAATCAGAAAAATAATAAGCTCCAACAAAAAATAAATTAACTTATTCACCCACATTAAAAGCAAAAACAATTTCATCTTCGCGCAGTTAGAGTTCTACCTTATACGTGACTATGCGTTACGTATCTTCTGACTCGACGGTAGCACTCGCGCTTCCCGTTGAAGACGACCCTGGAACGAACCCCACGAGGGGCAAAGGTAAAGGATTAACCGCGTACGTCAGGAAAAGATGGTGGAAAAGTCAAAATCGAAGATTTTGCGGAATTTCTGTATAAATAGGGCAAAACAGCGAACGGACTTTTCTGAAATAAACGGAATTACTGACTACAGAAAATCTGTCAAAATACTGAAGTTAGAAGAAAACAGAAAGTTTAAAAACGGAAATTTCGTTAAAGGACGGACACCTATCGGAAACTTTGCTACACGTTATTTTGAGGAATTTTCCGTGAATTCGCACCACTTATTTTTTATAGTGTACGACTACAAGCAGTCGCCCATCTCTAATTTGGGATCAGTGACTCCAGTCAAAGAGACACAGATGAGCTATGTGGTGGTTTGAAATTCAGTCTCGTGATTCTTTTAAGATATTATTTTGGCTTTTCTCAGAGTGCATCCATTATTTGTTAGTATTAGAATTCTCAAGAGTATTTCTCAGGCCTATATTAATAGTTTTTGTTCGGTTCACATGCCAGGAATACCGAATTGCGTCGTACCGCGATCTGTGCTTGTGCAATTACGTGTAAAAAAAGGTTTTCTACGTGACATGTAAATTACGCGTAAAAAACGCATAAAATACGTAGAAAATGTAAAATATGTAAAAAACGCGTAAAATAGGTAACGAAATAAAACATAAAGGCTTTGTGCTGCTAATTAACTGGCTATGTAATCTTTGTGCTGTTAATCGACTGGCTATGTAATCTTTGTGCTGTTAATTAACTTGCTATCAGTATCGAGAAAAATCTGGAAAGTTTGGAGCGCTTATGAAAAAGGGTGTTAAATCACCTCGGACATTCTGGTACTTCGCCAGTCGGCACCATAAGGAGTGGTCGGCAGTTGCTTTGAAGTTAATCAACATCCCAGCATCTTCAGCCCAACTTGAAAGACTTTTCTCTAATTGGTCTTTTGTCCATAATACTAAAAGAAACCGGCTCAGCTTCGAACGTTCGAAGAAATTGGTTCAAATATATTATACTCTTAAGTTACAAGATCATAACAGTGAGGATTATTAATGTGATTAAGGGTGTGTGAGAACTGAGAGTGACAATTATAAACATTCAAAGAGTTACATTTAAAACAAGTAGTTTAATGTTTTGTCAAATCTACAGTTTTTTCCTTTAAGGGTGTACAATCAATGTGAAAAACGTTTAGAGTTTTAAAAGGGTAAAATTATGATTTTGAAGTGTACACCTGGATAACATGTCAAACACAAATATTATTAAATGAAAATGTACAATATTTTGTATTATAGACATGCCATTGACATTCATGTCAAAATATTATCTTTGGTGAGCAAACTGAACATAAAATTGTTTATTTTATAGAATTACATAAATATTAAAAAACACCACGAATTTGAAGCTGTTAATAAAATCTTGAATTCTATTCAATATGCATTGGGATTTTTATCGATGCTAGTTCAAGAGGTAGATTATTTTCTCCATTTTTAATATACAAGAAAGAACAGATACATTATAATTTCTAAAACTAAATCTGTTCATAAGTGACTGAGCTGTATGAACATTAAGAGAATAATGATTTCGTAGTGAAATATACAAGAAATTTTAAGTTTAAAATGTTATATAATTAAAGTGGGTTTTATATTATATTATTTATACACACACATGAAAGAAAATTAGTTTTTTACGTCTGCGTAAAAAACTGGTTTTCTACGCCAAGTAAATTACCTGTATATTACCCGTAATTTACGTACAATACGTAACGAGTAAATTACCTTGCCAACCCTGGCCATGGTAGTCACTTTGTTAGGCTTAACCGTGCTAAGGCGCCATTCGTGGTTACGTAGAAAGTAAAGTAGGGTAAAGGAATATTTTTAGATGATCACGTATGCAATTATAAGGAATAGTGTGTGCTTTATGAGAGCGTACTCGTACCTTATTGTTGGTATTCAGGGATGAAACTAAGCAGTCGAATCACGTGGTACGGAGTAAGTGTTCTAGTACAGTATAATGGGAATTGGAACTTCTTGATCAAGACAGTTTTCCTAAAAATAAAAGTTGCAGAAGGTGTCTTATCCTTCTACGCAGTGCTCGAAATGGGCCGGTATGGCATACTGGCACTTTTTTTCACCAGAAATTTACATACTGGTACTAATTTTAGTAGTGGGAACTTCAGAAGTAATTTACTTTACTTTTTTTTTTTTTTTTTTTTTTTTTTGGTCCTGACTTATGAGCGAGCATTCTTAAACATAAAAACCTTATGTGCCTCGTACCATTGAGAAATAGCTCTGTGGGGAATCGTAGAGGGTACGGGAGTGGTGTACACGTGATATAAGTCCATTCCTTGGAAAGATGGAAATGAAGCTACCCACCCATACAGCACAAAACGTTTCAGATATGTATCAATAATGTTACAATCTCTCATTTTCGTTACACTTTCAGAGATATCTCACAATTACATTTCAGCAAAATCTATTTTGGAACATAACTCTTTGTACAAGGGAGTGAGACAAGGTGACACCATATCTCCCAAGCTCTTTAATGCCACATTGGAAAATGCCTTTCAATCACTGAACTGGGAAAACAAAAGGATAAAGATCAATGGAGATTATCTGACTCACCTTCGTTTCGCTAATGACGTAGTCATTCTTGCAACTACCCCATCAGAGCTGCAGAGTATGATCCAGGAACTTGCTGACAAGAGTAAAGATGTGGGATTAAAAATGAACTTTCAGAAGACAAAAGTGATGTACAGTACTTTTACAAGAAATGAAGATTTATGGATTGATGGAGAAAAGCTGGAGATAACAGGTACGTACGTTTATCTCGGACAGCAGATATCAAGTGAGGGTCACATTGATTAAGAAATTAATCGGCATATAAAACTTGCCTGGAGAGCTTTTGGAAGAAACAGCATAATTTTCAAGAGCAATATGCCATTATGTCTTAAAAGAAAAGTGTTTGATCAATGCATCTTTCCAGTGCTTACGTATGGTGCAGAGACGTGGACCTTAACTAAAAGGACATACAAAGGCTGCAGACAACTCAAAGCAGCATGGAGAGGTGCATGCTTGATGTAACCAGGAGAGATAAGAAGAGGAACTCGTGGATCAGAAAAATGATAAGAGTGGAAGACATCATGATCAGAGTTAAATCTCTGAAATGGCAATGGGCTAAACATACTGCCAGAAGGACAGACCATCAATGGACAGCCGAAATTTTAGATTGGGTTCCAAGGGACAGGAAAAGACCCAAAAGAAGACCACATGGGAGATGGGTGGATGAAATTCGAAAGTATGCGGGAGTAACATGGAGGAGACTGGCACAAGACAGACCGTTGTGGAAGAGGCTTGGAGAGACCTTCGTCCAGCAGTGGATTGATAATGGTTGACAATGATGATGATGATGATGATGATGACATTACGCTTACGTTAAAAATAGCATTCACCGATACTACTGTTTTATAGTTTACATTGTACATAATTGCTATCTTGATGTTACATTCCGGCGATATTTAAGATCTTTGGGTTGACAACGATGTGGATGCGCACGCGCATTTATGCCATTTCACCAAAGCACTCTCGTAGTCGTATTTCCACGTGCTACTGCGGGATATTCTTTGGTGGTACAGTCGTACTCGAGTTAGCTATTTAGTTGATTTAATATTTCATCTTTTTTTTTTTTTTTTGTGGTTCAAGATCATCTGAAAGTAAGTAACAGTTTTTATTATTATAATTTTTAAATTCTAAAATGCGTTTTATAAAATCGAAGTAGACGGCTGTATTGTTGTACACTGCTGGCCACCCAAAATGCAACACCAATAAGGAAGCATCCAATTGGCCTGAAATTCGCAGCATGCGTCGCCCGCGAGAGGACATGCAAACGATTAGCATTGCAGGGCATATGCAAATCATGTGCGCCTGGCACGCCACCGAGAAGCACTATAAGAAGGGTGTACAGAAGGCGGGGTGTAAGTAGTGGAAGTGTGTTGTGCTGCCGGACCTGTGCGTGGGAAGCTTCCTTATGCCTCGTCGTAGAATACAGCAGTCATTCCAGCACATTTCGGAGTTCGACAGAGGACGAATAGTGGCTTATCACGACAGCGGTTTATCGTATCGAGACATCGGCGCCCGTGTGGGACGGCATCCAGCCACAGTGAGGCGAGTATGTATTCGGTAGGTGCAGGAGGAACGGACGGACCGACGTGAGCGATTGCCGCAGTCGCGGCACGCCACCGAACGAGAGGACCGGCATGTTGTGCGACAGGCATTGACGGCTCGCACCTTCACATCACGAACGTTAGCGCAGGAATTATGGTGTATTGCGCAACATCCTGTGTCAGCACGTACCGTTCAACGTCGTCTTCAGGAGCGGGGACTTGTCGCACGGCGCCCATTGCTCCGATTACCATTGACGTTACACCACCTGCGAGTGCGGCAGCAGTGGGCCGTTGAACGCCGCACCTGTACTACGGAATGGCACGACATTGTCTTCTCCGACGAATCCACGAATCTCGCTTCTGCCTGCAGCACCACGATGGTCGGATCCGCGTATGGCGGCACCGCGGCGAGAGACTGTATGATGCCTGCATTATGCATCGCCATACCGGTCCGTCGCCTGGTGTTATGGCTTGGGGCGCAATTTGATATGACACCCGCACCCCTCTGGTACGCATCGCCGGTACACTCAACAGCCACCGCACCATCTCTGACGTTTTGGAGCCTGTAATCCTACCTTACCTGCAGGATCTGCCAGCGGCCACGTTTCAACAGGACAATGCGTGCCCACACGTGGGACGCATCGTGCAATAATTCTTCACGGCCCACCAGGTGTCACTGCTGCCGTTGCCCGTCTGTTCTCCCGATATGTCGCTCATCGAACACGTCTGGTCGCTGATCGGCAACCGAGTGGCCCGGCAAGCACCACCCGCGGCTACGCCTGATGAACTGTGGCAACGTGTGGAAGCTGCCTGGACCGACATACCCCAAGCCCACATCCAAAGCCTCTTTCGTTCGATGCCGCGGCGTGTAGCAGCCGTTATTGCCAGCCATGGGGGCCACACGAACTATTGATGTCTGCGTGTTCCGCAAGTCGCACGGGCCTGTAAGCTCAATCGTTTCATCTTTGTATCTGTTGTTATGTGTCCAGTAAATCTGGCTTTGCTATCTCGTGTCCTTCTTGGTGTTGCATTTTGGGTGGCCAGCAGTGTATTAGTATATTATACCAGCATGTTTTTTTTTACTTGAAGCTGAGAAATTTCTATTGGTAGGTATTTAGAAAAATGACGAATTTGATTTTTTTTTTCTTTTTTTCGCTGAAATATACTCTATTCGACATGTATAATAGAAATTCGCCACTGTCACTTAGGACCGATTTTTATATCTTTTGTTATGAATATATAAACGCCGCCACTGTTCCCAATGGACAGCGGACTGCGTTGAACCTGTGAAAACGTAAACAGCTCGTAATACGACTGTTGTTGCTTTTGAAACAGCTATCGAGTGTAATATTTTTTATTGTGATTTTACAAAATTCATTTAAACTATAATGTTCAACGTAGTAAGTACGTAAAAGTAATATGATGATGTCACAAATATATTTCTAAATACGTAATAGTAATGTAACGAAGTTACAAATATCTTTCAAATACGTAACAGTAACATGAAGTTGGTATGTTGAAGTTACAAAGACATTTCACTGTATAACGTATTAGTTATGTTTCAAAGTTATGTAACGTTTGAGGACATTTCTACGTTACATTGCGCAACGTATCTGAAAATCTCAATGTTTTAGTGCTACGTACTTGTAACATATACGAAATATTCTGTGCTGTGTGGGCATAGCGCGTAATCACATCTTACCCAAGCCCCAGATCATCCCACTAAAGATATCTGTAAGTTTTTACCATATCATTAATTTAATACATACAATTAGAAGAGCTCCTTCATGGAATGAAGAATTGGAAGTAATAGATTAAACACAAATTTTAGTTTTGCAGCAATGAGTATAAACTTTTTCAATTCGGACTTTATTTAATTATTTATTTATTTATTTTGAGGGTATAGTGAGATTGCTATTAATTTAAGACTGAATATTCACTGTGATTGCGGAGATTCTAATCGCGCGACTTTCTACTTACTTCATGAAAGTCCCTATTGCAAGGGGTGCCGGTCAAAATACCGACAGGACAAAACACCGACACCCAAAACACCGACAACTAAAACACCGAAAGGACAAAACACCGACAGGACAAAATACTGACAGGACAAAACACCGACAGGTTTTTATATCTTTTGTTTTGGGTGTCGGTGTTTTGACCCAGACCCATTGCAACGGGCTATCTTCTCGTCTCAAAACCTTAAAGTTCTGAGTTCAAGTCCAGCTGAATCACTAATGATAAGCCCAGGTTCGAAAGTCTCGTTAATCCGTTGGTCCCGGGGAATAGACTCCTCGTTCTAAATAAGTCTAACTCCAGTCCTCGGTGTAGCATAAGTAGTGCCAGCTGGATTCCCAAACCAACCACCTGAAATCGACCGCCAATGGTATTCCACGGAACTGTCTATCACATTTTCAGACGAAGGAGTTTTTCTACCAGAGATTTTTTTTTTTTTTTTTTTTTTTACTTTTCCAGTTTTGGAGATTTTCTGGCGAAGGTATTTTTCCAAATGATTTTTAGCTAAATATGAGCATACAGGCACTTCAAAATTTCCATTTCGAGCACTGCTTCTATGTGTTCTTGTGCTTAACGATCACCGTGAGCAATTCAATTAGTTACAAGCAATCTGTTGTCCCCAATTTGGGGCCACTGTTTCCAGGGAAGGGAGAGAGAAATGTCGTAAGACAAGTACACCGTACATGCCTCTGAAGATGGCTCTGTTAGCGTTCTTTTTATAAGCCCCCCCCTCGGGTTCGACGTCTAACCTAACTGCAGCTCGTTGCGGAAAATATGTCGCAGAGAAATAGTTGAGAAAGTTTAGATTCAAATTATTATTTGCTTAAACACATACGTGCAGGTTTTCCCGGATTGGTGTTAGTAAATTATAACTTAATGTTTCTGTCCCCTCGCTGGTTTTTCTACTTTCCAGTTAAAAATTTCTGAAAATGACGTGCAGCAAGGTTGCCGGTAAATGTCCGTCTTTTAGCGAAATTTCCGTTTTTAAAAGCTTGAAATCCGTATTTTCACAGATTTTCCGTAGTCAGTTAATTCTGTTTATTTCAAAAAAGTCCGTTTCAGGTTTTTCCATATTTATACAGAAATTTCGCAAAATCGTAAACGCTAAATCTTTTGGCCCTTACACCAAAAATTTCTTTAGCACCAGTGGTACTCGCTCGAACCGACGTCGTTTAGGTTGGCCCAACAGAAACCGCGCGTCTTAACCACTGGCCCCAAAACTGCCGAAAATCACACTCACGTTCAAAGTAAAAGTCTTCCTGCGCGATGATGATCTTTTTTTTTTTTTTTTTTTTTTGTTATTGTTGTCATTAATGCGAGTAATTTAGTCACTTTATTCTCTGTTGGAGCTTATTATTACTTTTTTTAAATAGGTTTGTAATAATTTTATTTTTTCTGTAGGAGGACTTATCCCAAATTATGTGTTTTTTTCATCCTGATTTTTCGAAGCAACAGAATGCTTTGGAACATGACATCTTTTTTTAACTGACAATAACTCCATTATCTTTAAGAAAACGTGAAATGTGCTGTTTTATAGTATTACTAATGACTGGGGGGGGGGGCAGAAGCCTCAGTCTATACTCTAAGTCTCCCTAAAAGTGTACTGTTGTTAAAGGCGGGAGAGCTTCATCACGACTCGTCGTGGAACACAAGAACGGTATCCATCCACGTTAATGTGCTTTTCTGCTGTTTCCTTTTGATTCCCCCCACCCACCCACACATCTCACAAGCAGTGGGGATTGTGAGTGGGGGTCTGGTGGAGCCCGAACTGCTTCCCCTACTGCCTGTTTAAGTAACCTACCGTTCGAGTTTCCCCGATTGTGGGGCCACGGGTGGCCTAGTGGGCAACGTTCGTGACTGCTACAGAAAGGACCTCAGGTTCGATTCTGGGCAGGTACGAACGCTCGATCCACTAAATGTCCGCCGTGAGTCGGATGGGCACGTTAAGCTGTCGGACCCCGGGTACTGGCCTCCCGGTAATAAATAAGGGCGTCTTTCTCCCACTTTCTACTTCTCTTCCGTGTCACTTTCCTATCGGGCACTCTAGCCCAAATCTCCTAGCTTCCTATTTCTAAGGGTTGCTTAAGATCTGGGGTCAGACACTCCCTACCTAAGATCCTCTACATATGATCATTTTTTTCCCGATTGTCAATTTATTGTATTTGTGTTATTGATGTTGGAGAAGGTCTTCCACCCCTTCCCCCTGTTCGAGTTGTACCCCAGGTGGGCAGAAACAGCCGAAAGTGCGAAGTTCTTGATTGAGTAACTTCTCATAACAAATTTATTTCTAAAAGCGCTCTAACTTCCGGAACTTTTTTAGATGGCAATTTTGTCTGATAAACTGCTGAGCAAACAAAAATGTATTCCAAGCAATAATTCTACTGCTTTGCGCTCTAAACTATAGGGACTGCTTTTTGTAGCGGTGGTAACTGTTTCACACCCTACATAGTGGTACACTCTTAGGTTGACTCGGAGTATAGTAAGAAGTATTTTTCACAGTTTTCAAAAAAGTAAAATGGTAATAAAATTGCCCCATTTTTTCATGCTTCATGTATTCTGTTGGGGAATATAGAAAATGTGCAAATATGTTATCAATGAAACGCAGGTCTAGGTAGCGTCCTTCTACCTCATGTTCAATCGTCTCAGCTGCAGTCTTGTATGCTTGTGTATGTGTATGCTTGGGCGTAAGGACTATTAGCCAGAATATCTGCCAGACCGTCAGCATCGATCGCTTTAATTCTTTATTTTCATTATGACCAATACATACGTCAGAACCTGCAAGGAAATCTATAAAGTCCGATTTTCACCAGTAAGTGGTAATAAATCCGAGATGTACCGGTGAATCTGTCCCTGAATTTTAAAGCAGTACAAACCATTGCTTGCAATCTCCATTTTTATGGCCGAGAGGAAAGCGAATGACATTGCACTATTATGTTTCCGGATATGTTGCACAAAATTAGGATTGTTCAGAAGTCCTTCAGCCTCGTATTTATCTGTATAGTTCTGGATGGGAAATAAGGCCGTTATGATAACAGGAATTAAACTAAGCTTCCCGGAAAGATAGGTTGCCGCGTGTATTACTGCGATCATTACGCGTGCTTTCAAAATTCCTTCGCTCACTTACATTACGAAAAACACGTCCTCGTTTGTGTAGTCTCTCTCTAACGCTACTCATAAGAGGACCCTGTTTCCGTTCTCACTGTACCACAGTTTACGGTTAAACAGCAGTGGAAGCACGTGCAGCCGATTTGTCCTTGATAATAGCCAATCAGCTTCTTGCTCGCTGGGTGCGGCTGGCGCCATCTCCCAAGGTCGCATCACTACCCGTCTGCCCCGCGTTGCGATGACGAAGTCTGAGTGTTGCAAACGTACAGCAATCAGCTGGTTAAATTTAGAAGAAAATTTTTATCTTCCCCCGATTCTTGGGATCAAGATCTCTACGACGTACTTATGTCCCGCAATTTTTGTGCGACACTACGGAATTATTCCAAAGATTTCACATAACTCCCAAATATGAAATTTACTCTTAATAATTATAATAAATTTTGTTTTAAGGACTCCACGAACTGATATATAGATCTCGAACAATCATCTATACAATTATGTACCCGATTTCTTAGGGTAACACAATATGTAACAGCTGGTGCACAAAATGGGGTAAAGAGGAAGAAATATACTGTCCCGCAATAACCAAAATGCATGCAATATGCTATCCACAATATCCGATCTTTCTACAGAACTTCAACATCAGATCCTTCGACATACGATTGAAATTTAATAGTTACTAAAATCTCAAGTATTTCCGTTAATCTCTCCTATTACCGGAGATGTTTCGTGTTATGGAGACTGAAAAAGTGAGAACTAAGTTTTTTCGTTAACATACGAAAGGAATTGCGGAAAGGTTTCTAAAAATTCAGAATTTTCTTGTAGTACAAAAAGTCCGTGAAATTCAGGTTTCTTTCCGTTTTTTCACTTAAAATGGCTAGTGGATTTTTACAGTGAACTCTTCATTCCGTTTTGCTGTCCTAGGCCGGAAACCGGAAAAAGTGTTCCTTCTGAAACTATCATCCTGTAACATCTCTCTTTGTCTTACTCAGTTCTTAGCGTGAACTTCTGTCCTTCCAACCTTGTTTCCCCTAGCTCGAAGGGGAGAGTGTTTCTGTCTGACGCATCCTCGGCAATAAGCTAATTTAGCCGTCTCAATTGCGCCTTTCGAATCAGAATGTACATGATTGCAGCGTAGGCCAATAAAACGATAAGAAGCACTTAACGTTTCCGAACTGGCTCTTCAAATAAAGAACGACAATGCCTTGGAACACTGTTTTTACAGCTTTAGAACAATCCCATGCTGACTGAAAAATACTTACTGCTAAATACACTGGCGGAAAGTGAAAAAAGAACACCAAGAACGAGACGCCTGATACCAACGAAATTTATACAGCATAATAACGGAATACAGAGGATAACGTGATCAAAACATTATGGCAAAATACAGCTGTATTTGCTGGTAAACTGAAAAATAACATTTCCATGTAACATGGTTAGTACGAGGTTGAAACGCCATGAACTGCGTCACACTGTGCAATTCTGGCATGGAGTCTGTCGTACAAATGTTGGATGTAAGTTTGGGGTATTGAGTTCCAAGCATCCTCAACCTGGACGCTTAAATCGGGGATGGTCGTGGCTGGCCGTGGAGACCGGATAAGTCGTTGTCCCATAAAATCCCACACGTGCTCAATGGGGCACAAATCCGGTGAACGTGCAGGCCATGGAAGTTGTCTCACACCCTGAAATGCATGTTGCGTTGCACGTGCCGTGTGTGGGTGTGCGTTATCTTGCTGGAAAACACCACGATGGACCGACCTTACAAATGGCACAACAACGGGCTGAATGATGTTGTTGATGTAGGAGGTGCTGTTTAACGTACCCGGTGCAAACAGTAGTTTTGTACGGGAGTGATAGCTGATCGCTCCCCACACCAGGAGACCAGGTGTAGGTCCTGTGTGTCGCTGGCGTATGCAAGAAAGGTGGAGACGCTCCCCTGTGCGTCTGCAAACACGCATACGGCCATTGGAGGCTCCCAAGCAGAATCTGCTTTCATCGCTAAACACGACAGATCGCCATTGCGTTCTCCAGTGCAGACGTTGGCGACACCACTGCAGCCGTTACTGACGGTGGGCTGGAGTCAGAGGTACACAAATGCCAGAGGCACACGTGCACGTAGTCCTGCATCCAGTAGACGGTTGCGGATCGTTCGCACAGTCACCTCAGGTGCAACGGCAGCTCGGATTTGCGTCGCAGTGGATGTTCTGCTTGACAACGCCGCCCTTCTTATGCGTCGATCGGTCCACTCATCAGTCCGTCTGTGACTCCCGGTTCCACGTCTTCTCGTGTGGGAATGTTCCTCGGACCATTTACGCCACCATCGTACCACCACCGAAACTTCTGGTCCAATTCGCTCCGCAATACGACGATACGACCACCCGGCCTCGCGGAGTCCGACTAAACGACCTCGCTCAAAGTCCGATAACTGCTGAAATCGTACACGTCTTCCATGTCCAGGCATTGCAGCTTCTTCAGGGTCTTCGCACGTGTCCGTACGCCGACGACTGATTACATTCACTTCGCCGTACTCCTTAAATACCACCGACGATAATTTGCATATTATGCCGTGCTGTGGCGTAAGCGCTCACCGGTTGGTCCCGAAATTAATATCACACCTACGTAAACTCGACCCAATTAACATATGTAAATTTCATGATCGTCCGCCAATTCCTTCTTGGTGTTCTTTTTCACTTTCCGCCAGTGTATTTCTTACTTGGAAAATCATTAATTCTAAAACTTTGTAAAATCTCCTATAGCACGTAACACCTCACCCGGGATTCGAATCCTGACCCATCTGGGACGAATGATCAGATGCCAACGCTTAAACCACTGTGGCAACGAGGCGGCGTTCTTCTCCTTCCGCTCCACTGGAATGGAAGTGATCACAGAAAAATTAAGGAGTCATAGGCTGAGTCAAATGTCTTTAATGGTTGTGAAAGACATTTCTACTAAACTCTCCATCGGCTCTGACAAAAGCAATCACCTGAACCCATTTTCTAATTCTTATGGGTAACACTAAAGAACGCTCTTGTTGCCGAGTCGTCAGAGGCACTGGCTTTTTTTTTTTTTTTTTTTTTTTTTTTTTTTTGATTGGAGGTTTAGCGACCACAGTGAGCAACTCAATGGGCTATAAGCAGTCGCCCGTCCCTAATTTAGGGTCACTGGTTCCAGGGAAGGGAGAGAGCCAGTGCCGTAAGACAAACACAACATCCATTCCTCACCGGGATTCGAACCCGGACCCCTTCGGACGAATGATCAGAGGCCAACGCCTTAGACCACTGCGCCACCGGGGCGGCAGGCACTGGCTTCTGGCTAATCTCACAAGTTGGGCCCGCTCCGAATGAACCATGAGCGGTGCTATCCCTATAGAGTTTATTCTCTCTCCTCCCTGGAACCACGTAACCCAAATCACGCTCAGAGTTGAAACGGGTCAAAAAGTTTGGACCCGGATCCGATCCGGAAAATCTGCTTTGAACTATAAATTCGAAACTCAATTTTTAATTATACATAATCATGTATAATTATAATACATAATCATATACACCCTGATTCATAAGGAAGTATACAGTTTTCAGATGTTGTAAAACAGTAACAGTTAAAGACACGGACCACAACTGCGAACCGTTAGGTAGATGTACTCATAAAGTTTGTGTCCCGCTACTGAGGGAAGTGACGTAGGCGATAGCGCACGTGTCACGTGCCTAGTCAGTCAAAATGGCAGCGTTGAGTGGAGAAGGCGTGTTGTGTTTTTCAATTGAGCAAAACGGAATCTGTAACTGTTGTGCAACGGCATTTTCGATCACGATTCGGAAAAGAACCTCCAGCCAGAAAATCTATCTACCGATTGGCATAAAAAATTTGAAACTACGGGCTGTTTGTGCAAACTTAAAAGTCCTGGACGACCGCGTGTATCGGAAGAAGTCGTCGATTGTGTTTGCACCGCCATTCAACGAAGCACGGGAAAATCAACGCGGAGAGAGGGTCGTGAAGTGCAGATTTCACAGCCCACTGTCTGGAGAATTTTGAGAAAGAATCTGAAAATGATTCCATACAAAGTGCAGATGTTGCAAAATCTCACTGACCTTGACAAGACAAAGCGCTTTGAATTTTGTGCCGAAATGCAGCACCGCTATAAAAATGACGATTTTGCCGATCACTTAGTTTTCACCGATGAAGCTACATTTCACGTGAGTGGTCAGGTAAACAAGCACAATGTTCGCTTTTGGGGAACGGATAATCTCAGATTTACAGTGCAACACGTGCGAGATTCTCCTAAGGTAAAGGTGTTCTGTGCTGTGTCCAAAAAGAAAGTGTACGGCCCCTTCTTTTTCACGAGAAAACTGTCACAGGGGGCTCTTTTCGGGATATATTAAGTCAGGGCCGGCTGGACCATAGGGGCAACCGGGCCGGTCGCCCTGGGCCCCGCGCCTTTAGGGGGCCCCGCAGTTTAGAAAACAAAATAATTTTCGGTAAAGAAAATGTAACTACATTTTTTTTTGTAACTTTTGGAGCGCAAGGCACTTTAAAATATATTTTTGAAGTTTTTTTGTTTGTTTCCATTCTCCCCATTTTTTAATACGTTATACCCCATGTTGGTCGTACGGACACTGAGATTTGCAGGTTCGGAGTGATTTTTGTAACCACCTTAATCTTTTCCGCATTCGTGAAATAGCAAATTAAATTTCATCAATTTGTGGTACCCTACTTTTATATATCCAACAGTTTGTGTGAAAACCTGATACTTAAATTTAAGGAAATAAAAAGAACCATATCTAAGTTACTTTCGGACTACATATGGAAGCCACTTTTCCAACATTACAAGAAATTGAAAATAAAAAATAAATAAAAAGCAACTTTCATATATGAACGCGTATAAAAGTTTAGAATGTCACTAATTTGTCAGTTACTCCAATGTGCATTAAAAATCAATCACTAAGCATGTATCAGGGGAAAAAACTGTTTATACCAATTTACTTTAGAGAAATCCTTATTATATTTCCTATACAAAAATATTCGCAATGAGGAAATATTCGCTAAGCAGGTATATTTTTATCATTTTGTGAATATGCTGTTATAAGTCACAATGCAACCTAAACCTCTTCTCCCGCGAAAGAATATCGTAGATTTTAACACTTTTTACTCTCTCTCTCTCTCTCTCTCTCTCTCTCTCTCTCTCTCTCTCTCTCTCTCTCTCTCTCTCTCTCTCTCTCTCTCTCTCTCTTCTCTCTCTCTATCTCTCTCCCTCTCATTTTCTCTCTTTCTCTCTCTCCCTCTCATTTTCTCTCTCTCCCTCTCTCTCTTCTTCTCTCTCTCTCTCTCTCTCTCTTCTTCTCTCTCTCTCTCTTCTACTCTCTCTCTCTCTCTTCTTCTCTCTCTCTCCCCCTCTCTTTCTCTTCCCTTCTCTCTCTATTTCTCTCTCTCTCTATCTACCTTTCTTTTCTCTCTCTCTCTATGAACTTTCAGTCCATATTACGGTCTTTTTCTTAAGCTCAAAGCAAATACTTCTTTGAAATAATCGTTTTGTCTTCACGTTAGTGTTCGTGTGTCTTCCTCACGAACGATAATTTTCAGAAACGACTTTATTAAAATATGAGATTTATTTTTTAGTGCCCCCAATGAAATTTTGCTATGGGCCCCGCAATGAAATTTCGCCCAGGGCCCCGAAATGAAATTTTGCTCAGGGCCCCGCAAGAGCTCCATCCGGCCCTGTATTAAGTCTTTGGTTGATGCCACAGTTGCTGGACGGCAGTGACAACTTTATTCTCCAATTGGATGGTGCACCACCGCACTGGTTAGGCGACGTGCGAGATTATCTCGATGAACATCTTCCTCACCGATGGATTGGACGAGCTGCAGACTACAACATGCCACTGACCCAATGGCCACCTAGAAGCCCTGACTTAGCGCCTTGTGACTTTTTTCTGTGGGGGTACGTAAAGGACAAGGTATTCGCCCCTCCCCTTCCTGTTGATCTAGCGGAGCTGAAACAGCGTATCACAGCCACTATCACTGCACTTGATTCAGATATCTCACCTCGCGTTTGGGTGGAAACGGATTACCGGCTCGATATGTGTCGTGTGGCTAAGGGTGCGCACACAGAACATCTGTGACTCTCTCTAAAAAAAACTTGAAACATTCCCCTACAATTCTCTTACAGGTAACATAAAATATCTTACATTGTTCTTGTTTTATAGTGCGTTGAAACTGTATACTACTTCATGAATCACCCTGTATATTCACAGGAAGTTCAAAAAGTCTCTCCGCAGTGGGTATCGTAGGTTATATGGTCGTTGCTTATATAGATATAAAAGTAGCTATTACGGAAACATAATTTACTCACTTACAGAAAGTGTTGAAACTGTCGTCCTTCACATAACCTAACTGTTTTACACATTTCTTGAAACACTTCTACGAGAGTCAGAAAGTCTCTCCGTAGTAATGCTATGGCTCTTCCACTTCATTTTGACGGTGCTACAGTCAAAATTATTGAATTAAGTAATTTGTTATATGTTTAATGTCAGTTTTTGCTGTTTTCTTGATAATTGCTGTGAAACATATTCTGGTTTCTTAATGAGAAGAACCAACTTCCAGCATTCACTTTTTCCTTTTTGTTTACGCTTTCCAACCGTAGGTTGAAGAAGCGTATATGCTCCAGCTTTGTCCGTCCGTCTGTCCGCACGATAACTCGCGTAAAAATGGTTCGATTTCGATGAAATTTTAGCATGTGGTAGAGGACCACTTGGGGAAGAATCCTATTGAAAATGGGACAAATAGGGTCAAAGGTCACGAAATAGGAGCTGGATGCATTCCATTGCCCTTATGCGTCATAACTTGCATAATATGGTTCGATTTCAATAGCATTTTAGTATGTGGTGGGGGACACGCTGGGGACAAACCCTATTGAAAATGGGCGAAATGGGGTCAAAAGACAGGACTTAGGAGCGTGATCCATACCATCGCTCTTATGCGTCATAACTTACGTAAAAATGCTTCGATTGCGACAAAACTTTATCATGTTCTTCCGGAGATATACTGAACCAGTTCTGTTGAATATCATCGAAGTGGGGTCAAAGGTCAGGACACAGGAGCAAGATTAATTAACAGCCATAACTCGAGTAATGATTTTTGGTATGTTGGAAAGTGTATCATAATATCTTGCTCCTGAATCGCACTGAAAACAAACGCAAAGGAAGTATCGTTTTACGATATGGTATCATCGGTTGGTGGAAATCTTTGCTTTAAGAAAGAGACTGCAATATTTTTGTATGACGAATCATTTTTCACTCCGCTGGCACCAGCATCGAGCACAAAATTCCGTAGCACGCATTTTTTTTTTTGAAATATTTTTTCTCTTTTCAAAAACAAAACGAAAATCAATCCGGGTGGAAATCGGGTCAGGAACACCTTGACTGGACCCGTTTAATCCGCAAGAAATTGTCAACCCCTTGACCCGTGACAAGTTTCACTCTCTGATCATGCTCGCTGTCGTCGCTAAAGCACTAAGTAACAAACGAAAAATAACTCAAAAGATATCTCCTCCCACCCCATAAGCTCAGCAGAAGCAGCGTATAAATCACATGTATTCAGTGTGACTTATTTGTATCATTCACACTCAATGTTTAGAATCGTATAATATGGCTATAATGTTTCAGAGTTCGCACTCATAAAAGAATGGCATCAAAAATAAAGTTGACTTACAAACAATGTGCTAAAGGAATCTTTTATTCCGTCGATCCGCTAATGGTGAACAACGACGTTGGCGCAGCAGACAAATTACACCGTTAGTAGTAGATTTACCACAAGCAGTAACAGACTCACATAGTACATTGTTAACTTCAAATTCATCTATTTAACAGCTTTTAAACGCAATAGCACACATAGTAACAAAATTGGCCTATTTCTTCGATCTCTAAGGACCTAGCTAATAGTGCTAGCAAACGTTATCCAGCTGCACAGTCCTGTTTCATTCAAGTCTTCTTCATTTGACTGACTGCCAACGAACAAACTCGTCGGAGTTCCGACATGACATTCAGTACAGGAAGCATAACAAAAAAGGTAGGCAAAATATACATAAAATGTAAGCAAAAAATGGAAAGCTAAGTCGGCAGTATGCATCACATAGCAGATCAATATTTAAAAGAAAAACTAAACATTTTTAGCATCTGATTCCCACGTAACATTCTTTTATTCAAAATTGCCCAAGTTAGGCTACTTTGATCAAAACTGATCAAAAATTTCTAATAAAAATTTAACAAAAGCTAAACGTTGAAGGATTAAAAAAATGAAGTCTTCAATTGCTCTCAAAATTTTGTGGGCCTTCTCTTCGGGTTGTTTTTTTTATCGAATCCGCTTACCGGTAAAACACTTTTTCTCTTCGCACTTACATCACTGTCTTTACCGCTACTATCACGCATATCTTACCGCTTCGGTCATCGAGACTGCTTTCAAAAGCTCCCGATCTTTCCTCCACGCACTGCAGTTTTCCTTCACGATACAAGAACACGCTCACTCGAAACAAATTTTGTGTTCATCTGAATAAGTCCTTTCCATTACGACAAAAATTCTTCTTCTTCTTCTTGGTTACTCGGTCCAAGGACTGGTTGTTCAGTAGATGTACTCTGTCCCTCCATTCCTCTCTATTCTCCGCCGTTCTCTTCAAGTCATAGTATGTCCTAGGAGTAACTGTGCCACAAAACTATTCCTTGGCCGTCCTCTTCCTCTCTTGCCTTAAAATTTCCCTTCCAAAACTTTCAGAATCGGGCCTCCATGGCGCAATGTGTGTCCTATCTGTAACATTCTTCTTCTCTTTAACATGTTGATAAGATTCCTGGGTTCTCCCATTCTCTCCAGGACCTCTTCATTAGTCTTTCTATCGAGTCAACTTATTCTCTCCATTCTTGTATAGCTCCACATTTCAAATGCCTCCAGCCTTTTCACTTCTCTCTTGGTCAATGTCCATGTCTCAGAACCGTAGAGAGCTACTGGCCAAACATATGCTATTAAAATTCTCTTCCTCAGTTTTAGATCAATATTTTTTGGCTGTCAGTAGTAGTCTTTGATTCTCTCTAAAAGCCGTTTTTGCCATCCCCAGTCTCATTCTAATTTCCTTTTCATATCTCGCATCTTCCGTAATACCCAAATAGCGAAATTATTTTACTTGTTCGATGTTTTGTTTTTCAATTTTAAGGAAAGCCTGTTTTGGAACCTTCCCTATTACCATTAGTTTTGTCTTATTTTTATTTATCTTCATTCGATAGATGTCCGCATTTCTGTGTATTTTTGACATCATGCGCTGTAATGATTTGGCTGATCCTGAAACAATTGCCTGGTCATCAGCAAACTTAATGGCCTTAATTCTCTCTCCATTAACCCAAACTCCTTCACTGGCACTCCCCAAGGTTTGCATAACTTCGGCATAAATACCAAAAAGGCCAGGTGACAACAAGCATCCCTGCCTTACACCTTTATTTACTGGGACTGAATCAGTCATTCCATCTTGAATTGAAAACAGTAATGGAAAAGTCTCAACAACAAAAATTGAGGAATCTAAAATCCTCCTTGCTTCTTCGAAACTTTGAGAGATATTCTGAGAAACATTCCTGCAACATCCAAATTTGAATACCCCGCCCTCCTTCTTCCGAAAAAAAATGCATTCTTGCAACTTTGAATTTCGGAAATCCTTTCTAAAATCATTTTGATCTAGATAAACATGTTTCCAGTTCATTATTCCTGCGACATCGAAATATTTTAACTCCGGGCCACTTTTTTACACGCATTACAAACTACAACAATTTAAGTCGAAAACTAATCGCTTTTCAGAAGTTTTTCATTTGAAAATGATTAAAGAAATTAAAAGAAAAATGTTCGTGGTGTAATACAATAGACGTTTTTTTCCTTTCATGATCAGTTCTCTACGGAAATTAAACAAGAAAGATGACACCGAATTTTCGGGTGTAATAGCACGTCTTTTGAATCCGTTCTGACGCAAATTAAATTTATCGAAGCTATTCAAAGTCAATGGAACCGGTATGGAAAACTAGTATCTGACGGAAGAAAGAAGTTTTCAATCGGGGTTTTAATCCCTCAGATATTGCTGTAAACGGAATCGTGAGCTTACGCCCTATGATTGCAGACTTGTGCGTTAAGAAAAATATGAATTTATAGCAGAAACATTTCGCACTGAAACGCTCTCCAACACAGAAAGAATTTTTCAAATCAGACTCTTAGAAACAGACATATCGACAAAAATAAGACGTGACTTTACGTTCCCTGGTGGGAAAACCATGCATTATTTTAGGAAAAAAGTATTCTCAAAAGCTTTTTCCATATGAGCGCTATCTATCCAAGAAAATTTAGTCGAGTTTTCAGGAGCCCAGATTTTGCTACAAATACATCAGAAGCAGAAATTAACACTTATGATCCCTGGTGGCTAAACCATTCTTTACCAAACATTAGAAATTATGTGAAAAATATTTTCCATCAGGTCTTGTATGCGATACAGGAAGAATTTTTCAAATCAGAGCTTCAGGAGCAGAAATAACGCAGAAAATGCAATTTACCTTTGTGCCCCCTAGCGGAAAGTCTATGATTTACTTGAACATTTTGAATTTATAGGAAAAACATTTCGCATCGGAAGCACTATCCAACAAAGAAAGAATTTTTCAAATCGTACTCTTAGAAGTAGAGATATTGACAAAAATAAGATATACATCTACGCCCCTGGCGTAGAAACCATGCATTATTTTAAGAAGAAAATGTTTCTAAAAGGTTTGTCGACATGAGTAGTATCGGTCAACAAACGACTTTTTCAGTCGAGAGTTTAGAAGCTCATATTTTGCTGCAAATACATCAGAAGCGGAAATTAAGACTTACGCCACCTAGTGGCTAAACCAATTTTTTTCAAAAATTAGGAATTATGTGCCCATCAGTAGCTGTATCCGATGCAGAAGAAATTTTTCAAATCGGAGATTTAGAAGCTGATATATAGAGGGAAACGCAATTTACCACTACGCCCCTAGCGGAAAGGCTATGAATTACTTGAAAATTTTGAAATTATATGAAAAACATGTCACACTGAAAACACTATCCAACAACGAAGGAATTTTTTAAATCGGACTTCTATAAGTAGAGATATTGACAAAAATAATATATACGTGTACGCCCTCAGACGGAGAACTTGTGGAATATTTTAAGAAGAAAATATTCCGAAAAGGTTTATCGATGTGAGTGGCATCAGTCGACGAAAAAATTTTCAATCGATATCTTAGAAGCTCAGATTTTATGGCAAATACATCAGAAGCAAAAATTAACACTTAACACTTCTAACACTTCCATCAGGAGATGTATCCGCTGAAGAAGAAATTTTCTAAATCGGAGTTTTAGAAGAAGAGTTATCGGGGGAAATGTAATTTACTTTTACGCCCCCTAGCGGAAAATCCATGCGTAATTTGAAAACGTAACTATATCTAAAATACAGTTCGACATAAATGGAATCGAAAGATAAAATAATTTTTTCAATCGGATGTTTAGAAGCAAATATGTGTGATAAAACGTATTTTTGAATTCGACATCATCTGCATTTACGCCCTCTAGCGGCGAAATTGTACATCGTAAAAAAGAAAAAAAAAACGAAATAAAGGATCATCATTCGCATATTTCAGGCTTCTAAATGCAAAAAGATTTTTTCAAATCGGACTAATAGTTGCAGAGATATAATGGGTACAGACTGACGGACGGACAAACCGGTAACATAAGCGCGATCTTTTTTTACAAAAGACGTGTTAAAAAGGCAAAAGACAATGCATAAGACCAAAATTTCATTCCCCCACACCCTAGTGTATCCCAACATAGGCTTAAGGAAGAATGCAGATTTCAAGAAAACACCTGGAAAGTCATGCACTCATCGTCCAAAATGAGCAGGATGTTTAGAAAACAATTTTACCACTATAACGATGATTTCGCTCCAGCGTGAATGCTAGTGCATGAAGTGAACTGTAAGATTTTCAGACCCAGTTCGTAATTAAATATGTAAATATGTGCATATCTATTAATTTTCACCATCGCATCAGAAGGTCTCTTTGTTTGAGCCATTTTGTTCAACGTCATAAGAATGATAATGTTCCAGACGAACAGGCGTTAATGGAAGAAAACAGCATGGAATTAAAAACTTTTGTAAACACATTAGCAATGTCGAGCCACCTTATTGTAATGGGTGCTATACCATGGTAGAATAGCTGCATTCCAATGTGTTGAGTTAATATGTCGGTGCGTGTTTGTCGCTTTCGTGTCAGTGGATGGAGAATGCACAAGAAAGGTCAAGGATTAATATCGTCAAAGATGCCTAAGTAGATGGATTAGCACCTCAGCAGGTTTCGATGAAACATATAGACCTTGATTTAGCGAAAGAAGGAACTCTTCTTCTTCGGTTTACTTAAGCCATCAAACGCACGAAGTCCCAAATCAAGGAGGACACTAAATGTTGTCCTGCAGATTGCTGGTGGGTACAGAAGAGCGTGTTTGCTCGCGGCATTGGAATCGGTGTGCAGGGAGAAAATCGTTTTCGACCCAGAAGAGGAAGTGAATCTGTAGTATTAGGAGATAACGAGACCACGGGGAAAGCATAAGCTTAAGTTTCCTTCATTTGCTGACGAAACGAAAAGCACGGAAGCCGAAACTGTCACTATTGGAGCAGCAGTTAAATTCTTTTAAGTTGAAAACAAAGAAAGAAAAGAAAAAGACGGCATAATAACAGCGATTGGTCCTATTTTGAGCATAATTAAATAGTTTTTCAGGTACATTTAAAAAAAAAAAAAAGAGGAACTAACCACAGAGGCACATGAACCAAACCATGTGTGATGGCTCTCGCGGATCCTAAGGCTTCGTCCTACGTAAGGTGAAGGCTGTTACACGAAAGTTTACCTAAATGCACATTTTCCGTAAGAGCATTTGTAATTTTCTATACTGTTTTCTCTTCGTAATGCATTGATAGTTGTTTGCTTTTGATATCGTTCATGAAGCACATATCAAGTATAAAAAACAGTGCCTTATTTGGCTCAAAGTTTTCGACATTTATAAATACTTCTTTTAGAAAGGGTATCGAAATGCCGCAATGAATTATTATTCTACGCGCATAACTTTCCCCATAGATGGCAAAAATTGCACCTCATGAAGCAGCAACTCTGGTTTTTAGAAGAGGAAGCACTCTTGCAAATAGAAACATAAACTGATGACCCTATCGAAAAGTAGGAAATATACGCAAAATAGTCTTCATAGCTGGAAGCTATGCGATGAAGAAAAACGAATTCTTCAAATAGGAGTTTAAGAAGACAAAAAAAAAAAAACAACAACAATAAAATACCATACTCCTTCTTGCGAGAATATTTTGCATTACTTGAAGTGGATAACATTCTCAATACTTACCATTGCCGGTGTCGTACAATATAAGTGTTTTTGCAATCGAATTTTTAGAGACTGAGGTACAGCTGCAAAGATAAATGCACCCTTATGCCATCTAGCATCGGAACTATGCACCAATAAAAATTTGAAATATATGTAAGGACATCGTATACAAATGTGACTCTTAGGAGAAGTGCTATCGTGAAAAATCAAATATATCTGGATTACCCCAATGGAAAAATCGTGCATTGTATTGGACAGAAAATACGAATGAAATGTTTTCTGCAGTGAGTCGCACCTGGCCTTTTTTTTTTTTTTACTTTCCAGTCGAATTTTTTTGACCTTAAAAGAACTATACACTTTCTCTTGTGCAAAAACTGCACTTCAAAAAAGAAAAAAAAAGAATAGTATTTATCATAAAGGGCTGTCTGTCACAAAAAGAATTGTTTAAATTAGAATTTTAGAAGCGCAGCTATCGGGAAAAATGTGAAACCCGTTTTCGCCCCCTGTGAATTATTTTAAGGAGAAAACGTGTGGAATATGTTTTCCGTTAGAAGTGGTACCTAACCACAAATATTTCTTCCAATGGTGGTTATGGAAACGTAGATGCCCCGCCAAATATGTTGCAGACAGAAATATGCACTTACACCCCTTTAGACAAAACTGCACGTAACGAAAAGCTAGAAATTACAGCAATACCCGACTTACGTCGTCTCGATTTACGTCACCTCACACTTACGTCGTTCGGCCCAAACTGTGCAAAGAGGGTATAGGGTTTATGATATTTTTTTCCGCACTTTTGACATCACGCGCTCGGAGAGAAAGACGAGTGATTTATATTTCACCGCGCCATCTGAGAGAAATAGCGTGGGGGGGGGGAATCCGCAGACACAACTAGAGCCTTCTACAAAATACAAGACCATGACATTAGAGAGATGAGTTGCCGCTTTTAGTGACGTCACGCGGACACCAAGTCTTCCAACACTGTCGTGTAAGACGTTAAACACGACACCGACGTATGATCAGGCTGTGTAACATGAGAGTGACGTCACAAAAGGAGGGAACTCGTCTGCAATGTCATGGTCTTGTGTGTTCTAGACGGCCTTGGCTATACAGGCGTTGGGGTCAGTATTAATCCCAGGTGCGTATGTGAGCCGAGCACATAGCGATCTTCTAGAAATTCGGAACCAAAGCGTTCTTGAAGAAACCGTGGACTCTGATCCGAAGCCTATGGAAAGAACAATGACAGTTTCAAAATTGAACCAGGGGCTGAATCTCACCGAAGCTGGGATGAAGATCCTTAAGGACATTGATTCTGATGAGCAGCGAGTAGCAACAACCAGAAAAGGAATTAAAAGGATGCTCTCGGTTATGAGGAGGTTCTAAGGGAAGAAAAGAAGTCTTTGTCGGTCCAGATTTCAGTGCTGAAGTTCTGCCCGTCTTCGCCTTGCATCTTGCATCGCCACAAAATCATCCAATTTTATAATTATGAATATAGTATATGTGAGTACTAAATCATCTTTGTAATTGACGCCAAGAATGATCATAAATCTTAATTCTATTCATGGTATCTCTAAATTTTTGTTAAGTACAAATAAATATGGTCCTTTTTTCTTTTTCTTTTTTTGTGTGAAAATTAACTGATTAACTATCCAGTACAATCCTCCCTATTTTAAAATTGCTCCTATGGAAAAATACCTGATTCGACTTACGTAGTCGGTTAGGAACGAATTATTACGTAACTTCGGGTTGTTACTGTATATGCAAAGTATTCTTCGTCATGAATGTTATCCGTCGCGAAACGAGATTTTCAAATCAAACTTTTAGGAGCATAGATGGCGGGACAAATAAAATATACTTTTACGCGCCCAGAGGGAAAATTGGCCGCCCCGGTGGCGCAGTGCCCTAAACGATGGCTTCTGATCATTCATACGAGATGGGTCCGAGTTCGAATCCCGGTGAAGCATGGATTTGTGCTTGTCTTCCGACGCTGGCTCTCATCACCCTTCCCTGGAACAAGTAGCACTAAATTAGGGACGGACAACTGTTTATAGACCACCGAGTTCCTCACGTTGGTCGTTGAACCTCAAATCAAAAAAAAAAAAAAAAAAAAAAAAAAAGGGGACAATTGTTCATTATTTGAAGATGAAATTGTACGATAAATGTTTTTCCCGCAGTAAACGATATCGAAGGGGGAAAAATTGCTTGAATCAGTTGTTTAGACGCAATAATATGGAATCAAATATACACTGATGGGAAAAAAATCCCAACCCCAAGAAGGGGTTGTGTTAGATAAACGACAGTTGGTAGGCGGTGAGAGTGCATCTGTAAGATGACGTCTATGCAAATTTCGCGCTCGGCGCATACGTGTGGCGCTAGTAGCGCCCCTCGGAACAGGCAAAGCAGGTTTGCTGTAAATACGCGCTGTAAAGTTCGTGAGCGTTAGTTATCGTTGAGATTCGACGTAGGGTGTTGATGTTAGTCAAGAATGCCTTTAAGAAGACGAAGAAGCCATTATCAACAGCTCACGGAGTTTGAACGAGATCGTGTAATAGGGCTACGAGAAGATGGGTTTTCTTTCCGCAATATTGCAGAACGACTTGGCAGGAATGTAGCCACTGTGAATGATTGTTGGCAGCGGTGGTCAAGGGAAGGTACTGCCTCAAGAAGACTGGGTTCCGGCTGGCCACGTGGCACTACTGAGAGGGAAGACCGCCGTGTACGGCGTATGGCCGTGGCGCATCGTACCGCGTCTGCGGCAGCAATTCGAGCTGCAGTTGCCACCACAGTGACACAACGAACTGTTACAAATCGGTTACTTGAAGGACAACTCCGAGCCAGACGCCCTGTAGCGTGCATTCCACTTACTCCAAACCACTACCGTTTTGCGACGTCAGTGGTGTCAAGCTAGAGCTCATTGGAGGACGGAGTGAAGATATGTTGTGTTTTCTGATGAAAGCCGGTTCTGCCTGGGTGCCAGTGATGGCCGTGTGTTGGTTAGAAGGAGGCCAGGTGAGCGCCTGCAACCAACCTGTCTGCGGCCGAGGCACACTGGACCTACACCTAGAGTTATGGTCTGGGGAGCAATTTCCTATGACAGCAGGAGCACTCTCGTGGTTATCCCACGCACCCTGACTGCACAGTTGTACGTCGGTCTGGTGATTCAACCTGTTGTGCTGCCATTCATGAACAGCATTCCAGGGGGTGTTTTCCAACAGGATAACGCTCGCCCGCATACCGCTGTTGTAACCCAACATGCTCTACAGAGTGTCGACATGTTGCCGTGGCCTGCTAGGTCACTAGATCTTTCACCAATCGAGCACGTATGGGACATCATTGGACGACAACTCCAGCGTCACCCCCAACGACCGACCAAGTGCAACAGGCATGGAACTCCATCCCACAAACTGAAATCCAGCACCTGGACGACACAATGCATGAACGTTTGCGTGCTTGCATTCAACATTCTGGCGGTTACACCAGTTATTAATGTACCAGCATTTCAAATTTAAAATGGCTCTTCTCGCCCTTACAATAAGCTGTGATCTTGAAACCTTAATCGATTAAATATGTTAGCTAGACAAATGTATTGCAGCCATTTCATTCCTCTACAACTATTTTTTCGTGGTGTTGGGATTTCTTTTTCCGTCAGTGTAGTTTTAATTCTATTAAGTCTGGGTTAGCGCCTCCTAGCGGTGAGGATATGCATCGGAAAGAGACCGGATTGCAAGGGTCATTGTTCTCACATTTCAGGCTTCTCCATGCAAAAGAATTTTCCAAATCGGACTGATAGGTGTCGTGATATCTGCCCACAGGCGGATGGACACGTAGCGATAACATAAGCACGTACGGGCTCTTCAAACGACGTGCTAAAAACGGAAGAGAGATATCTTTAAATTACCATTCAAATTTCTATTAGTATGCTTGCTGTGATCTTTGACAGATAGCTTGGAACTTAGGCAGATCTGGATTTAAAAAAAAAAAATGGCACCGGATTTTCGGTTGTAATGAGCACGTCTTTTAAATCCTTTCCTACGCGAATAAAATTTTTCGAAGTTATTCAACGTCAATAGTACCGGTTAGAAAAATAAAATCAACCGGATTTCAACAATCCATAGAACATTCAGAAATAGAAGCAGCTACTTACTTCAACCATGCAGCGGTTGAAAAGTATGTAACGAAAATTAACAAATTGTGCACAAACAATTTATCGAAGCTGAAGGAAGATATAAAAGAAAAAAGGATTTTCAAAGCAAACAGAAGGGGAAATAGAGTGGGAAACTTGATATAATTCTACGACCCGTAGCGAAAGAATTTTGCATGATGAAAAAGTTCAAAATATGGGAAATTATTCTTCATAACAAAAGTTATGCCAAGGAAAATTAATCTTTCAAACAAGTCTTCTGGAAGAAAAGACAGCAGGGAAAAGGTTCACATTTACTTCCCTATAGCGAAAGAATTTTGCGTGATGAAAAAGTTCAAAATATGGGAAATTATTCTTCATAACAAAAGTTATGCCAAGGAAAATTAATTTTTCAAACAAGTCTTCTGGAAGCAAAGACAGAAGGGAAAAGGTTCAGTTTAAATAATGTACAGCTTTTCCTAGCGGGAAAGCTGTACATTATTTAAAGATGCGGTAATGCTCCACATCTTTATTGTAGCGAATGCCATAGAGCAGTCTTTTTATTATTTTTTTATTGGAGATTTAACGACCACCGTGAGCAACTCAAAATACCCGTCCCTAATTTAGGGCCACTGGTTCCAGGGAAGGGAGAGAGCCAGCGCCGTAAGACAAACACAACATCCATGCCTCACCGGGATTCGAACCCGGCCCCATCTCGGACGAATGATCAGAAGCCATCGCTTAGACCACTGCGACGCCGTAGAGTAAAAATAGAAATTTTTCAATAGGGTTTTTGAAGCGGAGATACAGATGCAAACAGAAGTACATAAACACCATCTAACGACAGTACTACAAGAAACTGCACAAGTAAAAGTAATGTGTTCCACATGGCAAATAACACCCTGTGTTAAAAGAATTCTTTAAATCAGAAATTTAGAGGATACAGTAATTCGAAACAGAAGTGGACCTCCAAAACGTGTGTTTATTTATTTCATGACTTTTGTAGCTCTTATACGTCCATTTTCTGGAAATGTGCTTTGTACAATTCCTTCTGAGAAAATAAAGATTACAATGATCTAAAATGATTATTCCAAAACAATTGCATTAAAGTGGTTTGCAGATCAGTATTCACTTTTATGGGCATCATGCATAATGACTAATGTAGCTTGTCGAAATTAAGGGAATTTCCGTGCCTAGCTGAAGGAGGACTCATTGAAGAATACCAATTAAAGTTAGCCCTTTGTCTTTAATTTTTCATATTCACAAAGATATCTTAGTAAATACCCCATTTCCTGCATCGACTCTCGAATAAATACATGAGAATAATGGTAATTGAAATGTTAGCCGGAGTGATGGAGCAAAAACACAATGAAGATATTCAAAACACGCTTCGAACGTTGTCCGACGGTTGTGATAAAGTCTGTTTGAAAATGTGAAACAAAGTTCTTCCCGGAGCAATTTCTTATTCCTGTCACTTTGAACAGATGCCACGCCACGTCAAAGTGCTTACGCAGCTATGCAACACGAAATATGCTAGATAACACTCAGTCTCAAGGAAACCTGGCTTCGAACGAACTCTTGAGAGGAGCAGCGACGTCAAATGGAAATTGTTTTGTGGTTTTCAGCACATCATTATTGTGAGGTGATTTCAACATCTCAGTTTTTTCTTTCTACTTCAGAAAATGGCTGAAGTCAAAGAACAGTATTTTCGAATGAATTTCCCCAAAACTGCTTATTTATTTATTGTCGGCCTCTTAAGAAAAAGAAATTTGGGAAAACTTTGCCTGTATTTTTTAACCAAAAGAAAAGATTCGAGAGAAGAACACTTCTGGCTTTTAAAATGGCCCTTATCTAAGCGTTTGCTTCTGCAGAGGTTTTAGCCAACACATCTCGTTGTGTACGTTATTTGTCGGGTTTTAAAGGCATTCAACGCTGATTAAAAACTGTTCCTCATGTTCACTTTATTTTGAAAAGAGAATTAAAAGATAACTTTAAAGTTATGTGAAAATAATTCTCCCTCTGATTTTCTCTTATCTCTATGTCTGTCTGTCTCTCTCTCTCTCTCTCTCTCTCTCTCCCCCTCCATTTCGCTTTGCATCCCTGTCTCACTTCACTTCTCTTCCCCCATGCAAATTCTTACTTTTTCTCTTTCCCTCCACTTCTTTATCAAGCTCTTTCGCACTTCTCTTTTGCTGTCATCGTCGTTCTTTCTTCTTCTTTCATTGGATCTACATGTATATCTCGTTTTTTTTTGTTTTTTTTTGTAAAATAAAACGAGGAGTTAGTGTAACACACCATTTTATTTGTTTAAAGTAGTTCTTCCATATTAAATAATACTTTTAAAGAATTTAACTCAACGTCTTCACATTGTTATTTTCTTTCTAGCTTTCATACAGAGTAGCTAGAAAAAAAGTTACTTCCCTTCCCTAAAAAAAATTACATTGATCGGCTAAGATATGTATGATAATATTGTAAAGAAAGTTTTCGGAAAAAATCGTATGTGACGTGTGCAATGCAAGATACTGCGAGCCTGCTGCGACGTAAACATCCCAGAGTGCAGTGCGCGAAAGAACAGTTTCTAAAGACAGAATGCACGCTATTATGATGAAGATTTTGTTCCACGTGGCTACGATACGATGGCGATATCGAAGAAAATATGCGTGCAATATTGCTCTATGAATATCTGAATGGCGTGGAAGTTACGGAAGCACTTGGAAAACTGTGAAACGCGTTTGGTTACGATATTATCGGAAAGAGTACTTGCTATGACTGGTACAGGAAATTCGACACTGGTGTACGGATTCTGATTGATGCACCCAGAAGTGGCAGACCCAGTAAGGTTGAAGATAATACACTGCAACACGTGCTATCCACCAATCCTGATCCAGCACTACAGGAACTGGCAGAGGAACTGAAGACCTCCCATACCACCCGACTTCTGAAGTTGGGAAATTTGGGTAAACTGTACAAATGGGTATCCCATGCTTTGTCTGACCAGAATCAGATGCAATGCTACTCCATTGCTGTTGCTCTGCATGAAAGTTTATTGTTCACATCCTTTGTCTGACCAGAATCGGATGCAACGCCACTCCATTGCTGTTGCTCTGCATGAAAGTTTATTGTTCACATCCTTTGTCTGACCAGAATCGGATGCAACGCTACTCCATTGCTGTTGCTCTGCATGAAAGTTTATTGTTCACATCCTTTGTCTGAGCAGAATCGGATGCAACGCTACTCCATTGCTGTTGCTCTGCATGAAAGTTTATTGTTCACATCCTTTGTCTGACCAGAATCGGATGCAACGCCACTCCATTGCTGTTGCTCTGCATGAAAGTTTATTGTTCACATCCTTTGTCTGACCAGAATCGGATGCAACGCTACTCCATTGCTGTTGCTCTGCATGAAAGTTTATTGTTCACATCCTTTGTCTGAGCAGAATCGGATGCAACGCTACTCCATTGCTGTTGCTCTGCATGAAAGTTTATTGTTCACATCCTTTGTCTGACCAGAATCGGATGCAACGCTACTCCATTGCTGTTGCTCTGCATGAAAGTTTATTGTTCACATCCTTTGTCTGACCAGAATCGGATGCAACGCTACTCCATTGCTGTTGCTCTGCATGAAAGTTTATTGTTCACATCCTTTGTCTGACCAGAATCGGATGCAATGCTACTCTATTGCTGTTGCTCTGCTTGAAAGAGAAAAACGGAAGGGTTTTTTGCATCGGTTGGTCACAGATGACAAAAAATGGGTCACACACGTGGATGTTACGCGACAAAGAGCATGGACAAATTAAGCCGGGACAACCCCCACAGAAAGCCGCTAAGCCACCCCTTCATAGACGGAAGGTGATGTTGAGTTGCTGGTGAGATTGTCGTGGTGTGATTCATTATGAATTCTTGCCGCGGAATAATACCATCACAGCGGAATCCAGAAGTTGGACCGTCTCCATGCTGCACTGCAAGAAAAAACCCCAGCGTTGATTAATCGCCGTGGAGTTGTTTTTCACCAGCATAACGCTCGTCCACATGTCGCTTTACCTACCCAGCAAAAATTGCACGAGCTGGAATGGGGAATATTGTTGCACGTATACCTTATTCCCTGGACCTTACCCCGTCCGACTTTCATCTCTTCCGGACTTTGTCGAATTTTCTCGCTAAAAAAAACTTTGCTAATGACGATGATGCGAAACGTTGCATGGATGACTTTTTCAACTGCCGCTCGCCAGACTTCTATCTCAATGGGATATTTGAACTCGTAGATCGGTGGAACAAGGTCATCAGTTCGAATGGGGACTACCTGGACGATTAGGTGAAGTGTTTTATACGATTTTTTAAGCTTGAAATACATACTTTTCTGATTTTCGGATACTTTCTTTACAACCTGATAATTTCTATAAAAATAATAAAATTGGCAATGTAGAACAATTTTCTTTTTTTCTTCACAAAATGAAAAAAAAGTCCGCAAAAACTGTATAGCCATATAAGTCAATCACTTTTGCCATATAAAGATTGAATCTTCGAAATTCTTTTATATTTCTCCATTTCTTTTTTTCAAAAAACAATGTAATCTTATTTCCACTGGATCCTTGTGATCATATGTAGAGGATTTTAGGAAGGGAATATCTGACCCCAGGTCTTAAACAACCATTAGAAATAGGAAGCTAGGAGATTTGGGCTAGAGTGCCCGATAGGAAACTGACACGCAAGCGAAGTAGAAAGGGGGAGGAAGACGCCCTTATTTATTACCGGGGGCCAGTACCCGGGGTCCGACGGCTTAACGTGCCCATCCGACGCACGGCGGATATTTAGTGGATCGAGCGTTCGTGCCTGCCTGGGATCGAACCTGAGGTCCTTTCCGTGGTAATCACGAAAGTTGCCTACTAGGCCACCCGTGGCCCTACCACGGGATCCTTTAATTTGTTTACAAATTACAACTTCCTTTATTTTGGATTTGTACTGTCAATTAAGTAGCAGCTTTGGGTACACAGTTGTCCCATATTGCTACGTAAATTTCTCAGTGTTATAACTCATAGTTTAGCTCCTTTGAAAAGTTTCCTTGTTGCTTAGATAATACATAAGGTTTCAAGGAATTTCCCGTGGTGACTTGACTATAGGCAATAAACGAATAAGTGCGAATGTATTATAGTTACTTATTCAAAGAAACGAGGTTTCATGTTAGTTGGGCCCTCGCTACTGTCGAAGAAGGAAAAACAGTATTATTTAAAGAAGTGGTTCCAAATTCCTGGCAGTTCTAGAAAGACGCTATTATTGCAAGCTTCACTGTCGGTAATGATATGTAAGGTTTCGCAAATGACAGTACATTTAGGCTTGGAGTAGGAAGCTAATTTATTTATATCATCACACGTAGAATCAGAAGACTTGAACTTGACTTCTCTGGATGGGCCAGTGATTCACACACAGCACAGAAGATTTCGTATATGTTACAAGTACGTAGCACTGAAACATTGAGACTTTTCAGATACGTTGCGCAATGTAACAGTAATGTTTCAGAAACCTTACTGTTACGTTAAAATGTCCTCAAACGTTACATAACTTTGAAACATAACCCATACGTTACAGTGAAAGGTCTTTGTAACTTCAACATACCAACTTCATGTTACTGTTGCGTATTTGAAAGATATTTGTGTCATCATCATATTACTGTGACGTATTTACTACGTTGAATATTATAGTTTTAATAAACTTTGTAAAATCACCATAAAAAATATTACTCTCGACAGCTATTTCAAAAGCAACAACAGTCGTATTACGAGTTGCTTACGTTTTCACAGGTTCAACGCAGTCCGCTGTCCATTGGGAACACTGGCGGCGTTATATTGATAACAAAAGAAATAAAAATCGGTCCTAAATGAGGGCTTCGAATTTCTATTATACATGTGGAAAAGACTTTATTTCAGCAAAAAACAGAAAGAAAATCAAATTCGTAATTTCTCTGAATACCTACCATATATAAAATTTCTCAACTTTAAGTAAAAAAAAAACTTGCTGACATAGTATACTAATACACAGCCATCTACTTAGATTTTATAAAATAGTTTTTAGAATTTAAAAAGTATAATATTCAAAACAATTACTTGCTTTTAAATGATCTTGAATCACAAAAAAAAAAAAAAAAAAAAAAAAAAAAAAAAAAAAAAAGAGGAAATATTAAATCAACTAACTAGCTAGCTGGAGTACGACAGTATCACCAAAGAATATCCCAGTAACACGTGGAAATACGACTACGAGAGCGCTTCGGTGAAATGGCATAAATGCGCATGCGCATCCACTCCGTTGCGAAACCAAAAATCTTAAATTATAGCCGGAATGTAACATCAAGGTAGCAGTTATGTACAATGGAAACTATGAAACAGTAGTAACGGTGAATGCTATTTTTAACGTAACCGTAATGTACAAAGAGTTATGTTCCAAAATAGATGTTGCTGAAACGTAATTGTAAGATATCTCTGAAAATGTAACGAAAATGAGAGATTATAACATTATTGATACATATCTGAATCGTTTTGTGCTGTATGGATTACTTTTCCGTGCCTTGTGTCTTTTTTACATTCGTTGATTCTGTTTCTAAACGACCATTTGGTCATTCTGTCACATTTTTCCTTTTTGAATTATGAAATTTTGAATTTATTATTCACGTTTTATATTTTTTGAATTATAATTACAAAGCTTTTGAGCTTTCCAATTGTTCTGTAAATCGTAGCAGTTTACATGTTTGAATTTTTTATGTTGCGTTTTTCTTACATCTTTAAACAGTTACACATGTGTGATGTATAACTCTTTTTAACCTTCCTTTTGAGTTTCTGCTCTCTTATGTGAATTTATTTTCTTCTGATTAAACGTTTTCTCCTGAACGATACATTACTTCCCCGAAGAACTTTTTCAATTTGGCAGGACTGACAGGAATTGGAACTGTTCGTAAGTTACCATGTTGTTTCTCGGCTGTTTGATTCTAATTTTGATGTAGGGTGATATATATTCACGAAGTTCATTACAAACATTTGCAGGCAAATATTTAAGCACGTAAATCTTAAACATTACAGTTATAGTAAACTTATACATGTCTTCAGACAGTTGCAGATTTAAAGAAGTCTAGTATTTCTTACAAGAGTACTTTTTCACTACACGTTAAGTTTTTCCTTAACGCATGCCTAATGAAAGGGGAACAAAAATCTAAGTAATCGGCAACTTTTTCACCTCGGTTCCGAAAAAAAAAAAAAAAAAAAAAAATTGAAAAGGAGTAGGTTTTATGTACGAGGTTTGTGTGTGTTGCAGTATCGAGATCTTTTTTTTTTTTTTTATGTCGAAGCTTAGTGTTTATTACACTGAGAAAAACGTTTTGTTAATTCAACAACAAATTTTGTTATGATAACAATGCTTCGTTGGATCAAACAAATTCCCAAAAACTACCTAATTATTTTGTTAAATGAACAAAACGTTTTGTTAATTCAACAACAAATTTTGTTATGATAACAATGCTTCGTTGGATCAAACAAATTCCCCAAAACTACCTAATTATTTTGTTAAATGAACAAAACGTTTTGTCGTGATAGCAATAAAGTTTGTTAAATTACCAATAATTTTCAGCAAAATAAATTTGCAAATTCATCAAAAAATTTTGTTGACTGTATATCGACAAATTTTTTTGTTGATTCAAAAAATTTGTTGTTGAATTAACAAAACGTGTTTCTCAGTGTACTGACTCTGGTTTTAACATACATTTACCAGTTGGTTGTTGGTCTTTCCAGAGACAGCAACATGCTGTACACCCGTATTAATCACAGCATTTCGCCTAGTTTTTCTCACTTAAGCGCAAATAGCATGCTTCATAACCCAACACATTTCACGGGAAATCCGCTCCAAAATTTTATTCAGATCTGTCAAAAGCGTATATTCGATGTATCATGATGACGATGTTGGAAATAAAATTATTTAAAATAAATTTAGTCCAACATGCACGTGCATAGATAGCCCCAGGGGATAGCGAGAGGCAATCTCAAGCCTTGAGACGATACTTAGGCCCCAGGGGATATAGGGGGGTCGGAAAAGGTGAAGGGTCAGTTCCCAAGAAGAGAGCGAAGTAACGTTCACCTGACGGAATAGATGAACCCCTCAGAAGGTCAAGTGACCTTGGCATCAGCGGACAAGGTGAAGCTCAGAAGGTCAGGGGTTTTTCACTGGTCAAGAGTAGTGGAGTACGTGTAGCGACAAGGAACAGACGTGGGTATTGAGTGCCGAGTATGACGAGAGAGAAATGAAATATGCCCAACGGTGTCAAACGGAGAGCCGAGTTCGGATAGCGCCAGTCAGCTCAATTAGGTGTATATGCCCAGTGTTGAAAACCTGAAAGACATATGGAGATACCAGATAAGTTATTTTCCTTTTCCCTTTTATTGCATGTACTTGCTTAAATTAATTCATAACCCTATTTAGAGCACGTGGCGTGTGTATTGGTCATGATAAAACTATTTTGATTACTTCCACATAAGATTCCTGTTTGTTTTCCTTATAACCACACAAGACATAAGTTAAGGTATGTGTAAACTAAGATATGTGTTTATGTTTCTGATTTCTTTCACGAGCGGCACCTTTACTCCCCCACCATTCCAGTGACGGGATAAAGGTGAATCACAACGCCGTGCTTTATTATATGCCAGTACATATAAGGAGCACGTTTTTGTCCATATACGATCACTGTAGAACAAAAGTCCCATAGTTATAAAAAGGCACAATAAAGTAAATTTAATCGGTAAATGATCTGTAATTGATGCACCTATAATTTGTTCATAATAATAAATATAACAATAAAATTAACACCTTGTATTTAACATTGATGACAGTAACACGTGTCCCAGTGAATAGCATTAACACGTGTGCCATTGTTCGTAACTTTAACACGTGTTCCGTATTAGAATGTAACGTTGGTACCGATTAACGTTTGAAGATAACTATGGTGAATTGGTTAAATATTTGTTTATAACATATGATTATTCCTATGATTATAACGTTTGAAATTATTAGAATATAACATTGGTGCCGTGACTTTTGAGCCATTCGTGCTGTCACGTATTTTTCCCCGTCGCAGTACGGATTGAATGGGTTTTCTTTTCTTCATGTGTAGCAGTTCATTATTTTCTTTTGTTGTATGCATCATGCAAAAGTTTTCTTAAGATATTATTTTGACAACTTCATTACTAAGAGTTAGGTAAAAGCGCAATTGCATGTTGTAAGGAAAGGTATTATTTTAATTGGTATTAGTGTATAACTTAGGTATTAAATATGTCAGACGACGAGAGGGCAGAGCCAGGTTCCCCACCACAAAATTTTGTGTCAGATTCTTCCTCACACGGCGCTTCGGCCCCGTCCACAATTCCCACAATTGCAGATTCCCCCCATATAGTACAATCCATGGCATCAATGCTGCCACTCATTTACCAATTTTCAGGGAATGATAAACTTGTTTCGGCCGCGCAGTTTTTCGAGTCGATTGAATCTCTGGCCGCCATTAATAACTGGTCAGATAGCATAAAACTGTTTGCAGCAAAAGCCCGCATGAAACACGCGGCGTTAGAATTTTTAAATGAAGCACCGCATATAAGGAATACTGCCAGTTATGAAAATTTTAAAAAAGCAGTAATTCGAAGGTTCGACGCTAGTCAACCCATTACATTACAAATGCAGAAATTTAATTCATGCCAACAAAGGCCAAATGAGTCGGTCGCACAATACGAATCGCGGCTAAGAGGATTAGCGCATTCATATTTAGGCATTGGCGACACAGATAATCAGCAAGTTAATGCTCTTGCTGACAAAGCAAAATTATCGCAATTTTTGACAGGGTTAGAGAGAAATCTTCAAAAAGAAGTGCTGTCGAAAGGGCCGAGTAATTTTGAACAAGCAGTGGAATTTGCAATACTGGCTGAGGCGAACAGACACATTATGTCCAAAAGTGTCAATTTCGCCGATTATGGAGATCCAGTCCCGCAAGAAAGCGGATCTGCCGATGCAATGGCAGAAATTTGCGCCATGTTTAAGCAGCACATGGTACAACAAGAAGCAGTAGTAAATACGCTGCAGAAGGAATCCAAACAATTGAGCGAGCGACTGCAGCAAGCAGAAGATCGTTTTTTAACATTTCAAGGCAGGAACGTCGATAACCAATACTATGGAAATTCCGTTCAAAGTAACCCACGGAATTTTGAGAATATGCGATGTTTCGGATGTGGTACATTTGGACACCCAGTCAAGCGATGTCCCAAGAGAACAGATAATTTCAGAAATCAAAGACAGGCAGGCAGAGCTCCGTTCCGTTCGGCGCCTCAATATTCGAATTATAGACAGCGAGATACAAATGGCGCGGGGTATTCTAACTCTCAGGGAAATCCAGACCAACGAGCGGAAACTCCATCGCATTCACAAGCTTCCGGGCAGGCAAGAGGTGCATATCAAGGAAGGACAAATAATGGGAATTTAAACTTCAGAGGGTCCAGGTAGATTCCGGGGCGCACCCAGACCCCCAAGTATCAGTCCCAGTAGTTATTAATAATTGTCAGATAATAGAGGATGCATCTTTGCCGCTGACAGAGGTAAAAATTGGAAACGCAGTATTTTTGGGTCTACTCGATTCAGGAGCAAGTATAAGCATTATTACGCAGGACGCAATCCAAGAGATTAAGCGTAAAGTAAATTTCCATCCCATAGCTGACAGCATAAGTGTTACCGGAATTACGGGTAATAGATTAGAAATCATTGGAGCGTTTACCATCCCCATTATGATGGGCGACAGAAGAGTCACTCACAAATTTTACGTATCTAAGGCCCCTCTGCATTTTGCTTACCAAATTATTTTGGGATACGATATTTTAACCCAAAATGGAATTATTTTTGATGCCCAGGGCGGAAAAATAAGTTTTAAGGATCAACATATTGATCGAGAAGAACAACCACAAACTCAGAAAAGTAGAACGAAATTAGGCAGAGCATTGCGAAAAGAAATTATTCCCCCTAGAACCGAAAGAGTTATTTTAGCACGATGTGACCCAGAGAGAAACCATATTGACATGCCAATACTTGTTCAACCCATAAATGCATTTGCCCAGGGTCGTTTAAGAATAGGCAGAAGTGTTGATACGCTTAGTTCAAAAGGTATTATTTCTGTATTAGTAGCAAATGTTACAGAAGAGCCGCAGCACATTAATAAAAATACAAAATTAGTAACGGTGAAGCCCGCGATTCAATTCAAAGCACAACACCACGTGGGAGTTGTGACTCCGGCAAAAATGTCTCCTCCTCCACTTTCCGAACAGGATTTCGATTTGGCCGACGTTGATCCAGCTTACCGGAGGCCTTTAATTAAACTTTTATTAAACTACAGCGACGTTTTTGCTCGAACCACAAAAGAAATGGGGCATACAAATTTAATTTATCATGAAATACACCTCACGTCGGATATTCCCATAAGATCTCGTCCGTACCGCGTGCCCGAGAAATTAAAAGCTGAATTGGATCAACAGCTGGATGAATTATTAGAGGCTGGCATTATCGAAGAAAGTTCATCGCCATACGCTAGCCCCCTTATCCTCGTGAAAAAGAAAGACAATAGTTATAGGATGTGTATTGACATGAGAGGTATTAATAAAGTTACCATTCCATGTTCTTATCCTCTGCCCAGAATCGACGAAGTAATAGATCAATTAAGGGGAAATAACATATTTTCTACTTTGGATTTAACCAAGGGATTTCATCAACAGGAGATTGCCCCCAATATTGCCATAAGACAGCATTTATTACGTCACATCGTGGACTATTTCAATATAAAAGGTCGCCAATGGGATTGAAAAATTCGGCAGCGTCGTTTCAAAGGTTAATGGATGCCTTATTAATTGGATTAAATCAGTTTTCAATCCTATGTTATGTTGACGACATCGTAGTGGCATCGAAGGATCCCGAGTCCCATTTACAAAAATTAGAAGCAGTATTTAAGAGATTCAGAGATCATAACGTCAAATTTTCCCCCAAGAAATGTAAGTTTATGCGACAGAGTTTAACATATTTGGGATATGTGATTGATAAAAACGGCATTCAGCCGGACGAGAATAATGTTAATAAAGTTAAAGATTTTCCCAAACCCAGGTCTGTGAAAAATGTACGCCAGTTCTTAGGCATGGCAGGAAATTCTTGGAAAATTATAAGTTATTACAGGAAATTCTTGGAAAATTATTCGGATTTGGCAAAGCCATTAACAGATCTTCTGAAGAAGACAAATACGAGGTTTAAGTGGACTCCGGACGCGGAGAAATCATTCCACGAAATTAAAGAAAAACTTCTGAAGCTTCCTACTTTATTTTATCCGTCATTCGACAAGCCATTTATGATTCATTCCGATGCAAGTCAACATGGGTTAGGAGCGGTTCTTAGCCAGGAGGATGACAAAGGCGATTTAGTGCCAATATCATTCATGTCGAGGAAATTAAACCCGGCAGAACAGAATTATCCTACAATAGAGCGAGAGTTATTGGCTATAGTAAATGCCGTCCGACATTGGAGGCATTATTTGTTAGGCAATAAGATATTCATCAAAAGTGACCATAAACCTCTGCTATATTTACACAAATTTAGTGATAAGAATGCCAGGTTAGCAAAATGGGCCATGGCTTTATTAGAATATGACATCGACATAAAATATGAAGCTGGCAAGACCAACTACGTAGCCGATTATCTGAGCAGAATTCCAGAAAACTTTTCATCGAGAGAACAAAATCATATATCGACAAGGAACAGACGTGGGTATTGAGTGCCGAGTATGACGAGAGAGAAATGAAATATGCCCAACGTTGACAAACGGAGAGCCGAGTTCGGATAGCGCCAGTCAGCTCAATTAGGTGTATATGCCCAGTGTTGAAAACCTGAAAGACATATGGAGATACCAGATAAGTTATTTTCCTTTTCCCTTTTATTGCATGTACTTGCTTAAATTAATTCATAACCGTATTTAGAGCACGTGGCGTGTGTATTGGTCATGATAAAACAATGAAAACCCAGTTAGCTAGGTAAAACATTTAGGTAAAGCATAGGAGAAAAGGAACTGGAAGAAAAATGAATCACTAAGTTTGCACTTATATATATAGATAGATGTATGCAGAAATGATCGGAGACGTTATAGAGAACAATCGTAATAAGAGTAAATTTTATGTGTAAGGTATTGTTAACGGCTGCACCCACGCACGTGGTACCTTAGTGTTCCTAATTCTCTCGTATTAAACTATTTTGATTACTTCCACATAAGATTCCTGTTTGTTTTCCTTATAACCACACAAGACATAAGTTAAGGTATGTGTAAACTAAGATATGTGTTTATGTTTCTGATTTCTTTCACGAGCGGCACCTTTACTCCCCCACCATTCCAGTGACGGGATAAAGGTGAATCACAACGCCGTGCTTTATTATATGCCAGTACATATAAGGAGCACGTTTTTGTCCATATACGATCACTGTAGAACAAAAGTCTCATAGTTATAAAAAGGCACAATAAAGTAAATTTAATCGGTAAATGATCTGTAATTGATGCACCTATAATTTGTTCATAATAATAAATATAACAATAAAATTAACACCTTGTATTTAACATTGATGACAGTAACACGTGTCCCAGTGAATAGCATTAACACGTGTGCCATTGTTCGTAACTTTAACACGTGTTCCGTATTAGAATGTAACGTTGGTACCGATTAACGTTTGAAGATAACTATGGTGAATTGGTTAAATATTTGTTTATAACATATGATTATTCCTATGATTATAACGTTTCAAATTATTAGAATATAACAACGAAAGCCAATGAAGATAAAAAAAAAAAATTGGTGAAGGGCATTTCCATTTCTGTCAGCAACAACTACCATTTGTAGACTGAACACACCTCAAAAGAAGGCTACCCAAGATCTTTCACAACATGGATGACAAAAATTTTAAAGATATGTACTCAATGGACAAAACATTAGAGATACCTACCTAATAGCGTGTTGGTCCTCCTGTAGAGCAAATAAAAGCCATAGATACCAGCATTAACCACAGCTCCGTTCGAAACGTCGATCAATGGATCTGATGTTTCGCTCCATGGCATTCCAGACAGCTTTCACAGGGTTTAAATCCGGGGACCTCGGGAGCCACTGGATGGTTCCAAACTCAGATTAGTGTTCGTTACGCGGTGCCTGGGTGGTTGCGGCCCAGTGGGGCCGCACATTTTGCTGCTGGAACAGACCATCAGCCGTAGGATGCGCGAAGGCCATTAAAGCGTGTATGTGATCAGCCAGCACCTGCTGGCAGTGGGCAGCAGTTAAGAACCTCTCCAGTCACACTAAAGGACCTAATGTGTCCCGTGAGAAGGCTCCCCAAACCATCACCGCTTTAAACAAAGCCGACCTGGCACGACGGGGCTTTGGCCTCGTGCTGTCGACGCCACACTCGCACCCTTCCGTCAGCTCGGTAGAGCTGGAAACGGGATTCATCTGACCACACGACACGGCGTCATTCTGTAGAGGTCCGGTTTAGATGATTCCGGAACCAGGCGAGGCGTAATCTCCGATGACGAGCAGGCAAGAGTGGCACGCGAGTAGGGCGTCGCCCCCCGTAGTCTAGTGTATGAAGCGTGCACCGTAAGGTTCGCTCACTGACGTTGCTTGCGTCTCCGTCCTAGATGTGATTTGCGCCGCTGTTGCCAAGCGGTGGGTCTGTACGAGCCTGGATAGTCTACGTCAACCCCGGTCAGTCATCAATGGCGTGTGGTAAGCCTCTGTGGACGCTGGTACGCACGTCGATGGTATACTCGCAGTACACCCTTGATACGGTTGCCCACGGGAATCCTAGCGTTCCTACCACTTGGACAAATGAATGGCCCATCTATCTTGTCCGACAATACGTCCACGATCAAAGTCGCCCAGATCACCATGTTTACATGTATTCCTCGATTGTGATAAACTGTTGGAAAACCCTACTTTCCGCCTATTTATCGCCTATGGTTTGGGTCTGTTCCACTTTGCGTGGGGGATGCCCATGTCAACTTCCCATCACCTTTATCTCTAACGTTTTGTCTACTGAGTGTATATTTTAAATGAAACATGTTTCATTCCTGCACCACGTATAATTTATAAGAAACAAAAAACCAAGAGAGACTGTGGCGTATATCTGAAATTCAACTTTCTTTTTGAGTTTATCTTATGTACAATTTTTTACTTCTTAGATAAATACTCCTTCTGAACGGATCGTTAGTTTCCCGAATTATTCTTATACGTTTTATCAACACTGGCAGTTGGTCAAATGTAAATATAAACTACGTAGAGAGTAGAATGAGGAGAGTAGTTGTGATAATGGTACGACGATTTACTGATTATATATGCTGAGGAACGCTATTTTGAAATAGGCTGATTCAAGAACGTCATGTTGCGATAATTACGAATCTCTGTGAAAAGGGTTAGGTAGGTGTCGTACCTAACTAGGTAGGTGTCGTAGGTGTGTTAGGTAGGTGTCGTACCTAACTCAGAGGTGATGCACTTGTCAAAACCGCAAGTTGCAGCGATAAGCCTTTGGAGCCGTAGTTCAATTGGTAGAATGTCCGACTCCGCAGAAGGAAGATTCGAATCCCGTCACCGGCAGAAAAAGGGAAGTTTCGCTAAAGGGAGCGCCTGTATACGAGTGTACTTCGACTACCGGATACAAGTAAATGTTCTAAGTTACATTTTTTTATATTCCTTGCTTAGCGATCTCTGGACCGTTAATGGTAAAAATAAGTGATGTCATTTAATGGTACAACTCTTTGACAAAAAAAAAAAAAAAAAAAAAAGTCGTTTAATCCTGATGAAACTCCGTGTCGAATATGCAAATAATTACCCATATTCGACACTGTACCTCAGTGTCGAATATGCAAATAATTAAAAAATAATGACCAATGACTAAATAGTTGCCCGTCACAGCGTATGGGTACCGCGCATCAAGGAGAATGTATCAAGAGCAAAGCTCGCTCGCAGAGACAATTGTGACAGCAGATTGCGGTTGCATTAACCTCCATTGACTGTGAAAATGCCTCGACGTCAGATCGGTGCACAATAGGAGCAGTTGAGCGAGTTCGAGAGACGACAAATAATTGGGCTGAGAGAATCCGGTTGATCAAGTCTCGTATCGCCAAACATTTGGGTCGGAGCGAGACGGCAATGATGTTGGCCCCAATGGGTCGAGGAGGGCAAAACCCAGCGGCACGCGGGCGGTGGACGGCCAAGGTCAACGAGTGAAAGTGAGGATCGAGCGATTGTAAGAGCCACACGAACAGAGCCGAATTCGTCATTCTCAACCATCCGTGTCCCCGTCTACAGGTACGGAAGTGGCCATCCGGGCAGTTGTCAGACGACTTGCGGCAAGCGCACTACATTCCAGGAAGTCACTCCGCTGCCTACCACTAACCAGCGAGCATCACCGGCACCAGTGGTTCCGAGCCCGATCAACATGAGATAGTACCCAGTGATGAGTCACGGTTTGCACTTGGCGCCAATTACCAGCGCATACGTGTCTGGAGACGAGCTGGCTAGCGCACGGATTGTACCTCTACCGTGGAACGGCATACAGCTCGCACACCGGTTGTGACTATCTGAGGACCTATTTCCTACGATAGCCGGACACTCTTGGTGGTCCTCTGTACCATCTTCAACGCTCAACGGTACGTCGACGAGATTCAACGACCTGTTGTGTTGTCATTCCTGTCGCAGCATCACCGAGCAATTTTTCTATAGAATAATGCTCGGCGACACACGGCACGGTTCTCCCAGGCCTGCTCCCGTAAGATCAACACCCTTTCATGGGCAACCCGATCGCCCGACCTCTCCCCGATCGAACATGTTCGGGATATGATGGGACGCCACCTACGCCCATCTCGGAATGTCGACGGACTGGACCGCAATTTGGACACCATCTTGCACGCTATACCTCAGGATCCGTGAACTGCCTATGCCACACCGAATAACCGTTTGTATCCGCACTACAGCGTACTGACTTGTTGTAATCGTGTAGCTGTTTTATTGGAATAAATAACCCAACTGCTCTGGAATTGCAATCATTTCCTTTCACACACTTGTACATTGCACATACCAATTTTCACCTCCATTGGAAGATTAATTTTGGGTGCTTCGTTTTTTTTTTTTTTTTTTGTTTTTTTTTTTTGCAAAGAGTGTATTTCAACATACCAGAATCTAAAACGTCCCTAATTTCACAAAAGCATTATAAGGCCTTTAAACTTGGTCATACCTTTTAGAATTGAAACTATTTTATGTTGCACGGTAGATCTTTCAGGGGTTTTGATTATGATTCCTTGTATTACGTTGCTACTGCTTATCTTTCTCGATGCGAACTAACACATACTTAAACTTCGCTGCGATTTTTTTAAATTACGTAACAAAATGATCATGATTGATTCATGACGTTCGCATAACAAAAATTCATATAAAGAACGTACATTCTTTTGTATTATTTTCAACAGTCAGATTGCGGTATTGAATTGATTTTAGTTCACTTTTCCCCATGAAACATCCCAGAAATTTTGAAAATCATATCTCCTTGGAGTAAGAATCGAACACGCATCTTCTGCCTTCCATTCGAACATGCTACCGTTACACCACCCAGTAAAATGAAGTTTTATGCAGCTGAAGACTATGATTAATCTATTTAGGCATAAAAAAAAAAAAAAAAATGTTTCCTCTTCCAGACTTTCAGTCTTTCCTACATGTGCAAATTATGAACAGATGTTTTTCTCAACTGCGGAGTGGGAAAGGGATGTCTATCTATTTCTATAGTTTCTTTGATCATTCATTTCATCCTGAAATGTTTCTGGGAGGTGGCGTGGGGGTATCAGGAAATCGGGAAAAATCGGGAGGCATAAAAATCTACATCGTACGTTGCTCAATAGAATTAGCAAGGAGGATTTTGAGGTAGGGAGAAAAATTTCGTCATCTTCCTACCTACTGTCTATAGTTCTTATAGAAACGTTTCCTTCGCAGAAAGCCAGTAATTCATGGCCTATGGAATTTTGTTACCCAAGCTCGGAATGGATAGCCCTGCCGAATTCCTACTCCCCATCTAGACCCAGTTGCCGGAGAATTTTCTTTAACAACTGGAAAGTATTAAAAGGTCTCGTATGATAAATCATGTAAAATCGCATTAAAAGAAAAAGGAAGAAAATTCTCTCGCTCTCTCACAGCCCGAGCCAGTCTCAGCTCTGTGTCCCAAGCGCCAGCCTTTGGCCGCTTGTTCAAGGGGGAAATGTCTTGATTTCGGGATAACGCGTAAGCGGCTTGCCTGGCTCATGCACCCCCTCCCCTCCCTAAGTTAGGGAGGGGCGACTGCTCATACCTTCTAAAACCGCTCACGTTGTTCGTCAGGAGCCGAAACAAAAAAGTAAAAAGAGCCTTAGCGGTGCTAAGGGACACTTCGCGGTCAAATGGTTGCCGAAGCTGTGCAAAGGAATTCCTTTACAGAGTGAAAAGTATTTAAAAAAAATACGAAATCATCATCATTATCAATCTATTGCTGGATGAAGGTCTGCCCAAATATCTTCCACAACTCTTCGTCTTGAGCAGTCTCTTCCATGCCATTCTGGCATGCTTTCGAATTTCATCCACCCATCTCCGACGAGGTCTTATTCTGGATCTCTTCTTGTCCCTTGGTATGTAGTCTAATATTTCAGTTGTCCATCGGTAGTCTGTTGAAAATTGTATTTTTCGTTCCGATTGCCATTACAGGGATTTTACTTTGATCATGATGTCTTCCACTCTTGTCATTTTCCTGTTCTGTTCCACAAGTTCCTCTTCTGAACTTTCCTGGTTACACCAAGCATGCATTTCTCCATGCTTCTTTCAGTTGTCTTCAACCTCTGTATGCCTTTTGCAGTAAAGGCCCATGTCTCAGCTCCATACGCAAGAACTGGAAAGATACATTGATTAAATAAACACTTTTCTTTCAAGACATCAGATGACATATTGCTGTTGAAAATTGTACTTTTCGTTCCAAATGTTCTGCAACCAAGTTTTATAATAACTTCAGCAATGTGGCCCTCGTTTGATATCCTTTGTCCAAGGTAAATGTAGTATCGGTTACGTCTACATTTCCCCCTATCAATTGCGAAACCTTCACTTCTTGTAAAAGCATTGCTTGTCAATTTTGTTTTCTGAGGGTTCATTTTTAATCCACCTTCTTTATACACTATCTACCAACAAGTAATTGGACACCCCTGCAATCGACAATATCTGCGGTCCTGATAGACGTCACGGCCGCCGCCGTTAAATATCGTGTGGGAAACAACAACGCAACCAGTCGCATACAAGATGCCACGCAGTTCGGAGCTCTCTGATTTCGAGAAAGGTGTAATCGTCGGGTGTCACAGAAATCGCCGATCCATACGTGACATTTCCAGCGAGTTGAAGTTCCCAAAATCGACAGTGGCCTGCGTGATTGGCAAGTGGAAGATGAGAGGTGACTGTCGGAATGTTCCCCGACCCGGCAGACCCACAAAACTGGGAGTTACTGACCGACGGGTGCTGGCCAGAGAAATTCGGAAGAACCGCACCAAATCGATAGACCACATCCGCGAGGAGTTTCAACAGGCATTCGGGAGTGTTCTTTTGATGAATACCATCCGTAAGGAAGCCCATCTGCTCGGTTATCATCCTTGCTGCCGCCCACAAGCCTTTGATCACCAAGTCCAATAGCGCTGCTCGGCTAACGTGGCGCAAAGAACGTCGACAGTGGACCGTTGAACAGTGGAAACAGGTTCTCTGGCGCGACGAATCAAGATTCCTCCTCTACCGTTCGGATGGCAGGGTCTGGGTTTGGCATCTGCCTGGTTAACGCCTCCTGCCGGAATGTATTGTACCAACTATGAAGTTCGGCGGCGGAGGTATTATGCTATGGGGGTGTTTCTCCTGGTATGGCACGGGACCCTTGGTCGCAATTCCTGTTAGACTTAACGCCGAGACCTACTGCACCATTTTGGATGACCACGCGCTCCCTACGTTGTGGCAGTTTTACGGGGTGGACCCATGTTATTTTCAGGATGACAATGCCACCTGTCATGTTACGAGGTCCACCATGGCTTGGTATGGTGACAATAGGGTTAATCGAATGGACTGGCCTGCGCAGAGCCCGGATAGGGTTAACCCTATCGAGCACTTCTGGGACTAGTTGGAGCGTCGACGTAAGTGGTGCCCCCACCGTCCGAAATCGGTGAAGGAACTGACCTGTCTTCTCCAAGCCGAGTGGAAGAAAATACCGCTAGCCGTCGTATAACGTCTGATTGAGAGTATGCCCCGGAGAGTCGCAGCTGTAATCGTCGCTCGTGGAGGCTCCACCAACTATTGAAGGTGAATAAACTTCGTTTTTCTTTGCTATCACAGGTGTCCAATTACTTGTTGGTAGATAGTGTACTTGCCAACGAGTTCCTGGATTCTATTCTGCAGATCTGAAGGGGTAGTTGCAAAAATGACGACGTCATCAACAAAACGAAAGTGAGTTGAATAATCTCCATTAATATTTATCCCCTTGCTTTCCCAGTTCAATGATTGAAAGGCACTTTGCAATGTGCATTGAAGAGTTTGGGAGATATAGTGTCACCTTGTCTCACTCCATTTCCAATTTTTATTGGTGCTGCATCTTCAAGTAGCCGAAACTTTTCGCTAGCAGTTTCACAGATGTTATTAGTAATGCTATGCATCTTTAACACCGCTGGATTTCAAAGACATAACTGCTGATGGTTTCACGGAATCAAAGGCTTTTTCATACTCAATAAAAGCCATACGTAGTGGGAGTTCGCATTTCCTCGTTCTTTTAGTTAATTCTCTCATTATATGGATTTGATATTTAATGCTGTAGCCATTCCTGAATCGAGCTTGTTTTCTCGGTTGAGTCATGTCCAGAGTTGAAGACGAGCCAAAAATTCTGGACCCCTACCCTATCTGACCCGACCGTCATATAATTGGACCCTCCCCGGGCCTAACCCATACAAATCTGCTTTGAGCTATTAACTCCAATATGTCATCATCATCATTTTCAATCATTATCAATCCACAGCTGGATGAAGGTCTCACTAAGTTTTTTCCACAACGGACTGTCTTGGGCCAGTCTTCTCCATCCACCCATCTCCCACGTGGTCTCCTTCTGGGTCTTTTTCTTTCCCTTGGAATCCACTCTAAAATTTCGGTTGTTCATCGGTGGTCCGTTCTTGTGGCAATATGTCTGGCGCATTGCCGTATCAGGGATTTCACTATTTTCCTTATCCAGAGTTCCCCTTTTTACCTTTCTTGGTTATACTGAGCATGCATCTCTCCGTAATTCTTTGAGTTCTCTGTAGTCCTTGTATGTCTTTTTTAGTTAAGGTCCACGTCTCTGCAGCGTACGTAAGCACTGGCGCCAACTACCGGGGTGCTCAGGGACTTGAGCATTCCTTGAAATCATTTGGGGGCTGCTCCGCACCCCTAAGAATTTGTGTTATATGTATTGGATTCATACTTAAATATTTAGTTCCACTTTACATAAAATTAAATAAGATAATCGAAATATAGCGCAAGTATTTGGTTTCTATAAAAAAAAATCAAGTTCTTCAAAAAATAGTGTTTTATCTACCGATACCGAATAAACACTTAAGAAAAAAGACAGCCAAACAAGCCAGAAATCGGGGGTGTGGGGTGTGGTTTGTACCCTACCTTCATAATTGTTTAAAGCTACCGATCTTTTTTTTTTTTTTTTTTTTTTTTTTTGCAATCACGTTCCTTGCACATAGTAAGTTGTCAGCAGCTCACCATGTACGCATAGGGTCATAAAGCCATAAATGTCAGAGCGGGAGTAATGAATGGCCGTCCGAGAGCAGAAGACACACTGCGAATGATATTTTCTCACTCAAAGGGTAATTTGGAAGTTTTTTTTTTTTTTCCTTGCTGTTGTTGTTGCAGTTATTGTTTGTTTGACATAATTCTGTTCAGGCTTTTTTCTCCCTAGCTTTATAAAACATATAAGCAGTAACCAATAGTAACACCAATCAATCCACGCAGGGGTGATATGCCAAATCGATAACAACTGGTTCACATGGACTGCAAGATGAATGATGGCTGGTTGGGGGTGGAAATTTCCAAGTTACACTTGCTTATCAAAGCAAAAATTTCCCTGTTATATATGCTCTGTTATACGCTAAATGCTAACAATAACAAGTAAGAAAAATAATACAGTGTAAAATTATGAAGCGCGTTCCATTATAACACTGAACACATCAGTTTGTTTGCTATTGCTAGAGCGAGCTCCTCAAAAGTTTCGCTATCAGCCTACTGTCTGTTTTGACTAATGATAAATACCGCCAATCTCAGCCTTTTTCAACAGGTTTGGTTTTCTGCTAGTAGTCCCCAACAAAATGCTCAAGTTTTGTCCAAAAGAAAAAAATATAGAAGCTCTTGTGCGCACATTACAGAAAATTAAATCGGAAGAAGTAAAACGGAGTTCAAGAACTTGAAAGCTATAAAAAAAAGTAATACCTTTTTTATGAAATCATGTATCGATTTGTTTGCTTTTACACTGAACACAAAGTCCATTTAAACATCTAAAATTTCAACAATGGAAACGGTGCCTGCCTTTTGAATTTCAGCCACCCTCAAAATTTTCAGAAGTTGGCGCCTATGGCTGGAAGGATGCATTGATTAAACACTTTGCTTTTACGGCATAATGGCATATTGCTCTTAAAAATTGTACTGTTTCTTCCAAAAGCTCTCCATCCAAGTTTTATACGCCGATTAATATCTTCATCAATGTGACCTTCGCTTGATATCTGCTGCCCAAGGTAAATGTAGGAATTGGTTATCTCCAGCTTTTCCCCATCAATTTATAAATCTTCATTCCTTGGAAAAAAATTGTACATCAGTTTTGTCTTCTAAAAATTCATTTTTAATCCCCATTTCTTTACCCTTCTCAGCAAACTTCTGGATCATGCTCTGAAGTGTTATTTCAAAGACCTCCGAAAGATTCTTGACATATTATTTTCCTTTTAAAAAATTAAACGGAAATAAAACCGGGTCGAAATTGGGTCAGGTACACCTTGACCAGACCCGTTTGACCAGCAAGAAATTGTCGACCCGGTAAGTGGTAACCCTTGAGCTGCTTCTATCTGTGGTCATGTCTAGTGTCAAGGGACATGAAATAATCTTATAGTCAAGATTTTATAAACCACTGATATGTCTGTACTGTATTTTATGTGCAAGCATACTCGGATTTTTAAAGAATGTTCGTATTGCAATGGTGAAACTAAATTTGGGTCACTTATTTTGGCGTTTCATTAATGTTCTAGCATGGAGATTATGCAGATTCCTTTGTGTAGACCGCAGCCGCTAAAATATATAGTTATAGGAGATGGCTTCTCCATAGGTTAAGGCTACATTTCTCGGAGAAAAAGCAACAGAGAAAAATTAGGTAGGAAAGAAGATTCAGTTACTAGAATTTCATAGTTTCGAGGGGCATTTCTACTAAACTATTAGCCGTTGGCTACCGACCCCACTAAAGCTAATCCCCTCAGCTCGCTTTCTAATTCCTTGTGACTAACACACAAGAAATGTACCACACCCACCTCATAACGTTAGACGAAACTGATCATTAGTCACACTGAATAGACATGACTATTAATTACAACTATTCAATGTGATTTACACGTTCGCACTGCATATTAAGAACGGAGTGAAATAACAGAGCAGTATTCAGAGAAAGATCTTGTGTACTTAATATTGGACTCCCTCAACAATCTTTTATTTAAAATGCAAAAGTGAAATTGTTAATAAAATTTATTAAAAAATTCTCAACGTTAAAATCAGCAAATGTTTAAAATTTTAAAGCGCTGACAATCCTTTCAAATCTGGGAACGGATATATATATATATATAGGTGTCAAATCACAAATGCATCAGATATCATCGCAGAAATTAAGGAAGAAATGTTCTTCACAAATACATGGAAAATTCACATGTACATCATTTTCAGTGAGGAGACTGATACCGAGTTGCTTTGGGTTTACTCTGTTCACCATAAAATTTCTTTTAATTTTTTAGCAACGGCGATTCAGTCCTAAGTATTTGGATAATATAATTTCCATTCATATTTTGTTGTGGTGGTGCGACCTAGTAATCTTTTTTAAACATTTTAACTTCATGAGAACTGGAAGTAAGATTTTTTATAGAGTACAAATTTTTCTCACAAATGAAAGTAAGAAGACATTTCTTCAGGTTATTCAACTTTCGAATATAGAATCTCTGTTGGAAGAAGAATGTGCTTATTAGAATGGTTTTAGTTTTCCGTTCAGCAGGTTTGTTACCAGACGGTTGTTCCCGGAAGTGGCATGCTACCTGACAGATCATTTATTAATTAAATTCTAATGCCATCGTTACTTAGGATTAATAAAAATAAAAATAAGATCTGAAGTGAGTTTTGCAGTATGACGACGGGTGAGGAAACCTGTAGGTACAATGTTCACAGAAGAGCATGCAAGATAATGCGTTTCAGTATATCATATAACAATAAAGAAATGAAAAAAAAAAGTAGGAAAAAATTGCAAATGATAAGGAAAAAAATCCGCTCAGATATGATCATGATCTTCTTATACGCGGAAAAGAAATGACTCTCAAGAGAAAAATAAAAGCCTGTTTAAATGATAAAAAGAAGGAAAACTAAATTCCTTTTTACTTCTAGAGATGATAAACGCAAGCTTCGTGCTCGTTGATTTGAGCAGTTCACTTCTGAAACACCGCCGCTCGAACTGAAGTACTGGAAGTGAATGTCTTACTGAAGAGCTAAAGTGGTCCCATTTGATATACGCTCAGTGATTGCGAAATCGCTCCATCTGAAAGATAATGAGCTTCTGTTATACCGATGTAATTCCTCCCTGCCCTCCTGAGGAAAACAAAAATACGATTACATGGAGCGTCGCCGGAATTCTGCAATTTGTATTCCTACATTTCCTGTTTATACTTATAAGAACAATTACGTCATAAGTTCCTTCGTCGGGGATGCTTGAGGTGATAACCTCAGACTTACGTCATTAAACGGACTTTGTGGGATTTGTACTTGGTACGATTGAGTTGTAATGGCAGTTAATAAGTAAAGATTTGCTCTCACCAGCGTAACTGAGTAAATGAGTGATGGTTGGGAGATAAAGGTAAGCCCCTACTTGTTCTGAAAGAACAAAGAGTGTGGTTCCGTTCTATATGTGTGTTTGTTCTTGTCAAAAAAAAAAAAAGAGAAGAACAGAAATGTCTTTTGAATAAGATATGCATTTCTTTTTTGTCAAAAATTTTGAACACGATATGCATTTCTTTTTTTTTTTTTTTGTAAAAAAATTTGAATACGATATGTATTTCTTTTTTCTTCAAAAATTTTGAATAAGATATGCACTTCTTTTTTTCAAAAAAAAAAAGAAAAGAAGTGACAATGGCATTTCTTTTTTTTTCAAAAAAGAAATGCTTTTGAAGACGATAAATATTTTTTTGTCAAAAATTTAAATACGATATTCATTTCTTTAAATAAAAAGAGAAAACAGAAATGCCTTTTGAATAAGATAAGTGTTTTTTTGTCAAAAATTTATATACGATATGCATTTCTTAAAAAGAAAGAGAAAACAGAAATGCCTTTTGAATAAGATATGCATTTCTTTTTTGTCAAAAATTCTGAATATGATATACATTTCTTTTTTGTTAAAAATTTTGAACACGATATGCGTTTCTATTTTTCTTTCTCAAAAAATTTGAATACGATATGTATTTCTTATCTTCAAAAATTTTGAATAAGATATGCATTTCTTTTTTTTTCAAAAAAAAACGACAATGGTATTTTTTTTTTCAAAAAGAAATGCCTTTTGAATAAGATATACTCTGAAGAGCAATTGAATTAGACACAGCTGGCGTTATGCAAATGTGGCGCTGTGGGCGGCCCTGTAAACGGAAACGACATGACGTATGCAGCGATCCGACAATATAAGGAGTGATGCGACGGAAATCAGTAAGAGTCGGACGCAGTATGGGTAAGACGAAAGATCTAAGCGCATTTGATCGTGGGAAAATTGTCGGGGCCCGACGAATGGGTCACTCCATCTCGGAAGTCGTGCAGGCACTGGGAGTTTCACGAGCCACTGTATCACGGGTGCACCGTGAGTACATCGAATCCGGTAAAACCAACAATGCAAGGGCCAACTGCCGTGGACAGCGTGTGGATGAGCGGGGTCATCGTCGGCAAACTCGCATTGTAACAGCGGAAAGACGCGCCGCAGTGCAAGAAATCACTCGGCAATTTAACGCTGGTGCCCAAAAACGTGTAAGCAGCCACACCATCCAGAACCGTCTCCTCGCTATGGGGTACAGAAGCCATCGTCCCACGAGGGTACCGCTGCTGACCGCACATCACAGGGTGCAAAGATTAGCATGGGCGTGGGAACATCGCGACTGGACCCTAGACATGTGGGAAAATGTTGGCTGGACTAATGAGTCGAGATTCACGTTGGTACATGCGGATGGCAGGATACGAGTACGGCGCAAACCACATGAAGCGATGGATCCTTCTTGCCAGCAGGGTACTCTTCAAACTGGTGGGGGTGGCATTCCCGTCTGGGGACTGTTTACGTGGACTGAAATGGGACCCCTGGTACGTGTGACATCGTCCCTTATAGGTCAACGTTACCGGAATATCCTGGACGACCATTTGTTCCCGTTTGTGCGTCTTCAACATCAAACTGGGGACCTCATCCTGCAACAAGACAATGCACCGTGCCATCGCTCTCGAATTGTATCCGAATGGTTAGATGAACACTCCACCGACGGGAGCTCGCTTCCTTGGCCAGCTAGGTCACCTGACCTCAATCCCATCGAGCACATCTGGGATGCCATCGAGAGAGATGTTCGAGGCTCCGACCCCCTTCATCAAATCTTCGTGAAGTGTGGGAGCTTGTTCAGGGGTCGTGGATCCGTATGGCTTCCCAACGCTTCCGGTGTCTTGTCGTGTCCATGCCGAAACGAATCGACGCCGTCATCAGGGCGAAAACACGTTACTAGACAGGTATCTCTAATTCAATTGCTCTTCAGTGTATATTTCTTTTTTTTTTTTTTTTTTTCGAAAATTTAAATACGATATGCATATCTTTCTTTCTTTTTTTTGCTGCTGTTAGAAATTTTGAAGAAGATATGCATTTATTTTTATTTTATCAAGTCAACCAAAATTTCGTTGGGTTCTGACCTAGCTTCATCAGGATGAATGACACGTAAATATTCAAATTGTACATGTTATTATAAATGGTGTTTACAGTCATGGGTTTCGGTAAGTTGCTTTAAAAACAACTTGATTTCCTTATACGTGTTGCAGTACAGCGAGGATACAACCCTTCGATTATAAAAAAGGCTCTAAAAAAATTCCGGAAATTGAAGCCTATCTCCACGTTAACTCCTGTGATGCGCCCATTACGAGATAATTTTTCCATTATTAAATTTTCCCGTGACAAAGCCTTCAAAATTTCAAAAATTCTCAAAACCTTTAATTTTAAACTGATTCTTAAACCCATAAACAAAATCAACTTTTTTGGATCAAAGGACTATGCTAACGATAAAAACTCGTGAGGAATTTATCAAATTCCATGTGAATGTGGCGTTTCGTATATAGGGCAGACCCGTAGAGCCTTGCGTTTTCGATTAAAGGAGCACAAGACCTATATTCGGAACTGTGACCTAAAGAAGTCATCGATATCTAAACACTGTTACGTAAATGACCATCAATTTCTCTTTGAAGAAGCAAAACTAATTGACAAGCCAGATTCAAATAACAAATTTTATATTTTGGAAGCTTTACATATTAGAATTCTTCGTAACTTGTTAATGACATGGCATCCGCACCATTTATTTCAAGCGCGTGGAAGCAACTAACCAAAACCCGTGATTGTTAACTCCATTTATGATGTCGTGTACAGTTTGAAAATTTACGTGCCATTCGTCCTGATGAAGCTAGGCCTAAGCCCAGCAAAACCTTGGTCAACTTGAAAAAATAAAATGTTTGTGATAGACGCTGTATTATCTTAAGAAATGCATTTCTTTTTTTATCAAAATATTTAAATAAGATGTTTATTTCTTTTTTCGTCAAATATTTTGAATAAGATGCGGATTTCTTTTTTGTCAAAAAATTTGGATAAGATATGCATTTTCTTTTTGTCAAGAAGAGAAATGTATTTTGAATAAGACATATTTCTGCATGCAAAAAGGTTTCTGAGGAAGTGCATCAGCCAAAGTACGGCTTATGAAGCCCACAAATACTATTTTGTCTATGCTATAAAAAAAAAAAAAAAAAAAAACTTACGACCGATGCAGAAAGCTTGAAATAATAGTTTTACGAAAATGGATACCAACGAAACGAATCTAAACAGGAAAATTTTATTTTTATGAACAAAACTTATTTTGTTAGGAAAAGTTTCTCTCATGTGTGCTTTATATCGTGGAAATCAATATGATTACTTCGCTCTATACCACCTGTATTAAACATTAAATAATAACTACAATGTAAAAAAAAAATGGTGTGAGTTCACGGAAAATTCCTGAAAATAACGTGCAGCAAAGTTGCCAGTAGGTCTCCGATTTTTAATTAAAATTCTATTTTGAAATATTTTCGTTTGCCATGACGGAAACTTTCGGTATTTTGATTGATTTCCCGTTGTCAATAATTCCATTTTTTACAATAATGTTCGTTTTAGGTTTTTCTCAGAAAACTTCCCGAGTTTAGGTACAGACAGACTTCAAGAAGGATCTCCCTTTTCCATCTTTTTTTTTTCTTCTCAGACTCTTTGAGTAACTTAGCGCGCTGTGCCGTGTATGAAGAAATAAGCTTCTCCATCATTTATATGCTTGGGGCGGGATTCGAACCCACAACTCTTCGACTCCGGAGCGCTATCCACTATACTACATTGGCATGTGCTCTCACTGCTATCTGCCTTTATCTTATGTGCGTCCTGCGGTGCAGGCACGTGACATTGAAGCTGAATCTCAGCGCATGAGAAATGTTCATATTGCAAAGACACAGAGTATTACCCTCGAACAAAGGACAGAACGCTGCGCTCGAGAGGCTCACAGGCAATTAACGAACCTACATGCAACTCAAAGAAATGCTACCCGTCATGTGGCTTTAAACGTTATAGACGGTGAAAATATTGTAGCGAGACACTCATGTGGCACTCTTGAGCAAATTTGTGGATTTTGTAAAGCCAAAATCTTTGCCGGAGAGAGACCTTCAGATGGTAAATTTTCTAAATGCTGCTCAAAAGGAGCAGCAAAATTAGATCCCATTCGCACTTTCCCATTAATTGAACAACTGAACTCTTTGCATGAGCATTCAAATAAATTTTATGGTTAACATACGGAATTAATAGTTCTCTTGCATTTGCATCGATGGGACCACAAATGGCTCCTCCACCAGGCTATGGGCCTTATTGTTTTAAAATAAGTGGATCAATCTATCATCGTGCAGTAGCACTGCATCCTGAAAATGGTGAACAGCGGAAATACGCGCATTTGTACATATTGGATCCTGATGAGGCTGCTGCCCAAAGAATGCAAATACGAGAAAATAGTGGGTGCGATGAAGGTCTGTTACAAACACTCAGTATTTCTAGATCCCGTTGCATTCTTTTCTCAACAGGCTTTACAGCTAGTGGTTTTATATTCCTGAAATTTTAATCTTCCAGTTTCTTGTAATTTTAGGCTTCCATACACTAGCAATTTTAAATTTGAGTACTACAAAATTCCGCAAAGCTCGCGCACACAGATCTCTGGATGAGCAAGAGCATACTCACGGACGTATGTACGCATGTTAACTCTGTCGATCAAGTGTTAGGGGCATATATCACTGGTTCTTCGTATCACTGAATCCAAGTTCAAATTTTGGGTGTGACAAAAGATTATCAAGTTTTCAGAAGAAAAGCAAAGGAGAGAAAGAAAAGAAAAGAATAAAAAAGTATATCTGCATACGGGCATAAGCTATAACACTGTTAAAAATATCCCCATTGAATTTTCAGCGATGGCGGGTAACTAGGGGCCCAGTCTTCTTCCTTAAAATTAAAATTTAGCACGTTTTTGTGAAAGCCGGTAAAATTAAAACCTGAACCATAAATACTAAGCGTAACTTACAGAGCAATGACTGTAAAAATAAAAATAGACCGTACATAAAGATTGACCGTATCTGAACAATTACCGTAAAAATAAAATTTGGCCGTATTCAGTGAAGTCTGTATTTCAGAGCAATGGATAGCCGTAAACACAAAATTATCCCGTAATGATACCTATATTTCACAAAAATTGCCATAGAAATTAATGCAGTTCAATCCAATGTTCCAGAATATTGTAATTTTTTTCAGTGGTGGTCAGAGGTATTATCACTTTTAATGATCGTAAAAATAAATTTTTATGGTATACAATAATCCAATAGCGCCTATTTCTAAAATCATGACTGAAAAGTTTCTTTATTTTACTGTTTTCTGCTCCTTGATTAAACAGCAATGATTTTAAGAAATATTGCTGAAGAACATTACTGAGATGAGGTCCAAAAATAGAATTTTACAGTATTCAAACACTTCAAAGATGGAGTACTTCACTTCCTCCGTCTGGATATATTTACGAAACATCCAGACACAAATATTTTTCAAAATACAATTCTGCATATCTCCATTTGTATTAATTTTAATGTCATCCAAACGGGCCGGTAAACCTTATTTGGTGAAATATTCAAATATCGCAGCGCAAAAAGGGATGCACAACAAATATAATTCTCTATTTTGTTTTTGTTTTTTAAAATGCAATAGGGTTCATTTGCAATAGCTTGCCATAAAAAAGGAAAACTGAAAATTTATTTTTGAAATTTTAAAACGTTATCTCAGAAAGCCTTTATATATAGATACCCTGCTGTTTCTGAACACTGCAACAACATGAAGGACTGCAGGTATTAGCTTGCGACTTACAGGATATGTAAAACAGGTTGGGACATGCAAATGATTAAAATGTCAGTGAAAATACATATACGGTTTCGGAGCAGCGTCCTCTGAACTGTCCGGTCTTCAGTATAAAGAGCTAGCTCAAACGAAATGTTGCAATCAGTGAAGAGACGACATTGAGTCGCAAGGTTGTTTCTTGTGTCTCACTATGCCCCGTCGCCGAAGAAGGTCGCATTATGAACACCTGACGGACTTTGAGAGAAGAAGGATTCTTGGGTATAAAGAGCTGGCTCAAACGAGATGTTGCAATCAGTGAAGAGCCGACATTGAGTTGAAAGGGTATTTCTTGTGTTTCACTATGCGCCGTCGCCGAAGAGGGTTGCATTATGAACACCTGACTGACTTTGAAAGAAGAAGGATTCTTGGGTATAAAGAGTTCGCTCAGACAATATGTTACAATCAGTGAAGAGCCGACATTGAATCGAGAGGGTGTTTCTTTGGTCTCACTATGTTCCGTCGCCACAGAAGGTCGCATTATGAACACCTGACGGACTCTGAGCGAAGAAGGATTCTTGGGTATAAACAGCTGGCTCAAACGAGATGTTGCAATCAGTGATGAGCCAACATTGAAGTCGAAAGGGTGTTTCTTGTGTCTCACTATGCCCCGTCGCCGAAGAAGGTCGCATTATGAACACATGACGGACTTTGAGAGAAGAAGGATTCTTGGGTATAAAGAGTTGGCTCAAACGAGATGTTGCAATCAGTGAAGAGCCGACATTGAGTTGAAAGGGTATTTCTTGTGTTTCACTATGCGCCGTCGCCGAAGAGGGTTGCATTATGAACACCTGACTGACTTTGAAAGAAGAAGGATTCTTGGGTATAAAGAGTTCGCTCAGACAATATGTTACAATCAGTGAAGAGCCGACATTGAATCGAAAGGGTGTTTCTTTGGTCTCACTATGTTCCGTCGCCACAGAAGGTCGCATTATGAACACCTGACGGACTCTGAGCGAAGAAGGATTCTTGGGTATAAACAGCTGGCTCAAACGAGATGTTGCAATCAGTGATGAGCCAACATTGAAGTCGAAAGGGTGTTTCTTGTGTCTCACTATGCCCCGTCGCCGAAGAAGGTCGCATTATGAACACATGACGGACTTTGAGAGAAGAAGGATTCTTGGGTATAAAGAGTTGGCTCAAACGAGATGTTGCAATCAGTGAAGAGCCGACATTGAGTTGAAAGGGTATTTCTTGTGTTTCACTATGCGCCGTCGCCGAAGAGGGTTGCATTATGAACACCTGACTGACTTTGAAAGAAGAAGGATTCTTGGGTATAAAGAGTTCGCTCAGACGAGATGTTACAATCAGTGAAGAGCCGACATTGAATCGAAAGGATGTTTCTTTGGTCTCACTATGTCCCGTCGCCACAGATGGTCGCATTATGAACACCTGACGGACTCTGAGCGAAGAAGGATTCTTGGGTATAAACAGCTGGCTCAAACGAGATGTTGCAATCAGTGATGAGCCAACATTGAAGTCGAAAGGGTGTTTCTTGTGTCTCACTATGCCCCGTCGCCGAAGAAGGTCGCATTATGAACACATGACGGACTTTGAGAGAAGAAGGATTCTTGGGTATAAAGAGCTGGCTCAAACGAGATGTTGCAATCAGTGAAGAGCCGACATTGAGTTGAAAGGGTATTTCTTGTGTTTCACTATGCGCCGTCGCCGAAGAGGGTTGCATTATGAACACCTGACTGACTTTGAAAGAAGAAGGATTCTTGGGTATAAAGAGTTCGCTCAGACGAGATGTTACAATCAGTGAAGAGCCGACATTGAATCGAAAGGGTGTTTCTTTGGTCTCACTATGTCCCGTCGCCACAGAAGGTCGCATTATGAACACCTGCCGAGGAAGGATTGTTGGGATGAGAGAAGCTGGATTTTCCTGCCGCGAAATTGCTACTTGTATACAGGACGAGACGCCAGCACAGTGATGCAAACGTAGTGACAGTGGATAGATGAGGTTCTAACGCACTGAAACCCCTAGAAATGGGCCGGCAAACTGCACAGGATGACAGACACATGGCAGTAACCGATCGCTCAGCAACACCAAAGGTATTTGCGCAGCAGTGGAGCACTGTCTAAGCTTTGTCTCCAGCACACTCAGCACAGTTCGACGTCGTTCGTCTGCTTAACAGAGGACTGGTCGCTAGCAGACCATTGCTGGGCATTCCTTTAGCCCTCAAACATTGGCGAGCTGATTGTCAACAGGTCGTGTTTTTTGACAAGTCACGATACAACTTGATGCCCCACGATTGTCGCATACGTGTTCAAAGACATCGTGCTGAACGGCTCTTTGCAGGTGCGTTTTCAAAGTCATACCAGGCCAACCCCAAAGGTCAAAGTTTAGGGCGCCATTGGGTTCCATTTGCGATCTCGTTTGATACAAATTGAGAGAACCCTGAACAGCCAGTGATGCAGTATACCTTTCCTTCAGAGTTGTCCTGGCGCTATATTCCAACAGGGCAATGCTCATCCACGTGTGGCCCGGAATGCGAATGTCCAAGACCTCTTCCATGCAGATTCCGCTTCTTCCCTGGCCTGTACGTTCGCCAGATATATCCCCGACCGAACATGTTTTGGACATGGTAGTATTACCGCGGCAAGACCCGTTTCGGAACTTGCGGGCATAAATTTTGTTAAGGAATTTCGATCGACTGCAGTGGCAACAATGAGATTGGGTTTCCTAGTATAAGCGACCCAGTCTCATCGCTGGGACCTGTAAGCGTTGTGTTTCATACGAGCTCGTACGAGGTTGTCGCAAGAACTCATATGTCGCAAAGAAATTAAGTTTAAAAAAACTAACCCTTGAGTATCATGCTTGAAACATCGTGGTATCTTCAAAGAAAGAAAAACTGCTTACTTTAAATTAAACCAAAGCCCAACACTCGCATTCATTTGCAGAGCAGCAGCGAAAAAAACCCCACGTTGTTTAAAGAAACAAATATAGAATTTATTTTAGCATAATCCTTAATTTATGTACAAATTAGTGGTGGGACCAGATTAAGTTATATTAAGACATCTCTATACAAAAGTGAAGGTTTAGTCTCAGATTTATAGAAATAGAAACGTTCCTAGCAATCAACTAGTACGAGGTGAGCAATAACATTTCATTTCTAAATTACAATGATTACTCAGCATGCAAGGGATTGAAATATTTGGATGATGTCTTACCCTAAAATCTTCTATTGTTCAACACCGATCCGAGGGTTGATGATGGAGTTACTCCTTCTTGTGTCCGCGATCTTGGGGCTGATATCCTCCTTGGATGAAACGCAGCCCGGGAGCCCTCGACAACTATATAACTTCTCTAGACTCTACTTTGCATATTTTCAACTTTGGGTCCAACTTCTTAACCCGCGCACTGCCAAGCATTTCTTGACAACCGACGACAACAACAAATCCACAACAGCCCACAACCACAACTATCGACCCTGATTTCTTCAAGTTCTCACATTCTATTTTCGTTTCGTTTTCGTTTTCAGTCATGCTGCTAGGCGTGTCCATCCCCAGTGGAGGCGTACCCCGCACCTTCATTGGTTTCTGTGGTCCAATCTCCCCTCGTTCGTCAGTGGCCTGTCGTCCGTTGGATGTTGACCAGTGGCTATTTCGAGCAGATGTTCTTTCCTGGCCAGTGACCATCTGCTGCGCTAAGCCCTTTAAAAATTTATTTGGCCCTAACCGTTACCCTGTTTCGGAGTTCTATTATCGGACTATTCCAAAACCCTTTTTAAATCTTTAAGGGTGCTCGAAGGCACGTATGCCCGACTGAATTGTGTTCCCCGACACAGAGCATGGGTGACAGTTATTACATAGCTTTACCTTCTTACAAGATTTAGGATTCTTTCCTGGACTTTCGCCGTATAGTCACCACTGGCCTATTGTAAGCTGAGGCTGCAAGTGAAGTGAAAGGTATTTTTAAGGCTGCAACGAAGTGAAAGGTATTTTTTATTGCCAGGCACTTGCTTCGCAAGTGCCTGGCAATAAAAAATACCTTTCACTTTGTTTGCGAAATTTTGCACCTGGCCTGGCGTTTGCCTTTCGATCTCCTTCCCACATGAATGAAAAGCAAGAAAAAAAAAAAAAAAAAAAAAAAAAAAACCAGCAAATCCTTTTGCGGCCTGGGTCGGGATAATACTTCCAGCACCCAATTAGGAATTGCTCCAATGAAACAAACGATTAATTAATTATACTAATTAATTAACGTAACTAATAGGATTAATTAGGTAATTAAATCCCGAATTTGGGTATTTCCTTACCAGAAGCAATGTGCCCGAAATTAAAATAATTTTCGCGGCAACAGTAGCTCAGCGACTAGCCCGTCAAATGCCTCCGCCAGTCACTACAAATTAACTCTGGTCTTGCATAGAAGGAAACCTCTTCCATTCAGTGTCACGCCGTTTAGAGACTCTTATTGTTGCTCGAGGTGACTGCAAACGATATTGAAGCGAAAAAATCTTGTATAGCTCTGCAAATGAAATCAGTTATCTCCTGTAACGTGGGAATCTGTAATAAAAATTTCATTTGAATGGCGTTATTCCTTCTTGGTGTTTTCGTTCTCACAACGGTAGTATACACTGAAGAGCAATTGAATTAGAGATACCTGTCTAGTAACGTGTAGCACCACCTTTCACCCTGATGACGGCGGCGATTCGTCTCGGCATGGACTCGACAAGACACCGGAAGCGTTCGGAAGCCATACGGATCCACGACCCCTGAACAAACTCCCACAGTTCACGAAGATTTGATGGAGGGGATCAGAGCCTCGAACATCTCTCTCGATGTTGTCCCAGATGTGCTCGATGGGATTGAGGTCAGGTGACCTAGCTGGCCAAGGAAGCGAGGTCACGTCGGTGGAGTGTTCGTCCAACCATTCGGATACAATTCGAGAGCGATGGCACGGTGCAATATCTTGTTGCAGGATGAGGTCCCCAGTGGGATGTTGAAGAAGCACAAACGGGAGCAAATGGTCGTCCAGGATATCCCGGTATCGTTGGCCTGTGCTGGACGATGTCACACGTACCAGGGGTCCCATTTCAGTCCACGTAAACAGTCCCCAGACGAGAATGCCACCACCACCAGCTTGAAGAGTACCCTGCTGGCAAGAAGGATCCATCGCTTCATGTGGTTTGCGCCGTACTCGTATCCTGCCATCCGCATGTACCAACGTGAATCTCGATTGATCAGTCCAGGCAACATTTTTCCACATGTCTAGGGTCCAGTGGTGATGTTCTCGCGCCCATGCTAATCTTTGCACCCTGTGATGTGCAGTCAGCAGCGGTACCCTCGTGGGACGATGGCTTCTGTACCCCATAGCGAGGAGATGGTTCTAGATGGTGTGTCTGCTTACACGCTTTTGTGCGCCAGCGTTAAATTGCCGAGTGATTTCTTGCACTGTGGCCCGTCTATCTGCTGTTACAATGCGAGCTAGCCGAAGATGACCCCGCTCATCCACACGCTGTTGTCCACGGCAGTAGGCCGTGGCAGGGATGGTTTTATTGGATTCGATGTACTCACGATGCACCCGTAACACAGTGGCTCGTGAAAATCCTAGTGCCTGCACGACTTCCGAGATGGAGTGACCCATCCGTCGGGCCCCGAATTTGTCCAGGATCAAATGCGCTTAGATCCTTCGTTTTACCCATACTGCGTCCGACTCTTACTGATTCCTGTCGCATCACTCCTTATATTGTCGGATCGCTGCATACGTTATGTCGTTTCCGTTTACAGAGCCACCCACAGCTCCATATTTGCATAACGTCAGCTGTCTCTAATTCAATTGCTCTTCAGTGTAAGTCTTCAGCACCAAAACAACTACACATTTTTCTAAACGGAAATGAAATAGTGGTACACTTACAACTCTTACTATTAAATTTTATTTTGGCTCAGTTGCACTTAATGAGTTCCAGTACAGCCTGTGGTGCTGGAGGAGTACAGCAAGCAACAGGTACTGGACTGGTGCTTTCATGCTTCCGCCCAAAATTAAGTTGGATCTGGTAGGCTGGGATGTGTTTTGTCACATATGTACCATTACATGGCTTGAAGGTGTGCTTTTTATACAGCTAGTCTTATAGCGACGGCCGTGCGGGAGGTAGATTTTCTCCTACTACCTGCTTTTGCGTCAGAAGCCACCGTCTGAGTTCTCCAACAGTAGTAATCTTTGTGTTTGGCATGTATACCTTGCAAATAAATGTTTCGATAGAAAGCATCGTGTCATCCGATATTTCACTTATTTTTTCTAGGTTTGCCAAAGCTTGCAGAATGTTGTCACCAGCGGCCACGAAGGGTTTCCAAAAACTTAACTTCCTTTTTCATTGAATGATCCAGTTACGCTTTTTCGTAGTTAGCTGGGTTCGACCGAAAAGGAATTTTTTTCAATCGTATTTTTGGACAGGCAGATACAACTGCAAAGATGTCGCAAATAGATACATAAAATTACGCCCCTCAAGTAGAAAAATTGTGTGTTAAAAAATATTAGGAATCGCACGTAAAACATTCCTCACCAGATACTTGGTAAAGTAAGAAATTTTCAAACCGGACAAGTAGAGATGTAGGGAAAAATATGATATACGTCTACGCCTCTCGCAGAAAAACTGTGCTTTATTAAGAGCAGAAAATATTAATAAAAGGTTCCTTATAGTGAGTGTTATCTGACAGGAAAATAATTCTTTCGATAAAATGCTTAGGAGCGCAGGTATTACCGCAAGTGTATGTAAAACCAAATTATACACTTAACATCCACTAGTGACAAAAGTACGAAAAATTAGGAATTATTTTCAAAGCATTCCTCACCCCAAATTCTATCCGAAACAAAGTGAGTCTTTCAAATTGGACATTTAAAAGCACAATTATGGAAGAAAACGCAATTTACATTTGCGCGACCTAGCGGAAAGATTGTGCATTATTTGAAAAAGAAAGTGGTCTTCGTTGTAAATGGTATCGGAGGAAAGAAAGAATTTTTTAAATCGGATATTTAAAACAAATAATATGGAATAAAATTTAATTTTAGATTCGATAGCATTGATGCCCTCTAGCGGCGAAGTTATACATCGTAAAAGACCAATATGCAAGGTTTCATTGGTCACACATATTTCAAGGTTCCTAATGCGAAAATAATTTTTAAATCGGACAGGTGCAGATCTGGTGTCCACAGAAAGAGATAGAGAGAGAGAGAAAATAAGGATACTACAGGCACATACTTTTTAGTAAAGAATCTACAAAGTTGGTTTATCGCTATGTATAATTGAAAAGTCACTCCACACCAGCAATGAAATTCATTAAAGATTCTATCTTAAACATTCTTGTTTCAACTATAAGGCCTTAATCCCCCCCTGTATCTTTTTACTGCTTTTAAAATGCTTTCCACTTCTTTGCGAGTATTTCGCAGAATTAACAGCATGATGGACATCTAGTTTCACTGCAGCACTCACACTAGTTATCTTCAGTGTCATGATGTGGAACAAAGTTGTGCTTTTCACCACATTCTCCATATTCGACAAGTCTTTCACCAACTGAATTTCGTAATTTCCGTTGATAAAAGAAGATCCTTCAAGATATAACAGATAACGAGACGAACAGTTGTTTCTTCTGCAATTTACTAGCTGACTAAACACCCATTCAAAGAATCATTCACTGCAGACTTAAGATCTTAGAAAAGAATGTGATAAAATATGTAGAATTTCTAGGAAATATATTGAAAAACTACGTGAGTTTGCATTGAACAATTTTTGGGAAGAAAATTAGGAGGCCTTTTTCTTCCCAAAAATTATTCAATGGATATTTAAAACAAATAATATGGAATAAAAGCGCACTCTGAAACAGTTCGTTCTAATTCATCGCAGTTCTTCGCCCGTGGTGATTTTGAGAAAGTACATTTTCAGCGCTGCACTGCGCAGCTCAAACAGCAGCGAACAGACCAGAATACCGGCGTAATATGTACGCTAATACGGAGATTACGCGTTTGATTTCCATAAGATGTTTTATACGGCATATTACATGCATCTATTAAGAGCTCATTCACTGCCTATTTTGTATTCAACATTAAACGCACTGTGAAAAATTGTCGTTTTATATTCTTACTGTAAGCTGTCTGGCTAAGTAAATTATACATGAAGTATTTCGTTCAGATATGCATTTAATTTCGTGATGTCTTTAAGAGTAATTTAGGGTAAAGGCATACAATTGTACAAAGGCCGTTCCATAAAAACTGAGAGTATTTTTTTTTGAGTTGGCAACAGTGCAAAGGGAAAAAATAACAACGCAGGCGACTAACTGAATTAAGGAAGTGCCTATGGTAACAGTTATTAGCTATGGCAGACTATTCTGATTTTGTTATTGCGCAGTTGTTTAAGGTACGTCTGCATTTCGCCATACAGCTATGAAGGTGAATGATTCAGAGTTAAGACGTGAAATGCGTTGTGGGATAAAATTTTGCTACCGTTTGGGCAAAACGGCTCCAGAAACAATATATTTAATGAAAAAAGCTTACAAAGATAAATGTTTGGGTGAGTCAACGATGTTAGATGGCACTGTTTTCAAAAACGTGCGTTTGTCGGCAGAAGTCGCTCCTAGGCCTGGTCGATCTGAAAGTGTTGTTGTGGAGCGTAGCACTGTTTGGGCAATCCTGCAAGAAGATCGACGAATGACGTGTGAAGACATAGCGGCGTCATCTAATATTTTAAAAACGTCGGCATTCTGCACTCTACGCGACAAATTAGTTCTGCATCGTGTGTGTTCCAGATGAGTACCTCATCACCTGACGAGAGGACAATTGTTAGCCAGAGTTCAAGTGTGTCACAAATTATTGCGAAGGAACCAAACTTTCTAAACACAGTAATAACTGCCGATGAAACATGGGTCCACTATTTCGGCCTCCTCACGAAACAAACCAAATCAGCTGGGAAGGTGATGATGATAATTTTCTTTGATCATAAAGATGTAGATTACCAGCATGCCGTTCTTTTACAAATTACTGTCAATGCTGAGCATTACCTTTCAGTCTTGAAGCGTCTGCGATGACACATATCGATCAAGAGACCGGAACTGGTGGGCAAGTGGACCCTACACCATGATAACGTCCGCCCACATGTGGCTGCTTGTGTTCAACAGTTTCTTATGAAATGCAGTATTGAAATCATGCCACAGCCTGCCTACAATCCTGACCTCTCCCCGTGCGATTTCCGGTTGTTTCCAACAATGAAAGAGAAGTTCCGTGGCGCAGCATTCGACAAAGATGCTGACGTTATTCGAGCTGTACAATGCACAGGGGTCGCTAAAACAGCTTCCACAAGATGTCTTCGCCACATGCTTTGAAAAGTGGACTGAACGATGGGACCGTTGCATATCATCCGAGGGAAGATACTTTGAGAAAGAATAACATATATTTTGCTGTACCTGTATTTCTTCATTTTATGTAATTTTACTGTCAGTTTTTATAGAACGGCCGTTGTATATAGCAAACATAAAAAAAGTTTTTGTCCTTTTGTGCTTGTTTTCCGCGTATTAAATGCAGTTCCGTCAAATAATTATTTTACAGAAAATGTTCGTTATAGGTTAGAAAATCGGACTCCTGTTTAATAGAATACAGAGCAAAAGGAGTGAGATAACTAATTTTACCTCCAAGCAAGGGTGCGCAAAATATACAGGGTGTCCCACTCGCCACTGAACCCGGCATTTTTTTAATAATATTAACACCAGTGAAGATATTGCAACGAAATTTGAAGTGGACTTACCTCATTTTGTGCAAAATGTAATGAAATCACAACATGTCCTGGAAGTGTCAACCATTTGCTTCCAGACAGCATTAAACCCGGTGCACCATATTGTGGAAAGTCCTTGCCAGTACGTCCGCCGTCACTCCCTGAATTTCTTCGGTAATGTTTGCTTTCAAGGCATCTATGGTTCGCGGTTTCTTTTGGTAAACTCTCTCCTTTAGATATCCCCACAAAAAGTAATCAGGAGGCGTCAGATCGGGCGAGCGCGGTGGCCATAGACCCTTCGAAATGACGCGGTCGTCGAAAAAAGAGACTGAATTTCGGTCATACTGGTGTGTGATGTGTATGATGTCGCTTCATCATGCTGGTAATATCCAATGGAGAGTTCTTCGTCGTTCAACTGATTTACAAAGGTGTTGAAGATTTTCATTCATGCAGCTGTTGTGATGGTTGTATCGAAGAAGATAGGACCAATTATGCGGCGCCGGGTCATCCCACACCAAAGACCAATTTTCTCTGAATGAAGGGGTTCTAAATGTATCGCGTTGGGATTTGCACTGGCCCAGATACGGGAATTTTGATAATTGACGTATCCGGGCAGGTGAAACTACGCCTCGTCCGAGAACCACGTGTAGTCCAGAATGCCCGGATTTTTCTGAAGAAATCCCTGAAACCATAGACGGTATGTCACTCGTTTCACGTGGTCAGGCTCTTTCAGTTCGTAGACCACGGAAATACGGTACGCATGAAGCTTCGCTTTTTTCACAGCACGTTGTTAAGTGCTTTTGGACAATCCTGCTTCCTGTGACAGTCGGCGAAGTGACTTCCTGGGAGAAGCAAATAGTCGGCCCTTTACATTCTGGATCGTCTCCTCGGTCTTTTGTGGACGACCTCTTGCATGGTCGTCTAATAAAGTTCCCTTGGTTTCCAATTTCTTCGACAATGCCCAAATGGTGGACTTGCTCGGCGGATGTCTGCCTGCAAACCTCTCCAGGAATTGCTGTTGACAAGACTTTATCGATTCTGTTTTCCAATAAGTGCGAACAATAAACACTCGCTCCTCCAGAGTATTCCGATACATTTTCACACGTACGCGAACAGGCACGAGCACTCACTGTCAACAACCGTATTGTGTAGACACGCTCAGCGAAATAGCATAACAAAGCAGCAGAGAGGCGTGCCCGGCTGGCTTTCGGACAGAGCCTCGGGTTCAACGCTGTCTGGACGCAAATGGTGGCCACTTCCATCACATGTTGTGATTTCATCACATTTCGCACGAAATGAGGTAAGTCCACTTCAAATTTCGTTGCAATATCTTCATTGGTGTTAATATTATTAAAGAAATGCCGGGTTTGGTAGCGAGTGGGGCACCCTGTACTTTTTAAAATCTATTGGGTATATAAATAAGTTTTGAGGGATTTCCGTTCGGTGTCGTACTTATTACTGCTCGCATGTATTTTAAGGTGGCAACACTGCGATACCGCAGTACGAGACGCCAGCTGTCAGAGTCAGTATACGACGTTCGATTGAGGTGCGAAGACGTATTTGTTTTACTCGATGGAAAATGGCAACTTTCGTCCCGACAAAACAGCATTTGCGGGAAGTGTTAGTGCATTACATTATTGTCAAGAAAAGTGCTGTCGACAGTTATCGCTTAATGTCAGAAATCTATGGTGAACATTCCCCATCCATAAAAACATGTGAGTATTGGTTTAGACGATTCAAAAGGAACGATTTCGATGTCAGTGATAAAGAACGTTCTGGACTACCCAAAAAAAATTGCTCATGCCGAATTGGAAGCTTTACTCGACGAGGATCCATGCCAGACCCAAAAAGAACTAACAGCAGCATTAAATGTCAGTCAACCATGCATTTCACAACGTTTAGCTGCCATGGGAATGGTGCAAAAAGAAGGGAATTGGGTTCCACATGCTTTGCGGGAAAGAGACCTTGAACGTCGAAAAGCCATTTGCGAATTGCTGCTTCAAATGCAAAAAGAAAGGGTGTTTTGCATCGTATTATACTGCCGACGAGAAATGGATATGGCACAATAACCCTAAACGGCAGAAAGCATGGGTGAAGCCAGGTGAACCAGGTCCTTCAATGCCAAAACACAATATCCATGGTTCAAAGGTAATGCTGTGTATCTGGTGGGACCAGAAGGGTGTGATCCACTATGAACTGCTGAAACCGTCAGAAACTATTACTGGTGATCGGTATTGATCCCAATTAATGCGTTTAAAACGAGCTCTCACGCAAAAACGGCCGGAATGGAAGAATAGACGCAACAAAGTCATCTTACAGCATGACAACGCAAGACCACATGTTTCTTGACCTATGAAAAGGTACTTAGAAGGATCCGACTGGGAAGTTCTACCCCGCCATATTCGCCAGTTATTGCGCCATCGGATTACCATTTGTTCCGGTCGATGCAGTCAGCACTTTCTGGAGAGCGGTTTAGTTCTTATGAAGACATCCAAAAATTGGCTGGACAACTGGATCTCTTCCAAGGAACCGGAATTCTTCCTTCTGGGCATACGTTCACTGCCCGAAAGATGGGGTAAAGTTGTAGCTTCAGAGGGAGCATACTTCGATTAATATTAAAATATTGTTTCTGTTCTCCAACAACGTGTTTTGTTCACCTCAAATCCCTCAAAACTTATTTATATATCCAATATAGTTATTCGGAAACTTGTTGAAGGGTGAAAAATCTCATTTGGTACATGCATATCACCAAGCTGTTCTCTGAGATTCAGAGGTTAGGTCCACAAAGAAATGTAAACTACCAGATAATTTTTACTTACAGTTGCCGTATCAAACTCCTCCATTTACAGCGATCTTGATATACTACTCGGCCTTCATTGGCATCCATCACAAACCGTTCACAAGATCTACTGTACTTCATGCTCATAATCTTTTTCATGCAGACAGTCCTGAATCTGATCCTCCCATGGCCTTCCTCTGCCTTTCCTGCCACTTGGGCTAAAAAAACTTTCTTAGTAAGCATTTCATCACACATTCTTTCAACATGGTCAAACCACCGAAGCATATTGGTCTCCACCTTCCTTGTACGTTCCGGATGAGTCGCTCATCCGGTACGTACGAGGAAGAAAAAGTCTTGAGCTGTGCAACACAATTTTGTGCCTACGTGGAATGCGAAAAATAATTCTGCATTCTGCAAGGCTGCTCAAAATAACATTGGTTAATAAGTACGAAACCAATATTTCTCCTGCTAAAATGCAAAAAATGTTTTTTTTTTTTTTTTTTTTTTTTTGCCTTACTAGACATTGCTTTTTGAGTGTGTACTATGATTTGTTGGCAGGACCGTAGCAAGCTTTCCTTACCTGGGAGCGCGAGACTTAAAATAACGCCCCTTCAAGATAATAATGTCCCTTCGAGTTTAAAATTACGCCCTTTTGAGTTCCACTCAAATAATACGAGGTTTTACCCTCTCGCACACCGCCCGTTATAGAAAAGTATTATGCTCGTTCAAAAATCGCATTTCCGGTTTTTAACAAAATTTTATTAAAAATGTAAAAACTAGATAAATACCCAAGAACCACAGGTTGTAAATATCAAGTAAAACGTAAAAGTTATGTGAATGCCGACAACACAGCACTCTACAGAAATGCAGAACGAAAAACAAACTAGCGCAGAACGAATGAGTATTGGATATTGAACGGAACAATAGGAAGACTCTTTAGGGGTAGGGCTTGGAAAAATTCCGTTGAAGTGTAAACGCTCAGAGGGACTTTCTGCGACAGAGCACAAATGATTAATCACCTCTTCATCCTAATGACATGTTCGAAAAGGTCATGGGGGTTAGGCATATCAGTATATTGTTTTCTATGCCGTCATTCACTCACTGTTTTGGAAAATTCCTTGCCTGGGAGGGATGTTCACACCTCATAGTGTATGTTATTCTGTACCCCAGTTAACTGTATGAGACTAACTAAAGCCTTTAAAAAGAAAATACCAAAGGGTGTAATTTTTTCTTTCTCAGATACAATTTCTATTTTTTTCATCACTCGTAGCATGAATCTACGCTCCTGGAATGACCATTCTGAAAGGGTTACCGCTCTCCCTGCGGCTACGGCGCTGTTTGTTAGAGTGTATTAGAGAATTAATTTTACGTCGATCTGGTGTGCACAGAAAAAAATTGAGAAAGTGATTTTGCGTTAATTTGGATGGCATAATGTTATCTTTCGTCCAGTGGAAATACACAGAATAACTTGATGTAAGACATTGTGTGTCTAAGGAGTAAAAAGTTCTTTTCGGAGTGAGATATCCAAAGCAGTTTTCGGTCTATGCAAGATAAAAAAATCAAGCTGTGGTGTCAAAGGGCTTCACAAAACAACTTCTCAAAGAAATACGCAGAATAATTTGACGCGTAAAAATGTAGGGTGGGGGAAAATGAAGTGAAATATTCGCATTAGTTTTAGGTCTACCCGTGGAGAAAAATCAAGTTTTGTTTCCAGATTTCTTCACGAAGTAACTTCACATAACTGAACAACGTTTGACAATCACCAATTTTCGTCAGTCATTGTCAGTATTTCTGAAGGGTAATTGCTTTGAATACTTCAAGCTATAAGAATGCATGGTAATTCGTATTCTACGTTAATCATAACTATGAAACAAACATTCGATTTGCACGCTTGGGAAGGTTTTAGTACTCCATTATCACATACTTCCGAATAACGATAACATCCAAGCAACGGCACGTTTTGGTTGGTATAGAACAGTTGCAGTAGCAATACTATTAGCGGAACATCTTCACAGCAGTTAACGAACACCCTAGTCAGTTTGAAAGAAGGACTAACGGATACCTTGTTCCTCAGAATTTTACTTTGTTCCTTCGATACTTCGGCCGATAAATTATTGATAGATGGAGACAAAGATTGTTCTTAAAGGAATTGCGACTCGGTCCGGTTGGATTACATTACAGCGAGCACAACAACATGTTTAAGTAAAATGGAAGGAGTTAAAGTTCAGTTCGACGTAGGACGGTAATCACTAGAGACAAGGTCGGTGTCCCCAGCACTCATATATATCTCAGTCCCACACTGAGGATGTAGGTGTGGATGTTGGTGTCCGCAATATTGTCTGTTCGCGGCGTTGTCCCGTTCGTAGCGGTGGCTTCTGCGTGGCAGTGTCCCTGTGTGTTCTGTTCCTGTTTTCAGTTTCCATCACTTTTTATTCAAATTGCATGTTATATCAATATCGGTATGTATCAGTGGCGTATATTCGAGGCTAGCTGCGAAACCCAGAAAACGCACAAATAAAACTGAATTTAAAAAAAATACAAATAAAAGTCAATTATCAACGGTATAAAGATATGTCAATGCTTTCGGTGCGAAAAAAAAAAAAAAAACGCGAGCAGATTCGCTTCCTTCGATTATGAGAATCAGTCTGGCAAGCGATGATCAACGGCATCAACGTATAACGCAAGCAGGTCTTCGAGAGACTTCACTGTTCTGATGCGAAGAGCTTCAATACTATCTCCTGCTAGCGTTTCCATAACAACATGAATGAGCTACCGAGCTCGTGAGTGGCCATTGCTTTGGCCAAGGGTTCGCTCCGAAAAACGAAGACTTCGGACTACCTCAGTCCCTCCATGCTTCCAGCGCGTGTTTCGCGAGAGCTGTTTCAGTTTGTGTGAAGTGTCAATGAATTAAAATCAGTGATATTATGTCTTAAATTCGTGGCTTTGTTGGATTCGAACTATTTTGATAAATTTTGTGAAAGCTTCCCTGAACATCTGCTATCAGAGCTTAAAGAACTCTATGCTTCAAATTTTGATACAGCTCGATTAAAAAATGAACTGAAGGTGTTTAATTCCCTTGATGAATACAAAACAAATCAGAAAGAGATATTACTTGTTATATAAAGTTGAATAATTGGACATAGTGTTTAGTGAGGTGTACGAATTAGCAGATATAATATTAAACTTTCCATCAACAACTGCAACGGCCGGAAGAAGTTTTTCAGCATTAAAAAGAATCAAGATATATCTTAGAGCCACACAAGAACATGCACATTCGAGCAACTTGGCTGGTTTGTTAATAGAGAAAAACATTATTTTTAAATATGAAAAAGTACTCGGAAGAAACATTTTTGTGAAAACGTAACACTCAAGTTCACACAAAAGAAAAGAATAATGGAGTTCATGTAAAAATAAGTGTTCAAATCCTAACCCTCATACTTATTTGGTATCATGTTAGCAATAGCATGTAGGGGCCTACCTTAAATTTAGAAAAGAAAAATGTTACTTCTAGTACTTAACAATTAAAAAATAAATTCTCAATTTTTAAAAAAACAGTGGGGGGGGGGGGGGGAGATAGCCCAGGTGTCAGACCCAAGATATGCCACTGGTATGTATATAATATATATATATATACACGTATGTGTGTGGTCCATAATTTGGCTTAAATATATTTGTAATTTACAAAAAAGATTTAAGTTTTACTTTCTTCACTGGAATAATTCATGATTTTATGCTCATGATAACCCTACACATTCTCTACAATATATTCAAGCTCGAAATCCCGAGTAATAGAAAATTATGAATATCACGTAGAAATCAGGATACAGAAATTAGCCGAAATTTCACATTTTCATCTTGGACAATTGTTTCAATTTCGTATAATAATAATAATAATAATAATAATATCACTTTGCACATGTGTTTCATTGCTCAAAACACTGTGCGAAAAAAAAAAAAATGTTGAGGTGGAAATCCTTACTGATGTGCTAAAAAAAATGTAAAAAGAAGAAATGGTGATTAAACCAGCCATAAATAAATAACGGCAAAAAAAAAAAAAAGGAAAGAAATAACCATTAACTTTGCGGTATAACTTTTCTTCGTACCTTAATTGATTAAAGTACTATTTTTTATCGAAATTTTATATTTATTGGGTTTCCCTTAAATTGATATACTTTTTCGGACCGAAATTGACGTAGGAATATCGTTTTTGGTTTAGTACTAATTTCGAAAAGTTGACAATTGTTATTTCAAACCAAAAGCAATTATATTAACTGGTAGTTTAATTCATGCGATTCGGTAGCTGATTTTTTCTTTTCTGTTTCGCCAAAGAAAATAATTGCTTTTTAGAATCTGTGCCTTGTAATCAATTATTTATCGAGTTCATTTTACCACAAGACCACACGAATTGTTTCTTTTTTTCCCCATTTTTTTCCGCCGTAGCATTACCACGTCGTGTAAACCAACAGGAAGCCATTTAACACTTCCTGTCACAAAACACTCAGTTGTTGAAAATTGCTTAACTCGTGTCACAAGATGTTCGTCTGTTTTTGAAGTTGAGAAGACAAGGGCCCCTTACTATTGGTTGGGACATGTCAAAGGCGGGACCTCCGTTCTTGTCACTCAGATACTGGAGCTCGGAGTTCTGACTCTGAACTCCGCTGTCACTCGCAGCCTTTGATCCCGCCCACCTGTCTCGTGGTAGGCGGAGCTTAGATAGCGTGCGCGTGCCGGGCTGCTTGGGCAGTGAGTATTTCTTGGCCGTCTGGTTCCCGGCTGCTGTTTTGCTCTCCGCAGTTTCACTAAGCAAATAAAAAGTCACAGATCCAACAGCTTGTTTGATTTACAGTTGCTATTTATTTATTTCTGATCGTTTCCGAAGACAAACTGCCCTCAGTTGAGGGTTATGATCCTACCCATCGTCCAGGGTTGACTCGCGATCCCAACTGACAGTTTCGATGGCAAGAGCTATTCGGTGAAGGACCATTGTGAATCTTTCGAGATGTTCACTCGCCGGGCCAATGAGTGCCTCGAAAGGGTGCAAAGTTGGTATCACCCTTTTGCTGATGTACTGTTATGTCCCGAGGGTGTTGCAGCTCCGATGCGACGATGAAAATTCTCAAAGTTTCCAGAGCCGTCTGAACTTAGCTTCGAACATTCATACACGCAGTAAGAGATGTCCTATACCCAATTTGGATATACAGCATTCCCGCCTACTTCTCAGGTAAGAATGTTGGTTAGTTTAACTCATTTAGTTCCTTGAATTTTTAGACACTTAAAAAAAAAAGAACTCATCAAGGTCTAATATTATTAAAAAAGTTGTCATGAATTTAAATTTTTAATATTTTATTGTGCCAAATGATGTATTTAAACAAAATTTAATAAAATTTGGCTACAAAAAGTAAATAATATTACTCACAAAAAGTCACTAATTTTTTTACTGAACTTCGGATGCCTAAGTTAAATAAGTTGAGTTGTCAATGTGCCTAAACATTTATTTTAAGCTTCAAGTTTTTCGGATGGTATGATAGGTATTTGAGAATATTAACTTCTGCGACTGCATGTTATCATAGGGCTTTGCTGTAGCATTTGTACGTGAGTGTGTTATATTCACTGGCGACTATCCTACCACGAAGATAATTGTTAATGTTATTTTGAATATTTAACATTAGTGAAATTATCCTCATCGTAATTTGTAATTCCTCCATAATGATGCCGGCTTCACTAAATTTAACATTAGGAATTATAAGCACCATAATTTTTATGTTTCTCCACCGCCTGGCAGATTTTCTGTGTCTCTGCTGTCTCGTGCACCTGGACAGCATGCTCTGATTGGACCATTCTGGCCTACTCCCAAATCTTTTCCTCTGCTCGTATAACTAACATCTAATGTAAAATTATTGCTGATAAAAAAAAAAATCCTTGATCGATATTTGACATGACTCCAGGGATTTCCTTAATAAATGACTTCCGTTTAAAAAGATGCATTCCAACATGCCGCTCTTGCGGTCACGTGGCTAGGACAACTTCACTCCATGCCTGACAAATCTTGTTTCGAATCTTGACTAAGTACTGTGCGGTATGTTCAATTACCGTTCTGTGCCGGGGTAGCCTACCGGTGAACGTTCGTCACTGCCATGGAGGAACTTCAGGTTCCATCCGGGCAGGTGCGAACACTCGAACCACTAAATATCCGCCGTGCTTCGGATGGGCACGTTGAGCCGTCGGACCCAGGGTACTGGCCCCCCGGTAATAAATAAGGACGTCTTTCTACCTCGTTTCCGTGTCACTTTCCGATAGGGCACTCTAGCCTAAATCTCCTAGCTTCCTATTTCTAAGGGTTGTTTAAGACCGGGGGTGAGACACTCCTTTCCTAAAATCCTTTACATATGAACTGAGTTTACGGTTCTGATTAAAAATTTCTTTGAATGTGTTACGTTAATAGGGGTGGGAGATTGTATGCAATGTTTCATTCAAATGCTCAGCTGCTGTTCTTCATGTGTTCCTCCCGTTCGCGCTATAGAGAGATAGGCATATTATTTCCACAGCAGATTCGTTTCCGAAGAAGTTCTGATTATGAGAAAAACCGTAATCTTCAGTACAGATCAGGACAGTGCATTTAAAATTCTAATCTATTCAACTGTTTTCTTCACTACAGAATTTCTTCTGTGCGGTTGTTTTTGCATTCGAGGGAAGTAAACCCGATTCAGCCCAAACTCTTCCTAATACCTTGCAGTAAAAAGCAGATCGTCTGAATAATAGTCCTGTGCTGTTCATTATGTCTCATATGGACTGACAAAGTCAAGTCTAGATGCCAATGCGTTCACGAGCACTGCTCCAATTTGATATACATGTATCACTCTGTTGGCAGCAGTACGAAAAATACAGTATTTTTCGTACTGCTGTCAACAGAGTGATACTTTTCGCAATTCGATGTCAAAGGTTATTACAAATTTTCTGCCATTGCAGAGGATATAACAAGTATTTCTAGTACTGCCATGGCAAAGGATCTCAGCTGGGCGCTGTCCAGCTGCGATTTTTTATGTTGTCAGACACATTCATTCCCTTTAATTCTGGACTTTGCAAGAGCTGGATTAGCTTCTTACCTTGAATAGCACCATAACTTCTAATAGTTTAAGTCCAGAGCAAAAAGATAAAAAACAAATGTAGAAAGCACAGCATTTTAAATAAGTGACCACAATTATTTGCTTGTCATTATGGATTCACTTCAAAAGAATAATACAGCATAAGCTATCAGTTAACTTAGGGATTGAGGGGTTATCAGATTTTATGATTATACTAAAATATAAAATGTACAGTCATTTAAGTAATGATTTTTAAAGTTAGTAAGATAGGATACATGGTACAGAGTAACTAAAAAGAGTCGTATCTCTAAGTTTCATTACAATGTAATGGAAGAGTAGATTGTGATTGTACATTCCGAAAGTAGATAATACATTGTGGAATTAAGGGTAGTTTTTTGCACTATATTCAGAATTAAAGAATTGGTGTGATACCTATAGTAACTGCATAACTTTAGTTGCTATTCATCTTGTGATATAAAACTATGAAACCACCGAAAGAACCTTTCGAACTTTTGCCTCCTTTATGAGAATGAAGCAATTTTTGGGGACAAGACAGACAATAATTGCGAGTCTGACCTACTTGTAAGAAATAATATTCTTGCATTATTTTTTTAAAAAACATGCAGGTTAGTAATCAGCCGTATGGTTGTTTATGCTTGTACAACAGTAATAACTAATATCGGTAAAATTATGAATCTCAGCTTTTGTTGCCATGCTAAATGCAAAATAAGTCCATATTCGTTTTAAAGAATATGATTTATCTGCAGCAGTTTCAAAGTGCTGCTGTCGCATATATTTCTGTAAACACTTGACTATGTATTATGCAAGAGGCCATTGTTAGTCACTTTCGACTTGCAACAAGATCACAGCGAGTGAATTTTATCATAGACATGAGGTTCCAGTTCTAAAAATTAATAATTTTTTACATCTAAACCTTGACTTCTTTTATAAAATTACGCCGAGGAAAGTTTCATTATTTTATATAAAACTTCCCGAATAACAGCAGATGTTGAGGCCATGGGTGGCCTAGTGATCAACGTTCGTGACTGCCACGGAGAAGACCCTAGGTTCGATTCCAGGCAGGTACGAACTCTCGAACCACTAAATGTCGGATGGGCGCGTTAAGCCGTCGGACCCCGGGTACTGGACCCCCGGTAATAAATAAGGGCGTCTTCCTTCCCCTTTCTACCTCGCTTCTATGTCACTTTCCTATCGGGCACTCTAGCTCAAATCTCCTAGCTTCCTATTTGTAAGGGTTGTTTAAGACCTAGTGTCAGACACTCCCTTCCTAAAATCCCCTACATATGATCTGATCTGATAACAGCAGATGTCGATTGTACAAGTTGCGCCGCATGGTTGGTTGGGGTTACGAGGACTATCTAAACAATAGCAATGTAACTCCTAAAAACTTTGAAATTAAATCTAACCAAGCTAAGACGATAGCAACAGCTCAACGAATGAGCTAAAGTACCATTAACTGTCCCTGATCAGTACCTTAACGTTGTTGCCTTTTCCTGTTTGGGCATGGCATTCTCAAGACCATGAAATTACTGAGCTTTGTATTTCTTTTCTCATTCTGATCTTCCTTGGGTGACACCTTGGCCCTCCCAATCCTCTTTCTGTTTCCAGCTAGGGGATATATAGTGAAACCGCTTAGGTATGTAACACCCATAACTAACTCGCAATCGTTCTCAATATTTACCATTTTAACAAGTTCCGCTGCTGGCTAAAAATATGAGAGACCCGTTGTTCTTCACAAAAGTTATTGGCTTACACTTTTGTTGGAAAACTAAATCAACATACACATATTATTAATCTGGTTCTGTTCAAAATTATGCTGATAACCTAAATTTCATTTCAAGCTTGCAGAAACATGAGTGCGTCTTATATTTAACTGTCTTGACAACCCAGTTTTTGTCACTTTTGAAAATACTGCTTTTACTATTACGTTGTGAGGGTAGTAGACAGAATAATGAAAGCACCTTCATTATGAGCTCATATTATAGCAGAAGAAGAAAAACAACTTATTCAACAACTACCTAACAATCAGAGTCTGTGTATGAGTCATGTTTTATTCCTTAAGAATAATATGATTTAAATAACAGAGATCTGTTCTCAATCGTATATATTCTACCTCAGAATGCGGTCCAGGAATAATTATGAGATGTAGTTACTCTGCTTAGTTAAATTCGAGCACGTGAATAAATAATGTTTTTCGTTTTGTTCAAAATAAGAAAATAAAAATCCGTTGGAGAAATTAGCTCGGTAAATAACATATGATAAATTAAATCCTTCATAGTTCAACTTTTCTACAAAACGTTTTTCTCCTCATTTTCTTCTGCCTTTACTTTATCTTCAGTGGGGAAGGGGCTAAGACTTATGAGTTTAGTTCAGCATAAATAAAATTTCAATTTTTTTATCTACTAAATGAATTTGAATGCACTCTTCCTTGAACAGAATTTTAGAGAATATACTGAGTATTTAACTTTCCATCGCTTTGAAACGCTTTCACTTCAAAGCACATGTTATCCTGAAATATGATCACTTTTCACGCCGAGTAAAGAAATAATTAGTCATTAATGATTGACATTAAAAGTATTGTAAATATAGTCCTCAGTATCAATCATTCTCAATCAACTATGTTGGATGAAAAGGTCTCCCAAAGTCTCTTCCACAACTCTTTCTCGAAATAGTCTCCTCCATGTCATTCCGATATGCTTTCGAATTTCATCTTCCACATGGTCTTCTTCTGGGTCTTTTTCTGTCCCTTAGTGTCCAGTTTAGTGTTTTAGTTGTCCAACGGTGGTCTGTTTTCCTTACAATATATCCAGCCCATTGCCATTTCAGGGTTTTTACTTTCATCATGATGTCTTCCACTCATGTCATGTTCCTGACCCATCAGTTCATTTTCCTATCGTTCTTGGTTGCATCAAGCATGCATCCCTCCATGCTTCTTTCAGCTGTCCAAAGACATGGGCTTTAACAAAGAAACCTCCCATTTACCACGTGGTCTTCTGTGACTATTTCAGTTGTGACTATTTCAGTCACAGTGGTCTTCTGTGACTGAAATAGTCACGACAACTGAAATATATGTCTAATATTTCAGTTGTCGAACCGTGATCAGTTCTTTTTTGTAATATTTCCAGCTCATTGTCATTTGAGGGTCTCTGACCATGATATGATGCCTTCTACTCTTCACATCTTCCTGATCCTATGTTTCTTTTCCTATCTTTCTTGGTTACACCAAGCATTCATCTATACATGCTGCTTTGAGATGTCCGCAAAGTTCTTTTTAGTTAAGTACTATGTCTATGATAGTACTTAACTAAAAACTGGGAAGATGCATTGATTAAACAGTTTTCTTTTAAGATAGAATAGTCAATAGCTCTTGAAAATTGCAGTGTTTCTTCTAAATGCCCTCCTAAGTTTTATACGCCTATTAATTAATACTTCGATGTTGCCATCGCTTGATATCTGCTGCCGAAAATTAGAAATAGTAAGTATCTACTATTTCTAAATTTGTCCCATGAACCTCAAAATCTTCAGTCCTTGTAAATTTTTACATCAATCTTATTTTCTGTAAATTCCAATTCAGTTCCATTTCTTAACTCGTGTCAGTAAGTTCTTGGGTCATAGTCTGCAGCTTTGAGGGAGTACTGGCAAAAATGACTGTCATCAGCAAAATGTAAGTGGGTTAAATTATATCCCCTGTCTTTCCAATTCAGTGATTAAAAGAAATTCAGCAATTTGTCACTTTGTGTCACCCTCTTTGCGATCTTTAAATATGGAGTATCCTCAGCAGTATACTTGCATTTTCATAGATTTTATAAATAATATTAAAGCCATAGAACGCGATAAATATTTGATTTCGGTGCGATTTCTTCATAATTTCATTCGGTGGTACAACTCAGGTAAAGATAAAAGGGTAAGAGTGAGACCCGAATGCCTACAGCAAAGGGGAACAGAGACTTTGACTGAAACATCGTGCGTCCTGAGTGTGTGTCCCTACATTTCCTTAAAACTGATATCTGCAGAAACTATGCTGTGAGAGAGAAAACTAGTTCCAATTTACGATATGGTAAAGTAGTAGACATTATTTTAGATCATGACAACTAAAATGACAGACACCTTATGCCCAGGTAAAAACGCATTCGTCATGGAACAACATCCGAAATGACATATGCGTTGAAAAGCAAATAAAGGAAAGTAGAAGTGATAACAGGCATCATAAATAATCTGATTTGTGTTAAAGAAGATCTGTTTTGTTTCGAATTACTGTAAAAAAATGTGTGGCACGTTGCACCAAAAAGTAGTGCGTCCTCAGCTGCACCACTTTCTGAAAAGAAATACATCACTGTATGGTGCAAACAAAACCCCAAAACACTGTGTGGTGCCAACAAACCCCTTACACCATAATGTGCTGCAACCTTGTACCATATCGTAGTGTAAAGTTGCACCATTTTGTTGGGTTTTGTTTGAACCACACAGTGGTACATCTTTTCCCAGAAAGTGATGCAGCACCACTTTTTGGTGCAACCTACCACAACATTTTTAACAGTGTACAGATTTCAGTTTTCGGCTGAACAGATTTAATGCTATGGTAGTTAAAAAAATCGTGTAGTCCAGCAACATGATTCTCCCGAAGAAGCCCAGACTAATTAGTAAACATTCTGTACTCCATAAAAAAAAGAGCTATTAAGATTTATGCACAAGAAAGAACAGTTAAATATTATATTAAACAACTCTCACTGACAGTTTGTAGATCCCGTAATAAATGTGCGCACTGAAAATTTAGTGTGTTTTCTTTGGAGTCATCATAGATATTGCAATAGGAAGCCTAGGTGAAGAGGGGGCACTTGCAGTTCTCAGGAAATCTAATTATGCAACTAGAGTTCCTGGGAAGTAGTACGAGGATTTTCGCGATCACACCAGTTCTGAGAATTTATTCTGCGAATTCACAATAAAAAAAAAAAATGGCAATTTACAATGGAAAGTAATAATATTAAAATTTCCCATTGCATGTTGGAACACAGTGCATGGAAAAGCGTGAAAGGCGAAGAAATGAAAAATACACTATCCTCTGAGGCAGCCATTCCCTGATGGACAAAGATCTCCCAAAGTTTCTCCCAGAACTATCTGGAGAGTCTTTTTTCCTTCTTGATGATCGATCGAGCGATCACTAGGATTTCTTAGGCCATGGGACGCAAGTGGCCAAAAGGCGCAAAAGAACAAGGATATTTCCTTATTGTCCCAGTATGTTGTCTAATTATTTTTTTACTTGTCCCAGTATGTTGTCTAATTATTTTCTTGGGGCATGGGATGTAAGTGGCCAAAAGGCGCAAGACAACAAGGATATTTCCTTATTGTCCCGGTATGTTGTGTAATTATTTTTTTATTTGTCCCAGTATGTTGTCTAATTTTTGTTTTATTTGTCCCAGTATGTAGTCTAATTATTTTTGTATTTGTCCCAGTATGTTGTCTAATTATTTTCTTGGGGCATGGGATGCAAGTGGCCAAAAGGCGCAAGACAACAAGGGTATTTCCTTATTGTCCCAGTATGTTTCCTAATTATTATTTTTTATTTGTCCCAGTGTGTTGGCTAATTTTTGTTTTATTTGTCCCAGTATGTTGTCAAATTATTTTCTTGGGGCATGGGATGCAAGTGGCCAAAAGGCACAAGACAACAAGGATATTTCCTTATTGTCCAGTATGTTGTCTAATTGTTATTTTTTATCCACCTCTTTAATTGCCCCCCCAGTGAGTGGCGCGGTGGCCGAAGCGCTGGCTTGTGACGGAGGTCCGGGTTCGAATCCCGGTGAGGCATGGATGTTGTGCTTGTCTTACGGCACTGAATCTCTCCCTTTCCTGAAACCAATGACCCTAAATTTAAGGACGAACGACTGCTTATAGCCCATCGAGTTTCTCACTGTGCTCGTACCCGTCCCCCTTAACGTTATTCTTGAGTCTTCTAGTTTTCAATTAAATTTATTTATTGTGTGTAGCAAAAGCGGACAGACAACGCAGAAGCCGCGGCAGAAATTTGAGTATGGTGATTATACATGTTATTTGTGTTTGAAGTTTCCGTTTGCCCCCTCCTGTAAAGTAAGCTACCGGCGTCCATGGTAGAAAGTTTCTATAACTCATCCCATTGTCTGCAGATTCACAACAAACCCAGTCACCTAGCAATCTGTCAATATATACCCTATCGTGAACGTGAGCTATATAATGAAAATTGTAACTTTCTTTAGAGAGAACATCTTTAAGCTGCCATATATTTGTCGTTCAATAAATAGCTGAGGTTTACTCATGGTATCTTGTAAATGATATTATTTGGACTTAAAATTTTCGCGAGAGAGTGTCAAAATAATTTCAGCTCTTGTCGGCAAAACAGGTAAAATATCAGACTGCGTTTTACATATGTACTCTTCAGTTTTTCAGAAAACTGTAGAGAAACGTGAAAACATTAGTTTACTCTGCGCTTTACAGACCTTCAGACGTTACCGTCCAGAGTAGCAACTATGCCATGCGTAGTGTCGTAATGGGGCCGGAACGGACCGAAACGGCATTCCGACATATTTTTCTCTAGCTGGCAAGCGTTCCGGTAAACCCTATACAGCATAATTTGTCTCCTTTTTAAAATGCTAACGTCTTATAATTCTTTCCAATAAAAAATGCAACAGAAAAGCATTCAATAAATAGAATTTTTAATGTAATTTTCTGTAATTTTTCTGTTAGCCCTACACCACAAGTCAGTGGAATTTATGCCACATGTTTGTTTGAAGGTAGAGTTAGTCTCTAAATCCAGTCTCACTTGGTAGTCCCTCGAAATCCCTTTTTCTGATGTTGTTAAGAACATTGAGGTGGGGATATTGTAATTGGGAATTTAATTAATCTAGTCATTATCAGGGAGTCTAGTGGTGAGCTGAGTGAATTTAGTCCAGTTACGAGTGCCCCTTAATTACGCTGGAAGCAGAGGAGATTATTTTTCTCTTCGGAGCATTAGGGCCCCTTTCACACAGGTGGGAAAAATCCGTCCAAGCAGTAAATCTCCAGGCTGTTTCACCGTTCGTTTTCAGGCGGATTATAGAATTGTCTGTGGAGTACCCAAACTGCTCCTATCTAAATATTTCAAGAATTGAGACCTCTGGTAATAAATGGCTTTCACCATTGCACTCTAAATTAGAGTTCGCTTCCAACGACATTTTACTCGATAATATGGGGCTGATAATAGTTTTTGCACCCCAAAACTACCCCAGTTTGGGCCCCAACATTTCAACGTTTTCTTACCAAAATGGTTAAATCTTGTTCCTTGAATGCCAAAACGTGTAAATCTGGAAGTCTGATTTCGACCGATCAATATCCTTTCTTGTACTTTAAATATAAAAAAGAAAATAGTGGAGAGGCTGAATGGGGGGAAGGGGGGGGCGCAAGAAAGGGTAGGTATTGAAGACGTAAAGACACCGCGCTCTCCTGTAATTTTTTTCAGTTAGCACTACACCACAATTCGTGCGGCGGGCACTCGTGCTATGCTTTATATGGTTTACCTGTGTTATAAGAAGTACGTGTTAAACTTTGAAGTGAATTCTTACCGCGCTTTGCAGCCGTAGTCTTCCCCCTTTTTGTTTATCTTTAGCCGTACTGGGTAAGGACATTTTTATTTCTAATTGAATATTTTTTATCTTTGTCAAATGAAATGCACGAAGAAAACGTTAAATTCAAAGCTTTTTACGGGTTGGAAACTTAGCAATAAGAAAGTTTAATTATAAAACTGAAGTACAAATATTTTGTTTACTCCAGGAGTAAACAAAACTTTTGTTAATCCTTCTACACGTTGAAAACAGGTCTTGACTAAAATCAAGAGGCCAGAAACGTCTGTAAAAAAACGAAGGAACTCAGAGGGAAGGAAGATTAAATGAAAATTTCTTCAACTCGGACTAGAACCAAGTACAAATATATAACGAGAATTTAAGTTTTACCTAAAAAGCAGTTTTAAGGTACTTTAATTGAAAATAACGATACTATGTAAAAAAAAAAAAATGTAAAATCAAGATAAACAATAAGTTTCGGTCGCGACTCTAAGGTTTGTCGTCTTCCTGCTGCACACGACTTCCGTCAGCGGGGCTTATGAAATGCCGATTCTGCTCTCCGTCTGAAATCGATAAATAAAGAACTGACAAATTCTGACCACAGAAATGAGAAGAGCATGCGTTTCTACAAACGCAAAGTTTGGAACGACTGTGGAATATGTACCATTTTTCATTTAATGTGCAATTTTTTCGTTTCATTCATTTATCGGAAATGAAATGCCCCAGAAAAAGTTCAGTGTTGAGCATTTTCTTGAGTTTGGGATTTTTCGCTTTCGTAAAGCTATTCTTCCCAAATCGGAACGGACGGGAAATTCCTTCTAGCCTCCGATTTTTATGCGGAACATTGAATCTCTATTCTCCTTTCTTTCTTTAAAAATCTAATGAATAAACATTGGAGTCACTAGATGCAGGGCCGGATTAAGAGACCGTCTATAGGGATATAGCCTTGGGGCCCACCATGACCAAGGGCCCAGGATGCATGCCTGCACAAATAATAGATAGACAGGAATAGAGAGAAAGTAATAATTTTATAAAATAATTTTACTTTTGTCGAGTAAAATTTCCGCTTGGTCAGAAACAGAGGCTGGAAGACGAACAGATTTCAAGAAAGTGACTCACCAACGGTAAAGGTTTCATGTCGCTGTGTACCAGCGGTGTCGGCGAGACAGCTTCAGCTTTTTCACTACCATCCACCCACACCTCCCAATTTGCACTTGGAACTGTTAATGGTCGAATCCACCTGTATCTTCACATTGGACAGGAAAAAAAGATGCACTAAGAAAAGTATATCATTAGATAACACAAGATAAAATCTAGGAATCTTAAGATTTTTACTCATGTTCTTGTGAGAACAATTTAAATACAGTGACTTATTATGCAAATTCTGTAAATAATTTAGTAGTTACAGTTTCGTGCTTTAACGGACTTCATAATAATTCCCCGTCTTAAGTTCTTTGGGGCCCCACTCAGATGTCTTAGCTAGGGGCCCACTAAGACCTTAATCCGGCTCTGGCTAGATGTCCTATGTAGCACAAATTTCTGGAGCCCAAAATTGTAGTTCAGAATTACTGTTTATGATTGTTCGCTGAAAGCATCAGAATTCTCACCATGTGCGAGACTATACGTTATTCTGAGCGACGGGTAGTATGCATACAGCAAACAGTAAAGCGAATGGTGCACCACCTGCTGCTGGTATAGTGTCGTGACGGCTTAGGGGTCAGATGCCGAACATCATCTGAACAGCTAGTACTCAGTAGGGACTTATTGGAGTTTTCTGAATGCCTAGGCATCTTTCTCGATGGTCAGATGAATTTGCCGCACGCTACCCTATTTCGAGCGACTATAACATCGTGCAACATCAATGAACGAAATACGGTATTACACCATTGTACAATACAAATTTAGAAATCCGTTTATTGGTGTAAATATGACACGGATGTTAATTCCACGGAAACTTGAAAATTGGTCATTCTGGGTGGAGTAGTTGTTAGCATACTCAAGCGCTAACCGGGACACGCGGCTTCAATTCCCGCTCTAGGTCGACGAAATTTTCAAGTTTTTCGGATATTATCTGACTTAATATCCATGTTATATTTACTCTAATAAACGGATTCACATCTTCCAAATTTGTATCGTGCAACATGCTATCTGGGATGTTTCATTGAAACAAATATATTTAAAAAAAGGGCATAAGCAAGGTGGCTTATCCCTCACCACAGCTAAATTTGTGTTAATATTTAGCCATGATGAAGGATTTACTTAAACTGTCTTTCACCACAGCTAATTGTCGATATAAATAAATATAAAACTGTTATTCGATATCTTTCAGTGAAGAAAATATCTAGTTTTTACCCATGTCAGAAAAATTCAACTAATTTAAACGTTCTTTTGATCGATCAGTGCTATTTAAAAGTGCAGCAACAGATGTAGCAGAAGTAGGTGTTGTTCCGAAACCAAAAAGGATGGAAGTGAATAGTGAATGCGTGATTAGGGAGCAGCGAACACGTGTTGTAAGTTGCGCCACGTTCCAAACAACTAGAGTTTACTGAAAATCAATTTTAACTGGAACTCTTTGGCGACAATCGCGAATACGCGTTCGTTATGTTTGATTTCTCCCAGATGAGTTTAGCATAACTTTTCTAAGTTCATACACGGTAGCCACATGTTATATTTTCATTAACTAATTCATTGCATTTTCAAAAAACCTTCGAAATACTTCGTCGAAATATTTTCCGAAACTTCTGTTGGGCAGAGACATTTCGGCAGTTTCAATTCAAAAAGTTATTGGATTCGTGTCAACGATGTCGTCTAAAAACATCAAACGTGAGTTTGTCATACTTTGGAAAAACGTGGGCACGTTTTTTTCTTTTCTTTTTTTGTAAACGTCTGCATAGCATGTTTGTTTAGAATGCACATAATACATTCGATGACAGCATTTCTCTTTCGTTCCTTTCTTTGTTTTTGCTTTCGTTTGTAGATATACATTTTTTTTTTTTGGAGGTTTAACGACCACCGTGAACAACTCAATGGCCTATAAGCAGTCGCCCGCCCCTAATTTAGGGCCACTGGCTCCAGGGAAGGGAGAGAGCCAGTGCTGTAAGACAAACACAACATTCATGCCTCAACGCGATTCGAACCCGGGCCTCTTTCGGAGGAATAATCAGAGGCCATCGCTTAGACCACTGCGCCACCGGGGCTGTAGATATACATTCACTCATGAAATATTCCGTGTGTACATTTAAATTTCCTTACATACATTTACGTTGTCATTGCACTTAACATACTGTAGTCCTAGAAGAACAGATCTGAACATACTGTATGTTTCAAAAGCATCAGCTACGGAGAATTAAAACAAGCTCTTTCGAAAACAGTTTCATTAGTTTGATGCATTGCTATATATCTACGTATTAAAAAAAAAAACAGTACTCTTGCAAATTTTTCAAATGCAAGGACGGGTTAGGAGGGGAGGGGGTCGATAGGAGCTATAGCCTTGGGGCCCACCAAGACCAAGGGACCAGGAGGCATGCCTGGGAAAATAATAGAGAGCGGGGAGGGGGTTAAAAAGTTTTACTTTTGTATCGTACGATTTCCACTTGGTCTGAAACAGATTGAATGATGAACAGATTCAAAGCAGTGACTCACTAAAGGTAAACGTTCCATGTCGCTGTGTACAGCGAGGTCGGAAAGACAGTTTCAGCTTTTTTACTAACATCCACCCACACCTCTCAATTTGCACTTGGAGCCGTTAAGGTGGACGTCAAGTAATTTTGCTTCCTATACTTCCAATGGAAAAACGTTTGTACACATTTTTTTCACAATTATTGTGTTCCCAAGGATGAAAATTTGAACATCGATTAAAATAACCATATTATAACTTGGAATACGTAATATTTTCTAAAACACATAACCATCGTTATATCAAAAATCAATAACTTTTCCTTTGGTGGTGTTGGAACCAGAAAAAAGATGGCACGACCTGTACTTTGATGACGTCAGTAGACAGACAAATGTTGGATTGCATAATTATGGTTATGTTTTAGAAAATATTAAGTATTCCAAGTTATAAAATGAAGATATTTTAATAGATGTTCAAATTTTCATCCTTGGGAACGTATTAATTGTAAAGAAAATGTGTACAGAAGTTTTTCCATTGGAAGTATAGGAAGCAAAATTACTTGACGTCCACCTTAATAGTCGAAGATCCCTGTGGCTCAAAAAAGATGAATTAAGAAAATGCTAAATCATTAGAAAATTCATGACAAAACCTTGGAATCTTCAGCTTTTAACTCTTGTTCTGATGAGAACAATGAAAAGTACAGTGACTTATGAAAACTGCAGATAATTTATTAGTTTGAAGAATGCAATACGTATTAAATAACAAAAGAGTGTTGCTGCAAATTCGAGTTTTTACGGACTTCATAATGATTCCCTGTCATAAGTTCTTAGGCGCCCAATTCAAATGTCTTGGCCTTGGGGCCCACCACACAGATGTCTTAGCCTAGAAGCCTATTAAGGCCTTAATCCGGCCATGTTCAAATGTTTTCCAGAGTATGACCATTAAGCGTGAGCGGTAGCAAATTAAAATCCTGTTGCGGAGTGTAACGCTCATCTATTTCCTAGCTTAGACATAAACATGGATACGAGTTTTTATGAAAATTGATTTTATGCTTTTATCCAGCTTTCATCATCAGCTTTTACCCAGAGCTATTAATGAAAACAACTCTGGATGCAACCTGCATTCTTCCATTTATTTCTCTTCATCTGCCTCTTAGGTGAAGACATTGCCAATGGATGTCATTCGCCCTATCGGTGAAGTGAAGAACAACCAATGACTGGGCCAACGCCGCATGTATAAAATAAGCAGAAATGCAACTATACGAAAACTTTTCAGTTGCTGGTTTTTCTTATCGGGCTACAATGACCACCGTGAGAAGCTCTAAGGGCCATGAGCAGACGCCCGTCCCTAATTTAAGTCCTCAGCACAGATTAGAAGTGAAATTATCCATCAGTTAAGTTTGCTGATATAAAGTGTCATCAGTTAAGTTTGCCGATATAAAGTGTCATCGGTTAAGTTGGCCGATATAAAGTAGCCTTAAGCAGACGCCCGTCCCTAATTTAAGTCCGCAGCACAGATTAGAAGTGAAATTATCCATCAGTTAAGTTTGCTGATATAAAGTGTCATCAGTTAAGTTTGCCGATATAAAGTGTCATCAGTTAAGTTTGCCGATATAAAGTGGCCATAAGCAGACGCCCATCCCTAGTTTAAGTCCTCAGCACAGATTAAAAGTGAAATTATCCATCAGTTAAGTTTGCTGATATAAAGTGTCATCAGTTAAGTTTGCCGATGTAAAGTGTCATCAGTTAAGTTTGCCGATATAAAGTGGCCATAAGCAGACGCCCGTCCCTAATTTAAGTCATCAGCACAGATTAGAAGTGAAATTATCCATCAGTTAAGTTTGCCGATTAAAGTGGCCTTAAGCAGACGCCCGTCCCTAATTTAAGTCCGCAGCACAGATTAGAATTGAAATTATCCATCAGTTCAGTTTGCCGATATAAAGCGGCCATAAGCAGACGCCCGTCGCTAATTTAAGTCCTCAGCACAGATTAGAAGTGAAATTATCCATCGGTTAAGTTTGCCGATATAAAGTGTCATCAGTTAAGTTTGCCGATATAAAGTGGCCATAAGCAGAAGCCTGTCCCTAATTTAAGTCCTCAGCACAGATTGGAAGTGAAATTATCCATCAGTTAAGTTTGCCGATATAAAGTGTCATCAGTTAAGTTTGCCGATATAAAGTGGCCATAAGCAGACGCCCGTCCCTAGTTTAAGTCCTCAGCACAGATTAGAAGTGAAATTATCCATCAGTTAAGTTTGCCGATATAAAGTGGCCATAAGCAGACGCCCGTCCCTAGTTTAAGTCCTCAGCACAGATTAGAAGTGAAATTATTTATCAGTTAAGTTTGCCGATATAAAGTGTCATCAGTTAAGTTTGCCGATATAAAGTGTCATCAGTTAAGTTTGCCGATATAAAGTGGCCATAAGCAGACGCCTGTCCCTAATTTAAGTCATCAGCACAGATTAGAAGTGAAATTATCCATCGGTTAAGTTTGCCGATATAAAGTGACATCAGTTAAGTTTGCTGATATAAAGTGTCATCAGTTAAGTTTGCCGATATAAAGTGGCCATAAGCAGACGCCCGTCCCTAATTTAAGTCCTCCTCAGCACAGATTAGAAGTGAAATTGTCCATCAGTTAAGTTTGCTGATATAAAGTGTTGCAAAACCTTTAAAATAGAGTTCCAAAAAAGAGGAGTTAGTCTTTTGTTTTGTTTGGAAAGTCGAGTTGCTCACGGTGGTCGTCCCTAATTTAGTGCCGCTACGTATTACCAGGGAAAGGAGAGTGTCAGTACGTAAGACAAACACAACACCCATGCTTGACCGGGATTCAGACTTGGACCCATGTCGGACGAATGATCATAAGCCAGTGTGCTATCGGCTCGGCGGAGTTAGTTTGTAAGTGCTTGGGAAGTGGATCCAAATTCATATTTTCACTACCGTTGCCGAAATATTTTCTTTTAAGCTTGTGGTGACAATATTTCAAACGCATCTAATAGAATTGGCAAACATGCGAAGGGCTGAAAATTTTGAAGAAAGAACAAACGCACGTTTGAGGTAAGAAAAGAAAAGAACAGGAAGATGGCTAGATAGATAAATACATAGGAAAAATCAAAGAAAATCATAATGATGACAAGAAATGACACAAGGAAGGAAAGATAAACACAAGGTGAGTGAAAAACAGAAGCTGTAAAAGTGAGAGAAGTGATTAAGAGCGAAACTGAAGAAATGGAAAATTTAAAAAATGCAAGCGAGGGATAAAAATGCTAATGAAAGAATGACGGGGAAGATTACGCTGACATCAGAGATAAGGAAAGGAAGAATTTATGAAATACGAGTGCTCGTGTAAGGGACAGACGGCAAGAGAAGACGTTCTAGGAGAAAGACAAAGAAAGAAGTAGGAATGTGATGATAAAGAAAGCACTTTATTACTTCAACATTTATTATCCTACACGTCACTGCCACAATCTCATACGCATACCATTTCATTTTATATTTACTTGTCTATTGATCTTCTTAACGAAGATTTATGGTTTTCCTTTTCCTCCTTTCTTTTCTTTTGTTCATTTTCTTTCATTTTTTTTTTTTCGGGGTTTAATGATCACCCTGAGCAACTCGAAGGGTTATAAGCAGTCGTCCGTCCCGAATTTAGGGTGACTGGTTCCTGGGAGGGGAGACAGCCAGCGCCGTAAGCCATGCCTCTTCTTGGACTCGAGGACAGGCCTACTCGGACGTACGTTCAGAAGCACGTACGTTCAGAAGCCAGCGCTCAGTCAACTGGAAGGTTTTCATTTTGCTAGGTTAGCGCCCTCCCTCCCCTCAGGCAAGGAAAGGAATCACTCATTCCTACTTTTGGGATACCGTCTCCAAGGAAGGGTTAGAGTGCCAGAACCGTAGTTTTACTTCGGATTCGAACCCAGATTCCAGATAAAGGGCACGGGAATACAAAACCCAGCGGTCTTATTCTCTGGGCTGTTCAGCTTTTGTAGATGCTGTGTGTTTCTTCTCTTTTCTTGTAACAGTTGCTGTTTCTAAAACTGTAATTTAAAGATGCTCTTTTATTTATTGCATGTTAAGTACGTATAATTGCTGTCAATGTTCCGAATGCTACATAGATTTTTTCTTTATGTCGAAATTCTTTCAGAGAGTGTGCAGTTACTTATAATTCGTCATCCATATATGCAGTGTTTCAAATGAGTGTTAAAAGAATGAAAGCATCAATTGAATAGCAAACACCTTTTTCCCACAGATCAAATTCTGCATGAATATGCAAGGAACGAAATTGTTTCCCGTGAAATGCGTGCATAAAAGCATTTGTATTTGTATGTTACAAAGCAACACACAAAATTAAAAACTGCTGTAAAACTTCTATAAGTTATTATCAGAGACGATTTAAGGATCCGCGTGGCTTGTAGCACTACTAACAGAGGGGGTTCCTCTCCAGGGATATATATTTTGCAATTTCCTCGGGGAGAGAAGAAAAAAGATTGAATGACGGTAACCTTGGGTATATGTGAAGGGAAAATGGCAATATTTCATAAATTTTTATTCAATGTAATTCATATAACAACAGATACAGCAGTATTTGGATGGTTGGTCCATCACTTGACTAGTATGCAGTTGATCTCTAAATCAACTTTCAAGATGACATTGCTGAAAATATTTCTTAGTATTACCCTAAAATTAATTAAGCCACTTCCTAAGCTTAACAAGAAAAAATGAACCTATAAATTGACAGTTGGGTACACTTTTTATTAAACTTCAGTTAGTTACATGGTCCAGGTGAAGCGTTTACAAGACTTGGCAACCAAAAATTCATCAGTTATCCTCGATATTATCATTTCTCTCAGTAACTCGCGTTCAATACTCATCAAAGAGAGGTAGTTCAGTCTTGTTTGGCCCATACCAGCTCCTTCTTTGTTTTTGATTCGTTTCAATTTTGAAAAAGGGCGTTCACCACTGAAATCGCTAACCATCAGAGTGAGGTAAATCTTTAACATAATCTCGATAATATACCTGTAGAAGAACAATTTCTAATAACCAGTGTACACAATAGCGCTGGGCCCGTAGCACATGCTACATATATATACTGTGATAAATCAGCCCTGGTTATTATGCAAAATAAGAGTGTTGCTGTAACAGTGATTAGGTGAGATATCTGTTTCACAAATAGTTGTCTTTCGGCTTTTTTATTTGTTTGAAGGATGCATTATTCATTACATTAAGCAAGACTGTAATGCCACCGATTTTAGACTTGATTTTTTTTAAGTTCCTGAGATAACAATTATGAATTTCTGTTGCATTCCAGCAACATTTCTGCTATCTGAAAATTGTTCGTTTAGATACTGAATATTAATAGTCTTAATTGTCAATTTTAGTCTCCTATCGTAATTCTTATAATCATCCTTTTAAGATTCTCAAAGGGTACTTGCAATTTCTTTTGTGTAACTTTTCCTTAAAATCTGTCAGATACTTTATTTCTTTAGTTATCTAATCAGTAGGGCCATCGCGAAAGCAGTTCCAATGGTGAGCTATTTGGGCCCGGCGTTTTTAAGGGTACATTTACAATAAATTAAAATTTGAGGAACTAGAATATGATGAATTCATAGATGATGTTGCCACTGTTAAAGCAAGAACGTTGCACTTCATTTGGAAAACAATGTTTATTATCCGGGATTTTTAAGCGAGTTCACGTCTTTCTTTGATGTCACACAAATAATATTGTACTGGATATTGTGTTTACTTAAAAAGTTTGTAAGTCGTGAATTGCATATTAAAGTTGGAATTCACTCACATCGCAACAGCTATAGCTCAGATGGGGAGATATTGGCTGTAAAATCATTCTGCTGGTCGAAAGGGTTTGTCAATTTGTCAGGAAAAATGCAAAAGGAACTTCTTTCACAAAAACTTTCTCCCGAGCTCTTCGGAAATTCTCTTCTCTTCGGAAATTAATTATATTCTGAAAGTATATCAAAATCCTAATTCAAAAATGGTAAAAATCTTATTCAAAAAGCTCTACTCAAACAATTTACAACATAACTTTCACATATATTATTTTGTTTAATTGTTTGATTGCTTTTATATTCTTCAATATTCTTTGTGTTATTATTGTTTAAAAGAACGTTTCATGTTTTGTTAAGTGCATGAATTTCCGTAATCATCTTTTGTCCTTCCATAAGGGGGCTTCATTAGCATACATCCTTCCATATAAGAGGGCCCCCTTGGGTAATACTGGAACAGGGCCCCTGAAATTGGAGCAACGGATCCGTTAATCACTTTTCACTTTCGTCTACAGAGCCCATTTAAGAGGGGAACAGGAGCCCCGGGCCTCGTATTTTCAATAGGCCCCAGAATTGTGACGGATGCTTGAAGAATTGACAGAGATCTGTAGTGTTTTTTGTATCTTTTTTTTTTTTTTTTTTTTTGCAGATAGCACAGCAAAAACTATCAGAAACAGCCTTGTGAAAAAAAAATCTTTCCGCTTTTTTAGGAAGAGTCGGCGAAAAATATAGTCGTCCCAGTGCATCCTCAGATCTTTCGAAAGCATTACAGATTTCTTTGATGTACATCTGCAATCGGGGGAAATTTTCATACATTAAGAATTTGTTTGAATCATGATATCTGAATCATATTATTATGTCCACTACTTCGATATAATTTCAACAAGCTAATCCCGGCGGGGAGGAGGTTAAAGCAGAACTGAACTAGTATCCAATTTTCAACTATTCATTTTTTGCATTTTCTTGCTAACACTGATTCGTCCATGAATCATTGGATATGCACTACGGCGGGAATAATTCTGTGGCTTCCTCATCATATTTTGGGAATGTTTTCTCCTGGGTATTTTTATTCATCCACCCACAGTGAAATCCTAGATGTACCACTGCCCCAAATACTGTCCAGGCCCCAGTGATCTGTTCGTCTATTACCTTTTATATCTGTCACGCTTTTCGTGTTTAAGCGCATCACCTATATATTGGGTTGTCGGAAAAGTCATGACATATTTTGGCACCCGATGGCGGTTGGATGGTTTTGAAAGTACTAGAGACATGCGCAGCTCTGTTGTCGCTATGGCATTCGATAGGTGCAGTTCTAGCTGCAGTCTAAAAGGAATAGTGAGCGATTTGATTGATTTGCGGAGATTTGACATCAAGTTGAAAATGGAAGACCAAACTGTGCATTTTCGCCATATTTTACTGTTTTACTTCCGTAAAGGGAAGAACGCGCGTCGAGCTTGTGAAAAGTTGCTTAAAGTGTACTGTGATAATGCTCTACAAGAACGTCAGTGCCAGCGGTGGTTTGCAAAATTCCGTGCTGGTGATTTTGACCTCAACGATGCTCCTCGGTCGAGGAGGCCCACCGAGGTTGATGACGACCAGATCAAGGCATTGATCGAGTCAAACCCACGTTACACGACACGAAAGATTGCAGACACATTGCACATCCATCATTCAAGCGTTCACGACCACCTGAAAAAGCTGGGATACGTGAGCAAGCTCGATGTGTGGGTTCCTCATGAACTCAAAGAAGCGCATAAACATCTGCGATATGCTCATGAAACGTGAGGAAAACGATCCTGTTTTGAAGCGACTGATAACTGGTGACGAAAAGTGGATTGTGTATAACAATGTGCTGCGCAAACGATCTTGGTCCTGACGTGCTGCTTCGCCTCAAACGACATCGAAAGCAGACATTCATCAGCGGAAGGTTCTGGTCTCAGTGTGGTGGGATTTTAAAAGTGTCTTGTTTTTCGAGCTCCTACCACGGAACCAAACAATCAATTCGAATGTGTACTGTCTGCAATTGGACAGTTTGAACGAATCTATCATCCAGAAACGTCCAGAGCTCGTTCATCGTACAGGTGTTGTGTTCCATCACGACAACGCGAGACCACATACAAGTTTGATCACCCGCCAAATATTATTGTAGCTTGGGTGGGATGTGTTGCCACACCCAACATACTCGCCTGACATTGCGCCGTCAGACTTCCACTTGTTTCGCTCTCTTCAACAGTCCTTGCGTGGTATAACGTTCAATTCAGATGAGGCTGTAAATCAGCACTTTGTACAGTTTTTCGCCACGAAAGGCAGGTCCTTCTGTGAACGAGGCATTCTGCAGTTCACTGAAATATAGCAAAAGGTTATCGAATAAAACGGGCATTATATCATTGATTGATCTTTGTTCTTTCTATCAATAAATGACCTTTGCAAAACATGGCTAAAATACGTCATGACTTTTCCGACAACCCATACTTCGTTATATAATTTGTTTTAACACTGTAAGTTTTTAGAAACTCTTTAAACAAGTTGGATTTATTAAACTGCTTTACATCCCCTTTGCATATCCCTATTTAGTCAGTTTTTCAAAGAGGCAGTTGCAATTCTTTCTACCCAGAAGCCGGCGCATAGTTTCTCTTTCAGAAGATTTCCCATGTGGTTCGTTTTCAGTTTTTATTGAGCGCAGTTAAACAGATTTGTCGTTCGCACTGATCGTTTACTAACTGAACTAAGTTGTCAGCAAGTGTCTCTCTTCTTTTTCCTGAGACTGTAAAAGTTAGGAAAGTACATCGTTTTTCAGTTTGCTTTTTTAACGACCACCGTGAGCAAGTCGCTGGGGTATAAGCAGTCGTTCGTCCCTAATTTATGGCCACAGATTCCAGGGAAAAGAAAAAGACTGCCGTAAGACGCACACAGCATCCATTCCTCACCGGGATTCGAACCCGGACCCATCTCGGACGAATGATCAGAAGTTAGCGCTTACGCCACTGCACCACGGGGGAGGTAAAAGTACATCTTCACATCTCAGTATCTTAACACTCATCTCGTTGAAGCTTTTCTGACTAAGCCCTGCGTTTAATACCTTTCAAGGAAAAGTTTTTGTGATTGAACACAGGAGATTACAAAGTGAACATCGAGGTAGAGTTTTGTCGTTTAACATTACAGATTACAAGACGAACATAGAGACAAAGTTGTTGTCATTGAAACAAAGCAGATTATTTTCTGGTGGTACAGATGCAGTCCACTTGTTGATTGGATATTTTTCTGTCAGCATCGGCTTACATTGCGTACTTCGCTCAAATGTTTTAAACAGCTAGAATTTGTAGGAAGGTCTTGTGATCTTTGTGGTTTGATAATAACTTCCATTGTTCTCCCTGAGCACTTAAAAACATTTGTTTTCATTATCTGCAAGATACATTAGCTGGGAAATTGGTAGTGCTTTTCTTTCTTTTTTCTGCGTGCTATCTCTCTATTGCGCAGCAGCAACGGTCTTGCGGAAACATTTCAATTTTTACCAGTATGCAATTGTTGCAAATCCAAAATATTTTCTTGAATAACTTATCTGCGGACGAATGGTTATCTCATAATAAGGTGTTATTTTGAAAATTTATCCCCGAAGCAAGTGGTCTTACTGTTTTAGAAATTGCGTTTCCAGCTTTTTGGTCAGACATTTATTATAATATAGCTTTCTTACACATGTTAGGCAGAATAAGTTTGTAGGTGACATAAAATTGATTCTTTTACAAAGTATCTTTCGCTACTTGTTATGCTAGTTTTTTTTTTCTTTTTTAAATTGAGAATCAGTTGCCATGTAATTGTTTCCGAAATGGAACTCTTCAAATTGTATAGCAGTTATGCAATAACTTTTAAAACGTATAATACTTTTAATTGTTCTGAAGCAATCGTTAAGTAATTAATTAGTGGCCTGCGCTAAACTTGTTGAACATATAACATATTAAGTAACTAATTGAAACAAACACCCAGGGTCAAAAGAACCAGAAATACTATTTCGGAAAAACATTTAATGCATTTGTGAAGAATGTATTAAATGTTTTTCCGAAATGGCAGGAATAAAATATGCAAGCTGCACTGGAAATTTGTGATACACCTACAACACGGAATTCTAGCAATTCCAAAGAATTCTTGACTCTGTAGCTTGAAGCTTTGAACGTATACTTGAACGCAATTGTTCTCAGCCAGAATTCTTCAAACATTTTTTAAATCGGTGTAAATTAATGCAAAACTTTTTTTTTTTCGCGTTGTGATATAACAAAATGCCGCTCAGGTAGTGCAGTGGTCTAATCGCTGGTTTCTGATCATTCATTCGACTCTTGGTAAAATTATGTTCAAACAAAAATACAATTTATATTCAGATCTCATATTTCTTAATACACACATGCACATGTGTATGAAACAAGGAATGAACTACAATTACAACCTATTGTTTTCAAAAACAGAATCAATTAAACTTACTTTAAATTACAGAAGCCTTCAATACTGGAATTCTTTACTTAGTAACCTGACTAACTTAAATAATTTTAATTTATTTAAAAAAAATTCAAACTTTGTCTTCTTCAATAATTAAAAAAAAAAGGAAAAGATTGGCAAAACTTTTTCTGATTGTCTGACTTGATGTGTCTGTTGTTTCATTTGTTTCTTCTACGGGGCTATGTCAGGCCATTTTGGCCTTTCTCCTTGTCTTCCCTGTTGTTACAGTCTATGTTCATCATTTATGAACTGCCAATTTTTTTCCCACTCTTTTCTTTTTTCTTCTAAAAGCATGTAACAACAAAATTAAATTAAAAAAAAAAAAAAAAAAAAAGGAGCCCGGATCCGAATCCTGTGAGGCATGGATGTTGTGTTTGTCTTACCGCACTGGTTCTCTCCCTTTCCTGGAAACAGTGGCCCTAAATTAAGGGTGGGCGACTGCTTATATCCCAGCAAGCTAATCACGGAAAAAATAAAGAGAAGAGAATTCGGGTAATTTGATAAAAAGTAAAACCCTAATGAAATTTATTTCCTTTGCTATGTCAGTATGTTTAATGTAGTAACTAATAACAATCAGAGTTCAAAACATCACAAAAAAATTCCCGGGTTCTTTACAATCCTTCCCACCCAACCCCTAGAAAGAAAAAAGAACTGAGAACCACTTGTTTAATTACTCGATAAACATATTTTAAAATTTTCTCCTTTAAACCCCTGCCGAAATGAACTAGTACGTGACTATTCAGAGCATACCTAGATTTTAGCATTTCCTTTGATATAAGATTGCAGAATTCAACATTTAACCACAATCAATTTTTATTTCTCTTGTCGACCTAAGGATAAGTTAATATAATCGGAAAACCATTGTTAACATTTTTTCTTTTTTTTGCCCGTTTTACTTCCGGAAAATCAATTCTTACATGATTGTTTTCCCAGCTTTTTATGGCTATGTCGAAGTGCTTTAGGGGAGGGTTCTAAGCTAGGTAGGGTTAAATCGTCCGGCGTGAAGCAAAGGGCGAGAGATCAGAACTCATCTTTTGCCTTTGGTAACAGAGGGTTGTTTCTCGCCCACTTCCTCTGCGGAGGGACTTCACAGTTGCCTTCTGCCTCTGAACGCCTCCCCGGGGGTTATGACCCCGTGGTCATTAAGTGTAATCCCCTTGTTGGGAAGCGTTCGTCCGACGGATGGAATCAATTACGTCTATGACGCAATTACGGCCAATCGATCTTGAAATGTGAGAAAAAGCAAACTGATCTACGCGGTTTTCTCGTTTCTGTGTGATACGATCAGGGTGAGGCACGGGGTAGAAATCCTACTGTGTTCGAGGAGGCTCTTATTTCATCTAAGGTCACTCCATTCAGCATCGGTGATTTGATTTACAGCCAGGAGGGGTTGTAGGAGTACCAATGAAAAAGGCCCGGAACTGAAGGAGAATTCTGAATGTTGGAAAGTGCCTGCTGAAAAAAGCATTGTGACGTACATGTATATTACTTTGCTACACACAAAGCTACAGTTACACGTTGTGTAACACGCCACCAATTTACACGAACTTGCTGAAGAATAACGCAAGTTCACTCGACTTACAAACAATATAGTAAAAACTCAGTATCTAAATACAGCAGCAGTAAAATTTGTTCAATGGTCTGCGGACTAGTGTATATCAGAAGTTAGCGATCCGCACCCATTTTTAATGGTCCACAAATGACACCAGTATTGATGCATTTACCCTAATTTTCCGGCTATGCTCCGCACTCCAAAATTTTGTGACCTTTTAGTTGGTAACCTTTATCCGTTGTAAAGTCCCCCACATTGGAAAATTACCCCATATCAAAAGTCCCCCACCTTTTTGAGTCAGGGACAGGACCGGATTAAGGCCTTAGTGGGTCCCTACGCTGAGATATTTGAGTGGGCGCCAAGGCTAAGACATCTGAGTGGGCCTCCACAGAATTTATGAGGAGGAATCATTATGAAATCTATTAAAACCCAAAGCTGTGGCAATATGCTCCTGATAATTAATACGTAGTGCATTCTTCAAACTAATAAATTATCTGCAAAGTTTTCATAATATAAGTCCCCGTATTTTTCATCGTTCTCATAAGAGCATGTTTTAAAAGTTTAAGATCCCTAGATTTTGTTTTGGATTTTCTAAGGATTTATCACTGCATACTTTTCTTAATACATCTTTTTTGTTATATAATGTGAAGCCACAATGTACTTCGAGCATTAACAGTTCCAAGTGCAAACTGGGAGGCATGGGTGGATGGTAGTAAAAAAACTGAAACTATCTCGCCTACCCTGCTTGTACACAGCGAAATGAAATCTTTACATTTGCTGAGTCACCGCCTTGAAATCTGTTCGTCTTTCACCTATGTTTCTGACCAAATGGAAATCATACGAGACAAAGGCACAAAAGTAAAACTATTGAATAAACCTCGCTCTCTCTCTATCTATCTATCTATTGTTTGCCCGAATCTAGGAAAAAAATCCAAGGAAAAAATATCCACGGGAAAAAAAGCCACCGGAAAAAAAATCCACGGAAAAAAAAGCAACGGAAAAAAAAAGCCACGGGAAAAAAATCAAGGGAAATAAAATCCAATTCCAACAAAACAGCCATCCATTTACTAATAGAGGGGGGGGTGTTCTATAAGGGTTATAGCCTAGGGCCCACCATGGTTCAGAATGCATGTCTGGACAAATAATAGAGAGAGAAAGAGAGGTTTCTAAAATAATTTACTTTTGTCTCGTATGATTTCCACTTGGTCAAAAACAGGGGCTGGAAGACGAACAGATTTCAAGGCAGTGACTCACCAAGAGTGAAGGTTTCACGTCGCTATGTAAAGCGGGAATGGGCGAGGCAGTTTCAGCTTTTTCACTGCAATACATATACACCTCCCAGTCTACACTTGGAACCGTTAATAGTTGAAGTTCTGTGTGGTTTCACATTGCATAACAAAAAAGATGCACTAAAAAAAGCATACAATGCAAAATCATTAGGAAATCCAAGACAAAATCCAGTAATCTTAAGCATTTAACATGTGCTCTTGTGAGAACAATGGAAAATATAGTGACATATTATAAGAACTCTGCAGATAATTTATATGTTTGAAGTACACTACTATTAATTATCACAGCATATTGCTACAGCTTCGTGTTTTAACGGACTTCATTATGATTTTCCGTCATAAGTTTTGTGTGGGCTAACCCAAATGTCTCAGCCTAGGGGCCCACTAAGGCCTTAATCTGGCCCTGGATTGACATATTTCATTCCTGTTCTTACATATTTAATGCATGTTATTACAATATTCTTTGCTGCATTTCCTCGTGCACATCGCGCTGATTTTATTTTTATTTTTTTCCCATTGTTAAGGTACACGCCAATAAGATTTTCTCGGTAGCTACTTCTCAGAGCCAATCCTTAGACCTGAGAATTCATAATGTGCAAGGCTTGCTTAATTTTTAGTGCAAGTATTTTGACTACGTTTTATGCTATCAACACGCTCATGTGCTAACTTCATCACGTCGTTGAACACAAGATCTTAGCTCATGAAAGCACTGAAAAAAGATCCAAGGAAAGAAAAGCCAAGGGAAAAAAATCCAGGGAAAGAAAAGCCGAGGAACAAAAAAGCCAGGGAAATAAAATCCAAATCCAACGAAACCGTACTCGAGTACATGATCGGCATATTTCATTCCTGTTATATATTTAATCCATGTATAACGAAGTAAATTTCTCCGTCATTTCGGTCCACGCCAGGATTCGAACCTGGGTCCCCTCATTCCGGAATAAGTTGCTCTACCAATTGAGCTACGCGGACGTTCTATTCTGATTCCTATCTGCCTTTATGTCGTGTGCGTCATTCTGGCAGGTACGTCACATCTCCTGGTACGTTACACATGTTACTAAAAATCATGTTACTAAAAATTATGTTACTAAAATTTATTTTTTAGTGCATTCCGCGGTTGTTTTTTTGGGTTTTTTTTTTCTTTTCCAGGTTCACTGTAAACCACCCCACAGGAAAACTGCCCCACAGATAAGTTATTTTTGCCACACATTCAAAGTGTTCCTCTGAGAAATAGCAATTTGTACCCTGCCCCTTAATAAAAACCGTGTGGCAATCCTCCTGGGTAAACGGTAAAAATACCCCCGGGAGAAAATACCCCCGGAACTAGCGGTTCACTGTAACAGGAACACTGATGTGTGGCAGTGTTCCGGTGTGGCAATTTACCGGTAAACCAACCACATATCTTTCAGCAACTTGGCCACAAAAGTTCAAAGAGGAGGGGGCGGGGTAACAAAGATTGCCGTTTCTGGGCCTATATTGAGAACTGAATTGGGAACTCCAAATGAATTTCGCGAAAACGTTCCATGTAAGCCAAGCGAGAATTGTACTTTAATTTGAAGAAATAAGTGTTCCTGTTACAGTGAACCGCTTGTTCTGGTGGTATTTCTTCCGGGGGTATTTTTTCCGGGGGCATTTTTTCCGCTTTTATAACTTGTCTTTGCATTTGTTTGATACAATAATTTCCATTTTTGAAATTTATCCCAAAAGCAGCACAGAAGCTCACGTTACTATGAAACAAACTAAACAACAACTGTGTATGTTTCGTAAAGTTCTGACTTCACCCTGATAGACGTGGTCATCGAATGGTCATCAATTCAACTCACATGATGGGTCTCATACGATGTTATGGGTCTGAATCTGGTGTTACAGGGGTAGGTTTCTTTCACTGCGGGGGATCTGTCATTATCCCTCTCTCTTTATTGCTCTTAATTGCCGTTCCGATAGGAAACTATACTTACAAATATGACACTCAACGGCGTTATCATCCCAATAAACAACGGCCACCCAGACATCCGACGAAAAAAAAAAAAAAAAAAAGAAACACGCATAAGAAGCCTGAATTCAAGAAGCCTAGTCTCGAATCCCCCTTGTTTCAATTGCTGGTGCCATAAAACCAACAAATTCGCTTCATTCTCCGAAAAAAGAAGCAAATAAACCCTCCTAAACAAAAGAAAGGCAAGCCCATTGCCGCCCTCCTCTAGCTGCATACTGACTAGCCGACTTGAAACAACTTGTATCTCAAAAGATCTCCCCCACTAAGTCATATAACGGGAAGGAAGAAATAGACAAATTTTGCCATCTTGTTAAATTGGAGCTGAATTAGTTGGGGGTGTAGGGGTTGGCACATGAAGATGAAGAAGTGAACTAAGTACTTCCTCACCCCTTGGCGGCCAAATAATGAACGATGCCAGCGTTCATCTCTCAATGAACGCGGTATAAATAATACGTATCAACGCTGTGCTAAAATTATGAAAACTGAACATCTCGAGATTACATTGGTTGCAAATAAAAATTGGCCGCTTTGCTATCAAGCATAATATTTTGCTATTTGTAATATTAATTTTATTTATTAATCGACGACACTTTGCATTGTCGAGAACATTTTCAGCTTTGGGTCATCTAATAAATATCCCGACAATAAATTCCAAAGTGTGAAGAAAGAACAAAAGTTTATTCATTTAAGTCACTTAAAACATATTTTTCTTTTCGTTTCATATCTTCAGTGGAAAATATTTTTGCCGTGTCTTGCTTTATTGTACACTCAGTTAATCCCCTTGGATTTTTTTTATTTACGCTTTTTATTACCCTTTTGGAAAGCGTTAATATGAATTACTTATACATATAAATTAATTAAATTACGTATTAATTATACTAGTAAGCGTTTATCGAGTTCGATTTTTAGACCCTCCCCAAAAGTAATGAATCGCCATGGTCCTGTTGTATCTGAACTTACCCATCACAGGGCCTGATTACAAAACGGGTATTATTATTATTTCTGTGAAGGTATTAATTTATGTTGGGTTTTATTGCACCCTTCTTATTGGCCAATCTGCAATGCATTCATAAAAGGAGCAGTTTCAATATTCACAAAACTCCTGTGGTAATCTTCTATTAAATTGCTACCAAACTTCAAAATCGCAATCAGTTTTGCTTTACCAATTGTAAGATTATAAATATTTATTATTATTAATTCGTAGGTTATTAATTAATCAAACTCTGCTGCCCCTGTGGCGTCAATCTAGGGAAAAAGATCCACAGGAAAAAAACAGCCAGGGAAAATATCCAATGACAATTTTTATACGACGCTCTAGGCTTCTTACACAGAAGTGACGCAAAGAAATTTTTATACGATCCCTTAAGCTTCCTTAATAGAAGTGACACAAAGAAATCAGAAATGCAATTTTTATACGACCCCTAAATTTCCTACAAGGTCACCCAACATGGAAGTGGACACAAGAAAATCAAAAGTGCAATTTTTGTACGACCCCTACATTTCTTACAAAGTCAAACAACATGGAAGTGGACACAAGAAACAAAAATGCAATTTTTATACCCCCCCCAATTATTGCTCGGACGTCCATGGAAACAAATTATGGTGTCCTGTAATCTTTGAGAAGTGAGAACTTTTTTTTTATGTAAATTTTTATATGGCCCCCTAAGTTTCTTACTGGTTAACCTACATGAAAGAAGCCGTTGGATTTTATTTCCATGGCCTTTTTTTCCTTGGCTTTTCTTTCCTTTGGCTTTTTTTTTCCCTGGATCATTTTTCCGTTGGATTTTTTTTCCTGGCTTTTTTTCCGTGGATCTTTTTTTCTTGGATTTTTTTTTCCGGTAACCTGTTTGAATAGGCCTTTGGTCATGAGGGGCCCCAAGGCTATAGCCCCTATAGACCCCCAGGGATCGTCGCCAATTGGTGCACCAATTGCATTTTGCCCAAAATTTCGAATGTGGGGAAGATTTCTCGGGTCCCCATTTCCATTTTCACGCAGTTTCAAATAAGATGTAGCCGTACAAGTAGCACAAATACAGTATGTGGGAGAAATTTCCGTAGTCTTGATTTCCGTTTTTTGGTAACCTTTACCCGTTGTAAAGTCCCCCACAGGAAAATTCCCCCACATTCGGTAAATTCCCACACATTAGAAAATTCCCCTATATCAAAAGTCCCTCACAGGAAAAGTCCCCACCTTTTTGAGTCAGGGACCGTGCACCAATTGCATTTTGCACAAACTATCGAATGTGGGGGAGATTTCCGAGTTCCCCATTTCCATTTTTTACCGCAACTTACAGATGTTTCATAAATGTTTCGACTTTTACCGAAGTTTATAGTAACAGGCTGTCCTACAAGTAGCAGGGTGACAAGGTGGGGGAAATTTCCGGGGTCAGCATTTTCATTTCAATCGTGCTGATGTTCATAACGTTTATGTAACCTGTCAAATTATTAATCTTGCGGTATTACTTAGGTAGGAAATATTAATTATTGGCCTTAACGTCTAGGCCTTTTTAAGTTTTCATTCCGTCATTCCCATGTTCATAAAGTTTACATAGCAAGTAATGTAATTATTACTGCGCTTTTACTTATGGTCCATGCATTAATTAATAGGTCATATGCCTAGGCCTTTTTAACGTATTTTTTCATCGCCTATGTCATGTTCGTAAAGTTTACATAAAAAGTCAAGTTAATAGCTTTGCTCTTTTACTTAGGCATTCAATATTAATTACTATGCCTTAAGCCTTGGCCCTTTTGACAGTTTTTATTCTGACGATGTCTTATTCATAACATTTACGTATCAACTGAAGTTACTAATATTGAGCTTTTACTTAGGCACTAAATATTAATTCATGGGCCCTCGACCTCTTAAACAGTTTTTATTCTAATGATGTCATATTCCTAACATTTACATATGAAGTCAAGTTAAATAATATTGGCATAACTACCCAGCAAAAACACAAGTGTTGGAAAACTGCTGGCCACCAGCTGGTAGTGATGGGTCACTGCTGGCTGAAACACGGCATGGTAGCAGCACCATCGGTTGGCAGACATTGATGGCCCTGCAGCATCGCCGAGAATTTCGGGCTTTCAAGCAAGTGCCACTAATGGCCCGTAGCTGGTAACCGAAGCAACCCCAACACGAGGTGGAAACAACGGGACTGCGCACGCGCAGAAGCAACACGTGCTGTGTCTTTCATGGTACCAGTTATAGTTGAAGACGACGCTATCGTCATCGTGTTATTTTAGTGGATGTTAAGAAAATCAAAAAGCCAGTAGAGAGGCGAATTAACTTCCTAATGAAATGCCACGTCGACGAAAATTACCGTGGGAAGAAAAATGTATAAATAATTATTAGTGAACTGTAAGAAATATTCAATTACTCTCATGTATTTATAGAAACTCATTTCATAGTAAAATTCCTGCACTAACACACAAAGAATCGAGAGTGTAGACAGCCATGAAATACACCCACTCCATTCCCATGGATAACAAGAAACAATTTCTGTGTAATCTTTCGTTTTAACATGCACTAAACAGCTTCAAGCGAAAGTCCCGAAAAAACATTCAAAAATCGTCATGTTGGAAAAAAAATAAGAATTATACGCGTACAAAATTCATTAATTATTTCGAAGGGGGGGGGACGCTATGTGGATGTAATGCACTCCCCCATAAGACTGGATGAATTTTCTTCTAAAAATAACGACAAATAAAATAAAATATCTTTCTTCTTCAGAGCAAATGTAGCTTCGGATCGCGAAAAGGAAAGATACAACGTTAAAAATGTAACAGAATGTGACATGAACGGGTAAATATATTAATTAAGCAATCGCCTTTCAAAACCGCAAGGACAGCACAAAACTTTGGAATGAGCTTTTAGTTGGTATACTCGGATATAGGTAAAATACCGCCGGAGAAAATACCCCTGAAAACTGAAAAGCGGGGAAAATACCATCGGGGGAAATGCCCCCAGAATAAACGGTTCATTGTAAACTGCCCCACACAGGAACACTGATGTGTGGTAGTGTTCCGGTGTGGCAATTTACCGGCAACCCTGCCTCACATCTTTCAGCAACTTGGCCACAAAAGTTCAAAGAGGGGGGGAGGGCTATAAAGATTGTCGTTTCTGGGCCTATATCGAGAACTGAATTGGGAACTCCAAACCAATTTCGAGAAAACGTTCCATGTAAGCCAAGCGAGAATTGTACATTTATTTGAAGAAGTAAATTGCCGAGAATCCGAGGTACCCTTGGTTTGAAGGGGGAAGGGGTGGCTCTACCCCGAACTTCCGTAATATTATCTTTTGGGCCGCTGGAGTCTGTCAGTGTATCCAGGAAGTTCCCCTTGAAGTATCCGCCAGGTTCGTGAGCTTGGGGGGGGGGGCTTCCACCAAAATGTTAAAATGGACGTAGAGCTGTAAACATTAGTACCATGCTTTATATAATGATTCTGTGCACGACCATGAATTTTCAGGAGGGGAGGGGATTTTTTAAGAGCTATTCAGGGGTAACACTGATGATACACTGACCGACTCTAGAGGTTCAGAATATAAAATTACGGAAGTTGGGAGTAGAGCCCTCTAAACCAAGCACCTCGTATCCCTTTTACAGACTTCACCAAATTTCTGGGGAAAGGGGAAGGGCATACATAGTTTGCCATTAAACACAACACGAAGCATAGAAATTGCGAGCAAATCCCTTACCTTAAACTTTTGTTTGCGCTCTTAGAAACTTGGGGAGGGTGAATTCACTCCACCCTCCTGAAAATTCGTGGTCGTGTACAGAATCATTATAGAAAGCAAGGTTCAAACTCTACGTCCATTTTAATATTTTGGGGGAAAGCCCCCTCCCAAAGCTCACGGACTTCGCGGACACTTCAAGGGGAACTTCCTGGATGCACTGACAGACTCAAGCGGCCCAGAATATAATATTACGGAAGTTCGGGGTAGAGCCCCCTGCCCCCTCAAACCAAGTGTACCTCGGATCCTCGGCAATTTATTTCTTCAAATTAAAGTACAATTCTCGCTTGGCTTACATGGAACGTCGTGAAATTCGTATGGAATTCCCAATTCAGTTCTCAATATAGGCCCAGAAATGGCAATTTTTGTAGCCCCCCCCCCACTTTGAACTTTGTAGCCAAGTTGCTCAAAGATGTGTGGCGGAGTTACTGGTAAATTGCCACACCGGAACACTGCCACACATCAGTGTTCCTGTGTGGCAGTTTACAGTGAACCGTTTGTTATCGGGGTATTTCCTCCGGGGGTAATTTTTCCGCTTTTCAGTTTTCAGGGGTATTTTCTCCGGGTTATTTCTTTCCAGGTGAATTTTTACCGTTTACCGGTACACTCGTTGAAAATGAGTGAAGTTTCCTTAAGATATATAAAAAATATCGTTACGTTGAAAAAATAAATTTATGAATTAAAAAAAAACGGCCATTTATGAAAAATACCTCGCAATATTGTTCACATCTCGCAGGAAAGTGGCCCAGCTTCAAGGAAAGGATCGTGAGTGCCAAACCAGTGTAGTGGCTGGAGTGCTTGTTTCCAAAAAGATCCAAGCGCGCGTTTTTCAGGATCTGTTGAGAAAATTTACCCAGAGCCGTTCCGTCGCGCAGATGTTTCGTAGGGAGAAAAAAGTAATAGTTGTTGTGCCTTGGGGAAACGGTGGCTATCTTTTTTTTTTTTTTCATAGTTTCTACTAGGAAATTGGCAGACAAGATTCGGCATGCATCAGTTACGTCACGTGATTGCCGGCTGCTACTGCAGGGAAACTAGCGGACCATATTAGGCTAGCCATTATTTATGGCACGTGCTTGCAGGGCCGCTTAAGGGCCGCTTGTGGCAGCCACTGACTGTGATGGATAACTAATGGCCCTGTTCTGGCATATGACAACTGATGGGGGTGCTAACTGTTGGCCAGCTGCTGGCCCATGTGGTGGCCGCCGGGACATTTTATTGACGGTTGGTCAGCGGCCACATAGTGCTGGGGCACTGCTGGCTTGAATGCTGGTCCAAGTACACTGTTTTTGCTGGGTAGGAAGGAAAAGAAGAGGAACTTTTGGATCAGGAAAATGATGATAGTGGGAAATAACATGATCAAAGTAAAATCCCTGAAACTGCAATGGGCTGGACATATTGGTAGAAGAACGGACAAATAATGGACTATTGAAGTATTAGACAGGGTACCAACGGACATACAAATTCCCAGAAGAAGACCACGTGGAAGATGGTTGGATGAAATTCGAAAGCATGACGGATACTGGCTCAAGAGAGACAGTTGTGGAAGAAACTTAGGAAGACCTTCATCGAGCGGTGGATTGATAGATTTAGAATTCAAGATTTATGTTAATTTAGATTTTATTGATATGATAGTTTTACCTATAGCACGTTGTACTGAAAATGAAAAAAAAATGACAAAAGGAAAAACGAAAACTATTTCTTCTAACCCCTAGACACAGTTAAAAGCTACGCAGTGAACATTTTCGCAGCAATGATTATGAGGATGACATGATAAATCGTTTACCTGGTTTGCCGGAAATTAAGATACTGAGAGAGAGAGAGAGAGAGAGAACACTCTTGTGTGCCCAATATTAATTTTCTAGCATAAGTTCAGGAAAAATAACACCAGGATATAGGATGTGGAAAAGGAGAAAAATTTTAGTGTTTTTGAACCGAATTAAAATTTTCAGTTAAAAGAAAAAAAAAAGAACTCGCATTCGCACTTGAGAAGATGAGATTCGGAACGATTTTGATAGCAATTCGGGTAAATCGGAATGCCTGAAATGCGAAAAGATACAGGAGATACTAACGATACAATATATACTAATTCACTGCTGGATGAAGGTGTCCCCAAGTTTCTTCCACAACTGTCTATCTTGAGCCAGTCTCTTCCATGTTAATCTGGCATGCTTTTAAATTTCATCCATCCATCTCTCACGTGGTCTTCTTCTGGGTGTTTTGATATCCGTTGGTACCCAGTTTAATACATCCGTGGTCCGTTCTTCAACCAATATGTCCAACCCATTGCAATTTCAGGGATTTTACTGTGTGTGTGTGTGTGTGTGTGTGTGTGTGTGTGTGTGTGTGTGTGTGTGTGATCATGATGTCTTCTACTTTCGCCATTTTCCTGATCCAACAGTTCCTCTTCTTTTCCTTTCCATTTATGCCAATATTATTAACTCGGCTTGATATGTAAACGTTATGAATATGAAATCTTTAGAATAAAAACTGTTAAACAGGCATAGGCTTAGAGCCAATGAATTAATATTTAGCGCCAAAGTAAAAGCACAATATTATTAACTTCAGTTGATACGTAAACGTTATGAATATGACATCAATAGAATCAAAGTGTTAAAAAGGCCTAGGCTTAGGGCCCATGAACTAATATTTAGTGCCTAAGTTAAAGCGCAAGATTATTATCTTGGCTTGTTATGTAAACGTTATTAATACGACATCGGTAGAATAAAAACTGTCAAAAGAGTAAGCCTAATATCTATAGTACGAGTAATTAATAATGAATGCCCAAGTAAAAGAGCAAATCTATTAACTTGACTTTTTATGTAAACTTTACGAATACGACATCGGCGAAGAAAAAAGTCTTAAAAAGGCCTAGGTCTACGGCCTATTAGTTAATGTATGGTGCATAAGTAAAAATGCAATAATATTAAAATTACTTGTTATGTAAACTCTGTGAATATGGGAATGACGGAATGAAAACTTAAAAGAGCCTAGACATTAGGCCTACTAATTAATATTTTCTGCCTAAGTAATATCCCAATATTAATAATCTGACATGTTACATAAACACGATGTAATAAAAAAATGCCGACCACAGAAATTTCCCCCACATTGTCAGCTTGCTACTTGTAAGACCGCCTGTTACTATAAACTTCGACAAAAGTCGAAATACTAATGAAACATTGTACGTAAGTTGCCGTAAAAAAAATGAAAATGTCGACTCCGGAAATTTCGCACATGTATTTGTGTACTTTTACGGCTGCATCTTGTTTGAAACTGCATGCAAATGGGGAATGGCTACCCCGAAAGTTTTCCCCACATACGATATATTGTGTAAAATGCAACTGATGCACGGTTCCTGACTCGAGAAGGTGCGGGACTTTTCCTGTGGGGTACTTTTCCTATGGGTGACTTTTCCAGGGTGGGGAAATTTTCCGGTGGCAGTCGTTTTCCATGAGGAACTTTACCGTGTATCCTTTTATTTGTCGCTTCAGGAGCTTCGACGATTAACTTCGTAACACGTTTGAATCACTAGCTGAGAACTATATACCTGCGTATCTTTAAACTCATTTTCCCATAATTTCATTATATTTTATGTTACTTTCGGTAATTTAATGTGTTAATATAAAAATCGGATCCGGATAAACTCTCACACAGGTAACCTCCTCTACTTTCTTGAGCTGCTAGGAAAACTCCCACACCAGTAAACTCCACACCTTTTCATATAAGGGGATGCATACCACTGAAGACGTAAGAAAATTCAACTGTGAACTAGTGAGGAAAGCAATTGAAAACAACCAAAGCCTAAAGATAGCAAAGGGACATCTCAGTAAGGGAAGAAAACAGATTATGGCACTGAGAAAAGAAGATGGTTCTGTAACAAGAAATAGAGGCGAAATTTTGACAAGAGTGAAAGATTTCTACTCCAAATTATATGAAAGGGATGATACATGCACTCCAGACATCATGAAAGATACCAGTACCAGAGTTCCTCCAGTCCTTCCAGCAGAAGTTGCACATGCAATCAAGAACATGAAGCGGGCAAAAGCTCCAGGAGAAGATGTAATTACTGTAGACATCATACAAGAAGCAAGTGGAGAAATCGAAACAGTACTCTCCCAAATTTTCACTCGATGCCTTAATGAAGGAAAGATTAGTGAGGATTGGAACACCGCTACAATGATCCTGCTACATAAGAAAGGTGACATTGAGGATCTCGGAAACTACAGACCTATCAGCCTCCTATCAGTAGTTTATAAAATCTTCACTAAAGTTCTTTCACACCGCTTGAAGGTAACACTGGACATGGCTCAACCGAGAGAACAAGCTGGATTCAGGAGTGGCTACAGCACAATAGATCCTATCCATGTGCTGAGAGAACTAATTGAAAGAGCGAGGGAATATGAACTTCCATTGTGCATGGCTTTTATCGATTATGAAAAAGCCTTTGATTCGGTGAAACCATCAGCAGTTACAATGGCTTTGAAAACCTGTGGTATTGAAGATGCATACATTAATATTATTAATAACATCTATGAAAATGCAAGTGCAAAGATTAGGCTGTTTGAAAATACAACACACATAAAAATTGGAAAGGGAGTGAGACAAGGTGACACCATATCTCCGAAGCTCTTTAATGCCACATTGGAGGGTGTTTTTCAGTCACTGAGCTGGGAAAACAAGGGGATAAAGATTAATGGAGATTATCTAACCCACCTTCGTTTTGCTGATGACGTAGTCATTTTTGCAACTACCCCATCAGAGCTGCAGAGTATGATCCAGGAACTTGCTGACAAGAGTAAAGAAGTGGGATTAAAAATGAACTTTCAGAAGACAAAAGTGATGTTCAATGCTTTTACAAGAAATGAAGATTTATCGATTGATGGAGAAAAGCTGGAGATAACAGATACGTACGTTTATCTTGGACAGCAGATATCAAGTGAGGGTCACATTGATGAAGAAATTAATCGGCGTACAAAACTTGCCTGGAGAGCTTTTGGAAGAAACAGCATAATTTTCAAGAGCAATATGCCATTATGTCTTAAAAGAAAAGTGTTTGATCAATGCATCCTTCCAGTGCTTACGTATGGTGCAGAGACGTGGACCTTAACTAAAAGAGACATACAAAGGCTGCAGACAACTCAAAGTAGCATGGAGAGGTGCATGCTTGGTGTAACCAGGAGAGATAAGAAGAGGAACTCGTGGATCCGAAAAATGACAAGAGTGGAAGACATCATGATCAGAGTTAAATCCCTGAAATGGCAATGGGCTGGACATACTGCCAGAAGAACAGACCATCGATGGACAGCCGAAATTTTAGATTGGATTCCAAGGGACAGGAAAAGACCCAGAGGAAGACCACATGGGAGATGGGTGGATGAAATTCGAAAGTATGCAGGGGTGACATGGAGGAGACTGGCACAAGACAGACCGTTGTGGAGGAAACTTGGGGAGACCTTCGTCCAGCAGTGGATTGATAATGGTTGACAATGATGATGATGATGATACAGATTGTGTTCAGTTCGGAGATTTTATCAAAGTATGGAGTTTTCGTAGTGGAACAAAGCGAAATGCGGGAGTTTTTCTAGTGAAAGGTAAACGGTAAAAATGATCAAAGGTAAACGGTAAAAATACCCCTGAAAACTGAAAAGGCGGAGAAAATGCCCCCGGAAATGATACCCCCGGAAAAAATACCCCCAGAACAAACGGTTCACTGTAAACTGCCACACAGGAATACTGATGTGTGGCAGTGTTCCGGTGTGGCAATTTACCGGCAACCCTGCCACACATCTTTCAGCAACTTGGCCACAAAAGTTCAAGGCGGGGGGGGGGATCTATAAAGATTGCCGTTTCTGGGCCTATATTGAGAACTGAATTGGGAACTCCAAACGAATTTCGCGAAAACGTTCCGTATAAGCCAAGCGAGAATTGTACTTTAATTTGAAGGAAAAAATTGCCGAGGATCCGAGGTGCACTTGGTTGGGCGGGGGGGGGACTCAACACCCAACTTCCGTAATATTAGGTTCTGGGCCGCTGCAGTCTGTGAGCTTTGGGGGAGGGGGGGGATTTCCTCCAAAATGTTAAAATGGACGTAGAGCTGTAAACTTTATAACCATGCTTCACATAATGATTCTGTACACGACCACGAGATTTCAGGAATGTGGGCTGAATTCCCCCTTCCCCAAGTTTCTAAGTGCGCAGACAAGTGTTTAAGGTAAGGAATTTGCTCGCAATTTCTATGCTTCATGTTGTGTTTAATGGCAAACTATGTATGCCCTTCCCCCTCCCGCAGAAATTTGGTAGTCTGTATAAGGGATACGAGGTGCCTGGTTTGGAGGGCTGTACCCCCAACTTCCGTAATTTTATATTCTGGACATCTAGAGTCGGCCAGTGTATCCTCGATGTTACCCCTGAAGAGCTCTTAGAAATGGGGGCAGGGGGTTACCACATCCTCTTGAAAATTCGTGGTCGTGTACAGAATCGTGATACGTATAAAGCATGGTACTAATGTTTACAGCTGTACGTCCATTTTAGCATTTTGGGGGAAAGCCCTCCCTCCCAAGCTCATGGACCTCGAGGACACTTCAAGGGGAACTTCCTGGATACACTGACAGACTCCAGCGGCCCAGAATATAATATTACGAAAGTTCGGGGAAGAGCCCCCCCCCCCCCCCACCAAGTATTCACCTCTGCAATTTATTTCTTCAAATTAAAGTACAGTTCTTGCTTGGCTTACATGGAACATTTTCTCGAAATTTGTGTGTAGTTCCCAATTCAGTTCTCAATATAGGCCCAGAAACGGCAATCTTTATACCGCCCCCTGTTGAACTTCTGTGGCCAGTTGCCCTAGGTATGAACCGGCACGAAAATTCAGACAAACAAAAGAGTTCCTTCCCGTCGTTAGGCACATTGGAAAACTGCCACACATAATTCGGAAACTTGGAAAACTGCCACACATTCTAAGTGTTCCTCGGACGAACAGCAATTTGTGCCCGGTCCCTTAATGAAAAACATGTGGCAGTTTTCCTGTGTGGCAGTATTCCTGTGTGGCAGTTTTCCGATGTGTGGCAGTTTTCCAAGTTGCTGAAAGACGGCAGTTTTCCTGTGTGGCGGTCTCCCGGCAACCACATTTTATACTCTGGACCAGTTACGGTCACATGAAAATAACGCGGGGGAATGTGGGATATGTAAATTAGCGGTATACGTCACACAAAAAATGCTTTAAAACTTATTTGTATACCTAATATAAGAAAGAAACTGTAAAAAGGTTTCTGAAAATTCAGAATTTTCCCTTTGGTGCGAAAAATCCGTTAAATTCAGGTTTCTTTCCGTCATTTTACGGAAAAGGTTGTATCAGAATATGCTTCGTTAATTCACGAAAAAAAATAACGGAAAGTTGTTCGTGAATTTCAGAAGTTTTTTTACAGTGTAAAAACAAATCTTACATATTGAAGAAGTTTTAATAATTCATAATATCTAAATTTAAAGCAAAACTCTGTACTGCAATCCAGAAACTTTCAATTTTCATTTTTCGACCAAACTTTCCAGTATGGAAAAACTGTTTTCCCAGTTCTCCGTTTCGGGACGGAAAAGTCTCGAAAGTCTGCTTGGGTTTCCAATCGGGATGAGCTATCGCGCTTAGAAGTTCAAGATTCGTCGGGATTTCTAGTCAGAGTGAACTACCATGTTCCACAGTTCTTGTATTCTTAGACACAGGATCCCACTTCCCAGTTCCTACATTTCCAGACTACTCCGGGATCCCAGTACTTCCCTTTTCAGAAACAAGGATTCTTGGATTCAAGTTCGAGCTAACTATTTCGGAGCCCAGTTCGAGCTAACTATTCCGGATTCAAGTTCGAGCTAACTATTCCGGATCCCAGTTCGAGCTAACTATTCCGGATCCCAGTTCGAGCTAACTATTCCGGATCCCAGTTCGAGCTAACTATTCCGGATCCCAGTTCTTCTATTTCCAGAAACAAGAATTATTCGGGAATTCCCATTAGAGCGAACCCTATCGCTTTCTATTCTATTTTCAGACATAAGAATCTCCTTGGGATTTTGAATTTAACAAAAAAGTCAACGAATAAAAAATGTGACAAAAAATGCAGCTGTATTCCAAAGAATGTTGGAATAATACATGATTTTTTTCCAGCAGTTTTCTTTCCTTGAAGAAGCATGTCGTTGTTTTATCCTAAGCAACTACATTATCCTAAATGAATTTAGGACAATGACCACCAGGCAACTGGATGCAAGGACAAGCTGGCCACACGAACTTCAAGATATCGACAATTCCTGTTATCAAGAAAACTAAAATTTATTCGGGGGAAGTATTTAATTGCCTACACTGACGAGTCATTACATTGTGACCACATACCTAATAAACTGTAAGGCCCTCTTTAGCCCGCAAAACAGGGGCCAATCGGCGAGGCATCGATTCGATGAGGTGGCGACAGGTATCCTGGGGTATCTGGTACCGTAATCTCAACAGCAGGTCCTCCAGTTCCCGTACATTTCGGGGTGGTGGTGATTTAGCGAGAACCCGCTTTTCCAAGTCGAACCACAAATGTTCAATTGGGTTCATATTAGGTTAATTTGGAGCTTAGGGCTTAAAAAGAAAGTCACCAGCATGTTCCTGGAACCACTCCTTGACGATTATGTCAGTGTTGAATGGCGAATTATCTTGTTGGTAATAGCTATCACCAACAGGGAACACAGTTGCCATGAACGGGTGAACTTGGTCCGCAACGATGTTCAGATACTTGACAGCTGTCAGGGATATATTGGGGTCTAAAGTGTCCCAAGAAACATCGCCCAAAGCATAACACCGCTGCCTTCGGCCTGTTTCCGCCCAACAGTGCATCCAAGTGCCATAGCCTCCGTTAGTAATCGGCGCATCGGCGCTCGGCTGTCAACGTGATGCAAAAGGAATCTTGATCAGTCAGACCAGGTCACTTTCTTCCAATCACCCACGGTCCAATCTTGATGTTCATGCGTTGTTGGCGATGACGTTCAGTGAGCATGGTGAGCCGGCTAGGTCTTCGTCTATACAGGTCGGTGTGCAGAAGGCTGCGATGAACTGTGTGCTGTGACACATTGCCCTGATCACCACTATTGTAGATGCGAGTGATTTGTCGCACTCTGGCCCTGCGGTCGCTGCGAACAATGCGCGACAGTCTCCGCTCCCCTCTGGCATCAGTGAGCTGCGGACGACACATGGCTGGACGATGGTTTGTCCTTTTGCCATCTGTGCACCACTTTTGATATGTACTCACTACAGCGGCACGTGAACAAGCCGCGCCGTTTCCGGGATCGAACTTCCGAGGCGCCGTGCTATCTCAATCTGTCATTTATCAAACTTCGATAAATCGGCCGCTTTTTCCATTCTGACTCCGGACACTCTACTAACGGAAAGCCACTCCTTGGGTTGTATATATTCAGCTCTGTGAACTTCACCTGCGCCACCATTCGGTCTCCAGGGGCGCTCATTTTGCTAGGCTGGGGGTGGTCATAATGGAATGGCTCACCGGGGCATTTAATTATGTATATCTTTAAGTGCTCCACCACACCCATGCGGTAAATGGTATCGTCCGCAAACGACGTATATATAGAGGCAGATATCTCCGCAAGCTCAAGTGGCAGTTCAGATGGCAGCTTATCAGGATTTAAGCTATTTCGAACGTGGTATGATAGTCGGCACCCTGGAGATGGGTCACTCCACGTCGGAAATTACCACGAGATTTGGACTTACATGGTCAACAATTTCAAGATTGAAACCGGACTACACCACAAACTCAGAGGGAAAAAAATCTGCAGCACGAGACCGGGGGTGGCCGTGGAAAAGCTCTGAAAGATCGAGAACAGCAGCATCTTGCACGATCGTAATATCCGCTCGGCTTGCAACATTGCCGCAAATCACAGCGCAGTTCTGCCGCCAGTGGTTGCACCAGCATTCACACAGTGCATCGTTCCCTGTGTTCTAAGGGGTTCCGGAACAGACATCCCACCCGGGTGCTGTTGCTGATTCGACGACACAAGACTGTGTGACTCCCCTGTGCTTGGAAACACCGTCATTTTACGCAAGATGACTGGAAGCGTGTAGGCTGGTTCGACGAATCGCGGTACCAACTGTTTCGGGCAGATAGCTGACTCCGGGTGTGACAATAATCCCACGAGGCAATGGATCCCGCATGCTTACAAGGGAGAGTGTAGGCCGGCAGTGGCTCTGCTATAATGTGGGGTGTTTTCATTTGGCACGCATCAGGACCAGGGCCAGATTAAGGGGAGGTCTATAGGAGCTATAACTTTGGGGTCCACCACGACCAAGGGCCCAAGAGGCACGCCTGGGCAAACATTAGATACACTGGCGGAAAGTGAAAAAAGAACACCAAGAAGGAGACGTCTGATACCAACGAAATTTATACAGCATAATAACGGAATACAGAGGATAACGTGATCAAAACATTATGGCAAAATACAGCTGTATTTGCTGGTAAGCTGAAAAATAACATTTCCATGTAAGATGGTTAGTACGAGGTTGAACCGCCATGAACTGCGTCACACTGTGCAATTCTAACATGGAGTCTGTCGTACAGATGTTGGATGTAAGTTTGGGGTATTGAGTTCCAAACATCCTCAACCTGGACGCGTAAATCGGGGACGGTCGTGGCTGGCCGTGGAGACCGCATAAGTCGTTGTCCCATAAAATCACACACGTGCTTAATCGGGGACAAATCTGGTAAACGTGCAGGCCATGGAAGTTGTCTCACACCCTGAAGTGCATGTTGCGTTGCACGTGCCGTGTGTGGCCGTGCGTTATCTTGCTGGAAAACAACACGATGGACCGACCTTACAAATGGCACAACAACGGGCTGAATGATGTTGTTGATGTAGGAGGTGCTGTTTAACGTATCCGGTACAAACACTAGTTGTGTACGGGAGTGATAGCTGATCGCTCCCCACACCAGGAAACAAGGTGTAGGCCCTGTGTGTCTCTGGCGGATGCAAGAAGGGTGGAGACGCTCCCCTGTGCGTCTGCGAACACGCATACGGCCATCGGAGGCTCCCAAGCAGAATCTGCTTTCATCGCTGAACACGACAGATCGCCATTGCGTTCTCCAGTGCAGACGTTCGCGACACCACTGCAGCCGTTCCTGACGGTGGGCTGGAGTCAGAGGTACACAAATGCCAGAGGCACACGTGCACGTAGTCCTGCATCCAGTAGACGGTTGCGGATTGTTCGCACAGTCACCTCAGGTGCAACGGCAGCTCGGATTTGCGTCGCAGTGGATGTTCTGCTTGACAACGCCGCTCTTCTTATGCGTCGATCGGTCAGCTCATCAGTCCATCTGTGACTCCCGGTTTCACGCCTTCTCGTGTGGGAATGTTCCTCGGACCATCTACGCCACCATCGTACCACCACCGATACTTCCCGTCCAATTCGCTCCGCAATACTACGATACGACCGCCCGGCCTCGCGGATTCCGACTAGACGATCTCGCTTAAAGTCCGATAACTGCTGAAATCGTACACGTCTTCCATGTGCAGGCATTGCAGCTTCTTCAGGGTCTTCGCACGTGTCCGTACGCCGACGACTGATTACATTCACTTCGCCGTACTCCTTAAGTACCACCGACGATAATTTGTATATTAAGCCGTGTTGTGGCGTAATCGCTCACCGGTTGGTCCCGAAATTAACATCACACCTACGTAAACTCGACCCAATTAACATATGTAAATTTCATGATCGTCCGCCAGTTCCTTCTTGGTGTTCTTTTTTCACTTTCCGCCAGTGTAGATAGATAGATAGATAGATACAGTAGATAGATAGAGAAAGAGAGAGAGAGAGAGATTTATTCAATAGTTTTACTTTTGTACCTTTGTCTCGTATGATTTCGACTAGGTCAGAAACAAAGGCTGAAAGACGAACAGATTTCAAGGCGGTGACTCAGTAAGGGTAAAGATTTCATTTCGCTGTGTACAAGCGGTGTCGGCGAGATAGTTTCAGTTTTTTCACTACCATCCACCCATACCTCCCAGTTTGAACTTGGAACCGTTAATGGTCGAAGTACCTCGTGGCTTCATATTGCATAACAGAGAAGATGTATTAAGAAAAGTATGCAATGCTAAATCATTAGAAAATCCAAGACAAAATCTAGGGATCTTAAACTTTTAAAACGTGTTCTTATGAGAACGATGAATTTATTAGTTTGAAGAATGCACTACGAATTCATTATGACGAGCATACTGCCACAGCTTAGGGTTTTAACAGTCTTTATAATTATTCCCCGTCATAAATTCTGTGGGGGTTCCCTCAGATGTCTTAACCTTGGGGCCCAGTAAGGCCTTAAACCTGCCCTGATTAGGACAATCTAACCGGTGTGCATTATCACCTCTTTGACCGGTGGAGGCTACGTAACCATCCTTGGGGGTGATTTGCATCCGTTCATGTCATGCAACCAGTGCGACCTCCTTCACCACATCAATGCACCCCCGCACACGCCCACTGTCGCCCGGGTATGGCTGGTGGAACATTCCACGGAGTTTGACATCCTGACTTGGCCCTCTTTTTGCCGGATTTAAACGTCATCGAACATATCTAGGATGATGTTCAACGTACCGTCAATGACAGGAATCCTCCACCGGCGAATATTACGGAATCGTGGACGCTCTTCAGGAAGCATTGCGTGCACTGTTGCCACATTACTACAGGGAGCTCGTGGAGTACATGCCCCGTTGTTCAACGTGCCGTCAATGTCAGGAATCCTCCACCAGCGAATATTACGGAATCGTGGACACTCTTCAGGAAGCATTGCGTGCACTGTTGCCACAGTACTACAGAGAGCTCGTGGAGTACGTGCCCCGTTTTTCAACGTGCCGTTAATGCCAGTAATCCTCCACCGGCGAATATTACGGAATCGTGGACACTCTTCAGGAAGCATGGTGTGCACCGTTGCCACAGTACTACAGAGAGCTCGTGGAGTACGTGCCCCGTTGTTCAACGTGCCGTTAATGCCAGTAATCCTCCACCGGCGAATATTACGGAATCGTGGACACTCTTCAGGAAGCATGGTGTGCACCGTTGCCACAGTACTACAGAGAGCTCGTGGAGTCCATGCCCCGTCACGTTGCTGCCGTTATCCGACCGCGAGGAGGACCAACGAGGTATTAGAGTGGTATCCCAGTTTTTTCTGGCACTTCGGTGATTTTAAGGTTTTTCAAATGTTGTTTGATTCGTCGCAATGCAATAAAATAAAAAAATGTATTAAGTGTATACTGAATTACCTAGTTACTATTTTAGAAAATCCGATAACAGAATCTTTCGTTTTATTTATTGTCTTTTTGAGGTCAACATCAGCTTCTAAATGCGCAATCCCGTTAAAATTTTCATTTGTTACAGGTATGGCTGCAATAAAGTTTCGTAAAATGTTTATTGCAGCTTGAGTTTTTACCCGTAACAGTATGGGTCGGACATTTTGCTCCGGTTCACCTTTGTCACTTGATTGAGAAAATAACTAAGCTATCATTTAATCGTCACTCAAAGCTCTCCAGACCTCTACTACAGCATCAATATTTACATACGTTTCTTTAAAATGTTTCTTTCTCATCTAATTTAAAATTTCGCAAAACTACGCTCCATTTTCATCATGTACATGTTCCATCAGATCTACGCAAGAGTTTTCTGTTTTTCAACATCGTCAGCTTAAGAGCTTGCTTTCCTGCAACAGTTTTCAATTGCATTTTCTGTCACTTCTCTCCATTCACGGCCAGTCATTCTCATTGCTTGTAAAAATTCGAAGTATGTCCTACGGTCGTCATCAACACCAGCATTTCCAATTCTCACAACTTGTTTTAATTTTTGGATGTCTAAAATTACAGTTTTGATGTGTTGTACACGCTGTTGTAGAAATGTAACTTTTACGTATTTAGACCAAGGAATGCATCCTTACACAATACATTTAGCAAAGAGGAGAATCACTTCACGCTTCTGCACAGTCACTTTTTGCCAAACATTTTTAGCCAGTTTTGAAAAATTTGGTTGGTTGCACAGGCCTTTTTATACATGTACTATTAATAGTTAGTCAATGGGTTGAGGTTTTGCTCCAGAAAATAATAAGTCTAGATTTTCAGATTTGTCTATCATTAATAGCTTCACTTTGTTTTATCTACTCATGTTAGCTGCTAAAAGCAACGTTAAACGATTTTTGCTTTTCTTCCCACCATGAGCTTGTTTCCGTTTCGTCGACATTGAAAACGTTGTTATAGGGTCATAATATTTAAAATGGTAGACAATTTCTTTGGTCATTCGAAACAGGTCTTTTCATCCGCGGTTGCACTTTTCCCACAAAGCTTATGGTATCTGGTACCATGACCCTTTTTAGCATGTCTTTTGTAAAAAAGATCGTGCTTATGTTGCCGGTTTGTCTGTACGTCCGTCAGTCTATTCATACCAAGATATCTCTGCAACTATTAGTCCGATTTGAAAAATTCTCTTTGCATTGGGAAGCTGCGAATGATGATCCTTCATTTCGTTTTTTTTTTTTTTTTTACGTTCAGCAATTTTGGCTTTAGAGGGTTAAATGCAGATGATATCTAATTCAAAATACATTTTAGTCCATATATTTGCTGTTCAACATCCCAATGAAAAAATTATTTTATCTTTCGATTCCATTTAATGCCGTAGAGTATTTTAGGTAGTCACTTTTCCAAGTTACGCATAGATTTTGCGCTAGACGGCGTAAAATGAAATTACGTTTCCCCCGATATCTCTACTTTAAAAATACTCCGATTTGGAAATTTTTTTCTTCATGGACACAGAGTTTCTAATAGGAAATCTTTTGCATATAATTTTTAATTTTTGGTAAAGAATCGTTTGGCCACCAGGGGGTGTAAGTGTTAATTTCTGCTTCTGATGTATTTGCAGCAAAATCTGAGCTTCTAAAATCCGATTGAAAAAAATTCGTTTTCGGACCGATATTACTCACGTCTATAAACCTTTTAGGAATATTTTCTTTGCCGCCCAGGTGGCGCATTGATCTAAGCGCTGTCTTATGATCATTCGTCTGTGAAGGGTCCGGGTTCGAATCCCGGAGAGGCATGGATATTGTGTTTGTCTTACGGCAATGGCTCTCTCCCTTCCCTGGAACCAGTGTCCCTAAATTAGGGACGGGCGACTGCTTATAGCCCATTGAGTTGCTCACGGTGGTCGTTAGACCTTCAATTAAAAAAAATATATTTTTTTCTTCTTAAAATAATGCATGGTTTCTACGCCAGGGGCGTAGAAACCATGTAGATGTATATCTTAATTTTGTCAATATCTCTACTTCTAAGAGAGCTATTTGAAATATTTCTTCTTTGCTGGATAGATAGCATTTACGGAGCGAAATGTTTTTGATATAATTTCGAAAATTTTAAGTAATTCAAAGACTGCCTGCTAGGGGGCGTTAAGATAAATTGCGTTTTCCCCGATATTTCTGTTTCCAAAACTTAGATTTGAAAACTTCTTCCTGTATCGCATACAACTCCTGATGGAAAATATTTTTCATATAATTTCTAATATTTGGTAAAGAATGGTTCGGCCACCAGGGGGCATAAGTGTTAATTTCTGCTTCAGGTGTATTTGCTGCAAAATCTGAGCTCCTGAAAACTCGACTGGAAAAATTCTTTCTGGACCCATGCCGCTCACATCGAAAAACATTTTGAGAATACCTTCTTCTTAAAATAACGCATGTTTCCCTCGCCAGGAGGCGTAGATGCATATCTTATATTTGTCGATATCTCTGCTTCTAAGAGTCTGATTTGAAAAAAATATATTCTCTGTTGGAGAGCGTTTCCGCTGCTAAATGTATCTCAAATAATTTCAAATTTTTCTTAACGCACAAGTCTGCAACAAGAGGGCGTAAGTTTACGATTCCGTTTACAACAATATCCGCGGGATTAAAACCCGATTGAAAAACTTCTTTCTTCGGTCAGCTACTATTGTTTTCCATACCGGTTCTATTGATATTGAATAGCTTTGAAAAATTTCATTCACGTCAGGATGGATGCAAAAGACTTCCTGACGCGAAAAGATATCCTGACGCGGAAAGACATCCTGACATTACATCCGAAAATTCGGTTTCATTTTTCTTTTTGAAACTTTGAAAATAGCCATTGCCTGATTTCTCTCTTATGATCGATTCTCCCAGTGGCACATTTTTATTTGTACCCTGAATAATTTATTTTGTCAAGCATTTCTTGATATACTGATACTCTGCACATTTCATTCTTTTTTCTTTCATCTTGGCTTCGTTTGATTTACATATTTTATCTCCTTTTTATTTTTAAAAAGAGTAGACAGTAGTATTCCGGAATGCTTTTTAATTCCATTTTTTCCTCCTACTGCCGCCTTCAACAACTTTAATTATTTCAACTTTCTCAGCGATTGATTATGTGTTCAACTTGCGTTTTGAAGCCATAAGTTTCGAAAAAGAAAAAAAATTAACAAACATTTCTAGAATTTTTCCAGAACAAGTTCACACAATACAAATTTAATAAACAGTTTTGCTGGACATCATCAGTCTAAACCTGCCAACTGTTACGATTTTATCGTATTTAGTACGATAAATCATGCTGCAGTACGCGAATACGATTTTTTTAAAATAGTCATGTTTTCCCTCATTTTTTCCCTTTTCAGACAGAAGCCTTGTAGCAGAATCGCAGCGACGGATGCGTACGTCGCAGATTTATTTTGGTCTTGCAGGCAAAAACGACATCCCCAGAACCCCATTAAACCATTTTGCAGACTCCCTATCATAGATGAAAGTTTTCCGCCTTTCAAAATTTCCGAAAACGGAAGTTAGGCGTAGTGAGGATTTCTTACGTAATCGTAACTTTTTCTCGCGAAGGACGATGTACGTCGCAGAAATATTTTGTACTCATCCTCGTAGCAAAATAGCAGCGACGACTGACGTACATCTCAGATTTATTTTGTACTCATTCCGGTAGAAAAATCGCGGCGACGTACATCGCAAGTTTTTTTAACCCACTCCCGTAGAAGAATCGCGGCGACGGCCAACGTACATGGCAGATTCATTTTCTACTAATCCTCGTAGCAGAATCGCGGCGACGGCGAATGCACATCGCAGATTTATTTTGGTCCTGCGGACGAAAACGACATCCCCAGAACCCAATTAAACATCTTGCAGACCTCCTAAGATGCAAGTTTTTCGCCTCACAAAATTTCCGAAAACGGCAGTTAGGCGGAGTGAGAATTTCTCCCATAATCGTAATTTTTTTTCTAATAATTAACAACATAAAAGTGTTTGCTGATTAGATTTAATTAGTTTCTCAATAAAATTTTGATGTAGGGAAAAAATCCCTACATTCTCATCATCAAGAATTTATATAACTGAAATAGGCTTCAAGAATTAACAGCATGCGTCGTGTTATGATTTTTCTATCTGAGTGTTACGTTTTTTGGTTCTTAGAGGTTGGCAGGTCTGTCAGTCTATTACGTCGTAAGATAAAAAACGCATGCCGAATTCTTAACGAAGGTCAGCTAAAAATGACTTTATGACTTCTTACAGGAGGAAGTAAAAGACTCGCTGTAGGGAGTCGCTGCCTGTCCCCGATTTAAAGGCGGCAGGATTAGTTTGTTTTTCCGTTTCAGGGTTAAAGAGGACAGTGTGGATTACTCTCCTCCGTTGCTTATTGTTATCAATGAGTCGTACATCAAATCTTTATGTCGTTTGCACTTTGGGAGGATATTTTGGGGCTGTTTTTAATTGCGTGACAAGGATTTTTTTTCGAGTTATCGAGACCACCAAAAAAATTCGACTTATGGCAACCAAAATTTTGTTCTGCGCGTAAAACATGTGCAGGAAATTTAACCTTTTTCGAATTTTCAAGAATTTTGTCTTATCGATGATGTGTCGACTGCATATTGTTGTGTAAATCTGACGTGCTCAAAAAATATTATTGTCACTTCTAAATAATTGAATTGGAAACTCCATCGACATAAATAAATTACTCTTATATAAATTAATTAATAACGAAGAAATGTACACCAACTGTACATAAAATAGTAAAACTACATTAGTAATCCGATTTATTGGCGTAAACATAGAAATTACCGTTTCCAAGCCTTCACATCAGATCAACCAGACGACTTTTCCAAGGAACATGGACAGAAAACTACCTTAATCCAAAACTTCAGAAGGTTCTTTCGTATAGTACTTTAGAATCAGAAGCGGAGATAAAATATTCGAGTTTCTTTTTGTAGACCGCTGCATCTATAATCCTATATAGCCGAATTTGTGTCAACATTATGAACCTGTCATTTCTAAGGATTAAAATCGACCTCGGAACTTTAAAGTTATTAGGCGTATTGGCAGAATTATACCAGAATCGTAACCCAGAGAAACAGAGTTGGCAAAGTCTGTCTTCAGCGTCTGCCGGAGCTCGCGATATTATGCTCTCAAATTCAGAATGACGCTCTTTGGGTTCAATCTCGTCCGGAAGTAAAAATTTGGTCCAAGTTCCAAAACTTTTATTTTTTGCAGGTAGAGCGTTCGGTTAGAAATATTAATTTCTGTAAACTATCTGGTTGATGTGCGAAGCTTCGAAATGTTTATTTTCATTTTTACGCCAATAAATTAAATTACTAAAATAGTTATACTATTTTATGTACTCTTATACCAATATGAAACGGACTACTTTAAATTATATTAGGAGGTCAAGTGAAAATATAATTTTCCTTTGGGGAAATATATTTTCACTTGACCTCCTAATATAGATTTTTAAAATCTACAGTGTTAAGCAAATATTTTCGGAACAAGATGATAAGGTGTTTTTTTTTTTTTTTTTTTTCAGACGGGAAAATTGCAGTGACAAATATTTGCTTGGGTAAGATGCGCATGCGAACTCACTCCTTGTAAGAACATGGGCTTTGGGAGCAGTGAAATGCCATGTTGTTACTCAGGCACAAAACATTAATTGCAAGGCCTTGGATCTAGGCTTTCTTAACAGTTTTCAATCCGCCGTGCTGATATTCATAAAGTTTGCATAACAGGCCAAGTTAAAAATGTTGTACTTTTACCCAGGCACCAAACACTAATCGCAAAACCTTAGGCCTAGGGTCTATGAATTAATGTTTAGTGCCTATAAGAAAAATCTCAATGTTAGTAATTTTGCTTGCTATGCAGACTTACGAATATGACTACAACGAAATAGAAACTGATAAAATGGCTTAGGCATAAGGCCTTGTAATCAGTGTTTGGCGTCCAAATTAAAGCGCAATATTACTAACAACAAAAAAAAAAAAAAAACAGATTATGGCACTGAGAAAAGAAAAGAAAATGGTTCTGTAACAAGAAATAGAGGCGAAATTTTGACAAGAGTGAAAGATTTCTACTCCAAATTGTATGAAAGGGATGATACATGTACTCCAGACATCATGAAAGGTACCAGTACCAGAGTTCTTCCAGTCCTTCCAGCAGAAGTTGCACATGCAATCAAGAACATGAAGCGGTGAAAAGCTCCAGGAGAAGATGGAATTACTGTAGACATCATACAAGAAGTAAGTGGAGAAATCGAAACAGTACTCGCCCAAATTTTCACTCGATGCCTTAATGAAGGGAAAATTCCTGAGGATTGGAACAACGCTACAATGATCTTGCTACATAAAAAAGGTGACATTGAGGATCTCAGGAACTACAGACCTATCAGCCTCCTATCAGTGGTTTATAAAATCTTCACTAAAGTTCTTTCACACCGCTTGAAGGTGACACTGGACATGGCTCAACCGAGAGAACAAGCTGGATTCAGGAGTGGCTACAGCACAATAGATCATATCCACGTACTGAGAGAACTAATTGAAAGAGCGAGGGGATATGAACTTCCATTGTGCACGGCTTTTATCGATTATGAAATAGCCTTTGATTCGGTGAAACCATCAGCAGTTGCAATGGCTCTGAAATCCTGCGGTATTGAAGATGCATACATTAATATTATTAATAACATCTATGAAAATGCAAGTGCAAAGATTCGGCTGTTTGAAAATACAACACACATAAAAATTGGAAAGGGAGTGAGACAAGGTGACACCATATCTCCCAAACTCTTTAATGCCATTTTGGAAAATGTCTTTCAATCACTGAACTGGGAAAACAAAGGGATAAAGATTAATGGAGATTATCTAACCCACCTTCGTTTTGCTGATGACATAGTCATTTTTGCAACTACCCCATCAGAGCTACAGAGTATGATCCAGGAACTTGCTGACAAGAGTAAAGAATTGGGATTCAAAATGAACTTTCAGAAGACAAAAGTGATGTACAATGCTTTTACAAGAAATGAAGATTTATCGATTGATGGAGAAAAGCTGGAGATAACAGACACGTACGTTTATCTTGGACAGCAGATATCAAGTGAGGGTCACATTGGTGAAGAAATTAATCGGCGTACAAAACTTGCCTGGAGAGCTTTTGGAAGAAACAGCATAATTTTCAAGAGCAATATGCCATTATGTCTTAAAAGAAAAGTGTTTGATCAATGCATCCTTCCAGTGCTTACGTATGGTGCTGAGACGTGGACCTTAGCTAAAAGAGACATACAAAGGCTGCAGACAACTCAAAGCAGCATGGAGAGGTGCATGCTTGGTGTAACCAGGAGAGATAAGAAGAGGAACACGTGGATCCGAAAAATGACAAGAGTGGAAGACATCATGATCAGAGTTAAATTCCTAAAATGGCAATGGGCTGGACATACTGCCAGAAGAGCAGACCATCGATGGACAGCCGAAATTTTAGATTGGATTCCAAGGGACAGGAAAAGACCCAGAAGAAGACCACATGGAAGATGGGTGGATGAAATTCGAAAGTATGCGGGAGTGACATGGAGGAGACTGGCACAAGACAGACCGTTGTGGAGGAAACTTGGGGAGACCTTCGTCCAGCAGTGGATTGATAATGGTTGATGATGATGATGATGATGATGATTACTAACAATTGACTTGTTATGTAAACATTATGAAAATGAACAAGACTAATTAAAAACTGTGAAAAAGACCTAGGGCCTGTTAAATAAGGCTCCTATGCCTATTTATCAATGTAAGATAGGCAGATTAAAACTGTTAAAAAGGCCTAGGGCCTACTAATTAACATTTAGTACTGAAGTAAAAGTGAAAGTTTTTTTTTGTTACCTGGTATCCAAACCCTATGAATATGAGCAGGCGGGATTAAAATCTGTTAAAAAGACGTAGGTCTAAGGACTATTAATTAGTGTTCTGTGAGTGGCTAGAGTAAAGGCGCAATAGTTGTTAACTTGAGTTTTTATGCCAACCACATGATATGACACTGCGGAATAAAATCTGTCAAAAAGGCCTTGGCCTAGGACCTATTAATAAATGTTTTGTGTTTGAGTGAAAGCGCAACGCTATAACCTTGACTTGTTGTGCAAACCTCATGAATATGAGCACGGAATTTTAAAAATTGCTAAAATGGCCTTGGGCCTTATACCTAATGTTTTACGAATGCGAATAAATGAAACATTACTATTTCTATTTTTGATATAAACCGTACTACAACAAGAAGAACCATGGCTTAAAAGCTGCTAAAATGACCCAACCCAAGCCCATATCATGTAACGTATATTCTATATTAACTTCCCTTTTGAGTTTCTTTTTCTCTGTAAATTTGAGTTTGTTCTTTTAGACATTTTCAAACCTTAACGTTATGTCTTTTCCCTCAAATGAGAGTAATGTTGGCAACACCCTGAGTTCGGAACAAGTGTGACGTATGTGTTGCCGGATAAGAACGATAGATAAAAAACCAATGCAACGGTTATTTACGGGGGACGTTCGTGACTGCCACGGAGGAGACCTCAGGTTTGATCCCAGGCAGGTACAAACGCTCGAACCACTAAATATCCGCCGTGCGTCGGACGGGCACGTTAAGCCTTCGGACTTCGGGTACTGGCCCTCCGGTAGTAAATAAGGGCGTCTTCTACCTCGCTTCCGTGTTACTTTCCTATCGGACACTCTAGCCCAAATCTCCTAGCTTCCTATTTCTAAGGGTTGTTTAAGACCTGGGGTCAGACACTCCCTTCCTAAAATCCTCTACATATGACTCCCTTCCTAAAATCCTCTGATTTGTTTACGGGGGACTGATGTTATCGATGATAGATGTGCTGTTATACTGCGATTGGATGTTAAATCACTGATACTGTATCGAATAAGCCAGTAATCCATATGTGAATGTGCGGCCAACCCATGCAAGCACAATAAAAGTATTTGTAAGTGCTACTTGACCTCTTTCTTGTAAGGTGTATGGGTACCTTTTACACATAACGTAATTACTGACATAAGGACTAAGTTAAAGCGGAAAGAAAATTACGTTATATTTCTTATTAATGCCTGGATAGAAATGCAACATTGCGCCAAACGATCTCGATGCAAATTATTTACTTTCCCATTTAACCAAAGCGGAATGAGCACGGAGAAGTGGCCACAATAAAATTGTAATTTTTAGAGGCGACCTACGGGGAAGTGGACACCGAGAAATCGAAAGTGGGATTTTTGTACGACCTCTAACCTTTTTGTGATACTCCTATACATGAAAGTGGACACGAAATTAAAATGCAATTTTTTACGGCCCCCTAATACCTCTGTAGCCAGTTGTGACTCCTTGTGCTTTAGCCAGAAAATCTCTTGATTTCTTAATGACAATAAAGTATGAAAGAAAAATATTTTTGTGCACAACAATTCCTCAGATAGGGAGAAATATACGAATACTATATTTTTATGCAGAGCAATTTCATGACTCTTGAACTACATGAACTACATGTGGCCAGTTTCAAGAGGGCCACTTGTCCGAACCCTATGCTAAACAATACTAATGCACTGCTATAATGTCTGTGTGTTAAGATAAACTTAACACACAGTCATTATAGCTGGACGTGATTAGTGGACACTTTGGAAATTATTAATTATTAATTGCACCTGTAATGAAAGGAATGGGAATTTTTAAATGTAGCACTAAAAAAATTAGGTAGCAATTCTAATGTTAAGGATCACAATAGGAAATTATGAGGACACAATGATGCGATTAACAATCACAATGGGACACTCTGAAGTAATTATTTCGATGTCATACTTTGCCATAAGTATCATTCAGAGAATAATTTCTTATGCAACTCATTACTTGGTAACGATTAGAAGATAATCTTAGTAACTTTAGATTAGAAGACGACAATTACAATAGAAGTTAGAGATTAGAAAACAACCATTATAACAGAAAGAAATTATGCAGTCATGTTTAATAGAACTAGGGAAGTTTTATCTCCCAAACTTTTCAATTTCTTTGTATACTGTAATCTACGTTTTTATCATGCTGAATTGCATATTTCTTCACAATTTTATGCTTCCGGGTTTTTTTTTATTTTCTTGAGATTTAAAAATAACTGCAAAATAAATAAAAAATACCTTTAAGAATGTACAGTTGTCAAACTTGCAAGAAAAAGAAAATTAGTGGGTTACAGTGGTTTTTCAATTCTCTTGCCGTTTCGGTGGTTTCACTTTAAAAAAGAAATATTCCTTTAAGTGTAGGAGAAGAGGACGGATTTTTAGAAACTGAAGTTTAAAGCACGAAATGTAAAAAAATATTGGAATTTTCTAGCTGCACAACCCTTCAGTATAAAGACCAGCTGCAAAGGTTCCATGACGTAACAGCCTAACGGTTTTGCTTAACTATTTTTGGGTCACTTAAACGATTTTACTTAAAGCATGGCATATCTGCTTAGGTTAAACGGTTTTCAAACATTGCAGTTAGTCATGTTGTGAAATGACTTACCAAAAATGGCGTGCTTTTCTTGGCTACTCCATGTGTACGTACTGTTATGAGGAGTCGCCTATCTCTAATTTCGGGCCACTGGCATCAGGGAAGGGACAGAACCACAGCGATTGAATAAACAGACTACCCGTATCACATCCACTACTCAAAGTCGTGCTCAGTTCGGACGATTAGCCCAAAGCCAGAGCTAAATCAGCCGCTTCAAAACTCGAATTTCGACAGCTGACCACCGGACAAATGGCCACACTTACAACTGGACGCATGCAAATTGAGAGTGATTGATTTGCTCTGCATAAAAAAACAAAAACAAAAAACAAACATAGCGTTCCTGTGTTTCCTCCCTACTTGAGTAAGTGTTGCCATGTTTGTTCACACAGAATGCCAGACGTCTCGGTATGGAGTTGTACAGGCTCCTAATGGTGTCCTGCGATAAGCCATCCTATGCAGCTTGAATCTTCTCAAGTAGTTCCTGCAGATTTTGCGGTAGGGGTGGAGTGTGGATAGGGCGTCCAATAGCATCCCACACATTTTCAGTCGGCGATAGGTCTGGCGATGCGGTTGACCATAGAAGACTGTCATTGCCTTGAAGGCAAGCTCTCGAGACAGCAGCAGTATACGGACGAGCGTTGTCCTATTGCGAAATCGCACCAGAGTGAGCGCTCTGAAAAGGTAGGGCCAGTGGTTGCAGGACCTCATTAACGTAACGTTGGACTGTCAAAGTGCCTGTAATGAACCCCAAAGGTGATCTGGCATCGTAGGCAATTGCACCCCACACCATGACACCAGGCCTTCTGCACGTGTGACGCTCGACAACAAACCGTTCATCTGGACACTGACCACGGTGCCTCCACACACGGATTCAGTGGTCGTCTCTTCCAAGACAAAAGCGGAACTCGTCACTGAAAACCGCCAGCTTCCATTTTGAGTGGCTCCTAGACAGTCTGGCGCGACACCATTGAGGTGTTTGGTGACGATGAAATGGTGAAGGGCAGTCGTCGTAACGGTCTGCGTGCGTGTAGTTCTAAGTCGTGTAGCAGTCTGCCAACGGTGCTGGCACTAATCAGACGATGCATGGAGGGCACCACTGATTGTTGAATATCCGCAATCGTCGCTCCTCTCTCTCTTTCCGTGGTTCGTCTAGGTCTCCCAGACCCTTCCTGCCTCTGCTGAGTGCCTTGTTCTATCCACTGCCGCCAACAGCGTGTTATGGTGATATCCGCATGACCGGTATGGCTCGCAATACAGCGAAGAGACCATCCCAATTCCCGGAGTCCGACAATGCGGTCCCTCTCGAACTTCTCCAACTGCTCGAATTGCTTCCGAGCTTTTCTCCGAGGCATTCTTCACTTTCAAAGGATGCAACCAACACAACAACTCGAGTCAGAATGGCAAGTACGCGCAACGGAACTACCTTATATAGCCCGTCAGGCACAGCGCTACGTCTCCTCCTTGCTGACGTCACTTGCACGCCCGAGCGTGACACTTGAATCATTTGCATGTCTCACGTTGTCAAACCTACTCACCAAGTTTCATTCTTGTCGGTTGCTTCATTCTGGGTGCAACTATTTTTTGTACGATGAGTGAATACATTTATGCGCAACACTTAATTTTTTAAGTGTTATTTTTTTAACACTTAATTTTTTTCAAAACATTATCATTAAAAAATTAAAATAGTTTTATGATTTTTCTGCCAAAAACATAAAGCGGACAACTGGCTACAGGAAAACTGACCACAAGAGCTTTCGACAGCAGTGTGAAAACTGCATTCGTAATTTTTTCGTGTTAACTTCCGTGGAGGCTTACTACTAAAAAGTTTGGGGTCTTATAAAAATCGTTCAGGTTTCGTCCACGATCGTGTATATATGTCCCACTGGCGTAAATAAGGGGCAGTCTAAAATTTGCTCCAAAGGCTGTTAGTAGTTATCTCCAGTCACATTTTCTTCTTCAAAGGCAGCTATCATGAATGGAGAATTATGCCTTTAATTTAGGATCGTTTTTCAAACAGTCCTTATCGGTTCAGCTGGCATTCCTGTCACTCCGCTACTGATAGTTATGTCGATTCACAACCCACTCGCGTGAAAGTAGGCTAACGTCGCTGAATATGATCTCGACCTGTATAGTGTGTGGCCAGTAATTTTCTCATTAGCCGACGTACGTGGTCGACCCTTGCATGATTTGACCATGTCCCCAGTTGCCTTTAAACGGCCTAAAAATTTCCGTGTCAGTGACTACGCTTCATGTTGTCTACACTTAACCTTTAGTTTTACGTCTTGCCTGTAGAGATGAATGACTATAACCTAGCTGAGTCCTTGTGTCACCAGACGATGGGATTGTCAGTTGATGATAGATAAGTACTCACACTTGCTAGGGAACGATACAATGAGAAGGGATATTTTTGTACACTTCGTGCATCACTTTAACGTTTTTTCTTTCTTGTTTTTTTTCGTATTTTTAGTAAAGGAATTCCTTTTTTAACTGTTTTTAAAACTCAAAATAGGTTTCATTAGATATGGGTACATATTGCATAGTCTAATTAAATAAAAAAAAACTATTGTTATCAGCTTTTATTTAGTTAATATGTTAATACGCAAGGTAAAGCGCCGCCCCGGTGGCGCAGTGGTCTAAGCGATGGCCTCTGATCATTCGTCCAAAAGTGGCCCGGGTTTAAATCCCGGTGAGGCATGGATGTTGTGTTTGTCTTACGGCACTGTCTCTCTCCCTTCCCTGGAACTAGTGGCCCTAAATTAGGGACGGGCGACTGCTTATAGCCCATCGAGTTGCTTACGGTGGTCGTTAAACCTCCAATCAAAAAAAATAAATAAATGTAAAGCATTTTATTACTACAAATATTTGTATATAATAAGTACAAGACTAATCACTTTTGGGGTACGCGAAACAAATTTTTGGGAACCTTTGTACTGCATAACACTTCTATATTTGCATAACACTGAATCCCCCATCATCTATACAGTCATTTCCAATTGGATGTGATCCGGAATGGAAAAATAAAAATAGGAAAATACGATATACAAAAGTGGTAAATGTGGTGTGGGTGAATGTGGGGGGGGGTTTACTGTTAATTTGTTAGTTTTTCTGAAAATTAGAAGTATTCTTTCTTCAGATTTCTATTATTTTTTGAGTTATGCCTATCTCTCACGGAAGGAAGCAACCTGTATATTTCAAGTTCTCCTATTCTCCCAGTTTATTACATAAATGATTTCAAATTCGCTCATTTCAGTGGAACTTTTTTGAAAAATTAAAATTTGTTCACTGCATTTCTCTGTGTGAAAACGTTATTTAAAAATTAAAAATCGCAGGCTTAGGTTAAAATCATTTGCATCTGAAAACCGAACTTCTGACGAGCATTTTATTTACCGAATCTTTAGTCTGTACCTACAATAATAGTTATTTTTATTATGCTTTCAGTGTGTAAGTACACACATTCTTAAAATTTGATGTTATAGATTCAATATGGGAGCTTTCATAAAATCTTTCAAATCAAGAAAACTTTCCCTATAAATTCTACGTGGAAATTTAATTCGAAATCTATTGTGCTTTTAGTATATCTTTCTGCTTCACTAACGCAGTTGTTTCAGGTAGTGTTTTTTTTTTTTTTTTTTCTCCTTCTGTAAGCATATCTGTTTCCGATTGTATCTCCTCGTAGGAAACACAGCATGTGTGTATGCGGCATTCAGTTTTTTGTGCACTTGTTTTCAAATTTAATGATCTCGTCATATCAAACGTTAGCTATGTCAGATCAACATAACGAGTCTCTGAGTACCTTTGATCTGAGAATAATTGAATGTTTTCAAAAACCCGATTTTGGTAGTAAGTGCCAGCGACTAAAATTAAATCAGTTTTAAGCAAAGCATGGATTTCGGTCAACAGCAAGAATTTAACTACTGATGGAAAAATTGTATGTTGTGCGATTTGTGAAAAAAGCATCGCTTACCAGAAGGACGTATCAAATCGATCCACATGTGAAAATCGCCGTTCACACTATACGAAAAGAAACTGAAGAAAAATAAGAACCATACTCCTAGCACAAGAGTTGTTATAAACGTCATCGTTTTCGTAATACGAAGTCAAAAATGATTTTACGGTGAATTTATGCAATGCTATGGTGATTAGCAATATTTCGCTCAATAAATTAAACAAAGAAAAGTTTTAAAACTTTTTGAGGAAATGCTGTGTGATTCAAAATGTGTCAGAAGAATCAATTCTCAGGCTACTTGATATTATTTGCAATGAGGTTTCTAATAAAATTACACGAGATATCGTATACATCTGCATTTGGATATGCGCCGATGAAACAACACTGTAAAAAATTGTCTGAAATTCACGAGCCACTTTCTGTGATTTCTTTCGTGAATTAACGAAACAAATTTCGGATACAACTTTTTCTGACGTGAAAAACTCTGAATTTCATGGATTTTTCGTACGCCACAGAAATTCTGAATATTCAGAAACCTTTCCGCCATTCCTTTCTTATTTTGACGGTAAATTACCGTTTTCAAAATCCTTAATTTTCAGAAACCTTTTCGCAATTACTTTCTTATGTCAACGGAAAAACTCCGTTTTCATTTTTTCCATATCCATATGGTGAAAATTTTCCGGTAATAGGAGAGATTCACTGGAATATGTGGGAGTTTGAATAACTGTTGAATTTCAATAGTCTGTCGAAATATTTGATTTTGAAGTTCTGTAGCAAGATCGGATATTGTGGATAGTACATCGCATGAATTTTTTTTACGGTGATATAAGAGATTTCTTCTCCTGTTTCCCATTTTATGCACCAGCTATTACATATTGTGTAACGGTAAGAACCCGGGTACTTAATTTATTGTACAGGTGATAGTACAATGTCATGTATCAGTTTGTGGAGTCCTTAAGACTAAAGCTAGCTAGCTATCAAGGGTAAATTTTATTTGTTTAAGTTTTGTGAAACAATATTATAAAACAGTGCATTGCACCTTCTCTTAAAGATAATTGAAAGTTATTATCTGTTGAAAAAACGTTCTCAAACTACAAATCATTCTGTTGCTTCGAAAAATCACGACCAAAAAAATACGCGATTTGTAAAAAGACTTCCTACAGAAAAAATAAAATTGTTAGAAACGTATTCAAAAAAGTAATAAGCCCCAACAGAAAATAAAATGACTAAATCACTGGCATTAACGAAAAAATTCCTCATCACCCAATTAATTTTACCTTGAAATTAAGTTTGATTCCTGTGACTTTCTGGCTCAGTTGTAAAGACGCGACGCTTCAACCCAAACGGCCTGGGCTCGATCCCAACCACCGGCGCTAAAGGATCCTCTCGAGCAAGAGCGAAAATATTCAGCATGTTGGATTTTGCGAAATTTTTGTTTAAATACGGAAAAACTTGGAACGGACTTTTTGAAATAAACGGAGTTACCGAATACGGAAGTGAAAGAAAGCGGGCACTTTTAAAAACGGAAGTTCCGTTAAAAGACTGACACTTATACCGGCAACTTTGCTGCACGTTATTTTCAGAAATTTTCCGTGAATTTACACCACTTATTTTTTTCAGTGAACAGACAAATGTGATTCCACAAATTAAGTACTGCACACTTAATTTGCAGAAAACTGAATACAGAATCATCTCACCCAGAAGAAAATTCTAGGTTACAGGTTTCCACAAAAATGCCACGTTCACTAATTGAACACACTCTCATAAAACAATGATCTAGTGATAGAAAAAATCGGTATTTCGTTATTAGAAGTGACTGGAAATTTTTTTTGTGTTGTACGCTGATAAATGCTTGATTTCCGAATATACGGTTCAACAAGAAAATGCTGAAAACGTCGTCACTAAAAGGGTCATTGCTTCCACTTGAAGATAAGTCTTGTTACGGGAAAATGCTGTTTTCTCAGTGTAATCGCAAAGCTATTTATTTCACTCCTTTTTCAAACTGCAGAATCTTTGTAAATCCAACAAATTCTTTTCATTAGAATCCAATTTGTAAACTCTTTCTTGGATAAAGTTGCAATTTCAGGTGAGGTATTTCTGCATCACTACATTTCTTTCACTGCTTAATCGGCCTAAAGAAAGCTATATAATTTCAAAATGATACTTTTCATCTGAGTAATTTTCGTCACTATAAATGTCGCAAGTTCGTTCGGACCTTAGTTTTCCTCTCACATTTAAGGTTGTATACCGAGATTAGCCCTGAAACGTCTTGATGGTTAGCAGTATAAAACCGTTCTTTTGATTGGTTACGGATCTCGGGCAGCGGGTGGCCTAGTGGTCAACGTTGTGACTGCCACGGAGAAAACCTTGGGTTCCATCCCAGGCAGGTACGAACGCTCGAACCACTAAATATCCACCGTGCGTCAGATGGGCACGTTAAGCCGTCGCACCCCGGGTACAGGCCCCCTTGTAATAAATAAGGATGTCTTCCTCCTCGCTTCCGTGTCACTTTCCTATCGGGCACTCTAGCCCAAATCTCCTAGCTTCCTATTTCTAAGGGTTGTTTAAGACCTGGGGTCAGACACTCCCTTCCTAAAATCCTCTACATATGATCTGATCTGATCTGTTACGGATCTCATAAATTACTTTATAGGATTAAGTAACTTTCGAGCTATGCATGCTTAATTTTTCGTTTCCAAAGAACTTTCTTTGATAAATTTGTGTACCTCTCATGTTTTTCTGGATAAAGAAGGTTTTCTTTATTTAGCAAGACTTTCCTGCGATTAGCGATGAACAGAGTTGCTCTGTTGAAGTTTACAGAACACTTTAGTAACTTCATATTTCCTGTTTTTTTCGCAATAGATATTTTGTAAGGTATTTTAAATATTTAAAGGTCTTAATAAAAAAAAATGAAACTTTCAGTTGCAGCGAAGTTTGGCGAATACGGTTGATTCCGGTTAAATACGACTCATTTTGACTAGAACACTTTGACTCAGTTTAGCTGCTGCCCAAATTATGCGAAGCTTTATCCCGAAGAGATGATTTAGAATGTTCTTCAAGAATTGTCCCACATAAACGGCTTCCACGAGTATCCGATGGCCCAATTAACCAGAATCTACTGTATTTAAGGTTGCAGTATGAACTTTAGGTAATTTAAAAAACTTTTACTATCGCATTTTTTTATGTATGTAAGCACAAGAAAAAAAAATTATTTTTGTCATTGTTATGAAAAGATTGCTGGCGGAAATAGATTTTCTAGCAACTGATGAAAGGCCAGTGTCAATCTTATACGGGCAATAATTTTTTCATAAAAAACTGTTTCTTGGAGTAGAGAGGCTGTAATGAAATATTTTACTGTTTCAAAAACATTTTAAGTTCTTAACCAAATATAAAAGTATCAGTTTTGTAGCAAATTTTAATGAATTTTGTTTATCATAAGAAATTCCAGAGGATTTCCTTTTGCACTGAACTGAATGCAAAACGATGAACAGTGCAGAAAACAAAAACTACTAAGAAATTAAAAATCTTAAAAATGCAAAACAGTGCCAAAATATTAAAGCTTTTAGTTTTGCGAATTATTTTTTTCTGTCATAAGCAAAAATTTGTTCGCTGTGCATGATCATATCTCAAACGATCGTTTCCCACTAAAAATAAAAAAATAAAATAAAATATTTAAGTTTTCTCCGAAGTGGTATGATACAATGCACAACTTGCATTACTATTTAATTAAACAGCATTGTATCTAATCGCTTTATACAGGTCTCCTGTATTCTTTAGTTTTTGCACAACGCAATTTTTTTAAAAGAGAAATGTTCTTTTTTCGTAAGTTTTCCAATTTATCAATTTTTACTTTGGTAGTAGAGGAAAAGGACGGGTTCTGGCTCACCACAGTATAACATGGTGGTCTCCGGCTTGCTCCGGCCGGGACCAGGTGATAGTATGTGAGGCTTCGGGTCTAGCGATCTGGTTCCCGAGAGGTTGCCTTCCTAAGTCGCTGACTTACAGGATTCCAATATAAGGTTTAAAGATGTTAAAATTATAAGTTCAAATAAATGTAAAATAGTTAGACAATTTTGAATTCCATTTTTTAAAGAGATATTGATCCCGCAAATTGTAAAGATGAATTGAGTAAATATATTTAAAGTAAGCTTAAAATTAACCGGCGAAAGACAAATGCAGCATCCATGCCTCACCGGTATTCGAACCCGAACCTATTTTGTACTACTGAGCAGAAGCCAGCGCTCAGGTAACTCTACTACCGAGGCGGCAATAGAAAGATCTGAAAGTAAAGCTGAGTAATTGATGTAAATGCTATAACAGCTATTGACAACAGGTAATGAAAAGGACTAATGCTTAAAAATTAAAAAGTAAACTGTAAAAGACCAGTGTTTCCAAGTTTTCGTGGACAAACAGTTGTTACCGCAGTTGTGGTTATGCTTTTATGTTAAATTCAGTCACGTTAAATGTCATTTATATATACGCACATATCTTTGTGTGTATTGTATACCTTCAAATAGAGAATGTTGAGATTTTTAAGGGGGCATGTTAATAGGGGGTGTGATTTGGAGGTATTACAGGGTGTCTACAAATCCCTGCCTAAAACCTTAGTTAGGGAATTCTACTGTTTACGATTTAGCCCAGACGAAAAAAACAAAAAGAAAAACAACGAAGGCCAATATCTGATCTAAGACTGAATGGTATTACTTTTCTTATGCCTAAGATGAATTGTCAGTACTATATTTACTAAGAAATTGATTCTTAACCGTGTAACGTTTCGTTAATTCTGATTTTTCTTTATAATTTTTTTTAATGTACTGCTCTACTTTCTACAAAACCACTGCTTTTTTAAAATCAATATGAGAAATCCAATATTTTCTGCCTTTTGCATCCTATATTTTAAAGTTTTCAGTTACTAAATGGGTGTGAAATTCAGTACCCAGAACAAACTTATTCTTCATCGTACCACATGTTTCGTATAGTGGGCTGTAAGATGAAAAATAAGGTATTCATTTAAGATAGAGACATATTTATCGCATACGAAGTGTACGGAAAGATGAAGAATAAGATTTTCATTTAAGATAAAGCTGAAGTATAAGATTTTCAATTAAGATAAAGGTGAAAAATATGATATTCATTTAAGAAAGATGCAAAATAAGGTTTTCATTTAAGAAAAAGATGAAGAATAAGGTATTCATTTTAGATAAAGATGAAGAATAAAGTTTTTGCTTAGATAAAGATGAAGAATAAGTTTTTCATAATGTTTAAGACAAAGATGAAGAATAAGGTTTTCGCTTAGATAAAGATGAAGAATAAGGTTTTCGCTTATATAGATAAAGATGAAGAATAAGGTTTTCGCTTATATAGATAAAGATGAAGAATAAGATATTCATTTAAGATAATGACTGCTTTCCGGTTTGAACCTGCCCTGGCTATACACCATTCTTTCATAGGTTAAATTTCATTCTCATGTGAAAACCTTTAAATAAAAGAACAATTTACGAAAGTAACTGAAAAAAAAATTGAAATCACGAGAAACAGTTAATTTCAACTTGTAGTTCGAGTAGGAAGTTATCGAAAGTGATCGGCTCTCATTATTGAGAGCAATCGGTATTATTTTGTTATTCCGATTTGTAAACACGTTAGAAAACCTACTTTGGGGCAGAAATGCTTCCTTTCAAAAAGCTGTACTCGTTAAGTGTTGTTTTATGCATGGTATCGATAAAGAAACACAAGTGTTTTGTTTCTTTACTGATATCTCTTCTCCCCCGTCCTCCCCATTCATGGTGAAATCAAATAAGACGCTTCTGTTAACATCCCCGTCAACACTAATACTTCAATACCTCTTCTTGTTCGCTTGTTTCATTGGTCTTCTCTCTTTGTCCGCTCAGTCTACGTCCTCTCGGTCCACGGAATCCTTCCGTGAGATCAGAGAAAGATGAACATCTTGGGTCTCGATCAGTCATTGGGAAAGGAACTACAGTATTGGGAGGGATAAGACCTGTCGGTACAATACATAAGCGCTGACTATGGGGGAGGGAGGGGGATACGATTTTCACTTAAGAATAAGATGTTTTTATTCAAGATTCATCTTGGGGGCAAGATCCAAGATGAATCTTGCAAACAACAAGATAAATCTTGCCCCTCCAATAATTTTACTGGCGGAAGGGGACCACTTAATATTTTTGTCTTGTTTAATTAAATAGTCGTTTTGGCCTCATAATAAAGTGGACTAAGTTCCATCTGACGAGGCCAAAGCGATTAATTTATAAAAAAATAATAAATAGCGAAATAAGTAGAAAAATGTTTCCTCATTTGATAAGAGACTGGATTGCCAGAACGTATTGTGTTTGACATGCTCTCGTGTTGTATGGTAAATGTTTAAAACAATTATAAAAAATAAAATAAAAAAAACTACAGAAATTTATAATCTCTAGCGTCTTTATTTATCTACATTTTGTTGCGCTTATTGTTCTTCGTTTGAGTAACGCACTAATATTTTTCATAGGTTTTGTAAACGTTTGGAAGTAGAATCTCTCTGGATATTTTTATAAAATCACAGGCTGTATTTTATTTTTAAAAATATTAACATTCAGCAATATATATATATATATATATATATATATATATATATATATCATCATCATCATCATCATCATCATTGTCAACCATTATCAATCCACTGCTGGACGAAGGTCTCCCCAAGTTTCCTCCACAACGGTCTGTCTTGTGCCAGTCTCCTCCATGTCACTCCCGCATATTTACGAATTTCATCCACCCATCTCCCATGTGGTCTTTTTCTGGGTCTTTTCCTGTCCCTTGGAATCCAATCTAAAATTTCGGCTGTCCATCTATGGTCTGTCCTTCTGGCAGTATGTCCAGCCCATTGCCATTTCAGGGATTTAACTCTGATCATGATGTCTTCCACTCTCGTCATTTTTTCGGATCCACGAATTCCTCTTCTTATCTCTCCTGGTTATACCAAGCATGCACCTCTCCATACTTCTTTGAGTTGTCTGCAGCCTTTGTATGTCTCTTTTAGTTAAGGTCCACGTCTCTGCACCATACGTAAGCACTGGAAGGATGCATTGATCAAACACTTTTCTTTTAAGACATAATGGCATATTGCTCTTGAAAATTATGCTGTTTCTTCCAAAAGCTCTCCAGGCAAGTTTTGTACGCAGATTAATTTCTTCATCAATGTGACCCTCATTTGATATCTGCTGTCCAAGATAAACATACGTATCTGTTATCTCCAGCTTTTCTTCATCAATCGATAAATCTTCATTTCTTGTAAAAGCATTGAACATCACTTTTGTCTTCTGAAAGTTCATTTTTAATCCCACTTCTTTACTCTTGTCAGCAAGTTCCTGGATCATACTCTGCAGCTCTGATGGGGTAGTTGCAAAAATGACTACGTCATCAGCAAAACGAAGGTGGGTTAGATAATCTCCATTAATCTTTATCCCTTTGTTTTCCCAGTTCAGTGATTGAAAGACATTTTCCAATGTGGCATTAAAGAGCTTCGGAGATATGGTGTCACCTTGTCTCACTCCCTTTCCAATTTTTATGTGTGTTGTATTTTCAAACAGCCGAATCTTTGCACTTGCATTTTCATAGATGTTATTAATAATATTAATGTATGCATCTTCAATACCGCAGGATTTCAGAGCCGTGGTAACTGCTGATGGTTTCACCGAATCAAAGGCTTTTTCATAATCGATAAAAGCCATGCACAATGGAAGTTCATATTCCCTCGCTCTTTCAATTAGTTCTCTCAGTACGTGGATATGATCTATTGTGCTGTAGCCACTCCTGAATCCAGCTTGTTCTCTCGGTTGAGCCATGTCCAGTGTTACCTTCAAGCGGTGTGAAAGAACTTTAGTGAAGATTTTATAAACCACTGATAGGAGGCTGATAGGTCTGTAGTTCCTGAGATCCTCAATGTCACCTTTTTTATGTAGCAGGATCATTGTAGCATTGTTCCAATCCTCAGGAATCTTCCCTTCATTAAGGCATCGAGTGAAAATTTGGGCGAGTACTGTTTCAATTTCTCCACTTGCTTCTTGTATGATGTCTATAGTAATTCCATCTTCTCCTGGAGCTTTCCCCCGCTTCATGTTCTTGATTGCATGAGCAACTTCTGCTGGGAGGACTGGAAGAACTCTGGTACCTTTCATGATGTCTGGAGTACATGTATCATCCCTTTCATATAATTTGGAGTAGAAATCTTTCACTCTTGTCAAAATTTCGCCTCTATTTCTTGTTATAGAACCATCTTCTTTTCTCAGAGCCATAATCTGTTTTCTTCCCTTACTGAGATGTCCCTTTGCTATCTTTAGGCTTTGGTTGTTTTCAATTGCTTTCCTCACTAGCTCACAGTTGAATTTCCTTACGTCTTCAGTGATACTTTTTCGTGTTGTCTTGCATAGCTCTATATATTCCAATTTGGAAGTCACATCTTCTTTAGTTGTCCTCATCTCTCTTCTTTTTTGCATCAACATTTTGGTTTTTCCTGATAATTTGTTCACATGCAACTTGTTCTTAGACCCAGCTAATTTTGTTGCTGTTTCCATTAGAGCTTTGGTTACTTTTCTGTTAACTTCCGAAATATCCACTTCTTCCGATGTTAGGCCTTCTAAAGCAGAGAATCTGTTCTTCAGTTCCAACTTGAAAGTATTATGGTGTTTTTTAAGGTTGGTTATGTCAATACATTTTGTTTGTCTTATGAGCTTGCCACGTTCCAGTTTAGTGTTGAGGTGCATCTTACATCTCACCAATCTATGGTCACTACCTGTGTTGAACTTGTTCAGCACACTGCAGTCTTCGATGACGAATTTTTGTTACACATAATAAAATCAATTTCACTTGTCGTCCCAATTGGATGTCTCCATGTCCATTTCCTGTGTGGCTTTTTCTTGAAAAAGGAGTTCAAGATGAAAAAATCCTTCTGCCTCTGCAAACTCAACGAGAGTATTTCCACGCTGGTTTCTGTTGCCGTGACCGAATTTACCTACTGAAGTTTCATTCTGTTGCCGTTGCCCTATTTTTGCATTGAAATCTCCCATAATTATCTTCAAGTGCTGCTTACCTTTATTATTTAGATGACGAATTTCCTCATAAAATTCTTCAATTTCTTCTTCAGGATGACTTGTGGTGGGTGCATAAGTTTGAATAATCTGAGCCTGGTATCTTCTCGATAGTTGGATAACGAGTCGTGCAGCTCTGTCAGAGGAACTTTCAACTTCTACCACTTTATCCTTCAGTTTCTTGTTTATTATAAATCCAACACCACTAGTTCTGCCAGTATCTGTCCCACGATAATAGAAGAGATGTCCACTTTTCAGTTCAATGAGATCTTATATATATATATATATATATAGGGATGTAAGGTCAGGTGATGCGTAACATCATAGCCTCTCCTTGACAAATGCCAACCCCGCCTTCTCGTGGTGCATCCTGTTCCCACTAAAGGGGCTCTGACGACCGCCCATAGCGGTATAACTATACCATCGGGATCAGAGGAAATTCTATCCCACACTCACCAACCCGCTTGGCCAGCGTGGTGAGTTATGGCCAAACCCCTCCAAAATGATTCCACAACTTAAATCTTGGCCCTCAGTCTCCGGCAGCTGGAATGTACCTGGCCAAGGCAGCGGCCAGTGCGACATGAAGGCAGAGGGTGCTAAGAATCCCCGGAGGACCGGACTAGGCTGCCATCTGATGCTGACCTTGGCTACTTACAATGGACGCTCCCTATCTTCTGATTCAAGGCTTCTTGAATTGGAAGAGGAACTACAAAGGATCAAGTGGGACATCGTGGGGCTAAGTGAGGTAAGGAGAAAAGGAGAAGATCTAATCGAACTGAAAAGTGGACATCTCTTCTACTATCGTGGGACAGATACTGGCAGAACTAGTGGTGTTGGATTTATAATAAACAAGAAACTGAAGGATAAAGTTGTAGAAGTTGAAAGTTCCTCTGACAGAGCTGCACGACTTGTTATCCAACTCTCGAAAAGATACCAGGCTCAGATTATTCAAACTTATGCACCCACCACAAGTCATCCTGAAGAAGAAATTGAAGAATTTTATGAGGAAATTTGTCATCTAAATAATAAACTTAAGCAGCACTTGAAAATAATTATGGGAGATTTCAATGCAAAAATAGGGCAACGGCAACAGAATGAAACTTCAGTAGGTAAATTCGGTCATGGCAACAGAAACCAGCGTGGAAATACTCTCGTTGAGTTTGCAGAGGCAGAAGGGTTTTTCATCTTGAACTCCTTCTTCAAGAAAAAGCCACACAGGAAATGGACATGGAGACATCCAAATGGGACGACAAGTGAAATTGATTTTATTATGTGTAACAAAAAATTCGTCATAGAAGACTGCAGTGTGCTAAACAAGTTCAACACAGGTAGTGACCATAGATTGGTGAGATGTAAGATGCACCTCAACACCAAACTTGAACGTGGCAAGCTCATAAGACAAACAAAATCTATTGACATAACCAACCTTAAAAAACACCATAATACCTTCAAGTTAGAACTGAAGAACAGGTTCTCTGCTTTAGAAGGCCTAACATCGGAAGAAGTGGACATCTCTGAAGTTAACAGAAAAATAACCAAAGCTCTTATGGAAACAGCAACAAAATTAGCTGGGTCTAAGAACAAGTTGCATGTGAACAAATTATCAGGAAAAACCAAAATGTTGATGCAAAAAGAAGAGAGATGAGGACAAATAAAGAAGATGTGACTTCCAAAGTGGAATATATAGAGCTATGCAAGACAGTAAGAAAAAGTATCACTGAAGACGTAAGGAAATTCAACTGTGAACTAGTGAGGAAAGCAATTGAAAACAACCAAAGCCTAAAGATAGCAAAGGGACATCTCAGTAAGGGAAGAAAACAGATTATGGCACTGAGAAAAGAAGATGGTTCTGTAACAAGAAATAGAGGCGAAATCTTGACAAGAGTGAAAGATTTCTACTCCAAATTATATGAAAGGGATGATATATGCACTCCAGACATCATGAAAGATACCAGTAATAGAGTTCCTCCAGTCCTTCCAGCAGAAGTTGCACATGCAATCAAGAACATGAAGCGAGGAAAAGCTCCAGGAGAAGATGGAATTACTGTAGACATCATACAAGAAGCAAGTGGAGAAATCGAAACAGTACTCGCCCAAATTTTCACTCGATGCCTTAATGAAGGAAAGATTCCTGAGGATTGGAACACCGCTACAATGATCCTGCTACATAAGAAAGGTGACATTGAGGATCTCGGAAACTACAGACCTATCAGCCTCCTATCAGTAGTTTATAAAATCTTCACTAAAGTTCTTTCACACCGCTTGAAGGTAGCACTAGACATGGCTCAACCGAGAGAACAAGCTGGATTCAGGAGTGGCTACAGCACAATAGATCATATCCACGTGCTGAGAGAACTAATTGAAAGAGCGAGGGAATATGAACTTCCATTGTGCATGGCTTTTATCGATTATGAAAAGCCTTTGATTCGGTGAAACCATCAGCAGTTACAATGGCTCTGAAAACCTGCGGTATTGAAGATGCATACATTAATATTATTAATAACATCTATGAAAATGCAAGTGCAAAGATTAGGCTGTTTGAAAATACAACACACGTAAAAATTGGAAAGGGAGTGAGACAAGGTGACACCATATCTCCGAAGCTCTTTAATGCCACATTGGAGGGTGTTTTTCAGTCGCTGAGCTGGGAAAACACGGGGATAAAGATTAATGGAGATTATCTAACCCACCTTCGTTTTGCTGATGACGTAGTCATTTTTGCAACTACCCCATCAGAGCTGCAGAGTATGATCCAGGAACTTGCTGACAAGAGTAAAGAAGTGGGATTAAAAATGAACTTTCAGAAGACAAAAGTGATGTTCAATGCTTTTACAAGAAATGAAGATTTATCGATTGATGGAGAAAAGCTGGAGATAACAGACACATACGTTTATCTTGGACAACAGATATCAAGTGAGGGTCACATTGATGAAGAAATTAATCGGCGTACAAAACTTGCCTGGAGAGCTTTTGGAAGAAACAGCATAATTTTCAAGAGCAATATGCCATTATGTCTTAAAAGAAAAGTGTTTGATCAATGCATCCTTCCAGTGCTTACGTATGGTGCAGAGACGTGGACCTTAACTAAAAGAGACATACAAAGGCTGCAGACAACTCAAAAAGCATGGAGAGGTGCACGCTTGGTGTAAATAGGAGAGATAAGAAGAGGAACTCGTGGATCCGAAAAATGACAAGAGTGGAAGACATCATGATCAGAGTTAAATCCCTGAAATGGCAATGGGCTGGACATACTGCCAGAAGGACAGATCATCGATGGACAGCCGAAATTTTAGATTGGATTCCAAGGGACAGGAAAAGACCCAGAAGAAGACCACATGGGAGATGGGTGGATGAAATTCGAAAGTATGCAGGGGTGACATGGAGGAGACTGGCACAAGACAGACCGTTGTGGAGGAAACTTGGGGAGACCTTCGTCCAGCAGTGGATTGATAATGGTTGACAATGATGATGATGATGATGATATATATATATATATATATATATATATATATATATATATATATATATATATATCATCATTGTCAACCATTATCAATCCACTGCTGGACGAAGGTCTCCCCAAGTTTCCTCCACAACGGCCTGTCTTGTGCCAGTCTCCTCCATGCCACTCCCGCATACTTTCGAATTTCATCCACCCATCTCCCATGTGGTCTTCTTCTGGGTCTTTTCCTGTCCCTTGGAATCCAATCTAAAATTTCGGCTGTCCATCGATGGTCTGTCCTTCTGGCAGTATGTCCAGCCCATTGCCATTTCAGTGATTTAACTCTGATCATGATGTCTTCCACTCTTGTCATTTTTCGGATCCACGAGTTCCTCTTCTTACCTCTCCTGGTTACACCAAGCATGCACTTCTCCATGCTGCTTTGAGTTGTCTGCAACCTTTGTATGTCTCTTTTAGTTAAGGTCCACGTCTCTGCACCATACGTAAGCACTGGAAGGATGCATTGATCAAACACTTTTCTTTTAAGACATAATGGCATATTGCTCTTGAAAATTATGCTGTTTCTTCCAAAAGCTCTCCAGGCAAGTTTTATACGCCGATTAATTTCTTCATCAATGTGACACTCACTTGATATCTGCTGTCCAAGATAAACGTACGTGTCTGTGATCTCCAGCTTTTCTTCATCAATCGATAAATCTTCATTTCTTGTAAAAGCATTGAACATCACTTTTGTCTTCTGAAAGTTCATTTTTAATCCCACTTCTTTACTCTGGTCAGCAAGTTCCTGGATCATACTCTGCAACTCTGATGGGGTAGTTGCAAAAATGACTACGTCATCAGCAAAACGAAGGTGAGTTAGATAATCTCCATTAATCTTTATCCCTTTGTTTTCCCAGTTCAGTGATAGAAAGACATTTTCCAATGTGGCATTAAAGAGCTTGGGAGATATGGTGTCACCTTGTCTCACTCCTTTTCCAATTTTTATGTGTGTTGTATTTTCAAATAGCCGAATCTTTGCACTTGCATTTTCATAGATGTTATTGATAATATTAATGTATGCATCTTCAGTACCGCAGGATTTCAGAGCCATTGTAACTGCTGATGGTTTCACCGAATCAAAGGCTTTTTCATAATCGATAAAAGCCACGAACAATGGAAGTTCATATTCCCTCCCTCTTTCAATTAGTTCTCTCAGTACGTGGATATGATCTGTTGTGCTGTAGCCACTCCTGAATCCAGCTTGTACTCTCGGTTGAGCCATGTCCAGTGTTACTTTCAAGCGGTGTGAAAGAACTTTAGTGAAGTTTTATAAACCACTGATAGGAGGCTGATAGGTCTGTAGTTCCTGAGATCCTCAATGTCACCTTTTTTATGTAGCAGAATCATTGTAGCGTTGTTCCAATCCTCAGGAATCTTCCCTTCGTTAAGGCATCGAGTGAAAATTTGGGAGAGTACTGTTTCGATTTCTCCATTTGCTTCTTGTATGATGTTTACACTAATTCCATCTTCTCCTGGAGCTTTTCCCCGCTTCATGTTCTTGATTGCATGTGCAACTTCTGCTGGGAGGACTGGAAGAACTCTGGTACTGGTACCTTTCATGATGTCTGGAGTACATGTATCATCCCTTTCATATAATTTGGAGTAGAAATTTTTCACTCTTGTCAAAATTTCGCCTCTATTTCTTGTTACAGAACCATCTTTTCTCAGTGCCATAATCTGTTTTCTTCCCTTTCTGAGATGTCCCTTTGCTATCTTTAGGCTTTGGTTGTTTTCAATTGCTTTCCTCACTAGTTCACAGTTGAATTTCCTTACATTTTCAGTGATACTTTTTCGTACTGCCTTGCATAGCTCTATATATTCCACTTTGGAAATCACATCTTCTTTAGTTGTCCTCATCTCTCTTCTTTTTTGCATCAACATTTTGGTTTTTCCTGATAATTTGTTCACATGGAACTTGTTCTTAGACCCAGGTAATTTTGTTGCTGTTTCCATAAGAGCTTTGGTTACTTTTCTGTTAACTTCAGAAATATCCACTTCTTCCGATATATATATATATATTGAACGTATGCGGGAGTAACATGGAGGCGACTGGCACAAGACAGAGCGTTGTGGAAGAACTTGGGGAGACCTTCGTCCAACATTGGATTGATAATGGTTGATAATGATGATGATGAATATATATAGCAATTTACAATTGCGTTTTAAAATATACGTTGAATCTCGTAGTTTAGCTTTTTGCCCTTTTTTTTTCATTTTCCTCCTCTTAATGGAAGAGACATGCCACTCCCACGCCTGATCTCTTCACGGCTGGCTCCCTAATAATTTGGTGAAGTCGGCACCCATGAATACAATATCAGCACTTAGTTCCACAAGGGTCTTCGGACTGACCCTAGTGATAACAATCGACCAGTCAGAAGGCGATCTAAAGAAAACTAGGATGCTCACACGCCTCATGAACATGCTGGCATGACAACTATGTAGTCTCCAGCCCCACGAAGCTCTTGGCTGTTTGAATACTTGACAGTTTCATCACTTTATGTGATGTGCAGCTGTTGATTATTTGGTGAACGTATTCGTACACTTTCTGTTAGATATGTCTGAAATTTGAAGAAAAAAAAAAGAATTAAAGAGGAATATAGGATTTTTGGGATTATCCATTTATACTGCAAGCATTATTACGTCCCTGGTAGCCTTCTATCCCGCATCAGATTCGAGGCTCCACGCATAGGATGAAACTGGAAAGGTCGGGTTCGAGCTCTTGATCAGAGAGCAGTAAAATGGACAGTGCGAACGCAAAAATTTCCTCTAGAAGGCACTAAAAAAAAATTAAAAAAATGTATCACTATAAAATACAAGTATGAGATCAGAAGATGCAGCACAATTACTCTCACAAATAAACTACCAAATCGCGCTGAACTTTTATTAAAGCAAGAAATAGTATTGTAATGCTTTCGCTGGAATTGCAAACGCAGAAGGCACACTTTTAAGGATTTCTTAGTGTATTGCCCCCCCCCGTCCCGCGTACGAGACTCTAAATTTGAGCCGTGAAAATGCCTTTAGCTTATTCAGTTCCACCTTGATAGTAGATGTCAGCCTGTCCCGCTTGAATGTTTTCCCATCTGCCACCATCACTGATTATATTTCATTGAAATGGCTGACTTTCGTACGTGTGCTTCTTTGTTAATATGGCATATTCTCCGCATCTCGAAAATCAATAAAACTATTTTTAAAAACACTGAAAATGGAATTTTTTTTCACTTTAGATAATAGTTTCTTAGATTTTCTATTTTAATACTGAGATTTCAGAGATTTTCTGTTTTAATACAGAAAAACTTTCTTTGTTCGACACAATTGTTATTTTATTTTTATGCGATACACGCGCGCGCGCGTGTGTATGTGCTCTCTTACTTTCTCTCTCTCTCTCTTTATTCAACAGATTATATATACGTATATCTGTGTAATAAGAGAGAGAGAGACAGCACACATATACAATACATACGCACGCGCCCTCGTGTGTGTGCGTGCGGGTGTGTGTGTGTGTCGAAAAAAAAAATGAAAGAATGACTGCGTCGAACACAGAAGGAAAGCTTTTCTTTATTAAAAAAGAAACTCTCGAAACTATTATCTAAAGTGAAAAAATTTCCATTTTCAGTGTTTTTAAAAATAGTTTTATTGATTTTCGAGATGCGGTGAGTATTCCATATTAACAAAGAAGCACACGTACGGAAGTCGGCCATTTCCATGAAATATAAGCAGTGATGGTGGCAGTTAGGAAAACATTCAAGCGGGACAGACTAACGTCTACTATTAAGGTGGAAATGAATTAGCAAAAGGCATTTTCACGGTTTAAGTTTAGAGTCTCGTACGTGAGGGGAAAGGGGGTCTAGTACACTAAGAACTCTTAAAAAGTGAGCCTTCTGCGTTTGCAATTCCAGCGAATGCATTACAATACTATTTCTTGCGCTTCAATAAAAGTTCAGCGCGATTCAGTAGTTTATCTGTGAGAGATCAACGACTACAATGGCTCTTTAAGGACTGTATAGCCGCATAATGGTAGTAACGACGTGCACTTCTTACAATTTTGCTGGCATGGTCATCGACATCATCAACAAGAATTTAAAGAAAATTTCTATTGAAATATCCAGACCCACCCTTTTATTTTGATTAATTGAAATTAGGTGGAACATCAATTCGGACAAACGCGAATTAGGGGGAAACTTGATACGGGCAAACGGGAATTGTAGAGCAAACAAGATTTAGTGCAAACGTGATATGGGCAAACGAAATGAGGAGAAATGAGGATTCGGGTTAAAGTGATTTCGGGGAAACGCGATTGGGGTAAACGTGATTAGGGCAAACGTGAATTAGGGTAAACGAGATTTAGTGCAAATATGATTAGGGCTAACGAAATTAGGGGTAATGAAAATTAGGGTAAAAAGAGTTCTCGAGCAGTTAACCTGATTAGGGCAAATGTGAATTAGGAGAAGCGAAATTTAGGGGAAAAGGGAATTCGGGTAAATGCGATTTCGGGTAAACGGGATTGGAGTAAACGTGATTATTGCAAACGAAAATTAGGGGAAGGTGATTAGGGGAAGCGAGGCTATGCGTATTCATCTGGGAGGGCGAGACGTGAAATTACGCCCCTCAAGTTTAAAAGTCCCTACTTCCACTCAAATAGTACCCAGTTTTTACTTTCTCATGCCTCTATTATAGGAAAGTATCACGATTCTTTAAAAATTTCACTTCCAGTTTTGAACATGAATTTCACTAAATATATGAAAACTGGTTAAATACCCAAGAGTCAAGTAAAACGTAAAAGTTATGTGGATGCCGACAACACAGCACTGCGCAGAAATGTAAAATGACAAACGAACCAGCACAGAATGAATCAGTACCAGACATGGAACGTAACAATAAGGAGATATTTCAGGAAAGGGTTTGGAAAAATTCTGGTGAAGGTCAAGCGCTCAGAGCGGCTTTCTACAACGAAGCACAAATGACTAATTAGCTGTTCATCCCGTCAGCTTATTCGGAAAGGTTAGTCATATCAGCATATCGTTTTATATGCCTCTCCGCTGTTTTGGACAGTTACTTTCGTGCATATGTGAGGTCCACACCTAATAGAGTTGACTAGTCTGGACCCTGATTAGCTGCACAGAATACTCTGTGCAGCTAATTAGTCTTTTAAAAAAACCAAAAACGAAATAGTAAAGCATTCATTTTTATTTAAAAATTTCAGTGAATTTATTCACACGTTGTGCATATCTATTTTTGTGTCGGTCAGAGCACAAATTTACGCCCCTATGGTCATTCTGGGAGGGCAACTGCCCTCCCGGCAGCTAAGGCCCTGCTCTCAGGCCACTTGTAATTGAGTCAGCTGTGTAAAAGTGCGGCGGCAAAGATCAGTTTTACAAATGGCAACAAGAAATTTCTTTTTTGATGTGAATACATGCTGTTTCGGTATATGAACAGAGCACAAAGTATACCACGGTTTCTTTCTCCTCCGCCTCAAGAAATCTGACTTCCTGACTTAGCGCTGGTTGGACGGTTACCCTTTTTTTTTTTAATATGGAGGGGGACTTTCCCCCTTTTTGGGGGAAACACCCTATTTTTTAATTGAAAAGATTCTTTTATCCCCTGATGTTTTCTGTTAATAATATCAAAACGAATGTTTTTAAATCCTTCAATGGTTGCTTTAGAAGTTGGATAATTTAGAGATCGCAAAACTTTATACAAGAACTGATAACTAATAAAATAAAGCATCGGTTTATCGTTGTCATTGACCATCGAATTGAGGACTGGACGAAGCGGACATTACGTAAACGTTATTTGTGTGAGCAGAGGACGTCTGGTGTTTATCAAGGAGGAATGGGGAATGAAACGTAATCGTCTCCAACATTGTTTAGTGGAGCACTTTTCCAACTTTGTTTTGTAGACCAGAGCTTATTTGGAATTTCTTTTAGAGATGGGAATGAAACGTAATCGTCTCCAACATTGTTTAGTGGAGCACTTTTCTAACTTTGTTTTGTAGACCAGAGCTTATTTGGAATTTCTTTTAGAGATGGGAATGAAACGTAATCGTCTCCAACATTGTTTAGTGGAGCACTTTTCCAACTTTGTTTTGTAGACCAGAGCTTATTTGGAATTTCTTTTAGAGGTGTTAGAACAGAAGCGGTAATTGTAAAATAAATCTTAGGTGCAAGACATTCATCTTTAATTTGCGTCAGCTTTAACTAAAGTGTGATGATGCAGCGCTTATAATTCCTCTAGGCTGCTGGTTTACGGACATCGCACACTTCGCCTCAGTACTCAAAACAAAGAAAACTCCCAGAGAAGACGCCAGTTTTTCTTTTTTCTTTTGGAATGGCATTCCGTTGAGTCATTGAGCCAGTCCGACTATATATAGTAGGGTTTTAAACACACGCTCCTTCAAGGTTAATCACGGATCACAAAACGAGTGTAAAAAAATGAATTAGTATAACTTATTAAAGATTCCTTACTTGCATATGAGACGCAATGTGTGGTTGTAAAGAGCAATACCTGAAGAGTGGAACAAAAATGTCCGACACCATATCACGTTGTGAAACCCCAAATTTACCGATGGTGGAATTCGAATCGTTCTGCTCCGGATCCGAATGTTTTTCCAATTAAGCTACGCCGGCTTGTGTTTACCATTGCTACTTTGCCGTCTTGACATGTGCGCCACATCTGTAGTACGTCACAACGTCTCTAAATATAGAAATACTGTGAACTAGAAAGAGGAACACTTTCAGAAATTCTTTTGTGCTTCACTAAGAACTTGAAACGGTGTATCGGAATTTCGCAAAGACTCGTTACGAAGACGACGATGAGGAACACTTAAACAACGAAAATCATTGGAATTCTGAATGGGAAAGTGCCTTATGCCTTAGTGTAAAACATTCTGTGATCTTCAGGCTATGGTGGCAGTTTGAAACAACTCAAAAAATCATTATATTACCTGTTTTATTAATTGCAGAAGGATGGACTCTATGCTATTTGTTCCGCAGCATGCGCTCTGACCCCTAGTTAAAGAAAAGATCGCCTGTAGTGGCGCCAAGCTCAACGGATTATTGTCTTCTTCAATACGATTCAAGACCTTCCCTGAAGTGAGGTTGGGATTAGTTACAAGATTGCAACATCTTCGAGGGAAGTGCTTTTTTGTAATTTTGATTTAGATTGATCGGCAAGATTTTCATTGGATGGACGTAGTGCTTTTCGTGCGCATGCTGGAGGCACTGTTACCATTAGAACGCGTCGCGATGGAATACGGGATCACTTTGTCAGAACTCCATTCTGCCACAGCTGGTGCTTATCTCATCTTAATAATGACAGCGCTCTTACATACCCAGCACACACACAAAGACAAGCCAACCGATGCCCACAAGACAGAAGATGCGAGGAATGGTCTACCTGCGTGCTCTCTGAGCTTCAAGCACACAGGATATCTAAGGGAATTCCCGGGGAAAAGTGTTACTCACTCCAATCCCTTACTTATAGTGGTGTGCAAAAGCACTGCATCACCTGCCGAAACCATGAATTTTTAAGTTGAACTTTTTTTTAACTAACTAATTTTCATTGTTTATATGTCGTTAAATGTTAAATTTAATATAGATTTCAGAAATGTCCTAGTTTTTCCTGTAGCTACTTCTGTTCTTAAGATATGACATATGGGGTTTGACAAACACATTAAAATCCACGTTATCTGCGCACTAAATCATAGACATTCTTTTACTTGATTGGCTGCTTCCTAATGCTATCCTGATCGCACTCCAGCCTTTTCAAAGGTTGACGCAGCGCTACTAGGGCATTGGGGCCGCGGGTGGCCGAGTGGGCAACGTTCGTGACTGCCACGGGAATGGCCTCAGGTTCGATCCCAGGCAGGTACGAACACTCGATCTACTAAATACCCGCCGTGCGTTGGATGGGCACGTTAAGCCGTCGGACCCCAGGTACTGGCCCCCCGGTAATAAATAAAGGCGTCTTCCTCCCCCTATCTACTTCGCTTCCGTGTCACTTTCCTATCGGGTGCTCTAGCCAAATCTCATAGTTTCCTATTTATAAGGGTTGTTTAAGACCTGTGGTCAGACACTCCCTTCCTGAAATCCTCTACATATGATCATGATCATACTAGAGCATTGTCCTACTCCTTTGTACCTCGCTTCGGTGTGACTTTCCCATTGGGCACTCTAGACAAATCTCCTAGCTTCCTATTTCTAAGGAGTTTTTAAGACCTGGGGTCAGACACTCCCTTCCTAAAATCCTCTGCATATGATCTGATCTACTAGAGCATTGTGGTGGTCGTTATTAGTATATAATTTGTGTACATTCTCAATAATGGTTAAAACTGCGGAATTGTCCACAGCGGTCAGAATAAATATAGTTGTTCTGCATGAAGAGGGATATTCTTCAAGGCAAATCGCTGAAAGTGTGGGTGTTAAACAATGTACAGTTATTAGGCTACTGAAGAAAGTAAAAGACACTAGTGATATTAAAAATATGCGTCACAGTGGGAGGCCCAGATCCACTACAACCAGGCAGGACAGAATGCTCAGAAAGCTATGCTTGGCAGACCAGAGGCTCAATTCACCTGAACTGTTCAAAGATGGTCTGAAGTGACTGACGTCACTGTTAGTACATCTAATGTTAGGAGGAGGCTGCTTCACTATGACTTACGTGGCTGCAAAGGCAGGCGTAAACCACTGTTAACTGCAAACCAGAGGCAGCGTAGACTTCAGTGGGCAAAAGACCATGTCTCATGGACAACCAAGCAAAGGGAAAATGTTCTTTTCAGTGACGAATCAGAAGTTTGTTTTATAGGAATCAGAGTAGTGTTTATGTAAGAAGATTCAAGTATGAAGAATTCCATCCAAATTGCTTAGTGACTACTGTTAAACCTCCGGTGAAGGTCATGGTTTGGAGCTGCATGTGTGCACATTGCGTTGGGACCCTCCATATTGTCGATGGTACGGTAAATACTCAGAAATACATCTGGATATTAGAAAACAAGATGCTACCTTCATCTATAAGATTTTATGATGGCAATTTTATTTTTCAAGATGAGGATGCTCCCTGTCGTCATCGAGCTAAAACAGGGAAAAAGTGGTTTCAGGAAAAAAATGTTCAGCATCTTGATTGGCCCTCACAACCACTGGACTTAAACCCGATTGAAATAAATGTTGTGGTCCAAAGTGTCGTATTAACTACCAAAAAAAAAAAAAAAAAAGTCAAGAACCAAAATTCAGCTCATTGAAGATGTAATTCAAATTTGGAATCGTATTGTTCAACCCAATCTTTTACAAAACCTTGTTCACACTATGCCATCAAAATGCAAATCAGTGATTAAAGCAAAAGGCTGGGCAACGAACTATTAGGTACACTTTATAATTTTGCTTCATTATATTTCTGTATTTAAATATTATTTCATTCCTTATGAATTATAAAAACGATTTATTGCTCTTAACCTAAGTATTGAATAAATGGTCCTTTTCATAACAATTTCGACTTAGTCATGATTTTTGTTATGTATCTTAAGAACGGAAGTAACTGTAGGAAAAACTAAGACATTTTTGAAATCTCCATTAAATTTCACATCTAATAATATATAAATGATGAAATAACTATGAAATTTAGTTAGTTAAAAAATATTTAAAGTTAAAAATTCACGGTTTTTCAAGTGATGCAATACCTTTTCACACCACTCTGTATCGATCTCTCTGTGAGACCTCCGGATATCTAATAAAAACAACTCTGCAATGTTTCTTACTTGACTCTTTAATAACTGGAATTGCGTTTCAAATGCAAATAACTACATTTTTTTTCTTAGTCAGCCATCAGTTCGGACTACTCTCAAAGTATAGCAGCAAGTTTCCATTCATTAAGCAACACCGTTTTCTGGGGGGGGGGGGATAAACAGCATTTTTGTACGAATTCTTACAAGTAATCTTCACCTTTCGCTTTAAAGTTGCCGTTCAGGAGACGAACTAAATATCGTAGCAGTTTTAATTCATTTTCGTTATTTTTAAGATTCTGTCTTAATCTTTCGCAGAACAGACAAAAAGGTCTGGAGGAAGGGAGCTAAGTTCGCGATTTATTTCCATCATACTATGCTGCATGTAAATGGTCTCAGGAGGCTTATAAAATCTCTCTCACGAAAGGTAAAAAATTAATACTTAAGATTTAATTCTGCATGCTGTTTTCTGGAAATCGTATGCTAACAAAGCATATTCGTGAAACATTTGTTTTCCGTGAAACTACGAAAAAAAAAAAAAAAATCCTTAATTTCACGGATTTTTCGTACACCAGGAAAATACTGAATTTTCAGAAACCTTCCTTCCGTTTCTCAAATTGACGATAAATTGCCATTTTTAACCAGTATTAAACGGATAATTCTGAATTTTCAGAAACCTTTCAGCAATTCTTTTTGTATGTTAACAGAAAATTTCTGTATTCACTTTTCCCCTATTCATGTGACGGAAAATTTCCGGTTATAGGAGCTTTTACGCTTCTTCAACCTACGGTGGAAGAAGCGTATATGCTCTAGCTTTGTCCGTCCGTCCGTCTGTCCGCACGATAACTCGCGTAAAAATTGTTCGATTTCGATGAAATTTCAGTATGTGGTAGGGGACCACCTTGGGACGAACCCTATTGAAAATGGGAAAATGGGGTCAAAGGTCACGACATAGGAGCGGGATCCATTCCATTGCCCTTATGCGTCATAACTTGCGTAAATATGGCTCGATTTCAATAAATTTTGTATGTGGTAGGGGACCACCTGGGGACAAACCCTATTGAAAATGGGTGAAGTGGGGTCAAACACAGGACATAGGAGCGGGATGCATAGCATCGCCCTTATGCTTCATAACTTGCGTAAAAATGATTCGATTTCGATGAAATTTTAGTATGTGGTAGGAGACCACCTGGGAACGAACCCTTCCTCTAACTTCAGTTAACCTTAAATTCAGTGGCCACTACAGAGCGTTCAATGCGCATGCGTCAGAACTGTTGCACTGAAACGTTTTTGAACCCTCCTGCAAACGAATCCTATCTGTAAGACAACTATGCATGTGTTACTGTACTGGAAAGGCAATCTTTGTGCTACGCAAACGGATGGCTTGCAGTTGATAAGCTGCAATCCGTCAGATACGGGAAACGACATATATTAATCGTTAATGCTTCAGACAACCCATTTTTTACCCAAGAAGACCCTGCTTTAGCAGGCGCTTCACGTTTACCCTTCCAAGGTCATACAATGAATGAATATATCATTTAAGATAAAGGCTTACACTCTGGCAAGGTAATCATACAGCTAAGGGGGGGGATGGCAGGAAACAAGGCAAAACAAGAGAAAATTTGTTGAAAAGCCATCAGACGCAATACATATTTCTTTCGGATATGAACTAATTTGGTCGAAAAAATAAAGTACATAATGATTTAGCAGATGCCATCAGTTTCAGCAATTAATGAAATGAATATTACTTCTCTTTCTATGAGAGAAAGTTAGATTTTATTAATGGTAAGTATTCTTAAGAAAAAAATTGAAATATGGTGACAAGATACGACACGAAGTAAGCGCAGAGCATAAAACAATACCAGTAATTTTGTAGTAATTTAACTTAAATAAAGTCAAGTCTGTGGAAGAGAAGTGGACTTCAATTAATTCTTATGTTTTACATTCTAAAAAATATTGTACAAGTACTTTCCGACTAGGACCTAGATATCTTCCAGGTACTTATCACATCTTTGTAGCAGTAGTGTTAGTTTCTGGTAATAAGTCTTTTCCATGTCTCACAAATCATTCCTCTGTGCCTTTCTTCAACCCTATGTAGGTCGCCCTGGTGCGCAGTGATCTAAGCGCTGGTGTATGACCATTCGTCCGAGAAGGCTCCGGGTTCGAATCCTGGTGAGGCGTGGATGTTGTGTTTGTCTTACGGCATTGGCTCTCACCCTCCCCTGCAGCCAGTGGTCCTAAATCAGGGACGGAGACTGCGTATAGCCCATTGAGTTGCTCACGGTGGTCGTTAAACCGACAATAAAATAATAATAAAAAAAAACAAACCTTTACAGTCTCTGATATGCATTCCACAGTTATATAGGTGATGATAAACGTCAGGATAGTACAGGACATTTATATACTCTAACCGTATCCTCGCTAATACGGGCTGACGTATATCGAGTTTACGATAAAGATTTAATCATCTAATACACAGCGAGTGCCTCGTTTTCTGTACAGTGAAAAAAAAAAAAAAAAAAAGAAAGAAAGAAAGGGAGGAAGGAACACTTTGGAGCTTATAACTTACCGAATACCCATCTTCCGTATCTTTCGTCCCTGTAATGTGCTACGTAACATGACGTAGATGACGTACTACTGGGTGGCGTATGAGTCAAATCAACAAGTAGCATTGATATGCCTTGTCGGTGTAGTTCAGTTGGGAGAATAGCTGCCTCTGGAGAAGGAAGACTTGGTTTTGTATACCTCCACCGGTTAAAAGGTTTTACGCTTTATCCCTCTTGAGAAGATGGTTTCAGAACGTAGAGCTCGTTCACGTACTATTTTAGATTTAATATTTAGGAAGTACAGAATGTCAACTTTGTTAATTGTAGGTTTGCTCTTAGATAGCTTCTTAGCACATACAGTAAATCGCACTTCAGAAACCTGTAACCAAATGATAGCAAGGTTGAAAATATCAGCTATCGACTTAAATATTTGAACAGAGTATTGTGTACTTCAGGACATAAATATAATCCACTAGCAGAATAGAATCGCACTGGTACCAATATCAATCGCAAAACAATGACACTTTTTTATCGATCACATGTGCATCACATCCTTTAAAACACGTAACAATATCAACATTTAACAGTCTACTGTAATCTCTACAAAATTCCGCCAAATCCACTAATTCCGCCTTCAGTACATTCAGTCTATAGTCATTTTATGTTCTGACTTACTTAGTGCCGGTGTGACCAAATTGTTAAAGTTGTTGGGGGAAGTGATGTGCCGTTCAATGAGAAAATCTTTAACCGAGAAGTAGTTAAGTTAGCATAAGAAAATGGATACTCAAAAAAGGAGGTTAAATAGCGGTATATGTCACAGAAGTGATACTCACTTGCCCTCAAAACTCATCGTGAGTGGTATAGTAGAGTCCCGGATATCCGACCATATCGGGACTGAGAGGACGTTAAACAATACTGAAGGTTAACGAAAACATTGAGAATAATTATACGTATATTAATAAAATTTTATATATTTTCCATCTTTTAATTCGTCATAAACAAAATATGAAATGTTCTAAACAGATAATGGAATCGTATAAAAATACATAAATGAAAAAATACAAATGTTAAAAATACTGACAGACTATCGTTTCAATTTCTCTCTCTCTCTCTCTCTCTCTTTTTTTTTTTTTTTTTTTTTTTTGTTCAACATCTTGCCGTATATTATATATATATATACGTATATTATATTTTGCGTTAATCCATCCAAATAACCCAAACTACCGGTTTTTCATAATGGCCGGAATGTCGGGAAATCGAAGGTCGGATAATCGAGATTCTACCTTGGCTGAAAAAGTTTGTTTGTTTGTTTGTTGTTTCATTATCCCCAAATGAATGGAAATTACTCCTTCTGTGTTTCTATTCTAGCTAATGGTAGGTACGACTGCATCTTCGGGAGCTTCAGGATCTCCTTGCTGCGACAGCGGTGGACGCGGATCTTCAGCAACAATGACTCCTGATTCGCAGTCAACGGTATGCTCACTTCCTGCGACCTATGACTCTCGGTTACTTTCCACTTACCCAAGACTGGCTACTTCTGGACTCTACGGAAGCCCTGCGTATGCCGATCAAGCTTACCCAAATTTTGCAGGTGTTGATTCTTCAGCATTTTACCCATCTTTGGTGAGTACTAATCTTTCACTTTTAATTTACCGCATTTTTCGTCATACAATACGCGGATTGATATCTGTTAAAAATAGTTACACACTAAGGTTCTGCAGATTACACGCTCCTCTAAAAAAAAAAAAAGTAACATTTTGCGGCACTTTGATTTCTTAAAAAATTCGTTTCGTAATTCTCAGGAAATGTCGTGCATTTGCAAAGCTACCGGAAATGCATTAAGAAGAGGATATCGTAACGTAATACGACGATGGAGGTCCGAAAACAGTTAGAAAGGTTTTTATCATTATTTTTTTTATTTTACATGCTAGCATTTTGACAGAAAGTACGATGTAACGAAGGTGATGTTATTTGCTCCTGCGACCGATCACGTGCTGTGGTTGTCACACGTTCGTGGGTACTGATGTTATTTGCTCCTGCGACCGATCACGTGCTCAGTGTCACACGTTCGTGGGTACTGCAGGTCTAACTATACGGAACTGCAGAATTTAACAATGGAACTGTCAGGTCTAACTGCGGAACTACGGTAATGCTGGAAATAAAAAACTTTTGCTCTTACTTTCATTTGAAAGAAACAAAGAAGAATTTAAAATGACCGTTACTATTTTTTTTTTATAAGATTTTTTTTTTTTTTTTTGCACCCCTATTTTCATGGAATGTTGGGTTATCCCGTGAATCGCGACTTTTCTATACGAAATTACGTTCGGGATCAACATTTCGGGTACGGTTTATAGGCCTACGGCGATTTTGTCCCCTTGAATTCTACGGCCTGCGGATTATACCAATTATTATTTTTTTCCCGAATTTCACGGTCTGCGGATCATACGGAGAGAAATTCTGTAACTGTCGTCGTATAATGCGAATTACATGTTAAAAAGTTATAACTTTAGGCTCAACAGATAATAGGTCGCTTTAAAACAAAATGAGAAAGTTTTTGTGACACTGATTTCATAAAAACCTGCACCCTAATTACCAGGAGAGGTCAGATATTTGGAAAACTACCAAAAATGCAGTAAAAACAGAAAAGCTTAACGCAATACAAAAAAAAGGTCAGCACACAGTTGAAAAGATTTTGCTTTTTTCTTTACTGACAAAAAGTAAGATGCAACTAAGGCGGTGTACTTATTATAGCAAACATTCAGGTGCTCTGCAAAACTCGTATAACTTGGGAGCTATAAGGAACTGCAGTGATCTAATTTCTCTTTCTCATTATTCACTTGAAAAGTAGCAGTTTTTACTCAATCAGAATTTTTTAATTACATAGTTCAATTTTTGAATATTTTTGATTGAGAATTTTGCAATTAAAATATTCAGAATTTTTCAATTAGTTCAATTTTTGGTTATTTTTGAGGCTGTCTAAGTACACGTTTTGTGGCAGATAATAATATGTGTTAATAAATAATATGTACAAAGCAAACCACATGTTTTTTAAAAAACGCAAACCGATACACGCATTTTGGTTTGCAATTTTCAAATTTTGAATCTCTACTTGAAATTTTTCACATCAGGAAACACTGTTGTAACATTCCTATCACCGTAACTTTATTTTAAATACACCAGACTTAAATAATCATGAAACGCATATAGCGTATTAAATCCATTTATTTTTGTGGTGTAGTAAGCACAAAGATTCGCCAAGTTTTTGCACTCCACTTGGAGACTTTTTCAAGACATAAAAATTTTATGTCTAATCTTTGTGCTTATTACACCACAAAAATAGACGGATTTAATACGCTATATGGGTTCCATGAGTGTTCCTATAATCGTTTTATTTCCAAACCAGAAACAGGCATGTCTGGTTCTTTGATGCCTGATTTCCGTTAATTCCTAGCTTCGTAAAATCGCTATGAAAAAAATACCATGTAGTGTAGATTACTTAGGAGTGCTTTATTACTGTGAAGTAACACATGGCTTGTTCTCTCATATTACCACACATGACGTGGGTTGTTGCTATTGTCTGTTCAGCCAAGTGCTTACTGTCTCATGTGGTGTTTTGTCAGGGTATATCTCTGCATCTCAGGTTACTTGTTTTTCCCAAAGCTTGTTTCATGGAGAATTGTTGGTTCGCCGCTTACATCTTGTTCTACAGAGATACAAATCGAAGATGTTGACGATCCTGAGATGAACTCGGAGCCCTATCTTCTTCTTCTTCCGACTCCCCCTCTCCTCCTGTGACCATCATAAGGCAAGGGAGACATTGTCTGCTCTACCTACGGTTGTCTCTCACTTCCTTGTGTCAGTGTCATTTCCTTACAAAAGAAAATTTTTCCATGATTCCGTACATAGCCAGAAGATCAGCTAGTGCCGTTTCTGTACAGTCGTACTGTCTGTTGCCTGGCATCAGAGGTGTTGATTGATATAATCAGGGCTGGTGCTACAATTAAGCAAACTAGGCGGCTGCCTAGGCCGCAGATCTCAGAATGCAGTAATGACCTCTGAGGGGACCAGTTCAATACATATTACTCGTAGTTTTCTAACACATGTAACACATGCAACTGACAAATTTTTTTTAAGATAAACAGTGTTATGGAAATTAATTAATTATAAAATCCTTTCAGTACGTTGTTTTTTATTTATCCTTTTTATATGTTGTTTTATTTTTTTTAAACTTAGTGATAAGTTGAAGTTAGCAGGAGAGGGGGAAGGTATTTTGCACAGAATTTTGTATTTTTTTTTTTTTTGTAGGACTTCCGTCCACAGTGAGCAGAGTTTAGGTCCCAGCCACCTACAGCGAGATCGCCTTTTAGGCAGGACACAGAAACGGAAGGAATGAGAGCAAGTCTAGCGACTTTGACAGAACAGTTTGTAGTGAGGTTAGAGTACAGTAGATGGCGCCATCGTACAAGACGATGTTGCACACAGAGGGGTGAGAGAATTTCAGAGGGGGCATAGGAAAGGATACCCATTTAACCAGTGGGTCCAGCCTGGGAGCCGTCACTTAACGTGCTCGTCCGATGCACGGCGGATATTCAGCGATTGTTAGCAAATCACACCATCTCTGAAAGATCAGCCCAGGTTCGAACCTGAGGACCTTGCATTGATAGTCTGACTCGCTAACCACTAAGCCATCCGCGGCTCAGGGATGAAGGGTTGCAAGTAGTTAGCCTTTTCTAGGGGACAGAATAGCCTGGCACCGGCACTGAATATAAGAAATCTTAAGTGTGTTAGCACACTGCGAAATCTACAAGTCTGCTTGAAACTTACTTAAATGTGATGTTTAAGAAATCTGTTAATTTGTTAAATATGCAAAACATTGTCATATTAAATAAATATTTATTGTATAAAATTCATTGTAAAAATTGCAAATCTACTTGAAAATGATTAAATGCTTTTATATACGTTAAACAAAAATTTGTTAAGTATGTAAAAATAGGAATTGATAAGCTAAAATGGCAAACGGAACTTCATGGGTTACCCGTAAGGGGTAGACTCTTCACTAATTAGTGGCTCTTATTGATGATACAGTCTTGTTCGAAAAACTAAAAAATGATCACATACGAATAATATCGCTAAAGAACAGAAAACGTTGTCATATAATTCTCAGCGAGAACACGCGTGTTAGTACCAGTTCAACATGATAAGGAAATCCTCTGACTTAATTCTACTTACGGATCACCACATCTATGTATGGATATGACACTAAACGATCTGTCTACGTACGGAAACGGGACAAAAATTCCTTTGTACGGAAATGGCACGTACAGAAATGGGACGGCGCGACGCGCAATCGACAACTCCTTTTACGAAGTACTGCCCATACCAGGGATAAGTAAACGCTAAGAAAATATTCATGCAATGTCTCTGATGCTTCTTTAAAAGTAAGTACTGTATTAAGAAGTTTGTTTGTTGTAGTACAAGTGTTCATTATTTACCTTGGGCCTTATTCGCTACATAAGGCTGCGGTAGTAGTGTATCCGTTAGAACAAACTTGACGGGACCAACTAATGTTATAACGAAATTTCGTAATAACGGTATTTCATTTTTTCAAGAAATTTTAATCTAACAACAAATTTAGAAAATTTGATATTAAATTTTCGCTTAAAAACTTTCCACTTTCAGGTATGCTTATAACAAAAATAAATACATAAAAATAATTCGAAACAAACCTGTTCTTCTACGTAAGTACATACAGTACGTATGTACTTACACCTCCTTCGTTTGTATTTACACCAGTACGTATGTATTTACACCTCCTTCGTTTGCACAAATTCTGTAATTTTTTTGTACAAGTCGTTTTGTGGCTTTAGAAATCAGAACGCTTTGCAGGGAATGCATATTTGAAAAAATATCCTCAGAGACGTTTATCTGATAGGAAACGAAATGGCGCAATTTTTCGAACCATGAAACTGCCTCCGATGGATTGATGTTTGGCAACGGAGTCGTGACATCTTCGTCGTCATTGCTTTCCTGATCAGCTCCATCATTTTGTTTGTCCGTAATCGACTAAATGATATCGGCATCGGTCAGTTCATAGAACGTAAGTAAACAATCATCTACCTACACAAAATCTTCAAGTTTATATCATAGGGGACGGAAGTCTAATAACCGAGATGCAGAAATCCGAGGAACAATGTTTTGCAGAGGTTGCTGCCTCCCTTCTAAAATGGGGAAAATGAGTTCGTTGTAACTAACAGTTGTAAAAAATTAATTTCGTTATAATGAAATCAAAAATACATTACTTCAAGGAAATGCTTGCAGGGGATTCGTAATAATTTCGTTCTAACAAGATTCCACTTCTGACGTACCTGCCAGCAGGACGCACACGACATAAAGGCAGAGAGGAGTCAGAACAAGACGTAGCTCAGTTGGTAGAGCGACTTCTTCCGGAATAAGCGGACTCGGGTTCGATTCTCGGCGTAGACCAGAAATGACGGAGAAATTTACTTCGTTATAATGGCGCCCGAACTATCTGGATGACCCGACCGTTCAAAATCTCGTATTGGTGTGATGTTCTTTCCACACCGCGAGATAGGAAAAATAAGAGAATCCCCTCTCCAGCACTTCGAAAAATAAAAAAAAATGTGTGATGTTGCTTTCCACACACCAGATTGACTGGGAGTTCTCAAGTGCACGTTCTACAGTGGATGGATGCCTGCAACGATTCATGGTGACGGCTGACCAGTGGGCCATGACCCCGGCCCTCTTTCGGGGGGGAGCTGTGACGTACCTGCTAGCAGGACGCACACGATATAAAGGCACATAGCAATCAGAACAAACGTCCGCGTAGCTCAATTGGTAGAGTGACATTCCGGAATGAGGGGATCCGCGTTCGAATCCTGGCGTGGACAGAAATGACGGAGAAATTTACTTCGGTATATACGCCTAGCAAAACCCGACTACCTCAAAAGTCCAGAAATGTATGTATTATTAATCTACTGTTTTTCTTTTTGTAATTGAGGGGATGTACATCGCTCAGTGATCGAATTTCGAACGAAGTACTGGCATCTTCTGATTTTAAAAATATATTATTTTACATCTAAATCAGAATCTTGCCAACGAGCACAAGGAAATAACAGCTTTATCGCCGAGCAATTCAAAATGCTGTTGAGCAGTAAATAAAAATATTAGAATTAGAACGTTTTATCGCGACAGCTACTTTGAGTTCCTTTAATCTCAAACATTTCAAACACCGCTGGGTTTTTTTTTTCAGAAAGTTTTCTTCTGGCAGCATAAACAGATCGGTAATAAGATAATTTCTTTCATCTTTCTTTTTCTGCGTTTACACGTTTTTTCATGGAAATAGAAAGGGCTGTATTTCCTTGAATCATGAACCTTGCATTGCTTCCTTCGGAATTACCGCACTTAACAAAATTTACGGTGGGGAAAGTGGACAGAAAAAAAAAAAAAGAAGTAAAAACTGGAGACTTTTTTCTCTTTTCTTGACACGTAGAAATCTAATGAGAATTGAGCTTAATGTTATGCTTGGTGCATCCGCATGGATGATAAGTTCAGAGATGGAATTCTGATTTGATGTCGTCAGCCTTCAACAAGCTAGTTTGGACACAAGAAATGGCATAATTTGCATTGCTTAGTGTGCAAGAGCGATAGCATAGAAAGTCAACCTCCTTTTTGAGAACTGGGAACCGCTTGATATCGGAAACATTTTCATTTCTGTGAAACAAGGGAAAGGCTCTTTGTATTGCTGATAAATTTCGAAGAGAGGACTTCCACGCAGTGTTTACTAAAATCAATGATTTTAGAATTCTTCATTTGTGTGACACAAACTTCGCGTAAGGAGGATCTAAATCAAACAGAAAATACAGAATTCTTGTTATTTTAATAACATTTAATGTATTAATTTTGAAAAGATATCATATTTCCTTGACTGCATGTACACCGTTAAAAATAATAAAAAAATATAAAAATGTCGCAGCTTTCCCGGTTTGTTTCACCGAGGACATATTTAGTTTTTCCGGCTACTAGTTAATAATAAAATATAGCAAATAATAAAGAGGCCATATCTTTACGTTTTAGAAGTTTGATTTGTTTGATTGAGAGAAGAATTTAGAGAAGTTTGATTTGAGAAGGTTAACAACCACCGTGAGCTATAAGCAATCGCCCATACCTAATTTAGGACCACTGGTTCCAGGAAAGGGAAAAAGCCAGTACCGTAAGACAAACACAACATGCATACCGCGTTGGGATTCGAACCCGAACCCAACCATGACGAATGATTAGGAACCGACGCTTCGTACGACTCGACTACAGGGCGGAACGTTTTACTTTGCGTCATACTGCGATGTGACAAAAGGCAGAAGGAAACAGTCATTACTGACATATTACCCATGCGAAAAAAATTTAACAAATATGGGTAACTGGCTTGAGAGATTGAACAGATGTGGAAGCTGAAAACAATTCATATACTCACGGACAATGAAATTTGAGCACCAAGAAGGAAGCATCGGATTGAACTGAAATTTTGTGGACGTAATGATACAGATGAACGATACACATGATGGCAAAAACAGAACTGCAGGACAATTACAGAGGGATCTGTGGCACGCAGTCCGGCCATAGCGCGTCGCACCGCCTCGTGCGGCAATACATATTGCAATATGGTCCGGCATGGAGGCAAACAGACGCCTGATGTTGTCCTGCGGCAGACTTGCCTACACGTGTTGGATGGTGTGCTCGAAATCTTGGATAGTGTGGCACGGCTTCAGCCGGCGTTTCAACTGGTCCTACACATGCTCGATATGGGACATGTCCGAGGAGCGGGCTGGCCATAGAAGTGTCTGGATATGACGTAGGCAGTCTTGGGCAATCCGAGCCGTGTGCGGGCGGGCATTATCCTGCTGTTATAGCGCACCTAGAATCCCGCCCAAGAGTGGGAGCACATGGGGCCGTAGGATCTCCTCCACATACCGCTGGCCGGTCAATGATCCACGTACATCTATTATAGCTGATCGGCTATCGTAGGCAATGGTTCACTAGACCATAATGCCTGCAGTGGGGGAGGTGTGGCGCTCGATAGCGAGGTTGGAATTGTGCCGTTGACCCGGGGACCTCCACACCCGGACACAATAATCATCTATCCCCAAAACGAAGCGGAACTCATCGCTAAACACCACGCGTCGCCGGTATGTGGTATTCCACGATGCTCTGGCCTGGCACCACTGCACACGGAGCCGGCGATGTTCCGATGTAAATGGCGGCAAACGTAAGGGGCGCTGGGTTTGCAGATTCGCTTTCGCGAAGCGTCGGGAAATGGTTCGTGGGCACACAGGAGCCGCTACATCTGCCTGTATAGTGCACCAGGTCTCCGTGGGATCCGTTCGTGCCTGGAGCACGATCCGTCGTTTCTCTCTACCGGTGGTCCTCCTGGTCCGTCCGGAGCCACTCCGCCGTGTGGCAGTGCCGTCACGTGTCCACTGCTCCCAACACAGACGGACGGTATGTTCAGAACGACCCATGTGGCGAGCTATACGGCGCACCGACTACTCCGCGGTTTTCAGCCCGATGATCAGGCCTCTCTAAAAGTCCGTAAGTTGCGTAAATCGACGTCTTTGGTGTCTACCCGGCATTCTCGTCACTCTGTACTCTTGCTTGCATCAGCCAGTGCTTTTCGATATCATGGGACATCGACTACACGCCGGTTTATAAGGCGGCCGGTTCGTGCTTGCAGCGCCACCACAGGGTGTGCGGTTATGCGCACTCTCACAAAACGTGGATCATTGGCATACCAGCACGCACTCTAGCTATTTATAAAGTTTTGCGGTTGAATAGCATGTTTTCTTCTAGGTGCGCAAATTTCATTGTTCGTGGGCGTATATGCCAATTAATTTTCTCTGCAACTGGTATAATTCACCGTAAAAACTCTCTCTCTCTCTCTCTCTCTCTCTCTCTCTCTCTCTCTCTCTCTCTCTCTCTCTCTCTTCCCATAAGCAAAAACTCTCTCTCTCTTTCCATAAGTAAAAACTCTCTCTGTCTCTCTCTTCCCATATTCAGCATTGCTCATTTGATAAGAAACTTGATTGTCAGCCCATTATTTTGTTTGACATATTCTCGTGATGTGTGGTAACTGTTAATAACAATTATCAAAAATAAAGTAAAAAAATAAAAAAATAAAAAACGTATAATTTCTAGCGCCTTTATTTATATTTTATTTTTTGCGCTTCTCGTTCTTTTTTTAAGTAACAGCGCTAATTTCTCATATTTTTTATGAACGTTTGGAAATAAAATGTCCCTGGATATTTTTTATAAAATCACAGGTTGATATTTATTCTTTAAAATATTAATACTCAGCAAAAGAACATTTTTGTTTCCTTGTTTATTTGCTGATGAGCAATTACTATTGTGTTTTAAAATATACGGCGTATCTCGTAGTTTATCTTTTTGCCCCTATTTTCTATTTTCCTCCTGAAAATGAAAGAGACGCGCGCCTCCCACGTCTGACCTCTTCACGCCCCCCTCCAATGATTTGGTGAAGTCGTCCCCCTGGCTTTGGGTCTATAATAATTCCCGATATTTTGGGAAGGGAGTGTTTGATCCCCAGGTTTTAAACAACCTTTAGAAGTAGGAAGCTAGGAGATTTGAGTTACCAACAGGAAAGTCACATGGAAGTAAAGTAGAAAAGGAGAGGAAGATACCTTTATTTATAACCGGGGGGAGGGTAGTTTCCTGTGTCCGACGAGTTTACAGCGATTTTTTAGTGGTTCGAGCGTTCGTACTTGCGTGGGATCGAACCTGAGACTTCTCCGTGGCAGTCACGAACGTTGACCACTAGGCAATCTGTGGCGGCCTTCAATTATGGAAGGGCTACTGCTTATATAGCTCGTAGAGCTGCTCATTGTAGTCGATAACTCCTCACCTTCACCGAAAAATAAAGAAACAATTAGTTTTTAATTGCTTACCAAAAATTGGAATTTTTTTTTCTGTATCTAGTGAAAGTAATTGCAAAATTAACTGAGAAAAGTAAAAAAACAATGTATCAATCGCAATGGTTTATTGGCTGTTATTTCTTCGACAACGATACATTGTAGGCACTACTAAAAGTTAATGAGAGCTCATTCAAATGACTTGAAGGGGGAAAGGGGCGTGAAATGGACACCAATATGTGAGGACCAAGAGGGAGCATTTGTTCTTCCCTGGAAATCTGACCTTGCCCTTTCGCTTTAGCACTAATTCGGATTGCTAGTTTTTCTATAGAACTTGTGGACAAGGCGGGATTAAGGCCTTAGAGGGCCCCTAGGCTAAATCTTTTGAACTTTGCCTAGGGGCCCACTAAGAGTACTTAGTGTATCCCAAGGCTGAGTGGGCCTTCAAAGAATTATGACGGGAATCATTATGAAGTCCTTTAAAACACGAAACTGTAGCAATATGGTTTTGATAATTAATACGTTGTGCATTCTTCAAACTAATAAATTGTCTTCAGAGTTTTGACAATATGTCACTGTATTTTCTATTATTCTTTTAAGAACATGAGTTAAAAATTTAAGATTCCTAGATTGTGTTTTGGATTTTCTAATGATTTTGCATTGTATACTTCCTTAGTGCATCTTTTTTGTAATACAATGTGAAGCCACAGGGGACTTCGACTATTAACGGTTCTAATTGTGCAAATTGGGAGGTGTGGGTGGATTACATGAAAAAGTTGAAACTCTCTCGCCGACCCAGTTGTACACAGCAACATAACGCTTTTAGCTTTGATGAGAAACTGGCTTTACGTGAAAAAGCTGAAACTCTCTCGCTGACCCAGTTGTACACAGCAACATGACGCTTTTAGCTTTGATGAGAAACTGGCTTGAAATCTGTTCGTCTTCCAGCAACATGACGCTTTTAGCTTTGATGAGAAACTGGCTTGAAATCTGTTCGTCTTCCAGCAACATGACGCTTTTAGCTTTGATGAGAAACTGGCTTGAAATCTGTTCGTCTTCCAGCCTCTGTTTCTAACCAATTGGAAATCATAAGAGACAAAAATAAAGCTATTTTAAGAAATCTCTCTCTACCTCTATCTCTATCGCTATTTATTTATTTGATCAGGCATGATTCTTGCGCCCTCGGTCATGGTGTGCTCCAAGGCTACAGCCCCTATAGACCCCCCCCCCTTTATCCAGCCCTGCTTGTGGATGCATGTGTATGCAGTAAACATAGCTAAAACATTAGGAATTTCCTGCAGAAAAAGCAGAAATTTGCAGTAGAAAGCAGTAATGAAAATTTATATTGTATGTTGGAGAACAGCGTACAATATAGAAAAGTATAAAAGGCAAAGTAATAAAAAATTGTTCCTCCGCAGCAGCTATTCACAGCTGGACAAAGATATTGAGAAATGTTCCCTGGAAATATGTCTTGGGGATACTTTTTCGTTCTTGTTGACCAATTGAGTGATCTCTGGGGTTTCGCGGCGCATGTGGCACAAGTAGTCAAGAGGATCAAAAGAACGACAAATAAATTTCATTATTGTCCTAACAATGCTGTCAAATTTCATTTATCCCACTTTTCTTATATAGTTTTTGGGTCTTCTGATTTCCAATAAAATTTATGTGTTGCGTGTGAGATAAAACCAGTTAGATAGCAAAAAGGCACAGTAGAAATTTGGATATTTGTACAGTAAAACATGTTTGAGACGGAACCAGCATAAAACGGAACTTTGTTTTGGTCCCGGAACAAAAAACATAAAAGTACTTACAACTTAATCTGTCTAAAATGAAACCTGCTAAACGTGGAAACGGAAATGACATAAGAGTAAATGAACTTTGTAACACGGAAAGTTCCCAGATGCTCCCGTTCTGTCAGGTATTTTGGTTGAATACAAAACATTACAGAGTTTGAAGCGTAATGATGAACAAATTTGCTTGAGGTTAAAGATAACATAATTAAACGGAGGGAGAGATTGCTTTTGGGTTGTTTACAGAAACACACACTGCAGCACACCGACTGTTTCTTTTATACTGAGTTTCAGGTTCGGATCACGTGATCAGAGTTGCTCAATCTGCTGAATGGATAGCGCCGAGTCTTCGCAGCTGGCTGTTTGATAGATTTCAACGCGACGCCGATTTAATTCTTTAACATTTTTTCATTGAGATGATCATTTACATACAGTGCTCGAAATGGAAATTTTGAAGTGTCGGTATGCTCATATCTAGCTAAAAATCATCCGGAAAAAAAGACCTTCACCAAAAAATCTCCAAAACTGAAAGCGAAAAAAAAAAAAAAAAAAACCATCCCTGGAAGAAAAACTCGTTTTTTTTTTAAATGTAATTGATCATTCCGTGGAATACTATTGCACCATAAGTCAGAAACGATGGCTGTCGATTTCAGTTGGTTGGTTTGTGGATCCAGTGGGCACTATTTCTGTTACACAGAGGGCTAGGGGTTAGACCTTTTTATAAAGTTATAAAGAGGAATATCTACCCCGGAACGAACGGATTAACGAGACTTCCGAACCTCGGCTGATCATTAGTGATTCAGTAGGACTTGAGCCTAGGACCATCTCGGATTAATGATCATACGTCAGCGTTTAGAGCACTCCGCCACCGGGGCGGCGGTGCTATTCAAAGTGAATGTATTAAATTCACGATGTAATAAAAATTGCAGACATATTTAGTGGGATGATTAGGGGCTTGGGCAAGAAGTGATGATGAGCTATGGGTAACTTTCTTTCTATCCTTTGAAGGATTGAACTTATAGCTCATGTGTACACCGCTCCCCTACTCCTTGTGGTTCCCACAGAGTTCTTTCTGAAGACCACGATGCACATAAGGTATACACTGAGTGGCCACTTTATTATGACCACCCTCTCAGTACTTCGTTGGGCCACCTTTTGCCTTTAATACTGCGTCGATTCTTCGTGGAATGGACTCCACGAGATGTTGATAGGTGGTTTGTGGAATCTGATACCATGCTTGATGAATAGCACTTTCCAGGAGCGTGAGATTGCAGGGTTGTGGATCCAGCTGTCTGATGGCTCGTTCAACTTCATTCCACAGAATCTCAATGGGGTTGAGATCTGGAGATTGTGTGAGCCACCTATACAAAGTAAACTCACCGGCATGTTCTTGAAACCAATCCTGTACAGTACGAGCACTATGACAGGATGCATTATCTTGTTGAAAGTAGCCATTGGGATAAACCATACACATGACAGGATGCACTTGGTCCGCAACGATGTTTAGATATGATGTGCCAGTCAGACGTTGATCAACACGAATTAAAGGGCCCAAAGCATGCCAGGAAAACATTCCCCAAACCATAACGTTGCTTCCTCCAGCCTGAAGGGCTGTAGCAATGCATTTGGGGTCCATGCTTTCGTGTTGTTTCCGCCAAATTCTCACTCGGCCATCGGCATGGTGCAACTGTAACCGTGATTCGTCGGACCACATAATTTGTTTCCAATTATCGACTGTCCAATTCTTGTGCTCCTGTGCGAACTGGAGACGTTTTCTCTTGTTAACTGCAGACAGCAAAGGTGTTCGAACAGGCTTTTGGCTGCCATATCCCATCCGATGCAGTATACGGCGAACAGTGCGTGCAGAGATCATTTGAGGGGATCCTTGATTAAGATGGTCTGTAATTTGCTGCACTGTTGCCCTTCTGTTGTCTGTTACCAGTCTGGACACTCTCCGTTCCGCCCGAGCAGTCACTAGTCGATGACGACCACACGTTGCACGTAGAGACCCAGTTTTTTGGCTGACAGTTCAGTCTTTAAACACTTTAACAACAGCTGCTGTGGAACATTTCACGAATGCGGCGGTTTCGGTGATACCTCGCTCCATGGCTCCGAGCTCCTACAATCATCCCACGTTGAAAGTCCGTCAAATCGAATTTTTTACCCATCTCGTCACCCAAAAATCACCTCTACTACTGTCGCAAGCACTAAGCTTTCCCTTTTTATACTAGCCTCGTCGTCTGGCGGCAACAGCGAGCAGCCATAGCTAATTTTCTTAAAACTGTCAGGTGGTTGTAACAAAGTGGTCACTCAGTGTATATGTTTAAGAATCCGCGCTCGTAAAACAGGGACAAAAAAAAAAAAAAAAAAAAGATAAAAAAGTGCCAGTATGAAATACTAAGAAAACAGAAGTGCCGGTACACCATACCGGCGTATGCCGTGAGTTGCGTTCGTTCGTTTGCCTTTTGCCAGGGTGCCAAAGAAAAGAATCTCAATTCGAATACTAAAGCTATTGAAATGCACGAAAAAGAAAGTATGAGTATCAAGCGTTTTACAGAGAAACTCAATGGCAGAAAAACACAAGTTTTTGGCATTTTAAAGTAAAAGGACGAGATAGCAATGCAATGGCGTAAAGGAAGAAAAAACTGCGAAAAACCGGACATGAAGAATTGTATAAGATCTTCTAAGAGTGGTTTATTAGGGCAAAAGCGGCGCAGTTGCTTTCGCTCAGCGTCATATTGTAAGTGTTACTTACTGTACAGAAATCAATGTCAGATTATTTTTAAAAAATGGAAGTTTGTTATTTTTAGCTGATTAAGATATTATGAACAATATACATTCTTTTAAGTAATCGCTAATTATGCAGAATCAAGTTACGTAGAATCTTTGCAAGACAAAAATTAAATTGCTTATATTTCAGCGGCTTCTATGGATGCACCTGTCTAAAACGGAAAATAATTCGAATTCCTTCATTGTAAAAAATAAGTGGGATGAATTCACGGAAAATTTCTGAAAATAACGAGCAGCAAAGTTGCCGGTAGGTGCCCATCTTTTAACGAAATTTCAGCTTTCAAAAGTGCCAGTTTCTTGTTTCTTTTTCGTACTTTCACAGATTTTCCGTAGCCAGGAATTCCGTTTATTTCAGAAAAGTTCCGCCGCACTGGTGGCGCAGTGGTCTAAGCGATGGCCTATGATCATTCGTCCGAAAGGGGTCCGGGTTCGAATCCCGGTGAGGCATGGATGTTGTGTTTGCCTTACGGCACTGGCTCTCTCCCTTCCCTGGAACCAGTGACCCTAAATTAGGGACGGGCGACTGCTTATAGCCCATTGAGTTGCTCACGGTGGTCGTTAAACCTTCAATAAAAAAAAAAAAAATTCCGTTTCAGGTTTTTCCGTATTTATACAGAAATTTCGCAAAATGGAAGACGCTGAATTTTTCAACTCTTACACCAGATTACCCTCAGGTAACAGTGGGAATCGAACCGACGTCGTATGGGTTGGTTCAACAAATAACGCGCGTCTTAGCCACTGAGCCTGAAAGACTGGGGGACTTAATCACATTCGTGGTAAAACTAATTGCGCGATGATGAACTTTTTTTATTGTCACTAATGCGAGTGATTTAGTCATTTTATTTTCTGTTGGAGCTTATTATTTTTTTGAATAGGTTTGTAATCATTTTATTTTTCTGTAGGAGGACTTATCACAAAATACGTAGTTTTTTTCATCGTGGTTTTTTGAATCAACAGAATGCTTCGAAAGTTGAGGTCTTATTAAAGTGACAGTGATTTTCAGTTATCTCTGAGAAAAGGTGAAATGTCCTGTTTTATAATATTATTTCACAAAACTCCTAAATATAAATTTTATTTTTGATAGCCATAAGAGTTTTTATCTTAAAGGGTCTAAAGACTGATGCATAGACACCGTACAATAACCTGTACAATAAGTTCAGTTTGCGGTTTCTTAAGTTTCTTACAGTAACACAATATATAATAGCTGGTGCACAAACCGGGGGGGATAACTTGCGCCGCGCGCCATAACAAAAATTCATGCGATATGCTATCTACCATATCCGATTTCACTGCAGAACTTCAAAATCAGATCCTTCAACAGACGACTGAAATTTAACGGTTAATCAAATCTCAAGTATCCCCACGAATCACTCCTATTGCCGGAAATTTCTCGTCATATGTATACGGAAAAAGTGTGAACGGAGTTTTTCCGTTAAAATACGAAAGGAATTGCGGAAAGGTGTTCGAAAATTCAGAATTTGCTGTTAACACATCTTGAAAACTGCAATTTACCGTCAATATAAGAAAGAAATGGCGGCAAGGTTTCTGAAAATTCAAAATTTTTCTTGCGTACAAAAAATCCACGAAATTCGAAATTCTTTTCGTTATTTCACAGAAAAGGCTTTCAGAAATATGTTTCGTTCATTCACGAAAGAAATCAAGGAAATTGCCTCGTGAATTTCGGAATTTTGTTTACAGTGTTGGATAGTTTTAGACAGGTTTCATTGTATATCCCATTTGTATGCATAATTTCTGATTGCCCCGTCCTGAAAACTAAGCTATGGGCTCTCATGGTAGATGATGATTTTAAGAGATATCATCCCAGTTTTTCACACATACTGTTCGTGAAATTGATCATCTCTAATACATTGAATTTCCTTTCAGTATCTTCATCGGTGTTTGTCGGTGCGGGGAAAACGCCTCTTCCTAATACGTCAATGAAGTTTGATTTAATTTTACAGACATGAAAAACAAAAGATTTTGTTTTGTTTTTCTTTGCGCAACTTCTCTCAGAAAAAGTCAATCAAAACTTAATGTAGAGCTCAGTGATTACGTGAGTATATTCCAATAAATGACAGAATTGGTAACAGTTCGTCTGTTCCACTGCATTGTTGTGGGAAAGATTAAATTGATATGGCACTGGAATAGTAAAGCAAGTCCTTAATGTATGCTAAGTGGTTCTTTCTTCACAATGTAGGACTCGGCGTTCCATGATTTATCGTGTAATAAATACCTGAAGTGGCATTGTATGTCAGTTGTGCGTTGAAACATTTCATACAGGCAGGATGCTCTAATCCGGGCGAGGAGACACATCCGCGAATACAAATCAATAACTGCAGAAGTGGAAAAGAAATCGTGTTCCCCTAATGGAATCTAAACAAAGGTTATTCTCCTCATAAATACAAAGGTACGCCGGTCACAGGGGAATTATTTAAGCCAAGTCATAAAACCCGAATCACGAAAATGTGTGATTATCATTCCGCTCTTATCGCTCCTTAGCTGCAGATGGTCGAAGAGCAATAACAAGCTTCAGTTTCCTGACCAATCATTCCAGGGCTGCCTTGTCACGTGAGCTGTCAACTCGTGACGTAGAATCGCATGCTGGGGAACAGGTGGTGTCGTTATTAACAAAGACATTGATCTATTGGCTGAACCGCACTCAAGGTGATTTCAATGCTTTTTTTTTTTTTTTTTTTTTTTTCTCTAGCATTTCTATGTTTTTCCTTTTCATATATTTTTTCTCGTATTTCTTCTCTTCCCCCAAAAGTAAAAGTAGCTTGACCACACATGTTCTAACCTGATGTAATTAGTTAATATACATTGTTAAAGAAAAAAACAAACATATTTAGATAAAACATTTTTCAAAAGGATTTTAGGAGAAGAAACGATCACCATTTCCACAACGTGGTGAAATCTATTCAACACGTTTCGGAAATGGAAACTTGTTTTAATACACCATACACCCCCACACCCCTCTTTATATATAGAAATAGTGCAAATGGAAGATGGCTTTTCCTGGGTGATTTTGAATCGCTCTAGATAACTGGCTACAAATATCTTCCGTACATGAGAAGATGAGTGAGATCACGTTTTCACAATTCCTTATTGTGTGTCACAGTATTTTAGCGCTAATGAACACTGCGATAAAAAAGAATCGCCCATACTCTGACGAATATATACTGAAAATTTGTGGTGAATAAAAGATAGTTTTTCATATCAGATTTCACTATGTATTGTAAACATGCAACTGAATGAGAAGTACAGAAAATCCTCGAAAATTCGGCATGGATGACAGATTTTGAAAACTACAATATTTTCCGAACTTCTGAAATCGTAACCTGAATTTTCATATTTAATTAGTCTGGAAAAAACAGATTTGTAGGGAGTAGAAATGAAAATATTGCGTTTATCAGATAACAAAATATGTATAAAACTGGAACAAGAAATTGCGCATTTGCGCTTTTAAAACCATCAAACAATAATACTTGCTTCAAAGAATTCCCGAAAACGTTATTTAAATTTTCATCGATAAAAAACGAAATGAATAAGTAAAACTTACCGTGATTTTTGAAATAAGCTTGACATCGGCGTAAATAGCTATTTAGGAAACGAATTCTTTGTAAGAGCCGCACCCCAAAATTTTGCCATCTCTTAGCTATAAAGTGTAAGAGCTTCAACAAAAAAAAAAAAAAAAAAAAAAAAAAAAAGTTTGGATCGCTGTCTGAGCTACATGCATGTTTTTAAAGTCATGTATCCATAATTTCAAAATATGTTTTAAGTTTCTTTCGGTAATTTCTTTATGAGCTATTATAACAATGAGATTGCATGAAAATCCCGAATGTTCTTTCCTTTATCATGCATTTGCTGTTAAGTCTTAGTCGTTCTTAGACAGTGATATTGATTATGAATTCCAACTCGTAAAAGTAATTTTCACAACATGGATTGCCGGTGTTGTTTTTAATTGAAAAGACTTATTTGTGGTATCAAAAAATATCTGAAGAGCATTTGCACAACATAGGACAAATGCCGTTCAGATGTTTAATTTGTGGTATCAAAAATATCTGAGTGGCATTTGCACAACATATGACAAATGCCGTTCAGATGTTTAAATTGTGGTATCAAAAATATCTGAATGGCATTTGCACAACATATGACAAATGCCGTTCAGATGTTTAAATTGTGGTATCAAAAATATCTGAAAGGCATTTGTTATGCCCCTTCTGTCCTTGGAAGGCACTACAGAAATTTTCATGTTAACACTAATTCTGACTGTTAATTTTTCTGTAGAACTTCTGAATGCATGCAGTACATATAAGAAAAACATCGGGAATTTCCAGTAGAAAAAGTGGAAATTTACAATAAAAAGTTCATTTCATTTCATTTCAATTTATTTCGTATTTCGGATGTTACAATGTGCAGTAGACATTCAAATGTAAAGCAAATTAATTCAGCAACAACCCCGAAATGAGAGGAAAAAAGGCTCCATGAGACCTGACGAGCCCTCTCATCCAAACGACTGAACACATAAGAAATATCCAAGAACAAAGTAAGCCAGACACATCGTACAACCCATTTAGGAGGTGAAAATGATAATAATAGGGTCATCACTAAACTGATTTCAGGGTAGTAAGTGTTGTTTAAGTTTTCTTTTAAACAAATTATAATTATTAATAGCTAACAATTGTGGTGGGAGCGAATTCCAAATCTGCGGGCCAGCATAATTAATTAAAGCTTTAGAACGTTCATGTGAAGGGAAACAAGGGATCAGTGAGGCTCTATGTCTAGTTGAGTAAGAATGGTTAGGGACAGTTAAAGAAATTAAAGAACATAAGAAGTAATTCTTTACCCTTTTAAACATGAGTTTTACCAAGTTAAAACGGTATAACTGATCAATATTTAATAACTGAACATCATTAGTCTGCAATCTGGAGAGAAAATTAGGATTTGAAAAGGAGGAACTTGAAAGTCTGAATTGCACCAGTCTCAAAAATCTATTTTGTAATCTCTAAAGTTTAGTTAAGTTATAATTGGCAGTATAATTTTTTTTTTCTTCTTGATGCCCGATTGCGTGATCGCTGGAATTTCATGGATCATGGGACACAAGTGGTCAAAAGACGCAAGGCTCAAAAGAACAACAAAGACATTTCCTTATTGTGCCAACATGTTGTCCAGTTTCATTTTTTCATCGCATTTGTGCAATTTTGGGGTCTTCTGGTTGTTTTTCTTCCTATTAAATTTATGAGATGAGAGTGTGGTAAAAACAGTTAGATAACAAGAACGTGAAAAAACAATTGCGTATGATGTTTGTATATGTTATTTTTAGTTAGAATTTCTGTTTGCCCTCTCTTGAAAACTTAGCTACGGGCGCACCCATGAAACCTCCTGAATGGTGGGGAAAGATATATCAATAAAGGAACAAGATGTTCATATTAATACGTATGATAGCATTTACAGTTGTTGAAGGCTATATTTTTTTCGTTTACGAATCGGTATGTAACAAATGAGGGTTGATTGCTGTCACATCCCTTGCACTCGTGGCTTTCACCTCAAATTACAAGACGAAACGAACAGTTTCTCGTAAATTTTTTCAGTTATTTTCGTAAATCGTTCCTTAAGATGCAATCCAGATTTTCTCACGAGGAGAAAATTTCGACTCATGATATAATTATGTAGCTCACATTATATCCATTCGGCTTAACCCTTTAACGACCGTGACCCAAAAATCTTGTATAACTCGAAATTACATAACGCACGAAACTGTCTTCTGTTTCACTTCTTTGTTTAATAACAATAGATCCCACATAGGTCAAGGAAATTTGAAGAATCAGTAAGGATAAGAAATCTGACTCACTCTAGACAGGCGTTTCGGGAGTCTATGGCCGTTTGTACATACGGGCGTTTTGGGCATTGTGGTCGTTAAAGAGTTAAACCCAAGCTTATATATACACACTATCTACCGACAAGTAATTGGACACCTGTGATAGCAAAGGAAAACGAAGTTTATTCACCTTCAATAGTTGGTGGAGCCTCCACGAGCGGCGATTACAGTTTCGACCCTCCGGGGCATACTCTCAACCAGGCGTTGTACAACGGCTAGCGGTATTTTCTTTCACTCGGCTTGGAGAAGACAGGTCAGTTCCTTCACCGATTTCGGACGGTGGGGGCACACCGTAAGTCGACGCTCCAACTCGTCCCAGAGGTGCCCGATAGGGTTAAGGTCCGGGCTCTGCGCAGGCCAGTCCATTTGATTAACCCCATTGTCACCATACCAAGCCATGGTGGACCTCGCAACATGACAGGTGGCATTGTCATCCTGAAAGTAACATGGGTCCACCCCGTAAAACTGCCACAACGTAGGAAGCACATGGTCATCCAAAATGGTGCAGTAGGTCTCGGCGTTGAGTCTACCAGGAATTGCGACCAAGGGTCCCGTGCCATACCAGGAGAAACACCCCCATAGCATAATTCCACCGCCGCCGAACTTCACAGTTGGCACAAGACATTCCGGCAGGAGGCGTTCTCCAGGCAGACGCCAAACCCAGATTCTGCCATCCGAACGGTACAGGGTGCACCTTGATTCGTCGCTCCAGAGAACCTGTTTCCACTGTTCAACGGTCCTCTGTCGACGTTTTTTGCACCACGTTAGCCGAGCAGCGCTATTGGACTTGGTGATCAAAGGCTTGTGGGCAGCAGCACGTCCATGATAACCGAGCAGATGGGCTTCCTTACGGATGATATTCATCGAAAGAACACTCCCGGATGCCTGTTGAAACTCCTCGCGGATGTGGCCCATTGATTTGGTGCGGTTCTTCCGAATTTATCTGGCCAGCACCCGTCGGTCTCTAACTCCCAGTTTTGTGAGTCTGCCGGGTCGGGGCACATTCCGACAGTCACCTCTCATCTTCCACTTGCCAATCACTTAGGCCACTGTCGATTTTGGATACTTCAACTCGCTGGATACCCGACGATTACAACTTTCTCGAAATCAGAGAGCTCCGAACTGCGTGGCAACTTGCATGCGACTGGTTGCGTTGTTATTTCCCACACGATATTTAACGGCGGCAGCCGTGACGTGTAACAGGACCGCAGATATCGTCGATTGCAGGGGTTTCCAATTACTTGTTGGTAGATAGTGTACGTTTTGAGCTTATAATTTTCTAATTTAACGGTATTTTCAGTGTAACGGGAAAGGCAATTGCTTACGGATGCTGAGAAGAGGAAATTCCCTTTTTCATAGGTTCATTTTTTTCAAAAACTAACGAGACGGATTTTACACGGGGCAGAAGTGTAATGCAGTAAGCATACTTACACTTACATACTTTCAAAGTACTCTCCCTCTACTTGAATGCACCCGTCCCACTTTTCTATCCACTTGGAATGTGGTTCAGGATACCCATCACAGCACTGTCCAGTTCAGTATTTGATGCAAACCGACGCCCACGAAGTTGTTTTTTCACTTCGGGGAATAGGTGGAAGTCACACGGCGCCACGTCCGATGAACACGGAGAGTGCGCTATCATTTCGATGCCCAGATCTTGGATAACCTGCTGCGTAAGCAAAGCACGATGTGCAGGGGCATTATCTTGGTGCAAAATCTAACCAGTTTGTGCATATTCTGAGGAATTTTTTTCTTTAGAGGATCTTTGAGAACTTTAGAATAATACACACGAGTAACAGGTCATACAACACGGTCCTACACAATTCTCTTTTTATCGAGGAAAACCAGGTGCATGACATGCCCTGCATTTGCTTGAACCTTTGCTTTCTTGGATAGGCGACTATGGGTGTTTCCATTGAGTGCTCTGTTGTTTTGTTTCTGGATCGAAATGGTGAAAAAATGTTTCCCCACATGTGACAATTCGACTCAAAAAGTGCCGCTCACGTCATAGCCGGCGCTTCCATTAGCGACAATTGATAACACGGTTTGCCTTGAGTTCATCCGTGAGCAACTGGGGAATAAACTTTGCAGAAACTTTTCGATACCCAAAACGTTTTTTTCATAATGCCAACAACGGCACCAACTGACATCTACGTGACATTAGCAACCTCCTCAATGATCATTCGGCGGTCGTCCCGCTGAAGTGCCTCGATGGTGTTGATTTTAATCTCCGTAATCGATGTCGAAGGCCTACTGGAGCGTGGCACATCTTCCAGACACTCTTCACCATTCACAAATTGCTTATATCACTCAAGAAATCTTGCACGGGACAAAGCATTTCCCTTATAGGCTGTTTTAATCATTTCGTGCGTTTCTGAGGCGGTTTTATTCAAACGCACAAACATTTTTTTAGCTGCTCTTTGCTCCAGTTTTAAATCCATACTGGGTTACAGAAACACGTCTGAACTCTACGCCGTCTACTACAAGAACGAACTAGCGGAGCGCTGTAACGACGCGTCGTCACGTGACCGACATTGCAGGTGTTTCGATACATGCAGCTGCATTTTTCTGCGTGGGTTTGTTTTGGCGCTATGACGCCAGTCTCGCTACCTACGCAGAACAGTATAAGCAGATTTTATGTCGTCAGTTACGGAAAAAACGTTTAAGCTCAAAATCGGATTTTTTTGTTTCTATGAAACGCATATAAATTAGAAACGTTTACATTCGTGTTCATACTACGTTTTTATTTCTGAGTTGCATAATCGCTTTAAATCATATTAAGCACCAGTAATTAAAAATGTCATTTCAGCGAACTGTACCCTGCGTTTCCCGGGTATAACGTTTCAGATGCAATAAATGTATCCTAATTTTGTTGCAGTGGATGACTGCGTTAATTACGACCTCCTGAACCTCGAAAAATATTCCCTGCGATACACTCTGTGCAAATATTGTTAGTAGTGCAGGAATAACATATTTGGAATATATATGAGTACGAAAAAAAATCTCAAAATAAGTTTATCGTACCTTCTTGTAAACCACGTCAATAATAAAACATGGTAATTGCTCTAGATTTCCAATGAAATGCATAATTACTTTCTTCTGCGGTTATTTGTTACCACTGTTCGTTCAGTACAGGCCACCTTCGTCTTACGGCACCAGCTGTTTCCCATTCCAGTAATCAGTAGCCCCACTGATTTTGCTCACGGTGATAGTTAAATCCCAAAACAAAAAACAAAATATCACTGAGGAGTAGTTATCATTCGTTTGTCACTTCTTACAAACTCGTTCTTTGTTCACATTTACACCGAGAGTTTTACCTTTTGACTAGCTGCTAGTTGTTGTCAAAAAGTACGGAGAAACTTGGATGTTTTGATGTAGCATTCAGAATAAAAATATATCTAATAGGATAACAATTTATGTACGAAGGTTGAAATAGAGATATACATCACGGCACACTTAACCATTGTGCAGTTAAACCCTCCAAATTAAAAGTACTAGAATTTCAGGAGTAAAAGTACCGGACTCCTTTTTAAAGAGAGTACAGTACCTCAGGGCTTAACGTGACTTTTTAACCACTGCAGGTGTTTGGCATCAGTGGGACAAGAACCAAAAAACCTCCACCACTGGCATTTTATAAAAATCGTTCTCATATGGCACTGAAAAAGAACATTCATTGTAAAATTTTAAATAAAGATTTCGAGAGCTTGACATCAGTTGCGTCGAGGCATACAGATTCTTAGGAAGGGGTGGAGCGAATCGTAAAAAGTGAAAACTTTGAGTTCCATTTCGCTGTATTTCAAAGAGAAATATTCCCAACAGACCCGTAGCTCGGGGTGCCCGCCCGGCTTCTCTTTTTGCCTGTCATAGAGATTATACGTATCTATAGTAATAAAATGTTTGATCTTTTTGCCCGACCTAAATCATCTGCCCCCCTTCCAAATTTTCTGTCTGGCTACGGGTCTGATTCTCAAACGATTACTTGTTTTCTTGGACATGCTGAAGGGGTAATGTCCTACAAATGTCTTTATCGAGGCGGCATAAAGTTCCAATCCCTTTCTGGTTACAATACTATGCTTGACATAGTCCACAGAATTCACTGCACGCAACTTGAATTTGATATAACTTATCTAAAGCATCGAAATAAAGCATGGGTTGCTTAATAAATTCCCCAAAATATGTGAGCTCAAACGTCCGAGACGGATTTTTCGAAGTTAAGGATTCGAATTCTGGGTAAACCTTATTTTTTTTTTTTAAAGCATATCCACGCATGAATTTAGTTTACTCGTACTATTGTTTGTGAAAATTTATGACCTAACAAGTTTAATGAATTGAAGGTCTGGGCACCTACCTCGATCAAAAACAGTATTGAATAAAATTCATAGCCATCATAAAGTAATTCCTGAAACTAAGATTTCCTCTGGAATACACAACTTTCTTTTATTCTAGAACTTTTACCCTTTTGAGTGTTTATGCTCATTCCGTCGATGACTTTCAGCAGTATTTATCACTCTTGAGGAAAGCCTCCAAAATTATCGCAAGAGAAATATAAATCCATTTTATTTAGCTTTTGTTATGGGCGTTACAAACGCCTTGTTTCTGCAAAGACACGCGTAGAGTACTTTCTCTTCTTTTTCCCCGCTTCATGAATTCAGACTTCTGAATGCCGTCAATCAAAAATTCTTGTTGGCCTTAAAGCGGACTTTTTGTTGCTTTGACTTGTCTTCTAAGCTGACATTTTGCGCATTACCGACCGGCAGCAGCACAACTTGGAAATTACGTTCTCTTACATAATCGAGAAACATAAACAACATGACTTAAAAGCACTTGTCAGCTTCGGATCTCATTGCGATTTATCAACTCGAAACTCTCATCAAAGCCGGTCCTGTTTAAGTGGATGTGACTGGCGAAACCGGGGAACAATAAGACCCCCTTCATCTTCCCATTCGCTCGAAAGCAAAGCCCCTTGTACTCCTTAAATGACGACGATCATTCGTGGACAAGGGATACCATTAAAACCCAACAACGCATTTACTTTCTGGAGCAGAACTTCTCAAAGGTATATCGAGAATGGAGCGCAGTCTGGCTTTGTAATAGCCCTTCAAGCCCAATTACAGTGCGACTAATCGTGCCATTATAAAAGCCAGTGTTGTCAGAGTACTGACTGACTCGGAGTCTTGCGTAAATGCTCTTGGATGTGACGCAATTAAAGAGGAAAACGGGGGAGGGTTACTAGTGCAGGAGGAAGTCTATGGTTTAGCGAAGCAAGCGCGGCGTTTTATAGATTTGACCTGGTTTGAAACAATTTTCATGGAGGTGGGGGGAGAGAAGGGGATGCTTCTGTAAGTGAGAGACAGGTGCAACTAATAGACCCTCTGAATATCACCCTCTTATCCTGCTTTCCCCCCTACCAACACTCGCCTCTCTCATTAAAGCTGGAGCTTTTGCATTACGGAATGATTAATTAGCGGAGAGTCATCATCCTCAGTTGAGAAAACTTGATGAGATGGATTTATTTTAAGAAGACACTTTGCAAACGGATGGGTTCAACACTTAGCTGCTGATGCTGAGATTATTTTTCCTGCTCTTCTTTTCATTTGATACCTCTTTTCTTTTACCCACTCCACCCTTTTTCCTTTTATTTTTTGATGTCAGTCAGAACTGTAAGCGAAACAATTTAGCCGGAAATAAGAAAAAAATGTATTTGGGCAATTAATTTGATTTTTTGCCAACGAGAGGAGTATTAGTTTGCTTGATGTAAGATTAGAATTCTCATATAAATTGCAAATACCCGTACATTCTGTGTTAGTGACATTTTTTCACTCTGAAGCCACGGAGCAACTCACCTTAAGAGAATTCACAGATTTTCGAACTGACAAGAAGTAATTAAAATTAGAGGAAAAAGCCGTGCTTGACAATTATTAAAACGTAGCAATGCAAGTACACTGTAAAAATATTTCCGAAATTTACGATCCACTTTCCGTATTTCCTTTCATGAATTAACGAAGCATATTTCGGATACAATCTTTTCCCTGAAATGACGGAAAAACCCCTGAATTTCACGGAAAACCTTTCCGCAATTCCTTTCGGAAATTAATGGCAAATAATCATTTTTAAGATGTGTTGACGGAAAATCCTGAAATTTCAGAAACCTTTCCGCATTTCCTTTCCTAAATTAACCGTAAATTGCCTTTTTTAAGATGTGTTTACGGAAAATTCTGAATTTTTAGAAACTTTCCGCAATTCCCTTCGCATGTTAACGGAAAAATTTTGTTCTCACTTTTTTCATATCTATATGACGGAAAATTTCCGGTAATAGGAGCGATTCGCAGGAATACTTGAGGTTGATGAACTATTAAATTTCAATCGTTCGTCGGAGAATCGTATTTCGAAGTTCGGTAGCAAGATCGGATATTGTGGGTAGCATATCCCGAAAAATTTTGGTTATATAATGCACCGGATATTTCTTCCTCCTCTCCCTCATTTTGTGTAACAGCTATTGCACCGTGTTACCGCGAGAATCCGGGTACTTAAATTATTGTACAGGATGCCTATGTACCAGTAGTGCACCCAGAAATTTCCCAAGCGGAAGGGGGAGGGGGCGCATGGCTCACAAAATTTTCCCAAGGTGAGCCCCTAAATTTACCGGGAAAAATAGTTAGGTGCCATAACAATTAAGAAGGAGGTTGATTTTGTACATTTATTTTTATCCAGTTACTAGTTGCAGTACAAGAAAGTTAAATGGATAGAAGAAGCAGTAGATGAAATTTTTTTGCTAGTTAGATTTTTCTAAATGTATTTAACAGAACTACTCTCTTATAATTATTGTATGTTATAATTATACAGTACATGAATAAGAAGTATATGTAGATCGCGTGACTTTTTGTTTCAAACTTCGACGTAATAATTTTACGCTCTGTCGGCGGGGGGGGGGTTATAGGCATCCTGTAGGTGCGCCACTGCTACGTACCAGTGTGTGAACCCCTTAACACAAAAGCTATTATAGTTATCAAGAAAGAAAGTCATATTTAGGAGTTTTGTTAAATAATAATATAAAACGGTTCACTGCACTTTTCCTTAAAGAAAATTGAAAGTCATTGTCAGTTTGAAAAAATCTCAAGTTTCAAAGCTTTCTGTTGCTTCGAAAAATCACATGGAAAAAAATACGTCATTCGTAATAAGTCCTCCTACAGAAAAAATTAAATTCTTACGATCCTACTCGGAAAAATAATGAATTACAAGAGAAAATAAAATTACTAATTCACTCGCATTAATAACAAGTAAACTTTTCATCATTGAGCAATTAGAATTTAACTTTCTGATTCAACGTGTAGCTGGCGCATCTTCTTTGAGGACGAAGCCAACTGAGGTTGGCTCTATCCCCACCTGGTGCAAACGGAAGGATTTGAATATGTCGAAATTGAAAGTTTTGAGAATTTTTTTTATAAATACGAGAAAACGCGATACAGACTTTTCTGAAGTAAATGGAATTACTGACTACGGAAAATTTGTGAAAATACGGACATTTGAGCAAACGGGAAGTTTGGATTTCGTGTATCCCGTGATTCATGGTTGAATCAGGGGTGCCAAGAAAATATCACCAAATCCATGGATTCACCATATCCATGAATCCCATGATTCATGGTCGAATTAGGAGTATCCCGTGATTCATTGTGTGGAAAGAACCGTGATTCATGGTCGAATCAGTGGTATCCCTTGATTCATTGTGTGGAAAGAACGTGATTCATGGTCGAATCAGGGGTATCCCGTGATTCATTGTGTGGAAAGAACCGTGATTTATGGTCGAATCAGGGGTATCCCGTGATTCATTGTGTGGAAAGAACCGTGATTCATGGTCGAATCAGGGGTAGCAAGAAAATATCACCATATCCATGGATTCACCATATTCATGAATCCCGTGATTCATGGTCGAATCAGGGGTATCCCGTGTTTCATTGTGTGGAAAGAACCGTGATTCATGGTCGAATCAGGGGGTAGCAAGAAAATATCACCATATCCATGAATCCCGTGATTCATGGTCGAATCAGGGGTAGCAAGAAAATATAAAAAAGCATGGTCGAAAAATGGATACAAGTTCTCAGTTCTTCTCCCTCCTTCCCCCTCCCTCCCACATCCTGGGGTTGAGTTCAGCTTGTTGAAATTACATCGAAGTAGTGGGCAAAATAATATGATCCAAATATCATGACTCAAACCAATTCTTAATTATGAAAATTAATTTCCCCCAATTACAGCTGTGTACAAAGAACTTCTGTAATACTTTCGAAAGATTTGCGGACGGACTGAGGGTTACTATATTTTTTTGCGGACTACGAAAAGAATTTTTTTTTTTCATTAAAGGAAATTTCGTTAAAAGATGAATACCTACCGGAAACTTTGCTGCACGTTATTTTCAGGATGAACTGTTTCTGAGATATTTCAGAAAATCAACCTAGTTGGCTCACCGACTGCTTCCGTTACCCATTTTCGTTGCATCGAAATTTTGTAGTTGGGATTTATTACTGTCGAGAAAGATACATAGCATCAGAAAGCATCTTCCTTTTGGTTATAAACGAATTAAACCAAAATTTTTGAAAAATTTAATTTAACTATGAATATATTCTATTTTTTTCCTCTTTCAGCCCTGATTAATCGAAGGATCATTTTCCCCAACCGCAAGTAGCCAGCAATGATCAGGCGAATATGTGCTATTATTGGTACAAGACTTTCTTTGCACACGGAGCCTTTTTGGATTTTGCCTGCTGCAGAATTACTTACACGCGATGTCTTCTGTTCTCCTGCTCCGTACGGAAAGTTCATTTCCACTTTTTTCAATAATCGCGCTTAGAAGGAACAGGGAATTGACTACTACATTACTGTTTGCATCAACACAACCGTCAGTACAACCTAACAGATAAGAAAGAATACTACCGTCTGCGGAATTATAACATTACACAACACGAATTTCCATCGGTTAAGCTTCCACAATCTGTTCTTCTGAGTAGAAATGTAAGTATAAGACAAATTGATTGTATTAAACGTAGGAAGCGTCTTGCGATATATATATATATATATATTAACTTTTACAATATTGGCAGAATTTGCGCTGCTTGAGCCTACGTTTGAACGATAAAATAAAATTGATGGAGTGGATTTTTAAAACAACGGAAATTCACGATACAAAACACTCATAATCACATCCACTCACTCTTACAGTTTTTTTTCTAAGCCGCTCTTAAAGCATTTAAAAATAAAGTTGAATAGCGACTGCAGAAAAGAGCTACACGAACTGAAAAAAAAAAAAAAAAAATGCTGAACTAGAACATTTCATTTGAGGCACTCACATTTAACACGAAATGTTTATCTGTTTTGTGTTTTGATAATTAATTGCCATTGTGCACTCTGAAGCCTATAAGTGGTCACCCGTCCCCAATTTGGGGCCACAGCTCAGTCTCCTTCCAAGGCAAGCGATCCCCCATCGGAAAATTTACATTGTAAATTCTCTGAATTTCAATTTTCGGTGGTTTATGAAAGTGATATTTGGATTTCATTATAAGCGTAAATTCCTTATTTATTCGTGTATTACCCAATTTTAAAAAAGCAAAATTGAAATAATACAGCACGGACGACGAATAATTCAAAAGAAATGACTGCTTGAGGTGAATCAGTAGGAAACAGTTATGCTAATGGTTCTCTGTCACGTGGGCACCAGACTTATGTCTGTTAAGGGTCAGGAAATAAAAAAACCCACCTAAAAAAAAAACAAAAAAAAAACCCAGCGAGGAAAGTGGAAGCGTATTTGTGCGTACGCATGAAACTCTGTTGGTCACATAGTAAGTGACTGTGAGATGATACATTGCTGTTAAAAATCTTTCAAGTGATTAAGTGCCTACAAAGAGATTGTCGGGTATCACTCTAGATGATGCGAAACAGTGCTAAAGAAAAATCTTTGTGCGAAAGACAGAGAGAGAGAGAAAGACAGAGATAGAGCTTTCAACTTCTTCCTGTTCATTGTTCTGCTGTCAGTAGGAGTGGTTAAGCGACGCATGTGCGGAAAAAGTGTTTACTGGTAGGAATCAGAGCTTTTGTTTCTTGAGTGTGGAAGGGAGGTTTGGCTGTTGACCGCAGTAAGTAGAGACTACCTCCGAGCCCCACAGAATGCGCTATTAAAGATGGAGAAGAAAAAGCCGATGAGCATGAATAGCTCCCTATGCCATTGCGTGGATCCACAAAAAGGAACCAGAATAGTAAACTAAACTATAAATAGTTTTTTCATGCTAGTTAGAAGTTATTTTTCCTCCAGCAATAGTGACTCTGGAACTCAGCAACCGTAAAAGAAATTCTGATAATGCAATTTATTTTTTATGTTTCAAGATAATTCAGTTGTCGTTTTCTCCTCTTCGTTTTTTTTTTTTTTTTTTTTTTTTGAGTGGAGGTTTAACTACCACCGTAAGCAACTCGATGGGCTATAAGCAGTAGCTCATCCCTAATTTAGGGCCACTGGTTCCAGGAAAGGGAGAGAGCCAGTACCGTAAGACAAACACAACATCCATGCCTCACCGGTATTCGAACTCGGGCCTTTAACGGACGACTGATCATGAGCCAACGCTTAGACCACTGTGCCACAGGGGCGGCCTCCGCTTTTCATCCTTTGAATTTCACTTTATTTTTTTTTCACTTTTCGGCATGGAGGATTTGTTCAGTAGTGAACTAAATTAATTAAAGGAAGGAAAATACAAAGGAAAACGTGCATCTACATTTGTGGATGAATATAGTTTGTCGTTAAACACAATGAATTTTCCCAGATGAGTCTTCAGCATCCCCCCACCCCCACCCCCTCGGTTTGAGGCTTAGTTACGCCCTTGTCACATCCGCGCCTCGAGCTGTGGCCCACATCAGATGAAGCACCTTAGACAACTGGACCATCGACTCAGCTGAAACTCTTGTTTCAATTTCATAATACGATATAAGTTTTAGCGATAATACATTTGCATCGTAACGAGAAAACTCCGTCGCTAAATTAGGTTTATTGGAGTCAAAATCTGTAGTTCTTTTTATATGCCTGAACTCGCATCATGTGAAAGTATGAGTGACGAATAAATTTCTTCGGCTTCACTCTGAAAAAAAAAAATCCTTGGCAGGTAATCGTTCTGTACATTTCTACTTGGTTACTCTTCTCTTAACGTGATAAACTAATGATGTGTCATATTTAAAAGTTTTCAATAGTTTTTGCGAAATTCAACTTGTCATCGTCTTCGTAGGGAATTATTTTTTCCAAGTACCTGGGTGGAATACTTCGCAGTGTGCTGATCACCCTGCAAAGGATCACACATTGAAACCAAAAATAAAGTTTCGTAAGATGATCTAAGCTTCAAAAGGTTGCTTCCTCAAATGTGGCTTGTGTATTCTATTCATTAAAACCAAGTTAATACTCTTTTGAAATTCCTTTTTGTTACTGGAACAGAATATTCCTTCATTTTCAACAAATGTTGCTGTCTCTGATAAGAATTTGTTATTCACCGTGGAATAAGCCATAACGTTTTTATGAAACGATGCGAGATAAAAACTACGGGGAAGGAGTGCTCCTGAATTAACCAATATAAGATGAAAGCAACAAAGATGAATCCCCCAATTGAGAAAGCGGTTTACAAATGTCATTTTAAGGCAACAACAATGTGTGGCCATGTATGGAGAGAAGGCGGAAAGAGATTTTCATCACTCTTTGATCCCAAACGGAAGCTACTGATTTTCTTGGAATTATCGTGATTCCTTCTCTTATCATAAGCACCATTAGAGACAGCTTTAGGTACTTGTTCAGACACTCATTCTAAAGCTAAAGCAATTTTTTTTAATAAGGAGCTGTCACTTCCATTGCCTAATAAAGCCACAATAGTTTTCCATCGCTGAAGTGTAATACAAGTATAGAGTTTTTCTATTTTTCATGTTTCACATACCCCGAGCTCCTCAACAGAAAAAGAGAAAGAACAAAAGAAAGAAAAAGGGAATGATTTTTTTTTAAGTTAATGAAGTTTTCGCCCATTCGTTGATCCGAAGACTGGAAAACGGTAATCCAGTGTTTTCGTTCGCTATTATTTTCCTTTTCTAGGGGTTATAATTTCAGAGGAGGACATTTATTTTTCCACATTTCTGACTGTGATAAATTGATTGCACTACTAACAACCTTCCCTGACTTTTTTTCATTTTCTGAATTTATTAATTTATGTATCTTTTTTTATTTTTCCTTTTCTGAGTGCGGAGAAAGGATTCTTTAATGTGCTCAATGGTTGCTCCACCCATAAGTTCGCCACCATTGACTGCCTTTACAGAAGCATCCAGTCTCGTTAAATCTTGTATCCTTTCACAAATGGAGTGGCCGTTGGGTAAATCTTTCTCGTATTTCCTCTTGAAGAAACGGTAATGAGTGGTCATACAGATCGATATGCTAAAAAAGAAAAAAATCGTAGTCATTTTGTGATGTCTAGTGTTTTTATAAAATATACTTAAAATTCAACAACTTTTGTGCGCGTTTAAATGATTTATGATCAAAAGGCTTTCCAAATTTATTTTGCTATCTTTACTACACAAACAATAACTTCTGAAAACTGAGAAAACACTCTTTTAAATTTTGTAATTTTTCAGTAATTAGAAACCTAACATTCTTACATGAACAACGGAAAACCATTACACTTTGACATTGTGAAAACCATTACAGATTTTAACCGATATTTTAAAGTAATAGCAGCAATTCATCAAATAAAAAAGTAATGTTTTTGGTTACATAATTATGTACCCTCATGTACCCAAAAAAGCCGTTTTCATTTGAAACAAAACTTTTAAAACATTCAAATAAGATAAAGAGCGAGAGCCAGCTGGAAAGAAAGAGCTTGAAGACTACGAGACCAATAGAAGAATTTACAATAATCCTGAAAAGGATTATTGTTATTGGAAGTACAGTCGAAACTCGTTATAACGAAATTCCAGGGGGACCAAAAAAAAATCGTAATAACGTATTTTCTTTAAAAAGTTTGTATGTACTACAGAAATTTTCATTATGCATATTGCAACGCTGTGATTGCGAAATAACGCCCACAGAAAAAAGTACAGGTACTTTATCTGTAATGGAAAGTTTTTTTGCTAAAATAGTAATGAAATATGTAAGCTTTAATTAATTTATATATATGAAATTACGTACTGTATATATTTTTACCTATATGCACGTACGCAGTACTGTATTTATCCCCCAAACTAATAATTTATTTATTTTATACATCTTAATAAAATGCTGCCATATGCTTCAAGAAATAATGTACGTACATATTGGCATTACATATCTTTAATTTTAAAGTGGCGTAATTAAAGCAATTTATTTAGTTCCATTTTGATGCAAAGCATGTTTACATACGGCAGAGTTTAAAACAGAGTTCAAACATGCATATTTGGGTTTGAAGTTCAATGTACGTAGAGTCTTCGTTTTCCCATGGCGCCCTTAGTTATAAATGTATTCATAAAATTTAAATAGTTGTTAACTTCTTCAGTATAAATTCTTCGGTTCAGTAAATAGTATCAAATTTTCTCTAAAGATTCAATTGCATTTTCTGGTGAAACATCAAAATAATACAAATTTTGAAGATGACAATCCGATTTTTGGCGTAAATGTGACAGGATGGTAAGTCAGATAATATCCGAAAACTTGAAAATTTTCATCATTCTGAAGCGGGACTCGAAACCGCGTCTTACCATCCTTGTCACATTTACGCCAAAAATCGGATTGTCATCTTCAAAATTTGTATTATATGGCGTAATCCCATATTTCTTTCATGATCAGAATAACTGTTTAAATTTTCTGTCTCATCTTCATTAGCGAATCCTTCTCATTTTCTTCAAAGTTTTTTGGTGTAATGTGTAGTCACTTTTGTTCATTTGTTGGTGCTCCATGGCAGCTAAATCGTTTAGAATTTTAAAGAAAGGGAGAAATTCGCAACGTATAAAGTTTTGCTTCAGCATTTTAACGAATAATTTTACTTTGTAATAGGGTGCTTTTCGTTGCAAAGTATTTCGTTATAACGTTTTGTATTTCTTATATATTGTGACGTACCTGTCAGCAGGACGCACACGACATAAAGGCAGATAGCAGTCAGAACGAACGTCCGCGTAGCTCAATTGGTAGAGTGACTTATTCCGGAATGAGGGGACCCGGGTTCGAGCCCCGGCGTGGACAAAAATGACGGAGAAATTTACTTCGTTATATTATATATAATAAACCAAACAAGTTCACGATTTTTTTTTTCGTTGTAACGTGCTTTTTGTTATATCGTATTTCGTTAAAATGAGTTTTGACTATAGAGAAAAACTCATTTTAACGAAATACGATATAACAAACATCACGTTACTACAGAGAAAAATATTGTGATAGGTGAAATCGTTCACTTAACTCTTTGGAAAAATTTAAGTTCTCGTGCAGATAATTTAAATATTGTGTTTCACGACGTTAACTTCAAGCTGCGGTCAAACTCAACATTCATTTCGAAACAATTTTTGTAGCTTGTACCGGGTGTGCCATATAAAAAAACAATTTATGTAACTTGTACTGGGTGCGCCGTGGCCAAACGTTGTTAGGCGGGTTAAAGTTGTTTGGCGGGTTTCCAGTTAAAACCGCTTTGTTCCATTTATAACCGGTTTCTGCATGTACAGCTGCAAATAAATTCTCCGGAGTGGTTAGTCACAGCCAGAGCAGTGTAGGTAACGGAAATGGTTTTAAATACGGAACAGAGGATATTGATTGTGCAACAGTATTTCAGAAATAACTCTTGCAAGGTTTTAAATGAGTTCTTTACAGAAAAATTGCTACATTGTGCAGCACCGGCGAAATCAGTGCTACAGAAGTTAGTGCGGAAATTTCGTGAAACCGGCACGGTGTGCAACAGGAAAAGAAACAAACCCAAGACAATTCGTACTGAAGACAACATCAAGGATGTGTGCACAATGATGTTACAAAGCCCTCGGCGGTCGATTCGCCGATTATCGTCTGCAACGGGAATATCTGCCACGTCATGCCGACGCGTACTTAAGGTGGATTTGCATTTTCGGCCGTACAAATGTATGGCGCGCCAATAACTTAAAACTTCTGATTATGCAAAAGGGATGTAATATTGTAAGTGGTTTCAGGAAACCATTGTCAGCGGTGAAATGCACCCAACACTTTATTACATGACAGATGAAGCATGGGTTCATCTGTACGGATATGTCAATGCGCAAAACAGCAGGATTTGGACCGATACGAATCCCAGACAGACAATGGGGACTCCTCTGTACGACCAAAATATAGGTGTTTGCTGTGCTGTGTCTGTCCATTCTTTTTCACTGTCACCATCAACTCGGAGCGCTATGTTCAGCAACTGTTCAACCCATTGGTTGCCGCACTTACAGAAGAAGAGCGAACATATGCTTTCTTTCAGCAGGATGGTGCAGTGGCGCATATTGCGCGAAACAGTGTACGTGCTGTGCATGAAGTTTTTGGGGAAGACAGAACTGTATCGAAGGGACTATGGCCACCTAGATCACCCGATCTTTCCACCTGTAACTTTTATCTGTGGGGAGCATTGAAAGGGAAAGTGTAAGCAACTAATCCGCACACCTTTGATGAATTAAAAGTGAACATTACGGATGCCATAGCCAGAGTACTGCCGATAAATTGTGGCGCGTTACGAACAACATGTTCCGTGGTGTGCAGCTGTGTCTTTTTGTCGGAGGACAGTACTTTCAGCAATTGTTGTAAACGCAGGTAAATTACTCCTGTTTTCTGTCATTTCAACTATTCTTTACTGTAAGTAGTAACATTGCCTGACTGTTGTCGTTCATTATACTCTGGCCTCTTTAATATGGCACACCTCGAAAAAATTTTTTTTCGTTATTGATAAATTATCTTCGTGTAGCTTGAATAAAATTGTCGTAAAATTGGTTTGTGTTAAAGGGAATTTCGCATTTTGGTGATAGCTGCTTTTGGTACCAATTTTAAAGGTTAATTTGCTTTGCAGATATATGCTTTCCACATGACCTGAAAACTCAAGATCCAACATGCTTATATAAAAGGATATCGACGTGATTGCTCCAAATGCGTTCATTTGGCGTAGGCTTGAAAATGGAAGAAAATAAAGTTCGCTTTCGTCATTTTATACCGTTTTCCTATTGCAAAGTTAAAAACGCGAAGCAAACTCAGATGTGTGTTGCATACGGTAAGGATGCTGTAGGCTTTGCACTGTGTCAGTAATGGTTTGCTAAGTTTCATCGTGGAGATTACTCACTAGTCAATGAACCAGGCTCACGGCAGACATGGAACTGCACTGTGTCATTCCGTTTGGCGAAGCTTGGATATGTGAAGCGCCTTGATGTTTCGGTACCGGACGATTTGAGTGGGGAAAAATACTCTCGACCGCATATTTCTTTGCTACTCGCCGCTCAGATGGGATGAAAACGACTTATTTCTGAGATGCTGAAGCACAGTTTCTTTCATAAAATATTTAAAGATCGCCAATCGGCAGACATTTTTAAAGACACAAGTGTGATTAAAAATAAGCTTATAAAAGGCAGAACTTAAATTTAGCATTTATAGAAAAAAAAAAAAAAAAAAAAGAAAGAAAAATGAGAATACCAGGTACGCTGTTAGACATTCTGTTATGTGAAATATCTTGTACGCATTGCAAAAACCAAACCAAGCAAATGCTTAAATTATATTTTTTTCTTCGAAATTTTAAATCAGTAAATGTCATTTTTTAGGAATGCAATCTGTTTCAGGTATACACGAAACAATAAATTCATGGTAGATAAAACAGCAAACGTAAATTTGCGATATTAAAGTGTAACCTTCTTTGGAAAACATAAGTTATGCAGGATCCAGACAGGGTGATTAATAGGAATGCATTTATGACGAGTTTGGACTTGGCTTCTAAGAAATCGACTAACAATTTTGATTTCAGCTTCGGGAAATTTGCGTTAAATCCTCAATGAGAACATAGGCATTTCGTGGTAATATTTCTCGAACAGAGCTGCAGCTTCAATATTGCAAGGTAACGTAGCACAAATGCAATGAAATCAAGGATGTCTATACGTTATGATTTGGCAAGATGTACATGATTGTCATGAGAGTTATTTTGGAAGCAGTTTCTTCTTCTTCTATATGTAACTTCATGCGGTTATTTCGACGTGGTGTAGAATCAGAACTAGTCGACGACAACCCAGTTCTAGTACAGTAGATATCTTGTGTGTGTGTGTGTGGGGGGGGGGGATATCTTCCATTGCTTCAATTCTTTTCTGCCAATTTCGAACGAGCTCGATACTGTTCATATCTTTGTGTTAATGATTTAGATTCATTCGGTTTCTGTGTTCTAATCGTTATAGAAGCCTCAAGGCGAGCTCGAAGCAATTGCAACCGTTCAACTGTAGATTTAGCCATATTTAGTGATTCCTAAAGTTAATTTTTTTCCGGGGGAGTGGTGGTATTATTATTTTTTTTTTCAGTTCTACTTGAAGTTCTAAGACAACAGCGTTTCAGTTTCCAAAATAGCACCACTAGAAATTGAAACAACGTTTCAATAGCTACGCTCGCTACTCCAAGCACGGTGGCAACACGAGGTAATTTCTTTCTTAACGGGGGGGGGGAAGGCATATTTAGTTTTTTTACAGTCCTATTTCAAATATTAAGTACACCAGCGTTTAAATTTCCAAAATCACACTAGCAGAAAATGAGATATTAGGTTGTTGAAGATGAAATGTCAAGTTTTACAGACTCGTGCAGTTGGCAGGCAACTTACGAATCAACACGTCGCAAGACGTGACTTGCAATATCTAAATTTTAAGTATCAAAACTGCTGCCTATGAAGCACTGGTCATTTCGTCAATGGAATCAACGGCACTTATGGCATTGTGTTGTGGTGAAAAGAACGAGGAATCAGGGCCAAATTTGTATCATTTTTTACGCTTTCCAACAGTAGGTTGAAGAAGCGTATATGCTCCAGCTTTTTCCGTCCGTCTGTCTGCACGATAACTCACGTAAAAATGGTTCGATTTCGATGAAATTTTAGTATGTGGTAGGGGACCACCAGGGGACGAACCCTATTGAAAATGGGGGAAGTAGGATCAAAGGTCACGCCATAAGAGCGGGATCCATTTCATTGCCTTTATGCGTCATAACATGCGTAAATATGATTCGATTTCGATGAAATTTCAGTATGTGGTAGGAAAATACCTGGGCACGAACCCTATTGAAAATTGGCAAATTGGGGTCAAAGGTCAGGCAGGGCATAAGAGCGGGATTTATTCCATTGCCCTTATGCGTCATAACTTACGTAAAAATGGTTCGATTTCGATAAAATTTTGGTATGTGGTAAGGAACCACCTGGGAACGAAACCTGTTGAAAATGGGTGAAATGGGGTCAAAGGTCAGGACATAAAAGCGGGATCCATTTCATTGGCTTTATGCGTCATAACATGCGTAAAAATGGTTCGATTTCGATGAAATTTTAGTATGTAGTAGGGAACCACCTGGGCACGAACCCTATTGAAAATGGGCGAAATGGAGTCAAAGGTCAGGCAGGACATAAGAGCGGGATTTGTTCCATTGCCCTTATGCGTCATAACTTGCGTAAAAATGGTTCGATTTCGATGAAATTTTAGTATGTGGTAGGGAACCGCTGGGGATGAACCCTATTGAAAATGGGCGAAATGGGGTCAAAGGTCAGGACACTGGATTGGGATCCATTCCATTGCCCTTGTGCATCATAACTTACCAAAAAATGTTTCGATTGCGACAAAACGTTATCATGTTGTTCCGGAGGTATAGTGAACCGGTTCTGTTGAATATCAACGAAATGGGGTCAAAGGTCATTTCACAAAAGCAATATTTATTCCACAGTCATTATTCTCATTACTTGCATAAAACTGCTTCTATTGCGACAAAACTTTAGTATGTTATTCTTGAGGTGTACTGAACCAGTTCTGTTGAATATCATCGAAATGGGGTCAAAGGTCAGGACACAGGAGCGAGGTTTATTCCACAGCCATTATCCTCATAACTTGAGTAATAATTTCTGGTATGTTGGAAAGCGTATCATAATCAATGCATTGCATGATTTAACTAACTTGTCTTATATGAGTTTAAACTTGGACACCATGCGTCGGAGGCAGGTTGCAACATCAATACAGCGTTTGGAGTAGACACCGTCAGTTCACGCAAGAGAACGTTGGTTTGTTAAATTCCGGTCCCGCGATCTGAACCTCGAAAGTGAACCACGCGGCCAACCAGAAGGAGCTATCGATGATGTCGAGTTGGATGCCTTGATTGAATCCGATCATGCCCGGAGCAAGCTTTGGTTATCGAAGGGGGAAAGAGGAACTTGAAATTGCCTCCCACCGAGTTCAAAAGTTCCCCACTTCCACTAAGTAGTGCGCAGTTTTTGCTTTCTCATACATCCTAATATGAAAATATCATGATCGTTCAAAAATCGGTTTTTGACATCATTTTACTAAGAATGTGAAAACTAAGTAAATTCTCAAAAGCCAATGGCGGTAAATATCAAGTAAAGCATAGAATTTATGTGAACTCCGACAATACAGCACCCCACAGAAATGCGGAATGTAAAATAAGAATAGGAAGATGCTTTTGGGGTGGGCTTGGGAAAATTATGTTCAAGGTTAAATATTCAAAGGGGATTTCTGCGATAGAGCACAAATGAATAATTGGCTTTCCAACCCTGCTTCATTCGGATGGGTCTCGGAGGTTAGGCAAATGCGCATTTGTATGCCTCTCTCCGTTGTTTAGGACAATTTTTTTTATGCATGTCGTAGCGTTTGTATGTAGCTGACTTACTAAAACACTACATAAATCAAAACTTCACCTACAGTGAAATGCGATTTACTCAAATAAAGTTCAAGAGGTTTTACTTACAGCTAATCCTTTATTGCTGTCAATTGATCATGTTCACTTAAACGTGGTGAGAACAACTGAACGTGGGTTAATATCCGCAATGACAATTAACTATGAAAAACAACACTGGAACTTGAATTAATATCCACACTAATACTTAAATATACGAAACACAACACTTTCATTAAAGTAGAATGCGTAGCCTTCAACAATACTTTAACGGCAGTTAAGAAGTCTCGTATCCAAAAGGAGTATTAACATTCACATTCAAAATCCCCCTTCTCACAGTTACTGCGTAGCCATTGTATATCTTGTCTTGTTCTTATCACATACATACGCCACTTACGTATGGACCTTATGGTGTTGCCAACCTCCATTCATGTGAGAGAGAAGCTATCACATTAAGTTGGAAAAGTGCGGAAGAGAACTCAAATTTACATAGGAAAAGGAATGTGACGTACTTGCCAGCAGGACGCACACGACATAAAGGCAGATAGCAGTCAGAACGAATGTCTGCGTAGCTCAGTTGGTAGAGCAACGTGTTCCGAAACAAGTGGACCCTGGGTTCGATTCCCGGCGTGGACCAAAAATGACGGAGAAATTTACTTCGTTATAATGGCGCCCGAACTTTCCGGATGACCCGGCCGTTCAAAATCTCGCAATGGTGTGATGTTCTTTCCACACCGCGAGATATGAAAAATAAGAGAATCCCATCTCCAGCGCTTCGAAAAATAAATGTGTGTGACGTTGCATTCCACACACCAGATTGACTGGGAGTTCTCAAGTGCACGTTCTACAGCGGATGGCTGCCTGTGCAGCGATTCATGGTCACGCCTGACCCGTGAGCAATGCCCCCGGCCCTCTTTTTTTTGGGGGGGGGATGTGACGTACCTGCCAGCAGGACGCACACGGCAGATAGCAGTCAGAACGAATGTCCGCGTAGCTCAATTGGTAGAGTGACTTATTCCGGAATGAGGGGACTTGGTTCGAGCCCCGGCGTGGACAAAAATGACGGAGAAATGTACTTCGTTATAGGAACTAAAAATGAAAGTTAGAATATATGTCACAATGTGAAGGTTCCATACCTCAAAGAATAGATTACTCGGACTCTGCTTACTTCGGCGCAGCAGTGACTAACTTACAGTTTGGGGCCCTGAGCGAGAGACTTTCAGCTCCCTCCTCCGGCATTCCATGTTATGTGCATGTATGTATGACTGAGGATGGTCTCAAGAGCCTTAGTCTGAGCTAATATACACACTTCTGTCCCATCAGCAGAAAGTGTATATTCTGTGTGGAATAATTTCACAGAAGTTTTAAGCTCGATTTAAACCTCAGCGTTAATCAATCACGATCGGAGTAACTTATTTCATCATTGGTTATTTATCTCTCATCATGTCGCTTGATGCTGAAGTGTAAATGATACAAAGTTATGCATTATTTGGTATATATAGTTATGTATTCATATTACTTGATACAAAGAAAGTAATATGTAACTGTGTTTTGGGGCCCACCTCAAAGGTCGGGGCCCTGGGCACGTGCCCCGAATGCCCTCCCTAAATCAGGCCCTGCTGCGCAGTAATGTAAACAACTAACTAAAATCTTAAAGAAAGAAAATTCTGAAGTGTATAACTTTCTTTTTCAGTTACAATTTTCACAGTAAATTTATTCACACATTGTGCATTTTTTTTAGCCCTCAAAGTATTAATTTACGCCCCCGTTTTGACCATTCTTGATAGGCACCCCTCGGTCGCTACGGCTCTGAATCGGATCCACGTCGAACGGCACGAGAAATTGTTAAGAAACTCGGAGTGCACAACACTTACCGTCCCGACATTAAAATTTCCGACTTTTTACGTCCCAGGTAAAGTGAAAAAGTGAAGAAGGTGGATAAAGTGATCCCATATGAGCTGACAGAACAGCACACAGTAAAAAAAGTTTTCTGAAATTCACGAGGCACTTTCCTTGATCTCTTTCGTTAATTAACGAAGCATATTTCTGACACAACTTTTTCCGTGAAATAACGGGAAAAAAACCTCTGAATTAAATGGATCTTTCGTGGGCCAGAAAAATTCTGAATTTTCAGAAACGTTTTCTCAATTCCTTTCTTATATTGACGGTAAATTTCCGTTTTCAAGATGTGTAAACGGAAAATTCTGAATTTTCAGAAACCTTTCCACAATTCCTTTCTTATAATAACGGAAAATAACGAAAAAAAACCCTTTGAATTAAATGGATCTTTCGTGAGCCAGAAAAATTCTGAATTTTCAGAAACGTTTCCTCAATTCCTTTCTTATATTAACGGTAAATTACCGTTTTCAAGATGTGTAAACAGAAAATTCTGAATTTCCAGAAACCTTTTCAAAATTCCTTTCGTATAATAACGGAAAAAAAAGCGAAAAAAACCCCAACAACCCCTGAATTAAATGGTTCTTTCGTGAGCCAGAAAAATTCTGAATTTTCAGAAACGTTTACTCAATTCCTTTCTTATATTGACGGTAAATTATATACCGTTTTCAAGATGTGTAAACGGAAAATTCTGAATTTTTAGAAACCTTTCCACAATTCCTTTCGTATAATAACGGAAAAACTTCTTTCTCACTTTTTCCGTATCCATATGACGAAAAACTTCCGGTAATAGGAGATATTCACTGGGATTTTTGGGGCTGTGATTAACTGTTCAATTTCAATAGTCTGTCGAAGTATTTCATTTTGAAGTTCTGTAGCGAGGTCGGATATTGTGGATAGACATATATTTTGGTTGCTGTGGCACAGGATATTTCTTCTCCTCTTCCCCATTTTGTGCACCAGCAATTATATATTGTGTTGCCGTAAGATACCGGGTACTTAATTTATTGTACAGGTGATTGTAAGATGTCCATGTATTAGTCGATGGAGTCTTTAAGCAAAAACTACATAGCTATCAAGAATAAATTTTATGTTTAGAAGTTTTGTTAAATACTATTATAAAACACTACATTACACCTTCTCTTAAAGATAATTGAAATAATAGTAGTTGGAAAAAGATCTCAAACCCCAAATGATTCTGTTTCTTCGAAAAATCACGATGAAAAAATATATGTAATTTGTAATAAGATCTCCTACAAAAAAATGTCATTACAAATGTATTAAAAATTAATAACAAGTTCCAATAGAAAATAAAATGATTAAATCACTCGCATTAAGAAAAAGAAAAATCATAATTACCCATTTAGTTTTAGTTGAGTCTCATTTCTGTGACTTTCTGGCTCAGTGGTTAAAATGCGCGGCTTCAACCCAAACGACCTGAGCTCGATCTCCGACGCAAAAGTCTCTCGCGTAAGGGCTGAAATATGCGTGTTGGATTTTGCGAAATTTCTGTCTAAATACGGAAAAACTGGAAACGGACTTTTTTGAAATAAACGGAATTGCTGACTGCGGAAAATCTGTGAAAATGCGAAAGTAAAAAAAAACCCAGCTAAAAGACGGACACTTACCTTCAACTTTGCTGCACGTTATTTTCAGAAAATTTCCATGAATTCACAAAACTTTTCTAATAGTGCACACAATACTGTGCTTTGATGTCCTCTATTCTCTGCTTATCCGCAACCAAAGGAACTACAGTTTGAGGCCGCTTGTCACGTGTCACGAGAAAAGGATGGCGTATGAAAATCGCCGACTTTCGACGAAATTGATCGACCACGGTGAAACCCCCAGACATATACCGAAGCCGCATTACATGAGCTTGTCGTCTCCTTCCCAAGAAGACGATGGTCAGTATTTAGTGGTTCGCAGCTGATGTGAACGCCTCCTACTCCCAACATGCGGGTCAAACTATCACGCGAACAGGTATTGTCCAGAATTTGACAATATACATTGAAAACTGTCCCCCAAATTGCCCGCATTAATCAATAGCCATGGTTCCGTACGTCTCCATGATAACGCCAGACCCCACGTTGCATGCCAGACGATTAATATGCTGCACCAGTTGAGGTAAGAAACCTTACGTCATCCACCTTATTCACCTTATCTGTGCCCTACGCACTATCATTTCTTCAAGCACTTGGACACCTTTCTTCAAGGCAAATATTTTCCCCAATAAACATCAGTTGAAACCGCATTACATGAGCTTGTCGTATCCCGAAACTCGACATTTTCCCACTACAGCATATAGAAGCTTGTAATCTCGTTGGCAAAAGTGTGCTGCTGTGTGGTGATTAATTTGATTAACAGAGTAATGTTGCGCTGCATTTTTGGTGTTTGAAGTTTTCATCAATATTCCGACATTTCATCCGCATCAACCAAATGCGGTCACGCGGCAGTTGGTGCCCGAGTCATCGTAAAGAGAGCAGGGTTTGTACGAGGCAGCAATTTTGCTCTCAAGATTAAGGAAATGGAGGGTGACATGATTTCCGTGAGGCTATTTTCGTTTCATCCAAGAACGAAGTTTACGTGGTGACAAAATTTGGGGTATCGAAAGATATGTTACCTAAAAAAAAAAAAAAAAAGGTGAATTATAACTTGTATTACTATTTTGTAGAGCCCTCCCTGCACGGGCCGGGTCTGCCTGTAATTTAAAACTTACGGGCAGGGCCGAGCCTACAATTTCGTAGGCGGGCTTGGACGGGCCTACACTTACTTGCATGTGTATACGGTGTTGTCAATTTGTTGATAAATTTAAGTCATTCTGTTTTTTGAAGTCTCTGTCTTTTCCTTCCCGTGATCATATTTCTTGTTTCTCTCAATCATTCTTCTCTCCCACCTTATGCTATTTTTTATTTATTTATTTATTTATTTTGCGCGCGTCTTTTCGTCTTTGATCTTTGGCAATCGCACTCTCCTTTGAATCCATATTCCATTTATTTCGGAAGTTAACACCAAAAAAACCCCACTTGCTCCGTGCGATGATTTGCATTTATAGGAATTAGGAATCAATTAAAGCTTCAATATGCGCTAGTAAACTATTCTTAGGATTTTTCTTTATAATTTTGATTTGCTTTGTTTTAAATATGGTTGAATATTGGGTTGGGTAATTTAGAGGTTCGAGGAGCAAAAAAATCGAAAAATTGTGTTGCATTTGGATTTTGGGAGTTATATCCTAAACCTGAAGAATTAAAATCAAAGACGTCGGGCAAACAGAACGGAATCATATTCTGCGTACGAGAGTTTGTTGTATTAACTATTAACCATTAAGCATGTTATTATGTGTGCGTGTGTGTAACTGAGCATCAATTTATATTATGTTCTGGGCAAAAGTGTCAAAGAAGACAATACTTGACTCGTATTAACAGTGATTTGACACTACGAAGGGTTCGATTATGAAATGACGATAATTTATTTAAGTTCACTGAATACTGTTTATTGCTTTTGCCGTATTTCTGGTTACTGGTGGGTTAGTTAACTTACTTATGCCCTCTTTTTACACGAGTTTCGAGTTAGTCCAAAAAGTTACAGTACAAATTACGCAAATGAAACCTATGCCGGACCTAAATGGTCGGGCCGGGCCCTGAAAAAAAACAAAAAAACAACAACACCGGACCGGGTCGGGCCCGGCATTAACTTGGTGGGCTCGGGCCTAAAAATATTGCCTCTGCAGGGCTCTACTATTTTGTATCAGAATAAAAGTTATAATGAATATTGCTTTTTCTAAGCTTCTTCTAATGGTTGTTGTGTTGTTAATTATATCATGAATAAACTTTCCTGCTAGTAGTGTAGTAATAATAATGAACAAGCTTTTAACTGCTAGTAATGTTGTAGTAGTAATTAAGATGAATAAAGTCTTAATGCTGGTTGTTAATAATAACAACTAATGAAATAAACCTAACAGCCAGACAGAGATCTGACAAAACTATGAACTGAGAAAAACGTACTTACTAGAACAACTTTTTATTAGAGACACTCTTGATATGATCCAACATACACTTCACCGGACACACAGCTACTCAATAAAACGTAGCTCCTTGCACATGAACGAAGCTCTACTCACATAAACGAAGCTCTCCTTACGCATATAACGGAGATCTCTTTACACATGAAACAAAGCTCTCCCTACGCACATCAACAAAAAGCTCTCTTAGGTATCGTTGAACGCGCCTATTTATACTGGCTACCACCACGTCATGACTTACACTCATTGCCAGATCTCATTCAGCGGGAGAAATAACATCTCGTTCAGTAAGAAGATAATTTACATAGTAAAATAAAATAACCAGAGACAGTAGAAATAAAAAGGAAAGTGAATCTAGAGTATACGTTACAAAGTGTTTAGTCAGCTTCAGCCCACCGGCTGTATGCATCGTTTAATTGTCGTTTATGAATCCAAAGATATGTGTAAGAAGCAAGCAAGAAAAAGAAAAAAAAAAAGCATGAGCTGCATCCAAACAAGGTCTCCAAATGCTATTGTAAATATAACGATGGCAACAGCCTGTTTATATTGTCCGAGCAAGCAAAATAAACAGTTTAGGATCGTTATCGTTTCGTCAGGGGATTATATCTAAAGTTTTTCATCACTGAAAGCTCTGCAACATTTAAAGTGAATGCCAGGAGATAAAGAGATATCCTGAAAACTAGCACGTAGAATATGTCGGATAAAATTTAACACACGAATGCACGAGAAAAGTTGTGGAAGGTACTTCGGTGAAATATTTACCTAGTGGTTGTGCAAAAGTAATAATGAAAATAATGATGACATAACGGAGAATTTACTTTTAACTGCCACGTTTTAGCTCTCAAGCCATTTATTGAGCTTATTCTTCGACTGACATCAAGCAAAGGTCATATACAAAGAAATGATTCTGACACCGGTAGTCTACGGAATTTTCTTTGAATCATCAAATTTTCTTATTTGTATCAAGATTGAAACAAGAAAGCACGTTACCAAGGTAACAAGTTCTAGAAACGACAGGCGTTGGTGTGTAACCGTCTCAGAAGAAAGAGGCGTATGCTTCAGGTTAGAGAATTTGATTGATGCACTTGTAGGCGAGACGAACGAAACAAAAAGCTAAGCCGTAAAGAGAAAGACCACAAATCCTCCTTCTCTACGCTTTACAAAATCCCCGATGATTGCAGAACAACCATTTATAACACTAAACAAGGCCACTTCTGTTTCAGTTTACTTCACTGAAAGAACGCTTGGTCGAATAAAATTGAAACAAATACCCAACGTATTTTTTGTTTCTTTTTATTCAGCACTACTTGAGATAACGGTGAATTCAGTCAATATTGAAATTTTGAATATACAGTAAATCAACGATTACACGTTTTTCTAGGGACCAAAATAAAAAAACGTATAACTGTGGAAAATGCGTAAGGGAAACTTCAAATTTTAACGTTATGACTATAAAAAATATTAACCTGTACATTAAAAAAAAACAATATTTAACGTAGAAAGCAAATGTTTGGTGCACTAACCTCTAATGTTTAACAGGATTCTTTCATTTAATCGACTTTTATTTTCATATAAACGTTTCCCGGAAAGATATGCGCTATATCGTATATTTATCGATACGTATTCTAACTCAGATTAACAGCAGGCCCTTGGGCATTATTTTTCAATTGCAGCTTTAAACTAGTGTGCAAGTTGAGCCTGAGATGAACTCAATGCTAAAAGTTCATTGTACACTGTAATGAGACCATTTTGAATAATCTCCTCTATATAATGAGAAATGTTTTCATCACATCATGGTTAGCAAGAGCTTGAACAAAGTTTGGTGTTGGCAATGTGATAACACTTTCTTCGTCATCACTGTTACTGCTGTTCTCACCATCTTGCGTATTACATTTTAATCAGTTCATCAGTTTTCAAAAGTGATGGCGTTGCCAGTTGGGAATCACAGCATAATCCTGATAAGTTCCTGTGCCTAAATTCGACCAAATTTCGACTGGTGTTATCACTGGTTGCGAATTTTCCAGTTGCGAGTGACCTTCGTTTAAATGGCAGCCAGCATAGTCAAACAAGTTTTTAACATCTGCGGTAAAACCTTTTCCAAGCCATGGCTACAAAATTCATAGCTTTCGAAACGCTAATTTTTGTTTTACCAATTCACCCTGTTCAAAGTATTCCACGACAAATATTGGCCATCCTCATCAGGTGTCTGTGGCAGCAATTAACGGAAAAGAAAGAGACATTTGCAAGGTAGGGAACCACCTCCCTTTTTTGGCTGCAGCTAAAAAAGCTGGTGGTTGTCTTGCCCTTTAAAGGCTCAAAAAGGGGAATTTTTCCTTTTAGCTAAAAAATGAAAACGTATAAACCAAGCTCACAATCTAACGAATAACGTATAACTGAAATGAATTAACGTATAAACTATAGAAATGTGTAACAGATAAACATATAAAGGTGTGCTACTGTGTCTGCAGAGTGAGCAGTAGTAATTAATTTGAGAACTGAAATCGTGCATATAACAAGATGTTCTTCCGAGCCCGAGATGTATCTCCCAAAATCCGAGAGGTGAAGATGTAAATAAATAATTCATGAAACACGCCTAGTCGCTTTTTTATGTACCATCGTTATATTACTTTAATGGGAAAGCGCACACATTCAGTAGAACATTTCTAATATTTGAAATGAGAGTTTTTGGGAGAAGGAAAAGTTGAATTTGACATGAACTTTTCAATGCATGGAAACACTGAAAAAATCTGTGGAACGTTTCACACACACACAAACAAATATAAGGGCGACTTAGCTGCCTCACCGTTTTCAGAAACGTTATCCCAACAAATGTACTTCATGGAATCCCAACAAATATACTTCATGTTTTTAAAGAAATGTGAAAAATTGTGCGACGTTGATTTTGTGAAACATTCCACAATAAACGTGGAAAATTTTGGGAAAGTTCTAACGAAAGGTGCACATGCAGATCACAGGAAATAAAGTGATTTACAAAAATGCAGAAAGTCACAAAATTCCGAAACATCGCACAAATCTACTACAGATTTTGACATGTCCCTTAGTTGAATAAATTGACACTGGTAAAATCCTTAAAAGTTACACTGAACTGTAAAACTTTACTAGAAGGTTTAACATATAGTCTTTCGCCAAGTAAACTGAAATTCCATGAAAAGTTACTCACAACTCTGAAACGATGCGGAAATCTGAAGAACTACTCATGCGCTTCATACCGAATAAATTAATAATAACAAAATTCGGAAATCTTATACCAACCTCAGAAACATTACACAATGTTTCTGAAATCGGTTTCCTAGAAAGATGCCCACTCCTCTTTTAAGCTCTGAAAAGTTACACACTTTCAGAAAACTGTGCACGAGCGTATTACATAAACTGTGTTTATTCTGGAATATCACACCAATCTCCGAAACGTATTACAAAAAGGCTTGAGTTTTTACATGCTTCACAGAACTTTCGAAAATATATGTACGTATACATATGAACTTATTCAGAAAATCCCAGAACTTTGCACAGTTTTCTAACCGTGAATATGTAAAATTAATAGAAGAAATATGGGAACTGAAACTTTTGAAACTGAGTCTTTTAAGGCATTCTTGATCGTTTGTGAGACTGATCAATCGAAACTTTCATTTTACTGTATTTTTACAGACAAGGGCTTGCCTGACCTTTCCGCATTTTTAAGAACAGTACAAGATGTTTCAAAATGATTTGAACGATAACAACACGTTCCATCTGGAATACATTACCAGCGATCGAATATCCAGGGAAATACATTGGAACACATCCTATAGTTTATTTCTGAACAGGCTAAGTAGTTCGTAATTCTACCGCCAGGTGGCAGGCGGACTAGTTGTGAAAATGGCTGCCAGTGGTGAGAAGAAAGCATTTTGTGTCTTACAATTTCATGCGAGTAGGTCAGTGTTGAGTGTGCAACGTCAGTTTCGTACACGATTTCATAAACAACCACCTGCAAAGAACTCTATTCGAAGGTAGTATGATCAATTCCAGCAAACAGGCTGTCTTTGTAAGGGTAAATCATCTGGCAGACCTTCGGCTTCTGAGGCCGATGTTTAGAGAAATAGGGAATGTTTTCAGCGTAGCCCTCGAAAGTCTACGGCGAGAGCGAGCCGGAAGCTTGCAATTTCCAAGACAACTGTGTGGCTCGTATTGCGTAAGCGTCTAAAAATGCATCCTTATCGAGCACACTTTCTGAAGCACCTAACACCTGCGGACCACGCCACCCGCTTCCAGTTTTGTGAGTCATTTCAAGAGTTGAGCACTGACGATGTTTTTTTTTACAGAAGTTGCGGTTCAGTGATGAGGCTACATTTTTTGTTAGTGGGAAGGTGAACAAGCAAAATGTTCGTATTTGGGGGAATGAAAATCCTCACCAAGCTGTTAAACGTACCTGGACGAAGTTAGATTACCGTATTGAAGTTTGCAGAGTAACGAACGGAGCTCACATTGAGTATCTGTGACAGCCAGCTTCATGTTACCTACTGACAAATAAACTTGGAGAGTTCCATTACATATATGTGAAATTATATCTTGTTTTCACAATTTATGAAATACATTGCTGGCCACCCAAAATGTAACACCAAGAAGGAAGGCCTGAAATTCGCAGCATGCGTCGCCTACGAGAGGACATGCAAACGATTAGCATTGAAGGGCATATTCAAATAATGGGCGCCCGGCACGCCACCGAGAAGCACTATAAGAAGGGTGCACAGAAGGCGGGGTGTAAGTAATGGAAGTGTGTTCAGCTGCCGGACCTGTGCGTGGGAAGCTTCCTGATGCCTCGTCACAGAATACGGCAGTCTTTCCAGCACGTTTCGGAGTTTGACAGAGGACGAATAGTGGTTTATCGCGACAGCGGTTTATCGTTCCGAGACATCGGCGCCCGTGTGGGACGACATCCAGCCACAGTGAGGCGAGTATGGATTCAGTGGGTGCAGGAAGGACGGACGGACCGACGCGAGCGATTGTCGCAGCTGCGGCACACCACCGAACGAGAGGACCGGCATGTTGTGCGGCGGGCATTGACTGCTCGCACCGTCACATCACGAACGTTAGCGCAGGAATTAGGGTGTGTTGCGCTACAACCTGTGTCAGCGCGTACCGTTCGACGTCGTCTGTAGGAGCGGGGACTTGTCGCACGGCGCCCATTGCTCCGATTACCATTGACGTTACACCACCGGCGAGTGCGGCAGCAGTGGGCCGTTGAACGGCGCACCTGGACTACGGAATGGCAAGACATTGTTTTCTCAGACGAATCCCGCTTCTGCCTGCAACTCCACGATGGTCGGTTCCGCGTGTGGCGGCACCGCGGAGAGAGACTGTATGACGCCTGCATTATGCATCGCCATACCGGTCCGTTGCCTGGCGTTATGGTTTGGGGCGCAATTGGATATGACATCCGCACCCCTCTGGTGCGCATCGCCGGTACATTCAACAGCCACCGCACATGCAACACGGATTCATCAGTCCATGGGACCAGTTTCCATTGATATACGGTCCACAATAAATGCTCTTTACACCATGCTAAACGACGAGTAGCATTTCGAGTGGAGATGAAAGGCTTATGAGCAGCCGCAGGACCACGGTAACCCATGGAATGAAGTTCTCTGCGAATGGTACGTGTACATACCGAGGTTCCAGCATTTTTACTCACCTGTACACTGAGGTCTTGTGCTGTTCTCCATCGATTAGCTGTAACGACTCTCCTGAGGCTCCGACGTCCTTCATCACTGATTTTCTTTGGTCTGCCGGTACATTTTGCTGCTTCAGGCACGCCATGTGTCTTCCACTTATTCAGTACATCAAAAACAATTGACTTGGGTATGTTTAAACGCCTCTCTGTTTCACTAATGGACAACCCACTAATATAACACCCAACAATCTTTCATTTCTCAAAGTCAGTTCTCTCCCGCCGCGACGTTTTCATTCAACCTCACTGTGCGATATGTCATCGGCAGCATTATGTAGCTGCAGGCATGTTTTTATACAGTTTGAAGCTGTACCGCACTTCTTAACAACGCAGCGAATTCGTTCATTTGCTTTTGAAGGGGTTTCCGGTTACTTTTGTCAGTATAGTGTATATGAAGGTGTCTCTCCTAATCTAGACATTCCTTGGAAAAACCTTTTCTTGGTTGATGTTCTTCAAATAACGCACAGCTTTCACGGCATGGGGCGTAAAGATTTCTCGCGTTTTCCTCCACATCTGTTCTGATTGTATTCGATTTGAAAAAATCCATTTTCCTTCATTATGATTTGCTATGAAGGGTATTTTGCAAACAATTTGTGATCTCTTCATAACAAACATTTCTCACGCTACTGAGCGTCAGAAGTTATTTCTTTTTGCAGATGTTTTATCGGTTGTAGAATATGGTGTATTTTTTAACTGGTTCCATTCACTATGAAGAACATTGTTCGCACTGCGTATTTTTTTTTCTCTCTAAAAATGTATTTGGTAAAATTACTCACACGCGAGAAACAATTCGAAATACATGTAAATTACACTTGAGAATTCGGTGTCTCCTTTCTTGTTACGTTATGTATTTTTGCTTTGAGATAGAATAAATTCAGGTTTTAAGAATTTATTCAATAATGTTTTCTTGATTAAGCTGAATGCTACAGATCTAGAACTAATAACTGGAAACGATCGTGACCTCACCGAAGAAAATAAGAAACAGGAAACAGAAATGAGAGAACAATTATATCTTTTTGAGGAAATGTATCTTTTTCAACGTTTCTGGAATTCTTTTCAAATGGTACTTCTTTCCGTAATAAGCGGAAGAATGAACCAGCTAACACAAATCCTTTAGGTTTACTATGGGAAAAGGAAAATAGAAGGCACTGGTTAAAGCATTATCACAACTTTCTGAGAAAACACCATTTCAAGCAATCTGGAAGAATTTCTTTGAAAGCAGTTGATTTCTTCTTCCGTAGCGGAAGCAGAAAAGAACCAATTTCTTCTGTAATAGGCGATGTCTGCACTAAAATTATTCTGTCCTTTTTTCTTCGAATGCAAAAAAATCATTGCTTTGTTAATTAAATTTGAGAAACGTTCTTCTCTAAACATTATGCAAAACATGCATATCTAAAAAGCATAATTTTGGTTCGAGTCTTTTACAGGACAATGAAAATATTTTCTGGAGGGCACGTTATTCTTCTGGCTTTGCTGATCGAATGCTTACATACCAGAAAAAAAATTTGAACACAGATACGATGCAGTTTTTAACCAGACTTCCCAAAGAATTGAGTTTCTTTTTTTTAAACACTTTTCTTTTCTGGATTTCCCGAAGAGAGTTTTATTTATAGATTTTCCAAAAAGTATTCTACTTCACTTGGTAACAATGTTTCCCTAGACAGTGATTCGTTTGCTTCGAGAAACATAACTTTGGCAAGAAAGCATTTTTGCGAATGTTGGTTCAATATATTCTTTTCGGAAAATTTTGAAGGACACTTGTGTTATTGGTACGGGGGAGGGTTATTTAAAAGTCTAAGTCTGCACACTTCATTATTTTATAATATCCTTGCAATATAAGCACATATAGGAACTGGGCTAGTGGTTGTACCTACACTATACGCCACTTCTGCTCGAAATTACCAGTGTACTTCTTGTCACAAAATCGTGGGGTATATAAATCTGTAATAAAATATCCTCTGCCATGGTTTATGAACAGCGATTCAGATATCACGCACACATGCAAAATGTTCGAGGACCTTGCTTCGAAGATTAGAAATATGTCTGTGATTATCTTGTCGTGAATTTTAAAATTTGTAAAGTATAGATCATTGAGCGTGTCATTTATACTGATGATTGGTCATTATTCGTACGAGGAGTAACTTCTAAAACGATAATCATAAAATAGATTTTGTTGATGAAACACCGAACTTGATGAAATCTATCTACAGATACCATCATTTATTTGTCATATTTCTGAAATATCAAGATTAAAAAGAGTATCAGTTCTGTTTATTTTTCTACGGATTTTCCCGTGAATTCTATTAAAATGATAAAGAAACAGAAAAAAAAATCATTGCTTTGTTAGTTAAACTTGAGAAACGTGAACGAATTTGAATCTTTTCCTCATGAATTTAGTACCTGTACGAGTTAGACGAGCAACATTTTTTTTCACCTAAATCAAGCCTAATAATAAAAAAAATTAGCTGGGAAAATGAATGCACGTTTTTCTGACTATGTTCTTGTTATTAGATTTAATATTAAATTTATCTTCAGTGCAGTATTTCTGGCAAAACTTTCGTACCACTATAAAACAACTACAACTAATATAATTTGTTGTGTGTGTGCGCGCGTGCATATGTTTAGTGTTTGTTCAGCAAAGGATTCAGAGACGTGAACAGCCATTTAGAAAACTCCTGGCAAAGATGTGTACTTCATAACGCTTGGATTCAGGAGCAGACAAAATTTGTCCTAGTGACAGGCAATACGATGAACAGAGTGTAGTACAACAGCTATTGTACTAGCGTGAGTTCTGATCTTAAATAGTGCTGCCTGCGTCAAATGAATTTGAGACAGGAAGAAAAGAAGGACGCAACACTAAACGAGTTGTAGTCGAAGTAAGAGTTTTCGCTCTTGAAAACACTGAATGAAATATTCAGCAACGACTAAGGCTTAGCAGAGGAGAAAAAAAGAGAGAAAAAGACTTGAAAACGTCTAAGAATAACCATTTCTAAGGGTCAGTTGTGAAATGAAATCTTGAAGAACAGCTGACATATTAGCCGACAAAATCACCATTTAGCACCAACAAGATACTTTTCGGTAACAAGTTGCCGAAAATTTCTGAAAACCAATTTCAACTTAATGAAACCAGCTTGCTTCTTTAATCGTATACAGCGAAACCTCTATTAACGCACATCTTCGAACAACCGTTATTTCGGAACAAGGACAAATGACGGTTGGAACAGCACAACTGTGAGGTAGGATTAATACTTATGATAGTCTCCTAACAGCGGTCAACGGACACCCCAGTTTTTCTTGAAAGAGGTCTAACGGTCACGATGTAAGCAAACTTATGGTTTAAGGTAGTTCTTCCAATTAGGAACTATCATTTCCTTTTTTTCGTACTGCAATTCATCGGCATGAGGGGAAAGTGGAAAACAACAAAACACAAAAATAGCTAAAGGAACGCTACTCTGGGCAGGTTGGATTGGAGTACAAGAGGAAGTCAGTTGCATTCTTAGGTGAAAAGAACAGCTTTTCACCTAAGAGGGCCGCAGGTAGCCTAGTGGGCAACGTTCGTGACTGTCATGGAAAGGGCCTCAGGTTCGATCCCAGGCAGGTACGAACACTCGATCCACTAAATATCCGCCGTGCTTCGGATGGGCACGTTAAGCCGTCGGATCCCGGGTACTTCCCCCCGGTAATAAATAAGGGCGTCTTCCTCCCCCTTTCTACTTCGCTTCCGTGTCACTTTCCTATCGGGCACTCTAGCCCAAATCTCCTAGCTTCCTATTTCTAAGGGTTGTTTAAGACCTGGGGTCAGACACTCCGTTCCTAAAATCCTCTTCATCTGATCATTTCGCCTAAGAATGTACTTCGCTAGGGATCACCGAACTCCGGTGAGAACCTGAAAACGATAACGATATATTTAAATTGATCATCTTACTTGTCATCGATTTCACTCTCTCAAGAATTCATCAGCAGAAACTTTAATTCGTAGTCATTTGCTGTCCCAAATCTCGAATTTTTAGATGAACTAAATTCAGTTTCCAGTATAGGTTGACACAATTCAATCTACATTGTGATTTGTGACGTATATTCTAAATTAACTTTCTTTTTTAGTTTCTTTCCTTATGTAAATCTTGAATTTGTTCTCAGTTATACTTCACACTTAACGTGATATTTTCTCTCTCAAACGAATACTGTTGGCAACACAATGAGGTTGAATGAACGTGACGTATGCCTGTTATGAGATAAGAACCAGAGATATAAACTACGAGACAACAGTTGCTCGTGTGGAGTGTGGAGCGTGGAGTGTTGATTTGTGTTAGAGATGTGTTATGTGAATTTTATACTATCCTGAAGTGCTATAATCTGTGCTAGAGAAATAAAGCCAATTTCCGTAAGTTTGACTTCTGTTTTAAATGTTTTTTCTGGCCGTTAAGGTTTAATTTAGGAACTTTTTCATCGTATGGTGATGTTTTTAAAATAACGTAAGAAGAGCGACAAAGAATCAATACGAAAAGACATTATAGATTCAAGACATTATAGACAGATTATAGATTCCCTGTGCACTAGCTAGCAGTGAACAGGTTTGCGTACAATTCTAGATCGACATCCAAAATTTGTTCAGTTCCACAATTTCTGTCATGTGGCATCTATTTTTCCGTGGGAAGTAACCCTTTTCTCCCCCATTTCGCAGTAGCTCAAGCTACTGTGAAATGGGAATACATGCTATTCTTGCGCGGATTCGTGGAATTCTGCTTTTTCTGTCGTCATTTGGGCCATATCTCGAGATCGATGCAAAAATGAATAGAAATCGTTTTGGGATTAATGGGAAAGAAAGGTCATTTCTCCAATCTGGGAAAGGTGTTTTGTCTTCCAAAACTTCCGAAAACGGAAGTTAACCGAAGTAAATATTTTTGTCCGTAATCGCAATTTCTTTTTTCTCACGATGTTGCCTTTGTCCAGTATTGTTATTAAATATGATTTTATTGCATAAACATTTGTATTTCAGCACGAAACTGAGGGCAACGATTTCCGAAAATAGACGTTAAGACGGATGATTTCCTCGCAGTATTCAGACATGAGATTCTTTCGTGGATTCGAGGGATTCTCCATTTCCGTTTGTCATTTAGGGCATTCTCGAGATCAATACACAACTGAACAGAAATTTTGGCGGATTAGTGGTGGTGTGGGATTCCATTTCCGTTTGAAGACGGAATTTAGTCTTTCGAAACTTTCCAAAACGGAAGTTAGACGGAGTAAAGATTTCTCCCGTAAGCGTAATTTGTTTTTCTCTCACGATGTGCCTTCTGCCCAGTATTGTTGTTAAATATTCATTTATTTCATAAATATTTGCATCTCAGCCTAAAAATAGGGGGAAAGTTTCTGAAAACGGAGGTTGGACGAAGCTCGATTTCTTCCGTTACCTCGCTTGCGATGCTCTCACTACCCTGTGTTGTTGTTAAAGGTTACTTTTCCCCATAAATATTTGCATTTAAGCTTGATAAGGGAAGGGAAATTTGTACGAATTGATGCATGGCGTTCAAAGCGTTCGTATTCTCCAAGTTATCTAAAATAGTTAAAGCTTTTATATCATGCATTCATGGCCCTCAGGCTAGGAGTTATTTCAGCATGATGGATAAAATTATTGTTGTCATGTGAGGGAATAAAAAAAAAAGAGAAAAGAAAAGCAACAGTGAAGACACGGGAAGGGAATCATATCAACAGAAAATAAAATTAAGCAAGGAATGCTGTGCAGCTGCAAAGTCAACAAAAGACAAAAGTGGAACTTGTTGAGAAAAAAACAATACGAGAAGAAACTTGAGCTAATGTTCTGAGAAGTATAACAATAACAACAACGAAAAAAAACACTATTTAAAGTAATATCTCAAAACCAGAGGCTTACTAGAGGCGCAACAGTGGTTTTTGCGCCCTCTCTTGAACTGTGCCAGGGGCAACTGCCCCGGCACAGTGGCGGTTGCCCCTGGCACAGTTCATTTTATTACTGGTAGCTGAAATCGTAAAGTAAACAAAAGAAAGACAAAATGTAAACTTTTCCACCGCCCTGAAGAAATGTAGTCCGTCGTATATGTAGTGACAAGGTGCAGGCCACGGCGAGATAAAGACAAATATACTAACCCTATAGAAATGTTTCATGGCAAATGAGTGTTATCATGGAAGCTTCTCCTACAGGTCTGGGTCCGTGTTTTGCATGAGAAACAGGAGTTGTTTTAACTTTTTTTGAGGCTATAACTTGGATGCTCATGTGCGACGGAAAACTGCAGCATGTGCAACATAGAAATCGCAACTCCAAGCAGTTAACTTAGAATCATAAAAATCATGTGAGGGAAGGAGCTTCCTGAGATATACGTCCAGCTCGGAACTTCTCGTTGCTGCCACATCACAACGCTCCTAGTTATGAAGAGTGACACTGACTATGAAATGGACGAACGGTGTTATTCACGGGCGAGACCAGGATCTATTTCTTCCTTCCCGATGGATGCAAATTCGTACGTCATGCGTGTACGAATTTGCATCGTTTAAAAGCTTACAAGCAGTCGCTACAAGGTTTTTAGAGGCAGTCGCAGTATAACGAACCGACGTGTGGAGTGGGGTCTGATGCGATCAAACTGTAACACGCTACGTCGATGTCATTGCCAATCCTGCCAAACGACCGTTCCTTACTTCTACGACGGAAACGATATTGCAGAAGCACAACGTCCGTCAGCACCCTGCTCCTGTTACATGAGACAGTTTCCAAGACGCAGGCATTTTCCTATGGCCACCAAACTCAATAGACTTTTCGCCCATCAAGCATGTTCGGGTCTGCATTGGGTTGTGTCACCTATTTCGACTCCCTCCTGCAGCGGACCTGCAACATCTCCTGTCTAGGTGGCTGCTGTTTTGAATGCCATAGCTGACCGCATCATTTATGATCTCCTAGATGGTATGCCTCGTTGTCTGTAAGCTTGCGTAACTGTCCGAGGTAATGCAATTCCGTACTGAGCAATACTACCATTTCACAATTAATTTTTCGATCGTTTACATGTCTTCGCCAGCTCTTAGCACTGCGTGCTATCGGAATGCAAAGAAACGTTCAAATTTACGAATACCTAAAGTATTGCTAGAACTTCACACATCATCCAGCATTAAAAAAAAAAAAAAATTCAGTTTCAATTCTTTAAAAAAATATTGCTAATCCCATAATCAAAAATTTAGTAACTTACACTTTATACTGGACAATTCATAGATGATCTCAAAATAAATGTAATAATTTTTACACTCAACCCAAATATCTAACAGTAGACCTATTCATATGATTATGGTTTTCAGAAAGAATCGTTTATAAAAGGTAAATTGATTATCTGGGTTTCAAAAGTAGTACGTGATAACGAATATGGGTTTTGTAAAAATAAATTTAAATGACAAGCTGTTTCAAAATGGTTAAACACTTACAAAGAAATCAGTATTCCGGTTAACTAACTCTGGTTACATTTTTTGGCTTATCTAAGGCACCCGATAAGATAAGCCATCGCTTTAAAATATTGGGTGGCATTGGAATCGGGAGTACATTGCCCAAATTATCTCAGAATTATAAATCGAATGCAAACCCTGAAATCACAAAACAACAGTAGATTCCTGTGATTTTACGAAAATCTATCAGTGAACAAAAGTTCAAATCAGTGCAAATGACAATACACTAATGCAGATATGCGTGCATATATGAAACCGTAGGCATGTTTGCACACACATGAGGACACGTCTTTTTAACGGAGAAAACCGACCGCCATTATTACACACTTTTAAATTTAGATGTACAAATTGAAATTAAAGTATTAGCGATTAACGAGCACGATTGAGGAGTCGTCGGGATAGAGATAGCGATGGCTATCACTCGCATGGGTGGCAGATGATAAAATTATTGCTGTTATTTATACAGTTGCATTTCAGTAATGTTTCTTATTTTCTTGCTTGAACTTCGATAAATAACTACAGTAAAACCCACTTATAATGAAGAGCTCCGGACAGACGGAAATCTTCGCTAAATCTGTTCTGAGGTGAAAAGTCCCGCGTGTAAACAATATGCTTAAGTAGCAATATGCATGCAAGCTTACATTATATATCCATAACAACTGGACATATCTGAAAGATTTAATTAGTTAACTACAGAAGTGCAAAGTAAAATAAAATAAGCATTTATATGAATATATTTCCACGCAGAGTATTCTGAAGAAAGTTTTTAAATGATGTGGAAACATTTTTAAAAAAGGTACTACCCACCCCTTGGAGTGGGTAGCGGAGAGGGTGTTTTGCACAACTCACTTGTTGGGCGTTTGATGTAGTCCCTCCCATTTGCTTTTCTAACTACATTCTTCCGCTAACACACCAAGACTCCCCTGCACTGTTGCAATTTCGTCCCGTATTCCACCATTTCTATTCCTCCATTCTAGGACAGTCACAGATTTTCTTTGTCTCGTTAAATGTGAAATTTCCTTAAAATACTTTGCTTGTTAAAAATGAGCATCTAGCTTATATCGTAAAAACTATTTGCCGGTGGCGCAAACTTCTGCTCCGGAGCCGTATGCATTTCCAATTAAGCTACACCGACGAAGTTTGTTGCTGCAACTTTGCCGTCTGGCCACCTCAGAGGTAGGTACGTCACATACCGTATATCCCCCCCCACCTCTTGAGAAAGGGCTGGGACGGAATCGTAGATTTCCGGATGAGCCGGCAAACAACGCTTGAAGAACAGCTCACTGCAGAAGAAGGAATTCTGACTAATTCCAGACGATGTGTGGAACGAACATAACACATGTCACGTATATCCAAACAACGCTTGAAGAACAGCTCACTGCAGAAGAAGGAATTCTGACTAATTCCAGACGATGTGTGGAACGAACATAACACATGTCACGTATATCCCTCCCCCCTCCTGAGAAGGAGTTAGGACGGAATTGTAGGTTTCCGGATCAGCCGGCAAACTACGATTGAAGAAGTTAGAAGGTCACTGCAAAAGAAGGATTTCTCATTAATTCTAGACGATGTGGAAGAAACATATCACATTTTTCGATGAACCTAAAGGCCAGGAGATTCATTTTGACGTTCGGGCACCAATATAGCAAAACACAAATTTGCCGTTGTCGGATATCGAACCTGCTTTCTTCCGCTCCGGAGCCGAATGTTTTCTCAATAAAACTGCACCAACGAAGTTTGTCACTACAAATTTGCCGTCTTGACATGTGCGTCACGTCAGAGGTAGGAATCTCACAAACTTTTTTCTCCTTCGCTAAATCCGGGGATTTTATTAAATTTTGTACGTTAAAAACGATCAAATTAACTTTGAACTAACATTACATCAACCAAAAATTTCTGTTTTGCTCATCAAAGCGAGTTTTACTGTAATTCTTGGTTTTTCATTTAAATAGAATTTGTCAAGGTCAAATTTCCTTCAGTGCAGCTTCTCCCTCTCCGTGTCGAGATGTAGTACCGAAATTTTCGCGCCTCTGATTATCTTTACGCGTAGAAGTGCATTTGGATGCAACAGTGAATTTTTGTACGAGCAGTTTACCATTACGTATTAAAAGAAAAGTGTTTAATTAATGCATCCTTCCAGTTTTGATTTATAAATCACAGACATGGACCATAACTAAAATAGACATGCATAGGCTGCAGACAACACAATAAAGCATGCGTACTCCGCGGATTTGCGTTTTTTTTTCTTTCAATCATTTGGGTCATGCTCGAGATCGATGCAAAACTGAAGATACATTTTGAGGGGATTAATGGGAGAGGGGGTGTCGTTTTCGGTCTGGAGACAGTATTTCATCTTTTAAAACTTTCGAAAACGGAAATTAAACAGAGTGAAGATTTTTCCCGTAATCGTGATTTCTTTTTCTCGCTTTTCTAGTATTGTTGTTAAATATAATTTTATTCCATAAATATTTGCATTTCAGCTTGAAAATGGGGTAAACAAATTCGGAAAACGTAAGTTCGACGGCATTAAAAATTTCCTGTATCTCCAGGCATGAGATTCTTCCATTTGTGTGATTCTCAAAATCGATGTACCACTGAAAAGTATTGGAGGGGAAAGGGGGTAGATGATTGGTGCTGGCAGCGGCAGTAGTGTGTGTGTGTGTGTGTGTGTGTGTGGTGGTGGGGGGGGGGGGTTTCGTCTGCGAATGGAATTCCGACTTTCGAAAACGGAAGTTAAAAGGAGTGAAGATTTCTCCCCGCAATCGTATTTTTTTTTTCTGTCGATGTTTCTTCAGCCGAATCAGTGGCGTACCCAGAAATTAATTTTGGGGTGTACATATCGTCGCCGCAAGGTCAAAAGCACGAATGCAAAATTTTGTCATTTGAATTATCGCTATTTAAAAATTAAATTTGATCAAAGAACCACTTTTGAAATTACATCAGACTGTTCAAGCACTATACATAACATTTACATCAACTTGCATCTGTATTATGCATCAGTGAAAAAAATTTTACATGATGTCAAGTCAACAATCGAAACATTCTCACATTCTTAGTTTTATCACTGCAGCTACGATATCATTAATTCCTAAAGTGATGAAAAAAATATGCATGAGAACAGCCATTTTTATTTTTCTCAAATACTATTAATAACAAAGTAACGTTCATTCTACGTTTTTGTTTTTCTGCTGTGGTATGTACTCAAGATAAAAAGGCTTACCCCCTCCCTCCCCCAGGTCCCAGCCCCCACCATTCATTATTCACTCGTTTCTTTCTTTGGTGGCATACAAGTGGGAAATGCGCACGGGGGCGGGAGGGTAGGCATTAACAATAGGCATATGAGACCTCGTCTGACCCCTCCAAATGAAGAAGTAACTAACGGCAATTTAACGAAGACCAGAATGGCGGCACTAGCAAAATAACGTCACCGACAATTTTTATCGATTTTTAATACTAGACAAAATTATTTTGTGGGGTGCATATGGTCCCTTGCATCCCCCTACCCCCGGGGTATGCCATTGAGCCCAATATTGCTGTGAAATGATCATCTTTTTTTTTTTTTTTTTTTGCATAAAGATTTGTATTTAAGCTTGAAAATGGAGGGAAAATTTCCGAAATTGGAAGTCGGACTCAGCGAAGATTTCGCTCGTAACCGTAATTTGTCCCCCCCCCGTAAAGTTTCCTCTATCGAGTGGTGTTATCAAATGTCAATAGGTTCATGTTTTGAATGCGGTCTTAATGTGCTCCAATTTAATGTTTGCATAACTAAATTAACATGAACAATTCTGTCTTCCTCATGCTGCTTTATATATTTACATTGTTTCGCCGCGCATTTGTGATTTCTCACCTGGTTAAAAAATTCAGATTTTTATTTTTCGTTTGTCAGTCTCATACAGTATATGAGCACAGAGAGATGTTATCAAAAATGAGATAAAAAGGAACTCATAAGTAACGAAAATGCCAAGAGTGGTAGAAATCATGATCAAAGACACTTAACTGGCAATGGACTGGATCAGGCCCGTAACTACCGGGTGGGCAGGAAGGGCAACCGCTCGCTCGAACGCCCTGCCTTCCCGAAAGGGGCGTAAATTCCTGCTCTGTCATTCCAAAGGCGTAAATTCCTGCTCTGGGATGTAAAAAATTAGAAATTGTAACTAAAAAAGAAAGCTACACATTTCAGTATTTTCTTTTTAAATACTTTAGTTAGTCTCATACAGTGTTCCATTCAGTTAACCAGGGTACAGAGTAACATACACTATGAGGTGTGAACCTCTCATATCCATGAAGAGAATTTTCCAAAACAGTAAATGGAGGCATAGAAAACAACATGCTGATATGCCTAACCACCATGACTTTCCGAACAGGTCGTTGGGATGAAGAGCTAATTAATCATTTGTGCTCTGTCGCAAAAAGTTCTCTGAGCGTTTAACCTTTTTGCGATGCTCATTCGCTCTGCGCTGGTTTGTCTTTCGTTCTATATTTTGTGGAGTGTTGTGTTGTCGGCGTTCACATAAGGTTAACGCTTTACTTGGTATTTACATCTTGTGGTTCTTGGATATTTACCTAGTTTTTAAATTTTTAATAAAATTACGTTTAAAAACTGAAGTGCGGTTCTTGAACGATCATAATATTTTCCTATAACAGCGGTGTGTGAGAAAGTAAAAGCCACGTATTATTTGAGTGGAACACGATGGGCGTAATTTTGAACTCGAAAGGGCATACATAATTTTGAATTCGAAGGGGCGTAATTTTGAACTCGAAAGGGTATATATAATTTTGAACTCCAAGGGGTATACATAATTTTGAACTCCAAGGGGTATACATAATTTTGAACTCGAAGGGACATACACAATTTTGAACTCGAAGGGGCGTAATTTTGAACTCGAAAGAGTATACATAATTTTGGACTCGAATGGGTATACATACTTTTGAACTCGAGGGGGTATACATAATTTTGAACTCGAAGGGGCGTAATTTTGAACGCGAAAGGGTATACATAATTTTGAACTTGAATGGGTATACATAATTTTGAACTTGAAGGGTATAGATAATTTTGAACTCGAAGGGGCGTAATTTCAAGTCTCGCCCCTCCCCAAGATAAGCAACACTTGCTACGGTCCTAGATTGGACATAATTCTAGAAGACCGGACTACTTCTGGACAACTGAAATAGCAGACTGGATATGGAAAAAATCCAGAAGAAACTGAAGTCCGAGAAAAAGACCACATGGAAATTGGATGGGTGAAATTCGAAAGCATGCTGTAGTGATATGGAAGAAACCTGGGAAAATTTTTTTATCAAGCAGTGTGTTGTGAATCGTTCTTCTTGTTGATGATGATGATAATATGAATGTGTATGGAATTTGTGATTAATTTGACAGCATTATTTAACCTTGCCATCAGAAATGCTTGATTTGCCATTTTTATTGTTCTGCATGTAATATTCGTCAAATATGAATATGAATGTGGTCTAAATAATGTCGATAGGCAGCGTGCGTGGAAACTTCCATTCAAAACTCTTAGAAAATTCCGGCTATGGATTTACTTTATTTACATGCTGAAGGTGCACACATGCATTTTTAGCACGTGCTTTGGAAAAAAAACCAAAAAAACCCCGCGTGTTCAGAGTACGACCTTGTTTATTTTGCTTTAGCATGATTTATCTTATTCGATGTCTTAACACCGAAATTACGGATCTCAGAGTTTGTTGACATAACAGCACGTGCACGAAGGATGTGCTATTATGTCAGCTGCATTTATATCACGCATTATCCTACCTTTGTATTTGCAGGCACTTGTTCGTAATCGCCGTACTTGTTCGTAAGTGCAAACCCAGAGAGAGAGACGGTAACTAAACAAACGTGATTCATGTACAGCAACAACGTCGGCTTTTCGACTCAAAGGGAGTGTTTCCGATGTGAAACTTCGCGAGGCTCCCTCTCAGGTCAAGTTTATCAACAGGCTTCATCACTTGCCATCGAGGTAATCACATGTCCTGGGGCTCTTGTCAAGGTTCGCTCCCCGTCAACCAAAGATACCGTCAACTCGTGAAATGTTTCCTTGTCCCCAGTAAAAGACGGAAGATTGCGACTGAGACAATCTAAAAGTGCCTGAGAAACGTCACTTGTTTTAGGGATTCCGACCTATGGACTACAGATAGCCAACAAATCATCTGTGTAGCTTTTTGGAAAGTATCTGTTGTTTGCGCAGTTTCTGAAAGCAGAGGTCAGACGTTCTGTTTGCCAAGTTGAAAAGTTTGTCTCGTAGGGTCGTAGCTCAGTGGAAAGCACTCCCGATGGTATTTCCAGATAGCCAAAGAGGGAAAAAAACGCGAAAATGAGCATAAATCCTATAGGAATCTTCATTAGGGTGGGGAACCCACGCTTTATTGCAAATTTAAAACTTGTTTTTAATGTGTAAAATTACCATAATTCTAAGCATCTACACTGGTTCTCAAAATGAAAGGATAATCCACAAAAACGTACATAGCTACCGATGTATGAATAACAATGTACAGAAAATTCCTGAAAATGCAAATTTCGCCAAGCAGAAGACTATCCCGTATTTACTTTTGCCGCAGGTAAGCTGGAATATAAAAATTATGATTGCGTTAAATAAACACGTCAGTCTACTTATATCTTGCAGCTCTTCTAGGCAACTCTTGCTTTCACTTCAGTGGCATGTCGAGATGATCATGTCAAAAATACATCGTATGAATGATTTTTCGCGTTGGAGAGCTATTCGTAGGATGGAAGCAGTGTGCCTCAGAGTCTACTCGCATCTTGGAGCTCTTCCAGGCAACTCTTGCTTTCACTTCAGTGGCTTGTCGAGCTGATGATGTCAAAAATACATTAACATGGATGATTTTCAGCGGTGGAGAGTGAGGCAACTCTTGCTTTCTCTTGCTTTCACTTCAGTGGCATGTCGAGATGATCATGTCAAAAAGACATCGTATGGATGATTTTTCGCGATGGAGAGCAGCTATTCGTAGGATGGAAGCAGTGTGCCTCAGAGTCTACTCGCATCTTGGAGCTCTTCCAGGCAACTCTTACTTTCACTACAGTGCCATGTCGAGCTGATGATGTCAAAAATACATTAGCATGGATGATTTTCAGCGGTGGAGAGTGATTGGTAGGATGGAAGCAGGTCAGTCTGAGATGGAAGTCTTCAGAGCATTGAATGCTTCACAAACTATCTTATCAAGACTCTGGAGACAGTTTCAACGGCCAGGAGATTTTCATCGTTGACCAGGAGCATGGCCGTCCTAGAGCCATAACTGCTGCTGGCAATAGCTATATAGGTCTGACTACCAGGAGGAATACAGTGATGTTTCCTGGTTACTTTCTCTTTGGAGCTTGTAGGAACTACAGGAACGTGGGTTTCAAGACATACTTTTTGTAGAACAATGCCTTTCTGCAAGGAGACAAGTTATTTTTGTCTTTCTAACTTTCGCCACCCTATGAGCTTGTTTAAGGTTGAGTCTGAGCATCGTATTTACAGTATGGACCTGTGGTCAAATGTCCGTTTCACAGGTGAGTCGTGATTCAGCTTAAGTACTGATTCACGACGTATTCTTATCTGACTGAAGAAAACTGGGGCCACGAAACAGTTCCTTTAACATCACATAAAGGGACTACTCTGGTGGTGGTGGCTTAATGGCCTGGGAAGGATTCATAACAAATGGGCTGTCAGAGCTTCACATATCTCAGAATCGCTCTGTAAGTGCCATGAGGTAGAGAGACGAGATCATAAACCGATAAGTCAAGCCATCTAGGGAAGCCTTCCGGTCCAGATTTCATTCTTATGGACGGTGGCGTATAACTTCATCGAGCTCATTTGGACTACGATTTTCTTAAAGAGGAAGATATTATCCAAATGAGGTCGCCACCCTAATCCCCTGATCTCAATCCAGTTGAGCACGTATGCGATACTTACATTTTTGGCAGCACTGGACCTCTTCAGCCTCCCTTCTAGAACACTTCATGAAGTTGAAAAAACTATTGTTGAGGAGTGGGACCTTATCAATGCCATCATAAATAGTACGAGGAGTCGTTTGTGTGTGATTTTGTGATTGGAGGTTTAACGACCACCGTGAGCAACTCAATGGGCTATAAGCAGTCGCCCGTCCCTAATTTAGGGTCACTGGTTCCAGGGAAGGGAGAGAGCCAGTGCCGTAAGACAAACACAACATCCATGCCTCACCGGGATTCGAACCCGGACCCCTTACGTACGAATGATCAGAGGCCAGCGCCTTAGACCACTGCGCCACCGGGGCAGCGAGGAGTCGTTGCTTGACTGCATAGCTGTGTGGGGTGATCATACTCCATATTAAAACACCTCATGTTTTAAGCAAAAGACTAAATATTGTTCCATGGACTGCTTTCTCATTACAAGAATGTAATATTAACACATTCAAATTATAAGATAATGATTTTTTTCTGCTTGATTTACATGAATAATGTCCCAATAAACCTCTTTAGCAAATTTCATTGAATTTTTTCACTTCGAGTTACTGACGAATTTATAAATTATCATTTAATTTCGAGGACCAGCGTAAATGTTACTTGCGTAATGCACTGCAATGCGTTTGGAAGGTTTCACGCTTGCATACAAACGAACTTTTACTCCTCTCCTACTTGCAGAAATTCACACACTCCCACACATAGAAAGAGAGAACCAGAGGTAACTTTGTACACATTACATGATTCACGAAAAGGTTTTGTTCTAATCCCAGAAATTTATTATTTTTTCGAGGCTGTTAGAGGTTCGAGGGCTGCCCTGTAGTTCTCGAACCTCTCTTTCGTGGAGGCCACTGCGCCACCAGGGCGGCCCTCGAACCTCTGGCTTCAGACCTTTCCGATATGGATTCGAGTTTGAATCCCGGTGAGGCGTGGATGTCGTGCTTGTCTTACAGCACTGGCTGTCTCCCTCTACCTTGGAACCAGAGGCCCTAAATTAGGGGCGGACCACAGCTTGTAGCCCATTGAGCTGCTCACGGTAGACGTTAAGCCGCAAAACAAACAACAACAACAACAAACAAGAGGTTCAAGGACGAATCCAAAATTTAATGAATATCTTGTCAAACAGGACTTTTTACCTATGCATCTATTTAACCTTCTATTTGAATTTCTGTTTTCTTATGTAAATTTAGCTACGCCTTGGTTAAGCATTTTCTATCTGAACGGCACATTACTTCCCTAACTGCTTGCACAATTCGACAACACTGACACTCATTCAGAACAACATACAATGACGACGTTGAATGTATAGAGTTTTGTGGTGATGTAAAGAGATTGTGAATCGATTGTGAAGGGTTCATATTGAGAAAGAGGTTAAAGCCTGTTTGACATTATGTGATCGACGAATAAGTGTTGTCATGCGAAGGAATTTGTGATGTTGCCAGAGAATAATATTATGTAGGGGATAATATTGATGCTCTTTTGAAGTTCCCGTGAGTGAAACAAAAAATGGAAGAAGTTACCATTCTACGTAAGAGTCTTTGCTGATTCTTTCTCTGGCCCTTAGTATAGTTAGTTACTTGGATATTTAAGAAGCGTGATAGATGTTCTAGAAAAGCACTTCTTAAGTTAAGATATTTAAGAAATGCGAACACATGTTCTACGAATATACGAAGTTCGCTGCGAAAATCACTTAAAATGAAACTATCAGAAGCTGAAACTCTGCAGGCCATTTATTATACACTGCCTGGAAACTTAATTAGGACTTTTTTTTCCTTTTTCTATAAATTGGGGGTTTAACCATTTCTATGAGGAACTCCTATAAAAGAAAAATCATAAAGAAAAGAAAGGCATTTTGCCTAATACGGATAAAATTTTGAAACGAGAATATCAATAATTTGATGGTGTTCTATACTCTCAGTAGCTTCTTTTTTTTGAAGACATCGATAACTAGGACGGGCCAAACATTTGAACAGTTGGCGTGTCATTTAGTTGTTCGGATCGGTGTTCTCTCAGTTCAAAGTGGTTATGCTCGAGTTTTCGGCATCCCGTTAATTTAATATCTGTACTGGTCTTATTTTGTAAACTTCGACAGAGCCCGAATATGTCCGTTCTAGCCTGTACCCAGTCCCTTTGAGACTTGCTAACATATTGCAAAGCCCGGTTGAAACTCGAACTTTCAAGGCTTGGTATTCACGGACGGTTGCCGATTTTTAGCTTATAACCCGATGCGTTCCAGATTTTTAGCTTAAAATTGAATGCGCTGCAGATTTTTAGCTTAAAACTCGATGCATTCCAGATTTTTACTTTACAACCCGATACGCCCCAGAATGTTACCTTACAAGTCGACGTCCTTACAAGTCGACGCCTCCCGGATTTTTATCTTATAACCATGATCATGATCATGATCATATGTAGAGTATTTTAGGAAGGGAGTGTCTGACCCCAGGTCTTAAACAACCCTTAGAAATAGGAAGCTAGGAGATTAGGGCTAGAGTGCCCGATAGGAAAGTAACACGGAAGCGAGGTAGAAAAGGGGAGGAAGACGCCATTATTTATTACCGGTGGGCCAGTACCCGGGGTCCGACGGCTTAACGTGCCCATCCGACGTACGGCGGATATTTAGTGGATCGAGCTTTCGTACCTGCCTGAGATCGAACCTGAGGTCTTCTCCATGGCAGTCACAAACATTGCCCACTAGGCAACCCGCGGACCTTTACCTTATAACCTGATGTGGTCCATATTTTTATCTTATAACCTGATGCGGTCCATATTTTTTATCTTATAACCTGATGCGTTCCAGATTTTTAGCTTAGAACCCGATTTGTTCCAGATTTTTAGCTTACAATTCGATGCGTTCCAGATTTTTAGCTTTTAACCCTGTGCGTTACAGACTTTTAGCTTAGAACCCGATGTGCCCCAGATTTTGAACTTATAATTCTATGCTTTCCAGATTTTTAGCTTAGAACTCGATGGGTTCCAGATATTTAGGTCAAAGCTTGGACCATTTCAGACTTTTTAACTGATAGCCCAGCCTTCTGCTTTTAGAGCTGCAACTAATGAGCGCGTTTGATTCCTGATGCACCACATCCACGTTTTCTGTTTCCCTTAGTGATTTTTGTCATTCCTGCATCTTCTTAAGGGGAACTAAAGCTAACAGGAAATAGGATAGAAGAATTTCAGTTCAAAATTTTTGACACTGCAACATTTCTGTGTGCCAAAATTCCAAATGAAATGTTTCTTAAAATATATGCGTTTGGTGGGAATCAACTTTCGAGAATAAGCCAAGTTAGATTTGTTTTGAAATAACATTTGATTTCATTTTATATCTAATGTAAATCAATTGCAAGCGAAAACGTATTTTTCTTATCTACCAACAAAGGTCCTAGCTCCGACCCATTTGTTTAATGGTGAAGAGGAAAAATCTTGCCTGCTAGATGGCTGAATCGGCCTCGGGCTTCGCGGGCCGGACCTGGTCTGTGCAAACATCCGCTTTTGTCACAAGAAAATTCATTGAAGTTCGTAGTTTTCCTATCAGCAATGTTTCCGCATCATTACTACTTTTCTAATCTTGATTTTTTTTTTTTTTTGCTGGTAAAATCAAACGGTTTATTTGTAAGCACTAAGTGCATACCTGCGCTTCTGTGTGTATTCAGTGCATGGCAAAATTAATTCTTTCTGACCAGCAGCCCGAAAAGTTTTTCGTTGAAGTAACCTCGGGCACAACGTTCCATTGGGGAAATCTTTCTGACTTGTCTTTTATAAGGATTACTATGACGAGAAAATTTTCTACTTGCAAATAGTCAAAGTTACCCTACATATCACTTGTTTATTTAGTTCACAAATCGGTCGTAGGGAATTTATAAAATCCGCCAAAAATTCAAAATTCTGGAAGAGAGTGTCATACCGAAGGAAAGATATCGACAACTCAACATCCATTTAGAAAGGATCGCAAAGAGAATTTATCTACATTTTCGAGTTTTCCAATGTGTTACAAAACTTAAAATATGTTCTTAAATTATTACAGGAAGCCCATATGGTGAAATAAAAAACTTTTTTTTTTCAATAGAAGCAGGACTTTCCAAAACTATTTTTTTATAATGCTGCAGAGCTTTTCCCTATCGGTTTCTGGTTCTGGAAGAATCAACTTCTAAAATTTATTTATTTATTAATTTATTTATTTGTAAGCATATCCCTACAGACGGTAGTTACGGGAATTGCTGTAACATCATTGTGCATTAAAAGTGATAACTACAATCTTGCAAAACATGTTTTACGAAAAAATCATACCTTACATTAAAAATATCCAGACACCCTTGAAGTGATTTGTGAAGTTTATACATTTTGCATAATGGAGAATTTCCCCCAGCATGTCTTGCAGAGCGGCAGTACAAATACTTCGCATGTTGTCCTTGGTGAAGTGGCACAAGGAAACTTAATAGGTTTACAATTTGAATATCATCTATCTTTTCATTGATGATACCGTACAAAAACTAAGCCTTCCTTCTCGATTGTAGAGAAGCTACTTTGAAGAATGACAGAAGGTCAGTCGTCAGGATATCCGCGATATAAGCACTAGTAAATTTATGGAAAAGGTGTATACATTTTTTTCTGTACTTTCTCAATTTCATTTGGTAGTGTTAGGAGGCTAAAGCTCCAAATCATCGCAGCATACTGTAGTGAAGATCTGACTGTAGTCTCAAAAATGCCAATAGTATCTGATGATTAAAAAATTCTTAGAAAGTCGCACGATAAATCCAAGATTTCTATAAGCTGAACATACAATTCTTTGGATATCGCTTTTAAGGTTCAAGTTGGAATCAGATCTGACTCCTAAGTCCTGAACATCGTTTGTCTGGCTAAAAGAATAGTCGCAAGCCTTGTAGTAAAAAAGAATTGTTTTGTTTTGATGTCAGTTTGAAGAGCAAGATAGTCATCAAAAGTCTGTACATTGCGATAAAGCTTGAGGTCATCAGCGAAAAAGAGACAATGTAAAAAGGAAGGTCATTAAGATATATGGAAAACAAAATTGGTCCTAAATTAGAGCTTTGGGGTATTCCAGACGTGGCGACGCAAGGATCAGAAACATTGTTGTTATACAGTAAATAATAGACTGGGGGCCGGTTGGAAAGATAGGACTTAAACGAGGACAACTGATTATCATTGAGGCCAAGACAATTTAATTTCTTGAGTAACATGCTATGGTGAATCTTGTAAAAGCTTTAGCAAAATCAGTGCAAATAACATCAACTTGTATCCTCTGTCAATTGATGACGAAATATCCTCTGTGACGTGGAAAAGGTTGGTAAGTGTTGAGCATTTCTTCACAAAACCGTATTGTGCAGCGCTGAGGACACGTTTGAAGTGATCATATACACACTGAAGAGCAATTGAATTAGACATACCTGTCTAGTAACGTGTAGCACCACCTTTCGCCCTGATGACGGCGGCGATTCGTCTCGGCATGGACTCGGCAAGACACCCGAAGCGTTGGGAAGCCATACGGATCCACGACCCCTGAACAAGCTCCCATAGTTCACGAAGATTTCATGGAGGGGGTCATCTCTCTCGATGACATCCCAAATGTGCTCGATGGGATTGAGGTCAGGTGACCTAGCTGTCCAAGGAAGCAAGGTCACGTCGGTGGAGTGTTCATCCAACCATTCGGATACAATTCGGGAGCGATGGCACGGTGCATTGTCTTGTTGCAGGATGAGATCCCCAGTGGGATGCTGAAGACGCACAAACGGGAGGAAATGGTCGTCCAGGATATCTCTGTAACGTTCACCTGTGAGGGACGATGTCACACGTACCAGGGGTCCCATTTCAGTCCACGTAAACAGTCCCCAGACGAGAATGCCACCCCTCCAGCTTGAAGAGTACCCTGCTGGCAAGAAGGATCCATCGCTTCATGTGGTTTGCGCCGTACTCGTATCCTGCTATCCGCATGTACCAACGTGAATCTCGACTCATCAGTCCAGGCAACATTTTCCCATATGTCTAGGGTCCAGTGGTGATGTTCCCGCGCCCATGCTAATCTTTGCACCCTGTGATGTGCGGTCAGCAGCGGTACCCTCGTGGGACGATGGCTTCTGTACCCCATAGTGAGGAGATGGTTCTGGATGGTGTGGCTGCTTACACGTTTTTGTGCACCAGCGTTAAATTGCCGAGTGATTTCTTGCACTATGGCCCGTCTATCCGCTGTTACAATGCGAGCTAGCCGACGATGACCCCGCTCATCCACACGCTGTTGTCCACGGCAGTTGGCCCTTGCAGGGATGGTTTTACCGGATTCGATGTACTCACAGTGCATCCGTGACACAGTGGCTCGTGAAAATGCCAGTGCCTGCACGACTTCCTAGATGGAGTGACCCATTCGTCGGGCCCCGACAATTTGCCCACGATCAAATGCGCTTAGATCCTTCGTCTTACCCATACTGCGTCCGACTCTTACTGATTCCCGTCGCATCACTCCTTATATTGTCGGACAGCTGCATACGTCATGTCATTTCCGTTTACAGGGCCGCCCACAGCGCCACATTTGCATAACGCCAGCTGTCTCTAATTCAATTGCTCTTCAGTGTAGTAAGAATAAATAAGTGACTCTAAAGTTTTCGCTAGGACAGAAATAGATCGACAATTCTCAATAGAGTCTCGGCTGCCTTTTTTTGAAAACAGGAATGACTTTCGCCTTTTCCAGATCAGGAGGGAAAATACCTGCAATCACAATTAGATTATAAATACGAAGCGGTAGTTTACTAAGCATCTCACCACATACTTTGAGAATGTACGAAGGAATCATATCATGGCCAACAGCTTTTCTCCATTTCAGTTTCTTGATAGCGTGCAGGATCTCATTCTCAGTGAAGTGGCCAATGTTAAGAATGTCAAGCTATTCGTACGGATCCTCGGCAGTTACAGGGCAAATATCAGGTTGGTGGGGAAAAGAATTCTCTGTAATGAAGACAGAACGGAAATAATCTGCGAAGACATTAGCAATGTTCAGCCCACCTTCAATCTGGATGTTATTGCGTTTAACTATATTGAGTTAGACGTAATGCTTCTTCTCAAGAACTGTAAATTGCCAGAATTTGGATGGATTCCGAGTAATTGGTTCTTCGGATTCTTTCGGAAACGAGACATGCGCTGCTTTCACAGCTTTTTTAACTTCAGCCTGAAGATCTTAATACCGTTTGTAGTCATCAATATTCTTATGCAATGTATATTAGGACAAAGTCCTCTATAATACTGTTACACACGTAGTATATGAGTTTCGAAAAGACAAGTTGACTTCAATGATAATGAAATATTTATAGTTGAACTTAAGAGTATTTCTTTATGTACAGTATATATACATTTAAATGTTGAATCCTCACATAGGTTATATCTAGTGAGGCATAAAACAGCAATGAAGCAACACATTGCGCTCACCTTACTCCTGTTTCAGTTCCTCTGGCTTGCAATCAATCATGCTTCTTGTCCAGTGTTGTACCACATCATTAAAGGTATTCCACGTTCAAAGTTCAACACAAACACGATCATCAGCACAATTCTACGAAAAGAGGGTGATGAGTTAAAATAATTTTGAGACCATTGTCAAAACTAGATTACGTTGACGCAGCCAGAATTTTAGAAGTTGAAACATTTCGCTGTTCTATGCCAAGCTATTATGAAGTATCAAGATTAAAAGATTTAAAAAAGTCAACAAGTCCCTCCTCGCTCGTCCGGACATGTTTCAGACTACACTTTTTAATCTTGATACTTCATAATAGCTTGGCATGGAACAGCGAAATGTTTGAACTGCTAAAATTCTGGCTGCGTCAACGTAATCTAGTCTTGACAATGGTCTCAAAATTATTTCAACTCATCACCCCCTTTTCGTAGAATTGTGCTGATGTTCGTGTTTGTGTTGAACTTTGAACGTGGAATACCTTTAATGATGTGGTACAACACTGGACAAGAAGCATGATTGATTGCAAGCCAGAGGAACTGAAACAGGAGTAAGGTGAGCGCAATATGTGTTGCTCCATATGCTTCATTGCTGTTTTATGCCTCACTAGATATATAGGATTCAACATTTAAATATATATATACTGTACATAAAGAAATACTCTTAAGTTCAACTATACATATTTCATTATCATTGAAGTCAACTTGTCTTTTCGAAACTCATATACTACGTGTGTAACAGTATAATAGAGGACTTTGTCCTAATATACATTGCCTATCTCCCACGTAATTTATTGTTCAAATATATGTATATATAGACTGAACTTCTTCTAAAATATTCTTATGTTTCGTGAATTTTCTTCTAAAATGATTTTTCAGAGCAAGTTGAACCACGGGGGATACTTATTTCTGGAAGCTTTACCCTTGGGAATATATGGATTTAAGATATTGTAGAACTTGTCATAAAAGAAGTTCAAGGCATCTACACTTGAATTCCTCTTCCTTGCTAATCTAACATATTGCACTGTCAGTGGTATTCGCTACAGATCTGGTTTCATGTTACACTGCGAATCTATAATATTTGCATTCAACAGTACTTGTGTGTGTGTGTGTGAATGCTCATAAAAGTTTTGAAATTTGCGATAAAGGTTGGACTCATTCCTGCAATGAAAATGAGTGGTTCAATATATTCATCTACATATCCCAGAAAGAAATATTTATTGCAAGACCACCCGACATAAGATGCGCGATTGAGTCCGAACGGCTATTAAAAGATTAGTGAAAAAGATAGGAAATCGGTGTGTTTACTTACAGTCCTGCCTTCCTCGTGCACTGATCTGACAGGTACAAGACAGGGGTCACTCGATAAGGCTTCGCTTGCGGCGGACCGCGAAATGCGAGCCGCGGGATTAAGAAGCATTTGCTTGGTACCCCCAGAGCAAACTGCGGCTTCACCTCGCAACATGAGAGGCTTCGTTTTGCCCCTTGAACTGACCTTTCATACAGAGTTGCGGGTATTTTATAAAAGGCTGTCGCTTCTAGCTTGCTGCTGCTTTTTAACGATTTTGGTCACTAAGTTAGGGCAAAGGACAACATTATATGCCCCGTTTAACAAGTGCTTTGTCGTCAGCTCTTCACGGGGACAACCAATTAGTTGTTTTCCGAGAAGTACTGCTCAGTGTCCTGACAAATCATGCTTAGCTACTAGAGTGGCGTCTTATCTGTATGTCATACCTGAGTAACATTTGTTTAAGTTCTTAAGCCCCATTAACCAATCTTCAGGACAACACAACTGTGAAACTTCCCTTTCAGATACATTTCTGGAAGGATATGGCTCATATCAAGAAAAATATATATTAAAGCCTCCACACCGGCAGAATCGCAATGCATCTCAAAATTTAAAATATAGGCTGCCTTCAAGTTTCAAAATATACAGTATTTGCTGTTTTTTTCAATCAAGTGTAGGAATATTATTGAAACTGCTTTTGCCGCCCCGGTGGCGCAGTGGTCTAAGGCGTTGGCCTCTGATCATTCGTCCGTAAGGGGTCCGGGTTCGAATCCCGGTCAGGCATGGATGTTGTGTTTGTCTTACGGCACTGGCTCTCTCCTTTCCCTGGAACCAGTGACCCTAAATTAGGGACGGGCGACTGCTTATAGCCCATTGAGTTGCTCACGGCGGTCGTTAAACCTCCAATCAAAAAAAAAAAAAAAAAAAAAAAAAAAGAAACTGCTTTTAAGAATTTACCAGTTCGTTGTGAGATTCTCTCTCTCTCAGAGATGGCAGGATGATCAACACCTGATATTAATCGCAGCACTCCCTCTAGCTGTACTATGTTTCATATGGCGATTGATCTTTAGGATGAAAATTTACTTGTTTATTCATTATTATTGTTATGGGGGTAGAAGGGCGTAAAACATTAATAGAAGGGGATATGGCGTTGTTTAAAAACTTATGGGACACTGCTAATCCTGAAAATAAAGTAACGATAAATAGGTTAAAAAAATTAAGGCTTGTTCCTTAATTAGTTGAAGTAATTTTACATTCTGCCTCTACCAGATAGCAGGGGGTGTGAAGCATGTCACACCTACTTGAAATTTTCTTAGGGTTATGAAACACCCTAAATCTTTTTAAAGTAGCTCACCCCTACTAGGGAAAATCTAAGAAAAGATTTGATTTGAATAACCCTGATACCAAAGGTACAGAATATTTCTTTAAAAGAGAGGGTTAGACCTTCTCAGTTTATAAAAATATTGTAAAAAGATAGGAAAGAGGAAATTAACTTTGATATGGAGGATTATCGAAGGCTCGCTTATGACTATTCAGTGTAAGTGAATTGCTATAAAGCTTTTTGACTCTTGAGCCACCTTCCGGTGGCTCAACTATGTTACGACTTACCTCATCTTTGGAAGAGGGCGACGGGCGATATGTGCACCCTCTTTGCTATTTCATATTATCGTTTTGAAACAATATTAAGCTTCAAATCCTATTTCATTTGAGCTTTAGCTCTCAATTCATTATTAGAGAAAACAAGTAACTCATTTAATTCTTTTTTGTACGCTTCACCTTGACCTGACTTAGAAACTTTAGTAAAGAAGAAAAAATTTAAACTATTGTCTTCAGACGGCGGTATAAAAACTAAAAAAAAAGTGAAAATTAAGGCGGGTTATCGATTAAAAAAAGTTCCTCTGAAAAGGAGGAGGGCCGCCAAAGGACAAAGATTTTTCTCAGAGATACTACCTTATACGATGAAGAATATCAGGGTGTCTAATCCTGGTTTTTTATCTAAATTGTAGTAGAATATAATGAGTTTTATTGTAAGAATAAAAATTTCACTATTTTACTCTTAAAAGGAAAGAAAGTTTAAAATATACTATAAAAATTAAAGTCTTTTTGTATAACCGCAGATGCTGGCACAATTGACTAGACCTTGTGTCATTCAGCCTTATTGAAAGACGCGCAGTTGTACTGTATTTGCACTAGGAAAACTTTCGTTGAAATTTATTTGGAAATACACGGTCGAGTCACATTATTGTGACCACCAGCTAATATCCAGAGTAACTGCCGTTTGCAGCGTGGACAGCAGGTAGACGGGCTGGGAGTGACTCAATAAGGAGCTGGAAGGTGTTCACAAGTATGTGGAGCCATGCTGACTGCAGTGCATCTGACAGCTGCTGGAGGGTGCGTGGTGGAGGATCCATAGAGCTAACAACACGATCCTGGTGGTCCCACAGATGCTCAAATAGGTTTAGGTCTGGGGAATTAGGGGGCCAGGGAAGTACTTCGAAGTCTTTATCGTGCTCTTCCAACCACTCTCGGACATTTCCAGCTGTGTGACACGGCGCATTGTTGTGCTAGAAGATCCCATTCGCCCGAGGATGGATTCGTAACGAATTCGTTCCATATTGCCTTCCACAGGTATGAGTGGACCCAGGTAATACCACGAAAACATTCTCCAGACTATAACGCTGTCCCCACCAGCTTGTGTTTTTCCAGCAATATTTGAAGAGTGTTTGTTCTCTGATGTTTCTCGCCTTATACGGCAACGTTCATCCGTTCGATGAAGAACAAACCGTGACTCAACGGAGAAGGCAATCCTTGAAGATCCAATTCCAACACTGCCGTGCAAATATAAGCCTTTTATGCCAACGTACCTTCGTTAGCGTAGGTGCAGTGACTGTCCATCTGCATCGGAGCTCCATAAGCAGCAGGGTTCGCTGAACTGTCATTTTAGACACGCTCTGGGAGACCCCTGGTTCCTTCGGCCAGTGAGTTGCTCCACTGTAGCGTGTCGATCGGCCCTCACGCACCTTCGCAGCCGACGTTCACCTCTCACATCAATGGCACGTGGTGCTCCGCAGTTTGCACGTCACTTATTCGCAATGGGGCTATTTCTCGAATCACAATACACTTTAGCAGTACGCGAACAGTTCACAAACTGAGCTGTTTCAGAAATACTACCATTCTTGGCCCTAAAGTCGATAATAATCCTTTTCTGCAAATCTGATAAATCGCTCCTTTCATCTATGACAGCAACAAGTGATATGATTTCAGAATGCCTACAGCACACCTTATATACCCTGCAAGCCAGTTCACGACACGTGCCTTCTTTCATTGGCTGCGCGCTGTTGACGTCAAAACTAGGAGGTGGTCACAATAAGGTGACTCGACTGTGTATAAGAGGTACGGGTCGTAGATCATAAAGAAGTGAAAAATATAACTGGAGTCATTCACGAATGAACATATGTTTACGTGTCTCTGTTAACGAGCAGTTTGTTGACGGGATGTTTTCTTCCCGTTCGGGTTCGATATCTTTGTCTAATTGCTGCTCGTTCGGAATGTTACGGAGAAAGTATCAAATGCACAAGCAGTATTAAATGTGTTTTTTATTTCTACCTGACGCTCTTTGTTTTTTTGTCATGGAATAATCTTAGATTTCTTCTTAAAAGTTTTACGCCGTCGCTATTTATTCTGTTTCTTAATTACTCGTTCTCTCGTACTCACTCCAGTTCTATGTAACTTTCAATTATCTCGCCTTTTGGAGGCCAGGAAGCTCCCTGCTCCCTAATAGCCTTTTCCTCTCCGATGTCTCTTGACCCCTGTGTGCGTCTCTTCTCCCTCTGTTCTTCCTGTGTTGGGACCCTTGCTATTTCTTTCCGTGTTCTTCTGTCACCGTGAAGAGCACTAAACTCATTACACAGTCTAGGTACGCTATTATTCTATCACAATGTACTGATCGATGCAAAGAGAACTAAAGTTATAAAACACTCAGCCAACGTACGAAGTTCGATTGCCTGGGAAATGATGTTTTACAACCCTACTGATGGCCGTTGCCGAGAAGTATGTTCTTGAAAGCGTCGTGGAAGTTCCCCATGCTGACTGGAGACCTACTGCTGAAATTTCCATAATATTCCTTGGAAACGAATGAATTCTAAAATCTCCGTAATACACATGAAGCAAAACCATAAAGCAGTCATTGCGCACCTAACATTTTCCGATTATCGCCTTAATAGCTGAGTGGGCAGGGATGGCGGGCTTCTGAACAATTATCGGAATTGGTCCCGGATGAAGCCTGGGTGGTGTGTTCGGCTCATTGTGCTGACTCTGTCTCTTTCCTGGAACCAATGGCTATAAATTAGGGAAGGACGATTCCTCATAGACTTGAATGCCGACGGAAGTTGTTAAGTAAGAAATAAACAAAATCTTCCTCGGTTTGAGGCAATGGGAAGGACTGGAGCATATGGATAGTGAACAAAAGTGCTGCATTTTAGTGAAAAGTGATGCAAATTGTTTTTCATGCAGACAAAATTAAGCCTATCTTTCTCGGTCATGATCTGCTTGTGTCATTTACCAATCATGAACATTTTCAAAGATTGTTCCGCAGCATGAAAAATTATTTACCATTTATCAATAAGTTTCACATGCTCACTTCAAAAACATGCTTACTCACTTTGCAGGTTTTGCAACTCTGTGGGGAAAACATTAAAAATATGAAAAACTTCTAAAGAGTCCAGGTTTAAAAATGCAGTGTCATGCTCCTGTATCAATAATCAGCTTTGAAGGGAAGACTTTAAAATGTTTAAAATTTCTAGTCTACGTTGAAAAATACCGCACGTCTTTCTCCTGTATCAATAATCAGCTTTGAAGGCAAGACGTTAAAATGTTTGAAATTTCTAGAGTCTACGTTGAAAAATACCGTGCGTCTTTCACCCGTATCACAGATACAAGTTTGAAGGGAAGACGTTATCATTTTTTAATGACTGAGCTTTGAATGGAAGACGTTATAATTTTTATCATGACTGAGCTTTGAAGTGAAGACGTTATCATTTTTATCATGACTGAGCTTTGAAGGGAAGACGTTATCATTTTTATCATGACTGAGCTTTGAAGGGAAGACGTTATCATTTTTATCATGACTGAGCTTTGTAGGGAAGACGTTATCATTTTTATCATGATTGAGCTTTGGAGGGAAGACGTTATCATGTTTATCATGACTGAGCTTTGAAGGAAAGACGTTAACTCTTTTGAAATTTGTAAGGAGTCTATTTAAAAAATCCCGTACGTATTTCTCCTTCGTCATGGATAATCAGCTTTGAAGGGAAGACGTTGAAAGTGTGTGAAACTTCAAAGGAGTCTATGTTAAAAAAATATTATAGGCCTTTCTCCTGCATCATGAATAATTCGTGTAAAAACATATTCAGAAACCATATGATTTGAACGAGAAACATTATGAACATATGCAAAGAACTTAGGCTGTATCATCCAACGGCCGTGCTGACAGTTTCTTACACAATGATTGATGACACCTTAGAAGCAAACTTAATCCATTTGGATGTCGAAAGGAAAAGAAAGCAAAATAAGACTATTGGTGACAGAGCTGTCAGCTCTTACTCAACTTGGATTTCTTTAATAAAACCATACAAACTTAACAGGAAGAAGATATTTCAGAGCGCGCGCGCGAGAGAGATAGATAGATAGAGAGAGAGAGAGAGAGAGAGAGAGAGAGGATTTGTACATTTCGTTTCTTGCTTTGACTGACATGCTATTCGCAAGTAGTTCCCTTCTTTCACTTCAGTGATGCTTTAATGCGGGATTACAACTGCTATCTATTTTAACTAGATCATATTAATCACATTAAACAACTCGATTTGATTTTCTGTCGTAAATAGGGGTGTAAATAATGTGTTATAGCATTTATAGAATTTGCATTATCTGATTTGTATGCGAATCAATTCTAACACTTCTTGATGCTCTGCAAATTGCGCTCGATTGACAACTCTGCTTACTAACACTTCATACATGCTTTCACACAGGAGGCAGTGTCATTTTTCACGTGCGATATCTTGAGCACTGTACACATCTGCGCCAGTCTTAATTACACTATGTGAATATTTCAGTTTTTTCTTGTGCGCGTCTTTGTGTGTGTGTGTGTGTGTGTGTGTGTGTGTGTGTGTGTGTGTGTGTGTGTCTATTTGTGAGTCAAGTGCTAAATCTGTCGTTCCGGAAACTCATTCACTCATCACTGTTACATCTAAACTTCAGAATTCTCTTAAAGTTTACATTTTCCTGAACGGCTCTCAACTGTCTGAATCAGGAACGAACGATCTGCTTTGGAATAGTTTCATGTTTTCAAAGCGAAAACAAAAGCAAAATGGGTAAACCACTTTGCTTTTCGAAAGTAGTTATCTATAAGAAGCGGAGGAAGAAGGGATATTAAAGAAACTGATTTCCTCATTTTCAGTGCTTTAATGTAATAATGCATCTCAAAACGGAATGCATTCCATTTCAGCCAAATGAAGTTTCAGGTTTAATTAAAAGAAAAAATCTGGATGCCTGTTATTGTTACCGTACATTTACCTGAGCACATAACTTTGGATATACATCAGCCAAAACTGCGATTCTTTAGGATGTTGGAGCACAGGTGTTAACGCTGATTGATTTCCCTTCACTAGAGCGCAACAATTAGCAAAATTTAAACTTCGGTGTAAAGGTAGGTAACTTTTCAGGCCAGATTAATAATAATAATAATAATAATAAAATAGGAATAGGACATCAAGATTTTTACCCTTTAGAAGTATCGAGTTCTCGGACGGGAGGAAGATCCTTTCGTATTGTAAACGGGAGCCCAATGAAATGGTAGATTGGCTGTCCTGACTGTAATTTACACTTACAAATTACAACTGCACTCTGCTCTGCTAACGGCACACAGTGGCGTTACCAAAAGTAATAACTATTTTTTATGTATTTTCACAGTATAAAATATCATGAGTAAGGATTGCTGAACTAAATGGAAATACACATTTCAGTACAAAATTATTTATGATCAGTTACAAATAAAATGTTAAAAAGACAAGGGTAAAAATGCGTTTCGTTTATTTTTGTTATGACGCAATCATTTTAACAAAATCCACTTGCATGGCGAAAAATGAGTGAAATAGATTTCCTTTTATGTTTCACGCAAGTCAGAAATGACGCCAGAAACAGTTATGTGAGTAAAAACTAATTTGTGAAATACATATTTTTCCATTTGAAGGGCAAGTAAGATATGACGTTATGTGTAGTCATGCAATTAAAACCAATAAATAACGGATATGTTTCTTTTAGCTAAGGAAAAATAAATGGCGTTAGGTATAGCAATAAGGGAAGTAAAGATTTCCTAAACTGATTGATCAAAGCAAACTTCGCCTGAGTTCCTCCCGATCTTTTTTTAATGGACCATAAAACAGGCATGCAGCTGTATGAGAATCAGGAAGATAACTTGAGTGCAGCATTAGAAGAAGTAATCTCATCTACAATGTTAATTTCCTATTTTTCGAGGACGGAAAGGAAGGACTATTGTGCCAATAATTAGCAGAGAACAACTGGCATAATACTGGTTATCAATAACTGCATTCATTCTTCAAGATTTCCGGACGTGTTTATAGAGTGTTTGTTGCTGTTATCAATTCCTACCACTACAGCAACACCAGATATGAGGTCATTTACAAAGTTTAAGTTAATTAAGGAGTATTTACGAAGTTCAATGCCACTTCGCAATGTTTCAGTATTATCTTTAGTACGTGAGTACGCACGCAGATCTGATTCAAACCAAATGATTGATCATCTCGTCGAAAGTCTTTTGTTGTAGGTTTACGTTAAAGAAGTACTTATCGAATACGACAAGAAAAAAAAAAGAGATCGTCCTTTTTTCTTTCTTTTTCTTTTTTTTTACTTTTAGTCAGAAATGTTTTGTGTTAATAAAAAACTAAATCCGCAGATTTTCTACACATGTCGAAGCTTTATTCATGCTGTGATGCGAATACTTCTTTCTCATAAATTCCCCTTGGCTGTTGAATACACAAGTTTTCCGTTGACGAAGTGGAGAAAGCTTTTAAAAAATGGAAAACTGTTGAATTTTTTATAGATAAGAATGGTTAATCCATTTATGAGGTATGAATCCACGAGCTTGTGTTAGCTTACCTATATATCCTGATTATCAGCGACCCATGTTAACACTTAGTTGTTTTTGTATTGTTTTGGGACTAATTTTTTCCAAAGCTAAATACAATTATTTTGTCTTTGTGCTGTTTTTAATTTTTATCTCTCATATCTAAAAGCTTCCCAAAACAAGACGAAAACGATTAAGTATTAACATGGAATGCTGAAACACTGACATTTTCACAAATCTTTGCAATTTTTATCTCTCATATCTAAAAGCTTCCCAAAACAAGACAAAAACAATTAAGTATTAACATGGGATGCTGAAACACTGACAATTTCACAAATCTTTGCAAATGATCAGAAACATATCTGCGAACTTTGTAGCAAACCAAAATGAACAGATACGTTCATTGGGGGTGCAACCGCTGGCTTTAAGCATAAAAACAAGAAAAACTAAAAAAGAAATATTGCATTGCTTTACATATCGATTTCAAATTAAAAAAAGGAAAATATTACATTGTTGTAGAAGATACTTGTATACCAATGTATATGTTACACACCTTCAAATGGAGAGGTGTTGAAATTTTTTAAGGAACGGGGCGGGGGTGTCTGAGCAAATTTGGTGGGTGTTGGAAAGGTGTGTATAAATCTATCAATAGGATTGTTTTGGGCTTTGCTCTCCAGCTTCACTTTGGACCTGCACTTTGTGGACTGAAAGCCATTTTATTACTGAAATCATTTTACAGTGAAGCATTTTAGAAGTCGCACTGAACTTAATTTGCAGTTCAGTGCTTTAACGACGCTTCATGTGTGAAGGACTTGGTTTCAAGAGCAATTAAGGATATTTTAAAAATTTTCAAGATGATGTGCGGACTTTTCTCAACACGAACACGTGTCTCAACATGAATGGGGAACATTATTATTGTAAATGGAGAATAATTAATTTCGTGTCGAAGAAAAAGGGAAACCTCTTGTATAGAGTTCAGAAGAGGAAATGGATATACGCAAGGTATGTTATGAGGGGATCATTAGGAGCCGGGAGAATTGCTGCCTTAGAGAAATAGGCAGAACGAAAGAGAAAATTTGGTAGACAAAGAAGGGACTGCATAGATATCGGGGGGGAATCTGTGTATGCCATCAGGAAACATCAAGAATTCAAAACACGGAGACTTGCAATTCATGGTAGCAGACTTTCGACTCGGAGATCGCAATGCAAGGTGCCGAATAAAAGAAAGAAAGAAAAATAAGATTAGATATATTGATAAACAGATAGCAGGGTGAAAAGTATCAGTCATTTAAGTCAACTGATTAGTTACATATTCGTACTTTTTCTTGCAGATGAAATATTTTGCCTCTCAACAAGTTAATGCAATCGCTTTAATTACATTTTTCAGGGCTCCGCTTATGGTATGAAAGATGCTAGCGACCCATGGAGAGGAATTGGCCCCTCAGCGTCGTATTATTATGATCCCAGTCTTGCAGCTTACGGGTAAGTAAAATTCATCAACTATTGAATCTTTATTCGATAAAGTACAAAAAAAAAAAAAAAAAAAGATCAATTATACCCCTCGTTTTCTTTCTTCTTCTTTTTTTTTTTTTTCGTGCGTACAGTTTTTCCTAAAAGCTAAAGAAATATAAATATTGAAGTACATTTATGCAAAAGTGAGAATGTCATAGTCACCTTAACATATTCGCATATCAGAGACTTGATTCGACATCTCTTAATTTTCAACTACAGCCATTTGCTGTTATTATTACTACGACATTCAGTGTATTGAATAGGCAGCAACGAAAAGTTTGTGAAACTCACATTAATGAAAAGGAATTCATTACAATTGTTAAGGCACTTTCCTTAGAAATTAACTAACAAGAATTTGTTGCTATTATTAAAAGTTTAGGTTTGTGATAAAATAAAAAAGTCTGCACATTTTAGGTGCCAGTTTTGTATCGAGGACAGTCAGTGGTGGCTTAATAATGCGCAAGTCAAAAGGGGATTAAATCAGGACAATAAGGAATTTTCTCTCTGTATGCAGTGCATGTATCTCTAATTTCGTAGTATGCCTAGGTCTATATCGTTTTAATTTATTTTTTTTTATGTAAGGAATAAATAACCATAGTATTTTTTACAACACCATGTTTTTTTAACAACATGTAAACTGCTGTTGTGATTCATTTTCTTTCTCCTATGCCAAAAAATGTAGCTACCCTTATTAATTTTCAAAAGATAATATATCAGCATCTGTTTGTAACATCAATGTATAGGTTCGGGAAAAAATAGAAAACAAAATCTTTCTCTTGCTTATATAATCGACAGTGAAATCCATTAAACATTTCGGGAGTTTATCAGGCGACAGCAAAAAAACAAAAATTACATGATTTTAAAATGTGCATGATCCCGGATGCTAAATTAACACAAATCAAGAACGTAAGATTGATAACATCTTAAAATAATCAGGACTAGAATAATAAAGTGAATAATCCTAAAACTGGAATGTTAAGATTATAATAATGACAGAATTTGAAAACTGATATGGCTAAGGAAATCCGAAGTGCACACAGAATGCACACACACATGCATGCATAAAAGCGTGAGTCATAATGTCAATTAAAGCAGCCTGCTGGTCAATTGGTGTAGTGGATGATTTAGTTTCTGGCACGTATACCTAGTAAATATTATATTCCTGGTCCTCTTTTGGAAACCAGTGGTCCTAATTTATGTACGGGATACAATTAATAACTTTAGGTGTTTGTATGTGAGTCCTAAAGTCCCACCGCAAAATCTGTTCGCCACCCCGGCGGCGCAGTGGTTTAAGAGCTGGCTTCTGAACTTTTGTCCGAGATGGGTCTGTGTTCGAATCCAGTGAGGCAAAGATGTTGTGCTTGTCTTACAGCACTGGCACTTTCCCTTCCCTGGAACCAGTGGCCTTAAACTATGGATGGAAGACTCCCATCCCTAGTACAAAAAAGGGGGGGGCACTGGGACGGCACTTTTTGATTGATCAATTAGTTGTAAGCATTGATTGCTCTCTTCAATAAAGCGCTTAACCTTTATTCAAATTATGGCTGCCATTCATTTGGGAAGGGCTTTGTTTTCGACAGCCACAGTTCGAAAGCAGGCTTTAGTGAACTGAGGTTTAGTCTCAACCTGATTAAAGGTTTAGAGACGGAAACCTCTAGCAAGAAATTTATCAGTAACTTTCTTGAGCATATGGAAACAGTAGAAAAATATCCCGCTTCAGACAATGAAAAATTTCCATCCCGCTATCAGATTTATAAATGACATGCTTTTTTCTTAAAGAATAGAAGCTGAATCAGTCCTGTTGGCAAAACGTCCAAAAATGTACAGAATAATGACAGAAACAGTAGCAGAATTTTTGTTTGCATTTAGTAGGCTTCTGAAAGGTGATGTATTTTTCGAGTTAATAAGAATTCGATCAAGAGCGTTCGTCAGTATGCTACCAATTCGTGCATGTTCTGAACGTTCTTGTGTCCCCAGACGGCGGTAGCTAACTGCACCTATTCAAACTTAGAGCAAAGTCTGATTGATGCAGGGGACGCCATTGGCGACAAAACGCACAATCAGTGTGCATTGTACTTCTTCCTGTGAGACTGTGCAGAACAACGCGTATGCTACGGGCCTAAATTGGTGAACCCGGCCCGGCCCGGCCCAAACCAGTGCGCTTAAGATACAACCCGGCCCGTGGTGCTCCATTTGATATTATTTTGTCTTTCTATTGAATTTTATTAAAATGTGAACATTAAGTAATGAAATGAGATATTATTGAAAATATTTAATTGAATGTAAGCCTAAAAATATTAACTAAACTTGAACAATTATCGAAAAATATAACCTTTAAAAAGGGAGAAAAAGGAAGACTAAGCGCGTTCGGAATCCCCTTTTCTCTGAACTAGTAAGCGATAACATTACAAAAGTTAATCTCTATACAGATTAGGGATAGGAGAAATAATCCATGTCGTCTCACTCTCTCATACAAACAGGCACACACACCCTCACCCCACTGCAGACATCCTCCGTCCCCCACTCTACACAAGACATACACTCGCTCGGGGTCGAATCTTTTTGTTGCCAACAAGCCCCCAAATGATTTTACTATCCTAATACCTACAGATGGCAAAAACACTGTGAGTGCCTCTTCTTGCTTTTCTGATTACGTACTGGGCCATGTTATGGAAGTAAGTAAAGCCAGCAAAACAGTTAAACACACCAGGAAAAAGGCGAACACGACTTTTTTCTTTCTTTACCATTGCAATAAAAAAGAATGGGGTCAACTTGGCCCGGCGCGCTGCTTTCTTCTCTAAACTAAAAAAGAGCCCAACCCGGCCCACAGGCTGGGGCTTGGCGGGCCAGCTCAGCCCTCTAGTATACGGAAATCCAACAAATGATGAAAGCCGTTTAAATAAGGGAGGCTATGAGCCGCCTGCAAGTACTTGAGTGGTTCCGCGGGTTTATAAAATGGCAGACACTGTGGCAAGCGACTTAGCTTTCTTATGCATCCAGAAACAGAAACGTTTCTTTGACAAGTTAAATGCGTGATTTGGCACGAACTGACCGAAGTGTAACCAGAACTAGCAGAAGTGTTAGAGTGCTGACGAACCCATATGGGATTTCTTTGTTTCATCGCTGCAGATCTGGGCATGAAACGAGTCTCATCAAAGGTCTCCCTAAAGCGAATGAGGGAATAGCCTAAAAAAAAAAAAAGAAAAAGCTCGTCTGCAGCTTCTGATTTGCTTGAATTAAACGATGAAAAATTGATGAAATCAGTTCCGCGCGACTGTAATTAAGTACCCGAATTCTTTTGCAGCTTCAGTACTGATATATACTGATTCACTTATTTTATATGCATTGGCTTCTAAATATTGTAATCCAGAAGTTTCTGTATCCATAATATTTCCAAAAGTTAGCTCTCCTTTTTGTGTTCTGTTACTTCCCTAACTTACAGAACATCAATAATGATGTTACACGTAATTTCATGCATCATGTTACAAAGTGGAATTCATCAACAAAACTGAACACAGACAAAACATTGCATGCACGATAATTCATTCGGATTCTCGATATTTGCGTAGTTTAACTTTTACACAGTGAGAACTGACGCCATCTGTGGGTTTCGTGAATGCCATGGCACTTAATTATGTGACGTCACACTCACGTTAGCCCTCGTCATGATTACTTACAAATTCTTTTTCAACGTAAATAGTGGTTATTATGAGATGTTTTAATTTCGCGTGATTACTCTTTATTGCGAATCAAAAGACATTAAAAAGAAAAAAATTACATACCCTTTCCCTTGGAATTTGTTTTAATTCAATTATGAACACGTGGCCGCGGTGGTGCATTGGTCTAAGCGATGGCTTCTGAACAGGGGTCCGGGTTCGAATCCCGGTGACGCATGGATATTTTATTTATCTAACGGCACTGGCTCTCTCCCTTCCCTGGAGCCCGTGGCCCTAAATTAGGGACGAGCGACTGCTCATAGCTCATTGAGTTACTCTCGGTGGTCGTTAAACCTTCAATAAAAAAAAAAAAAGAACATAATTGAGCAAGATTAAAACATCTCATAGTAACTACTGTTTACTTGGATAAAGAAATTTTTAATAAATTTGACTGGACCTGACGGAATGTGTGACGTCATCTAAATAACCGTTATGGTCTTCTCTTCGCAAAGGTCATGTACCATCCTGCTTCATTTTCTTAAGCCTCTCATTGTGCTCATTCAGGTTCCTGAGTTCACTGAAAAATATATTACTCTCCCCATCACATCATAAGTTCGCAATTAGTCTCATTTAGTGCTGAGTAAGGTGACCCACATTTTGCTCGCTAATTTTAAGTGGAAATTCGAAATTATTAAATGAAAATTCACTGCAGTCCCTTCGTTACAAGATACCAAATTTCGGGGGCATTTATTTTCAATATGGATACACTATGTTCCACCTGAGCAAAACTCACCTACGCTTCTTTTATTGTTTTACAGTTACGGAGGTTTGGACTTTAACGGAGCAAGAAGGAAAAATGTGACCCGGGACTCAACAAGCACTTTGAAGGCATGGCTGAACGAACACAGGAAGAATCCGTATCCTACGAAAGGGGAGAAGATTATGCTAGCCATAATCACGAAGATGACCCTCACTCAAGTATCTACATGGTTTGCAAATGCACGCAGGAGGCTCAAAAAGGAGAACAAGATGACCTGGGAGCCCAGAAACAAGATGGACGCTGATGATGTCAAAGAATATGAAGACGATGACTTAGATGATGATGATGAAAAGGATGACAAGAAAGACGTTCGTGGCAGTGGCATAGATCATCGACTGGGAGAGCGGGACGACTCCACCTCCCGAAGAACAAGTACTGATGATTCTCGAACACTTTCTGTGATAAAGAGAGGATCGGTTGGATGCGACGTAGAGAGCGGAGATGACTGCGAAGCCCCGGATACAAGAATGACTCCAGGGGGATCGTCAAATGGTAAATCTTATGTTCTAATTTGATAATAAAACCAATCACTTATTATACGCTAATATACAGAGGGTGAGTCGGAAGTTTTTAGATATTTGCATAAATGCATGTGCTGTGGCTGGTATGTCACGTGTTTAAATTAGTTTGAGTCGCGCACTGCAGTCAGTCGAAAGGGATATAAAGTGAACAGCATTGCATGTCGTCATTCTGTCAGTGGTTGGGACGCCTAAAAGATGAACAGCCACAACCGGCTAATTAGGGAACTTTTGATTTAAGTGTTTGAACACGGCCATAACGCTGTTCGAGAAACACGAAGCATTTGTCATGCGAAATGGGAAGGTTCCGTGGACCACAGCACTCCAACCAGATGGTTCAAGAAATTTCGCCCAGGTGGCAGAAACCTCGACGATCAGCCAAAGTCAGGTAGGCCGCGAAACGTGGATTCGGAGGACGTGCGCCAGGCCGTAGAGGCAAACCCGACAACCAGCACTCGGAGAGTATCAGGCGAGCTGGGTATATCACAGACCACCGTGGTTCGTCTCCTTCAGGATCTCAGGAAGGTCTACAATCGCTACCGCATTGTCCCTCACGCACTGACGCCAGCTGAACCAAACCGCCGAGTGGAAGTGTGCACGAAACTCCTAGAAAACACGCGCGATGTGCGTTTCATCAAGAGAACTGTTACGTGCGATGAAAAGTGGGTCTATTTCCGTAATCCTAACACACAACGGCAATAGTTGAGCCCGAGCCAGTTTCCTGAATCTGTTGCCAAACGTGGGCGTTTCGAGCACAAGGTAATGCTGTGCGTCTGGTATAATTTCGAGGGGGTAATCCATTACGAATTTGTTCCAGACGGTCAGACCATCAACGCCAACCTCTACTCTGAACAGTTGGAGCGGATGTATGCCATTTTGGAGGAGAAGTATTCAGCACTGGTGAACAGAAAGCGTGCCTTCCTACAGCGGGAAAACGCTCGGCCTCATACCGCGCTAACGACCCGGGCAAACCTCTAGGAACTTGAAGGCATCGAGCTGATGCTACACCCAGCATATAGTCCGGACCTTGTCCCGTCGGATTATTACTTGTTCCGGTCCATGGCCCACTTCCTCCTCGGGCGGCACTTCAACAACCAGGAGGAGGTGTCATCTGGGGTGAAGGAGTTTTTCTCCTCGAAGGACAAGAACTGGTACCGCCGCGGAATCGAAGAACTGGCAGACAGATGGCTAAAGATGGTGCAACACGATGGCCTATACTTTGAATGCTAGTCAGCTTTCGTCGTAAAGGTACGTATGAAGACAAAGTGACCCAAATATTGCAAAACTTTCGACTCACCTTCCGTACTTCGTATTTGTTCATTCTTTGCTTCCTTTTTTCTAACAGAAAATCTATTCTTCGTTCAATGCCTGGAAACCAGGTGATTCTTCATCTGTAAGGAGTTTCTGGCTTGAAGATAACATCGAACAGTAAGATCACAGATGGGACATTCTTTGTTTCGATGAATGCTTGCTTGAAAAGTAAGGTCATCTATCAGACATACATGTTTCAGCGAATGCGTATAGAAAGCGAGATGAGATGTGAGCAGCCCAGTGTTCAAAACAGCTGACTGTCCACCAGAGGCTTAGGGAAAGTCAGCAACTCTATCAATCCATTTGCTCATCCAATCCATGGGGACGTCGAAAAGGTTGGAATGATATTGCTCTACGGCAATAGTACGGAGACATGCACTTTCCACATGTAGGAAATTTCCTTGCAAATGAATGTTCACCTCTTTCTACCTTTCTGTTGTTTCAGGGTTTATCGACCAGCATGAACAACTCCAGGGACTATAAGCAGCCACCCGTCCCTGATTTTGGACTACTGATTCTAAAGAATAGAAAGAGACAGCGGCATCAGACAATCTACATCACCTATGCGTCACCTAGGCACAAAATCAGGCCCATCTCGGAATGGTTAGAAGCCTGCACCTCAGAGCACTCAGTCATCGGGACGGCAATCAATTTTCTATTTTTGTTTTAATTTTCCAGTTTGTTCGCTACTATGCGTCTTTAGCGTTTCTTGGTTCACAGCTGCACTGATTCATAACATTTACTCTGTTCAGTTTGTTTGATCAAGGTTAACGGTGTAGTGGTCTAAGCGATGGCTTCTGATCATTCGTCCGAGATGGATCCGGGTTCGAATCCCGGGAAGGCATGGATGTTGTGTTTGTCTTACGGCACTGGTGTTACAAGGCTTGGTCACGCTAAACTCGCGAGGCCTTCGCACCTCGCTAAAACTCCCCTTCTTCATCTACTTCCTGCCACCGACTGTCATCTCCTCTTCCTAAGAAAAGTCAACAACTCCATCAAAGGCGTCCCCTCGCCAAAGAGTGAAGTCCAACGCCTTCCTAGAAAGCGCGGTCTCATCCTAAAATGACTTCTCTCTGTAAACTCAAAGTTCTTTTAATTGGCTTCGCTGCTGTCCCCTTTTCTTATTTCCTCGCCTGGGACGACTGAAGAGCAATAATGTCCTCTGTTGCACTCTTCTCACATCGACGAAACTATAAATCTAACATCTCCTTATTTGAAGGGATGCGTGAGAAAAAGCGCACTTTGACTGTTCGTTGCCCAGATCATCAAAATGGCGAGAAATTGGAGGAAAATGATTCCAAGTCTCTATCGCTAAAATGGCTACTGAACTGCACTTCTGATAAACATGTATGTCCCGGTTACGCTGGTTCTCTCTCTTCCCTGGAACCCGTGACCCTAAATTAGGAACGGGAGATTGCTTAATAGCCCATTGAGTTGCTCACGGTGGTCGTTAAACCTTCAATCAAAAAACAAATTCCTTTGCGCTATTATGATACGTAATTTAATTTGCTTTTAATAAACGCTCAGAATATATTCAATATAGAAACAGAACTAACTCAGGAATGTGCTTATTGATACTCCACTGACTTCCCACAACCACTTTCTCCATTATCTGTGTTGTTATTTTCCGAGGAGCGCAGATTATATATCTTGCTCCCGGGCGCCAGTCACCTTCGCTGCGCCAGTATTTAAACCCGTCTCTTCGTGATTTCCGCGGACAAAAAAGGTCTATTCAGTCTGAGAAAGTCAAGTCTAAACCTACACTTGGGAGGAGTCCTTTGGAGAAAACGAGGCATGCCATGCCGTGTGTGGAAAATGAGATCATCTGTGGAACGTACATGTCTCAATCAAGTCTTGTTTGAAAAGCAAGGTCATCCACGAAGCATGTATATTTCAATGAATACCTATAATTTGGAGAGCAGGACTGCTATAAGCATGGACGCCCATAGCTTAACTTTCAGATCAGGGCAAACGGAAATAGTAAATAGCCTCCGCGGTAGCGCAGTGGTCTAACCAGCGGCTTATGACTGTTCGTCCAAGAAGGGTACGGGTTCGAATTCCGGTGAAACATGGATGGTGCGTTTGTCTTACGGCCATCGTTCTCTCCCTTCACTGGAACCAGTAGCCCTAAATTAAGGACGGACGACAGATTTTATAGCCCATCGAGTTGCTCACGGTGGTCGTTAAATCTTCAATCAAAAAAACAAAACAACAACAGCAACAACAACAACAACAACAAAAAAAAAAAAGCTTGTAGTGATCAATTTAGAGGATTTTAGGAAGGGAGTGTCTGACCCCAGGTCTTAAACAACCCTTAGAATTAGGAAACTAGGAGATTTGGACTAGAGTGCCCGATAGGAAAGTCACACGCAAGCGAAGTAGAAATGGTGAGGAAGACGTCCTTATTTATTACCGGCCAGTACCCGGGGTCCGACGGCTTAACGTGCCCCTCCGATGCACGGCGGATATTTAGTGGATCGAACCTGATTTCCTTTCCGTGGCAGTCACGAACGTTGCCCACTAGGCCATCCGCGGAACCTCGTAGTGAAAACATATACAAACTCCATATGTGTAAATTCTACTATATGTTCTACTTCGCTGTTCTCTAACGGCTTTTACCGTGCTCACGCAACAGATAAATTCAGTCCCAAAAACTTCTTGAAAGAGATGGATAAATAAAATTTGACAGTGTGTTGAGATAATAAGGAAATTTTTCCGTTGCTATTTTGAGTCTCTAAGCCAGTTGTGTCAACGCTCAATTAATCATCAATATGGAAAAAAACACCCAGAAGGTAAAATTCTTGAAGAAACTTAGGGAGATCTTTGCCCAGAATTGAAAGACCTGCAGAGGGTGCATTTTTCATTCCTTCCCCTCTCATGTTTTTCCATGCTGTATATTGCACCAAGAGTCTATTTAAGAAGGGGGGCTAGGGGGGCTGCAGCCCCGGATCCCGCATTTTCAAGAGGCCCCAGAATTATGCAGGATGCTTGGAGATTTGACAGAGTTCTACAGGTTCTTTTTTTTTTTTTGTATTTTTTTTTTCAGATAGCACAGCAAAACCTATGAGAAACTGCCTTGTAAAAAAAAATTAAATTTTTCTACTTTTTGAGGAGGAGTCCGCAAAATGTGCAGTCTCCCCAGTTAATTCTCAAATCTTTCGAAAACATTACAGATGTTTTTTGTTTGTAAACATCTGTAATTGGGGGAATTTTCCTACATTAAGAATTCGTTTGGATCATGATATTTGGATTTATTATTTTGCCCATTACTTCGATGTAATTTCAACAAGCTGAAACCTTGGGGTGGGGGGGGGGGGGGAGATTTAAAGCAGAACTCAACTGGTATCCATTTTTCAACCATGCATTTTTACATTTCTTGCTATTAATGATTTATCCATGTGTCATGGGATACACACTTCAATACGGCGGGGATATTTTTATGGGGGTTCCTCATCATATTTTGGGAAAGTTTTCATCTGGGTATTTTTATTTGGTCACCCATAGTGAAATCCTAGATGTGCCATTAATACTGGGGCCCCAAAATACTGCCCAGCCCCCGGGCCCCGTTTCCTTAAATGTGCTCTTCGCGCCCCAACATTCAATAAAAAAATTCAAAATCATTACTTCCTACTCTAAATTTCAACTTTTTTTGCTTCAAATTCCCATTGTTTTTCCTACTTTTACTGGCACCCCGAAGTTCAACAGGAAATCTGTCAATAAGAGTGAGTGTTTCGCGAAAATCTCTGCAGACTTCCAAGAACAGAAATGGCATAGTCCTATTTACAGGAAAGGGCTAGTGCACCCTCTTCCCCTCTATATGAACGCCTATGGCCATGAGATACACGTGTTTCAATAAATACTAATTTGTAAAGCAAGACCAGCTGCCTGAGATTCATGTTTTGGGAATTACAAACCGTTTAACAAGAAATTAGATATACATCTTTCTGTTGTTGAGCAACTGTGTGAACCAAAGGATTGTTCAGTAGCAGCCGTTCTGCTTGAAGCAGCTGCAGATATGTATATCAGTGGTAGAAGGGTGTTGCTATTCACATGGTGTTTTCACTTGTAATGCCTCCGGCAATGAAAGACGTCGAAATGGCAGGCACCTAAGTGGATGCTCATTCCGAATTACAACCTTGTTATTCTCAAATTCAGTAGTAAACTTCCTTTTCTTTGGAGCTCATTCGACAGCAACCAAATTTTCTTACTGAATTTTGTGTAATAATTATTCAATTGCTCACACGAATCATACATGTCACACATGTAGGAACAAGGCTTTCATAATTATCATTCAAAGAGTTTCTAGTAATACACTATGTGGACAAAAGGGATTAGACAATGCAATTAAATAGAAAAACAGTATTGTATTTACATTAGTAGCGGGCAGGTCTTCCATTTGCAGAGATTACAGCAGCCACTCGTCGAGGTAAACTATACACAAATCTATGGAGTACGGAGAGCAGGATGTTTCTCCATTCGCCTTGAGTGCATCGACCAACTCCATCAATGAAGGTCATGTTGGTCCAGATCTCACCCGACGTTCAAGTTCATCGTTCAGGTGATCAATGGGATTGAGGTACGGTCTAGGAGCCAAGAAGTCCATCCGCGAGACCTGGTTTTCCTCATACCACTACATTGTATCCCTCGAAACATGACAAATGGCATTGTTGTCCTGGAAGAAACAATCGTCGTGTTCGTAGAATTGCCACAACGTTGGGAGCATTGATTTATCCAGATATATCTATACAGCACAGAGTTCATGTTGTTAAGAATAACAACCAGTGGATCTACACCATACCGCAGCTGAAACAGCCCCATACCATAACTATATCGCCTCCGTGCTTCACAGTCGGCAATGTACACTCCGGAAGCAGACGTTCTCCAGGTAACCGCCAAACCCACCCAGACACGTCCATCAAATCGGAATGTATACTCCCGTTGCCGTTTTTATACCTTAACGACCATGTGTTCGCTTCGGCAGCACACCACTGTGTCTGCGTAGGGTGTCCAATCACTTTTGTCTACATAGTGTAAGTGTACAGAGGCGACTTTAGATATTTTGGGGCCCTAGGCGCTAAAAGATTCAGGAGCCCCCCCTCCCTCTTCTTATCTCCTCAGAAATTTTCATCCCTTAGATTAGCAAAAAAAAAAGAAAAAAAAAGGCGAGAACATTTTTTTACGCTTTTCAAAATTCTATTCTATCTTCCTATTATTAGAACGTTTATGCTCCAGCTTTGTCCGTCCGTCTGTCTGTCTGTCCGCACGGTAACTCGCGTAAAAATGCTTCGATTTCGATGATATTTTAGTATGTGGTAGGGGACAAATTGGGAAAGAACCATATTGAAAATGGACGAAATGGGTTCAAAGGTCAGAACATAGGAGCGGGATCCATTCCATCGCCCTTATGCGTCATAACTTACGTAAATATACTTCGATTGCGACAAAACTCTAGTATGTTGTTTCGGAGGTATACTGAACCAGTTCTGCTTAATGACATCGAAACTGGGTCAAAGGTCAGGGCACAGGAGCGAGATTTATTCCACAGCCATTATCCTCATAACTTAACTAAAAATGCTTCTATTGAGATAAAACTTTAGTATGTTGTTCCGGTGATATACTGAACCGGTTCTGTTGAATATCATCGAAATGGGGAAGGCCATGGCACAGGAGCGAGATTTATTATTATAACTTGAGTAATGATTTCTGGTATGTTGGAAAGCGTACCATAATCAATGCATTGCATGATTTTACTAACTTGTTTTTAGAGATATTTCAGCCGCCCGGTGGTGCAGTGGTCTAAGCGCTATGACATTCGTCCGTGAAGGGTCCGGGTTCGAATTCCGGTGAGGCATGGACGTTATGTTTGTCTTATGGCACTAGGTCTTTCCCTTTCGTGGCACAAGTGACCCTAAATTAGAGACGGGCGATTGCTTATAGCCCATTGAGTTGCTCACGGTGTTCGTTAAACCTCCAATCGAAAAAAAAAAAAAAAAAAAGAGAGAGAGAGATTTCAAAAATAAGTTTTGGCTGTGGAATAAGTTTTGGCTGTGGAATAGTTATGGCTGTGGAATAAATCTCGTTTTGCGGCTAGTAAGAAATCTAAGGATATTAGGTTCGGCATTTAAATACCGCTAAGAGCTGTCAAGTCGAAAATTAAAATAAATAAAGTTCTGTTGTGAAGAAAGTATTCAACTTAAAGGAAATTATTATTTTGTGCCTCTCAGATTACGCTTAACTCTTCCTTCTCAAATATTTAAATTTTCCAATTAGTTCGTTAATTTCCTGCTAAAGGTGCTAAAAATTTGGTTTTCACAGATTTTTCAAAAATTATTTTTGCGAATGATCGGACATAGAAATTTATTAAACTTTTCCCATTTTAAATTTCACTACTAGTTCATAAATTTCACTCTGGGAGTTCTCAAAGTAAAAATTTCGTTAATTTTAGCTTTGCGCTAAGAAGAAATTATTTTAGTTAGAGCAAACGTTCTTTTTGACTTTGATACGTTAGGCAAAACTGATTACCTTTAACGCCTTTTTAGTTACAAGTTTCTTAGCAAATTGATCGCTAATGGTGCCGAAAACGAAATTTCGTACATCGGGTGTAAATTTTCATAAAATCGGAATGCATTTCAATTATAAAACCAAACCTACTCTTTCCATTGCTTCAGCTTTGGAAAATTATTTTGTTTTTTACATTTTGAGTAAATTAGCAGGAAAGTAGCATGGTATCAAGCGAAAATAAAATACTTGAAGACATTGGCAACCGGAAAAGTACTTCACATTAGAAAATACGGATACAATGCAATTTATTCACAGTGCTTCGTTTGAAAGGGATGGAAGACTTTTCGTGGAGGAATTTTAGCATAAACGAATGCCTTTGACCAAGAAAAGTGGACAGCAAGAATTTCACCACTCACTGCAGGAAAGCGAGAATGTGAAGAGTTTCTTGAAATCATTTTTTCTTATTGTTTTCGTTGGAAATTTAAGAAGGTCTGCACTTTTTCGTTTCGGTCTGTGAAAACAAAAGCAGCACTGGCAATCCAATCATACGCTTTCGGGGCCCCTCAAGCTCAGGGGTTTACGCGCGCACCTAATGCGCCTAATTGGAAATCCGCCACTGAGAGTGTACTTATGTACGTATACCCATATATATATCATCATCACCATTGTCAACCATTATCAATCCACAGCTTGACGAAGGTCTCTCCAAGCCTCTTCAACAACGGTCTGTCTTGTGCCAGTCTCCTCCATGTTACTCCCACATACTTTCGAATTTCATCCACCCATCTCCCATGTGGTCTTCTTCTGGGTCTTTTCATGTCCCTTGGAATCCAGTCTAAAATTTCGACAGTCCATCGATGATCTGTCCTTCTGGCAGTATGTCCAGCCCATTGCCATTTCAGGGATTTTACTCTGATCATGATGTCTTCCACTCTTGTCATTTTTCGGATCCACGAGTTCCTCTTCTTATCTCTGCTGGTTACACCAAGCATGCACCTCTCCATGCTGCTTTGAGTTGTCTGCAGCCTTTGTATATCTCTTTTAGTTGAGGTCCACGTCTCTGCACGATACGTAAGCACTGGAAGGATGCATTGATCACACACTTTTCTTTTAAGACATAAAGACATATTGCTCTTGAAAATTATAGTGTTTCTTCCAAAAGCTCTCCATGCAAGTTTTATGCGCCGATTAATTTCTTCATCAATGTGACCCTCACTTGATATCTGCTGTCCAAGATAAACGTACGCATCTGTTATCTCCGGCTTTTCTCCATCAATCGATAAATCATCATTTCTTGTAAAAGCATTGTACATCACTTTTGTCTCCTGAAAGTTCATTTTTAATCCCATTTCTTTACTCTTGTCAGCAAGTTCCTGGATCATACTCGGCAGCTCTGATGGGGTAGTTGCAAAAAAGGACTACGTCATCAGTAAAACAAAGGTGAGTTAGATAATCTCCATTAATCCATATCCCTTTGTTTTCCCAGTTCAGTGATTGAAAGACATTTCCCAATGGGGCGTTAAAGAGCTTCAGAGATATGGTGTCACCTTGTCTCACTCCCTTTCCAATTTTTATGCGCGCTGCATTCTCAAACAGCCGAATCTTTGCCATATGTATATATAAATACACTGCAGAGCAATTGAATTAGACACAGCTGGCGTTATGCGAATGTGGCGCTGTGGGCGGCCCTATAAACGGAAACGACATGACGTATGCAGCGATCCGACAATATAAGGAGTGATGCGACGGGAATCAGTAAGAGTCGGACGTAGTATGGGTAAGACGAAGGATCTAAGCGCATTTGATCGTGGGCAAATTGTAGGGGCCCGACGAATGGGTCACTCCATCTCGGAAGTCGTGCAGGCACCAGGATTTTCACAAGCCACTGTGTCACGCGTGCACCGTGAGTACATCGAATCCGGTTAAATCATCCCTGCTAGGGCCAACTGCCGTGGACAACAGCGTGTGGATGAGCGGGGTTATCGTCGGCTAGCTCGCATTGTAACAGCGGATAGACGGGCCACAGTGCAAGAAATCACGCGGCAATTTAACGCTGGTGCACAAAAACGTGTAAGCAGCCACACCATCTAGAACCATCTCCTCGCTATGGGGTACAGAAGCCATCGTCCCACGAGGGTAGCGCTGCTGACCGCACATCACAGGGTGCAAAGATTAGCATGGGTGGGCGCGGGAACATTGTCACTGGACCCTAGACGTGGGAAAATGTTGCCTGGACTGATAAGTCGAGATTCACGTTGGTACATGCGGATAGCAGGATACGAGTACGGCGCAAACCACATGGAGCGATGGATTCTTCTTGCCAACAGGGTACTCTTCAAGCTGGTGTGGGTAGCATTCTGATTTGGTGACTGTTTGCGTGGACTGAAATGGGACCCCTGGTACGTGTGACATCGTCCCTCACAGGTCAACGTTACCGGGATATCCTGGACGATCATTTGCTCCCGTTTGTGCGTCTTCAACATCCCACTGGGGACCTCATCTTGCAACAAGACAATGCACCGTGTCATCGCTCCCGAATTGTATCCGAATGGTTGGATGAACACTCCACTGACGTGACCTCGCTTCCTTGGCCAGCTAGGTCACCTGACCTAAATCCCATCGAGCACATCTGGGATGACATCGAGAGAGATGTTCGAGACTCTGATTCCCCTCCATCAAATCTTTGTGAACTGTGGGAGCTTGTTCAGGGGTCGTGGATCCGTATAGCTTCCCAACGATTCCGGTGTCTTGTCCAGTCCATGCTGAGACGAATCGCCGCCGTCATTAAGGCGAAAGGTGGTGCTACAGGTTACTAGACAGGTATCTCTAACTCAATTGCTCTTCAGTGTATATACCTGTTTGCTTCTTGTTTTAGAGGCCGCCTTCATAAGTTGCAATTTTCTTTTTCTTTCATATGTTTATTTTTTCGAGTTACGTGTGAGGATGAACACTCCACTGACGCAGGTGTATCAGTCTTCAAAGGGCTTTCCACTGTTAAAATCTGAAGGATTGGTCCCATTAATAGAAGAGAAACTGGGCGAAATAAATTATTCACTAACACTAATTTATTTGCACAAATATTGCAAAAATGTTTTCCTTTAAAAGCACACACACAGAAAAAAAAAAAAAAAAGAAATGCTGCATTGCGGAGAACAAGAGAAATATGCTTCTGATGATGCTGTTAAAATTGCGGAGAACAAGAGAAATATGCTTCTGATGATGCTGTTAAAATTGCGGAGAACAAGAGAAATATGCTTCTGATGATGCTGTTAAAATTGCGGAGAACAAGAGAAATATGCTTCTGATGATGCTGTTAAAATTGCGGGGAACAGGAGAAATATGCTTCTGATGATGCTGTTAAAATTGCGGAGAACAAGAGAAATATGCTTCTGATGATGCTGTTAAAATTGCGGAGAACACGAGAAATATGCTTCTGATGATGCTGTTAAAATTGCGGAGAACAAGAGAAATATGCTTCTGATGATGCTGTTAAAATTGCGGAGAACACGAGAAATATGCTTCTGATGATGCTGTTAAAATTGCGGAGAACAAGAGAAATATGCTTCTGATGATGCTGTTAAAATTGCGGAGAACAAGAGAAATATGCTTCTGATGATGCTGTTAAAATGGAACATTGCAGGTCGGGCGCCACGCTTTGGGTAGACTAAAGTGACCATCAGCCTACACTGTTTTTCTTTGAGCCTCCTTTATCCCCCCTCTCCGTACGTGAATTTTTCGAATTCACAGAAATTTTTTATATGTAGTTAATTTTTTTTGTTTGTTAAACTTAATATTTTACTGTACTGTGAAATGGAGGTATTCCTTTGAACGAATGTGTGGGAAAGTGGTAGAAAGACACCATTTTCATAATTATAGTTTAAAACGTTGAGATATTCCTTCTCAGGTTATAAACTAAAATTTATAAACAACCTTATGAAGCAAAGTCAAAATTTATGAACAGCTGAATGACAGCAGACATTAAAAAATGAAATAAGTAAGCTAATAGAGCAAAAATATAGTACTTTTTAAAGGGGTCCATGGTGGTTTGCATCTATGGTTCACAGTGCTACATACCTACACATTGAATAAGTGCTACTACATACGATATGTATCTAAAAAACTGTTTTTCTTGGTGTTAATAGCGTAGGGTAAAATCTGCATGAAATGGAATTGCTCTTTTTGTTCATAAGACTGATTTCCTTTTCATTCGGCTGTAATTCTTATCATAAAATATGTAACTGGAAAAGTTTTGCTTCTCCCGAGAATGGAGATATTTCGTTTTTTCAAGTGTTTTTGAAACAGTCTTGTTTGAAAAAGAATTTATTCAGGAAAATATCTTTGCTTTGGCTTAAGCGTTAGTTTTTTGATAACCTTAAAGTGTGAATAACTTTCAGCTAGAATACTGAAACTTAATATTTAAAATGGCATTGGCTTTTATCAGCAGGAAATTCCACTACTTTTAGAAAACGACGAAGGTTTTAGATGATTGTCTTGAAACTGAAATTACCCCGTTCAGTTGTCGCTAAAAACCTTGAAATCTCCATTTTTTGGCATGCCCAAAAAAGGGGGGCATAAACAGCAAAAAAATCTTAAGGAAGCTGTTGAATAAAGGTAAATAAATGTGCTGAATGCATAGCTAAAATTTTTTAATCACTTTACTTAAAACCGCATTAGCGTCCTGATTACTTTACTTAAAAGCTGCATACAACATTGGTAAGCATTTAAAGGAAAATTGCGAAACAACTTAAGAATTGCATTGGTCTTTAGGGATATCTATACCAATAAGATTCCGTTGTCTGTCTGCCAGTCGTCTGCACAAGAAATTACTGAACACATAGATTTGAAATTTGGCAGAAAACTGCCGAAGCACAGGATTATGTGCATCTCAGAGCCCTTGCTCTTGAAATTAAAATTTGCAGAATTTCAATTATATTTAAATTTATTTCTAGGGAAAGATTTTGACTTGGTTTCTTTAACCATTCTTTTGAATTTGACATAAAGTGCGCATTTGCAATTTCAAATTTGATCTTGCTCTCTGCTGTGGCTCACACAAGAATTACACTTTTGTGCAACAGTATTTCATTACCTTTTTAGATAATTTTGAGGAAAACAAACTATTCGAACCTCACACCAAACGTGGTAAAAGCTATATAATGTTAACAGGTTGTGCCAAAAATTTTTGGCTGGCCTTCCGAGGTGTTACGTGTATCCTTCCGCCGCAGTTATCGAGAGCTTTTCTGAAGCTTTAGACCGCGACTCTCTATGTATTAGTACGCACTATAAATAGTTAAATTATTTTAAAAAAAGTAATTTAACTCTACTTTTTGAGAAGAAATACATTTCAATGAAATATAAATAGAATACAAAAAATGTGTGAAATGCGAGCAAAATGTGAATATTCTGTATTTCATTTCTTTAAAGCTTAACATTGGTATCCCTCCTCTTGCTTATCTTCCATCTTATCTCGACTGTTTATTATTTTTATTTTGACGTAATCTCGATCCACTAACAGTCTGCAGTGGAATACGACTGACTGTCAAGAAACCTATCGTTATGATCGGCCATACTCTAGGAACCATGATTTTATTCCACGCATTCCAGTCGTCTCTTCTAAAGTTCCTTTTCAGTTTAAACTTCTACTGTTTCCTATTCATCTCAATTTTACCACTGTCAACACAATATTGGGTCAATCTTTAAAAGTTGTTGGATCAACCTGCAAGACCCATGTTTTTCTCATGGCCAGCTGTATGTTGGTTGCTCCAGTGTTCGCAACGTTAAAAACAACTTCATCTTAGCTCCGAATGGAAGAACACTCAGCATCAGGCTTCCCAAGGATAAACTTACTTGATCTTCAGAAGAACTGTATTTTGCACTCATCACTACATATGAGAAAAATGTAAATTTTTCCTATATTTCGCATTTTCAATATTAACAGTCAATAAAGAGCTCGTTTCAGCCAATTGTGCCAATACAATTATAGATGTTATTCCTTTTTCGTTCTTTTTGAATTCATTTCTTTTAATTATTGGAACATAATCCAGTTAAACGTTTCCGGGCAATATATCCATTTGATAGTTTCTAGAAAACTAGGACAACGCTGGTGGCGTAACTAGGCATTTCTGCGCCTGGGGCAACCCACAACATATTGCGCCCCTGTCTGTCATTTTTTTTTTATTTTGATTCGGAAATTTAACGACCACCGCTAGTCATTCCAAGAAATATAAGCAGTTGCCAGTCCTTAGTTTAGGGTCCCTGGTCCAATAGAGCCAATGGCATTAGACAAACCACAACCCACGCCTCATCCGGGACTCGAAACCGGGCCTGCTCGACAAAAAAAAAAAAAAAAAAAAAAAACATACCTCAATGACACTTCTATGCGGGAAGAACAATCAAATTGTGCCTGATCAGTGGTCGAGTGCTAAGAGGTGCTAACTTCAAACAATGCGTCCGAAGTGAGGCATGGAAGGCGTGTTTGTCCTGCGACACTGGCTCTCTCTCCGTTCACTGGATTCATTTGCCCTAAATTAAGGACGGGTGACTGCTTGTAGCCCATTTGAGCTGCGCACTGTAGTCGTTATACCTTCCAAGCAAACAATCAAGGATTTTACCAACTGATTCGAAGTTCCGACCTTCAAATGGCCGAAGTAGCTGGCAGTCGTAGCTCGCAGCCGCAGTAATGATAAAATAGCCCCCAGAGAGTCTTCAACAATGTGAACGACATTTTTATTTTTGCAGCGTACGTACAACTGCTTCTTCATTTCTGAATGCGGGCAACTAACATCCCTTAAACATTTTGAGGAAGAAATACGAATTTTAAATAGTTAATGCTACAGAAACTGGCGTAAATTCTGTAAATGAACAAATGACGAAGTAGGGCCCGAAAAATATGTACCAGGAGCGCGTTCAAAACTCCGATTCTAATTTTAATCAGACTGGAGAAGCGAGTATTGTGCCCTCTCTTGAACTACGCCCGGGGCATCCCGCCCCGCCCTATTTACGCCTCTTCTCCAGAAGATGATTCATGTACGTTTTGTTAAACCTGTGTGACGCAGGTTCCTTTTGCTAGTTCTAAAATAAAAATGCTGAGAGTGCACAAATAAAAAAAACAAAAAACAGCGTGAATGGAATCGACAAAGTAATTGCCTAAATATTTGATATAGTGCTATCTTGCACGCCTCTTGAATAGCGAACTCTGTATAAAAGTAATAAAGAAAACTTTAAGGAAATTTGGAGTGTGGGAAACAATCTGTTCGGTACAGGTGTTACTTTCTTACGGCTTAATGCCAGTGTTTCGTCGCAAAAACGCTCCGTAATTCGACGGCTTCTATTTGGCAAAGTATAGAGTTGTTTGTTATCGCTCAGGGAAAGGGGGGGGTGAACTATAGATTAGAAAACAGTAATTATGCCGGGCAAGGTGTTATTAAGAGTAAAGCTTTCATCACTGTCCAATCAAAATTACACAAAGAAGATCATCATCCAAAGGCTTTCGTTTTCCCCTTGTAGCACAAATTCGGAACAATCTAACTTTGAAAATTATTTGTACTTCTTTTTTTGTTTTCTCTTTTGCTTTTCTGTTAACAGCATACTAGTACATCAGATACTTAAACTTTTATAGCAAGATGGTAATAATGATAACCTGTATCAGTGTGGGAGATGTAAACTTAATGGCAGGAAAAGAAGAACGATTTAATTAAAATTGCTTCGTAATAGAGAAAATGAAAAGATGAGAAGAAGAAGAAAAAATAAAAGTGCGCGTCCAAGAAATTGGGAAACATGTAGCTTAAAACCCTGAACGGGCGCTATGATTGAGATCGTTTGCAAAATGTGTGCATAATGACTACACTAACTAACGCCACCTGGTGTCGGTGTTAATAAATATAAGAGGATTCACATTTGCGTTAGCTGCTGAGGAAGAAAGCGCGGAAGCGGGTGGTAGGGGAGAAACAGATTAACATTCACCGGGCCATTTCATTTACATGCAAATGAACATGCTCTTTGAAACTTATTCTGCTCCATTCTTATTTGTCTCCCGTTCATCATCCTTAGCAAGCAGGTGGGGAGAGAATTGAGGGGGAACCAAGGGGGTGATGATTCCAGGAAGGATGGTGAGTAATGTGAGAGACTTTTATAATCACCAATCAAGGCAAGCTTTTCATAAGCATTCGCGCCTTTGCAGCCATTTGTGAGAGGGAACAGCACTGAATGTATTAAACGCCTGTTCTTATCTTATTCTAAAGAAGGACGTATCGAGAAAGGGCGAAAAATTGATTTCGATGGAAAACATTAATTAATAATTATTTAAAATCGCATGAATTTGTTTTCCATTATGAGGTGATATTTGAAGAAAGGATAGAGAAACGTGTAGTTCTGTCTTATCTGTTTCTCATAAAAATGCGACGATCTTCAATTTTAAAACACCATTTCTCGTCTAGTTTACGAAAAAGCAAGCTCAGAATGCAATAAGTTTTTTAAACGAAAATTGTTCCGTTCATGGTTAAACACGAATAATCTGTTTCGCGAAGAAGGATTTTAATATTTGCTCTTTATTTTATTAATATAATTTTGTTTTATGATGAGTTGCGACTAGCACGACTCAACCATCCCAAATTTAAAGATTGTTGGCTCTAGAGATGAGATACAACTAGAATCAAAAGAACAAACGCATGATGCAGACTTCAACACGGTTCTGAATTCTGATCCAGAGATTTTTGCTTCTCAGTCACCAAGCAAGAGTACATCACAGAAATGTGAGTAAGGAATTAAACATTACTTATTTGCTTATCATATTCAGTTTACACCGATTCTTCATTACATAGAGAGAATATGTACCGAAAAATATTTAAAAAATTTCAGTGCATATGAGATTGTGGATGCACGAAGTTTTAACATATTTTTCATCTGATTGCAATATGGATCCAGTAAGATTTATCATCAAATCATATTGCGAGAAAATGCTGTAGACAGGTTTATCCTATGTTTCCCATTTTATGGAACCTATCGGTCAAGATAATGTGGGTAAATAAGAAACCAGGTACTTAAATTATTGTACAGGCATTGCATGATGTCAATATATCAGTCTGTGGGCCTCTTAAGGCAAAAGCAATTATAGCTATCAAGAGTAAATTTTATATTTAAGAACTTTGTGAAATAACACTATAAAGCAGTGCATTTTACATTTTCTTAAAGATAATTGAAAGTCGTTGTGAGTTTAATAAGAGCTAAAGTTTCAAGTATTTTGCTGCTTCGAAAAATCACGATGTAAAAAATACATAATTTGTAATAAGTCCTCCTATAAAAATAAAATTATTACGAAACTATTCAGAAAACTATGAGCTCCAAAAAAAAGAAAAAAATGACTAATTCACCCGCATTAAGAGCAAGAAACATTTCATTATCGTTCTTTACGTGTCTTTCAAGCTCAGAGGGAGCATGCGCGGCTGCCGTTGAAGGGAAACCCAATTCGAACTCCACTAGGGGCGAAGGTTCCGTTAATATGGTACTTCATGTGTGAAGAATATCTGGTGAAGGGACTGAGAACGTCAAAACCGAAGACTTTGCAAAATCATTGTATAAATACGAAAAAATCCGCAAGAGACTTTTCTGAAACAAACGGAATTACTGATCTGTCAAAATACTGAAGTTAGAAGAAACAGAAACTTTAAAATTTCTCTTTGGAAAATCAAATCTTGATTTTAATCTCTTTAATCATAAATTCAACCAAAGCGAGAGATTTTCCCCAACAGGCAGAAAAATAGTTGTGTACGCTCAGGGAAAAATAAAATACAAAAATCATGCTTTTTAAAGTTAATTTTGTAATGGGATACCACCCCGGACTTGCAAATGCAAATTAGCTAAAAGAGTGATGTGAGGTTAGGTTTTGTCCAAAGGATGCCCGGATCAGGCTAGCACAGCGACATTTCTGTGTTGAAAGACAAAGCCTGGCCACTGATAGTGTTCCACTACTGCACTAACACTATGGATGTCGTTGTGTGATCGGTCACTGCCATGTAGTAGAGGTGTGTGCCATCCCTTGAGGTCGTACGATTTTGCGGTTCATTTCCTAGATTTCTGTGCGTCCGAGCCTCACCTGTCCAATGAACACCATGTTCACATCACTGTGCTGGCGTCTCGTCCCGTATACAAGTGGCAATTTCGCGGTAGGAAAATCCAGCTTCTCTCATCCGAACAATTCTTCCTCGCTCAAAGTCCGTCAGGTGTTCATAATGCGACCTCCTTCCACGACAGGACACGAGAAACAACCTTTCGACTCAATGTTGGCTTTTCACTGATTGCAACATCTCGTTTGAGACACATCTTTACATCCAAGACCGTGCAGTTCAGAGGGAGCTGCTGCGAAAGCGCGTGCGCATTTCTACTGACATTTTAATCATTTGCATGTCCCAACCTGTTGTACATATCTTGTAAGTTCCAGGGTAGTACCAGAAGTCCTTCATGTTGTTGCAATTTTCCCAAACGGTAGGATACTTTCAGGCAAAAGGGTCCTGATTTCAATTTTAAAATCTTAAATTTATAATATTTATCAGCTACTTTGTGCCATTTATAGAATTAAAATAATTTTCTCTAGGCTGGTTTTACAGACAATGTGCATTGTTTTTTTTTGTTTTTTTGTTGTTTTTTTCCATTGTAGGTTTAACGACCACTATGTTCAACTCGATAGACTATAAGCAGCTGCCCATCCTTAATTTAGGATCACTGGTTCCAGGGAAAAGAGAGAGAGCCAGTGCCATAAGACAAACACAACATCCATGCCTCACCGGGATTCGAACCCATACCCATCTCTGCGAATGTTCAGAAGCCTGCTCCACCGGGGCTGCGACGCGCATTATGTGGAAGCTTTCGTGAAATTTGTGTCATCACCTGTTTCTAGTTGAATTAATTTTTGGATGAAAAGGGATAAGATCATCAAGCACAGATTGGTGCCTTATTAGAAACGCAGAATTCGGTGGTCAATAGAATTTTTTAATCAACTGCAAATTCTTTAACACTTTAGGAAGTTTAACCAAGTTTCCGGATTTTTTTTTTTTTTTTTTTTTTTTTTACGTGCTGTTAGTTTTACTAACGAAACATTTTGACTGCTTTTACTTTTTCTCAACTTCAGAAAGAATTAATTTTTATTTTAAGAAATAATGAATTACTAATGGTAATTCCAAGCGGTCATTTATCAGCTAACTGATTTTCTGAGACAATTTACTACCCTGCCTATGAGAATAATACTTCAGTACCCTAGCTGCTAAATGTTCATCAAAGTTTTGTAATTTTTTCTATTTATGTGCGAATATTCATCGTAGGAGTTTTTAGGACCTAGGGATATATGAAAAGTGCTTTCCTAGGGTTGAAACTAAATGAATCCAATTTTTTTGCGTCTTTGACCTGTTTTCTTCAGGAATATTCTAGTGACTGAAAAATAAGGGAGAACGAATTTCCAGATTTCTTATAAAATCTGTGACATGTAGAACGTACTCGTTTTCATATATAATTGGGAAACAAATTTCGCCGAAGAAATCATTCTTCATAAATACAAGGTTGTCTATGTTAAAATGTTATTATTGGCATATTTTCACTGTATTCCGTGTAACCACTTCCTTCTTAAATTTATAACATTTTTCAGCTAATTCTATGTAACCACTTCCTTTTTACAAAGTTGGGGGAATGGATGATCCAATTGAGAAAGCAGAATTGGCTCATTACTTTGAACATTTAATGTACTCGTTTTCGCCGGGTACTTCCTAATATTTCCGAAGCACTACTTCAAAATTAGCAGTAATCTACTCCATCCTTTAGATCTGGAATGTTATAGTATTGTAATAATGAGCTGAAATGGTTAAGTACTGTTTAATCATTAATTTAAGATTTCAGAAAATACAGTATATTTTTGTTTGTTTGGAGGTTTAACGACCACGGTTTGCAACTCAGTGGGCTATAAGCAGTCACCCGTCTCTAATTTAGGGTCACTGGTCCCATGGAAGGGAGAGAGCCAGTGCCGAAAGACAAACACGACATCCATGCCTCAGCGGGATTCGAACCCGGACCTCTTTTGGACGAATGATTAGAGGCCATCGCTTAAAACCACTGCACCACCGCGGCTTTCAGAAAATAATTCTAGGGTTATTGATGGATAGGCAGACAGAATCGTTGCGTGCTCAGTTATTTGAGAAAAACACGAAATCATACCGAGAGGTTATGAAAATACTCTTCCGTTTCATCAATAAGAAAATATACTTTCAAATAAATGAATTTAGTAAAAATACACCAAGAGGTTATGAAGATATTCTTCGGTTTCATCAATAAGAGAATATTTCTAAATAAATGCATTTATTAAAAATACACCTGCACCTTGCTAAGAAGCATTTGGAAGAGAGAAAATTCTCAGGGCTTTGTGGCCTACAGCAGATAATGCCTGCTTTCGGGAATTTAACATAGAACTTCACGAACTGGCAAATTAACGTCGACTTCACGAACTGGCAACAAGTTCGCAACTGCTGATTGTTGAAGGCTGCACTTAAGAAACACCACCAGAAAATTAGGTTTCTTCGACTTCGTCACATATGTCTGTTTGCTAACTTTTGGTGCGCCAGGGAAATATGCATGGGTTTTTGAAAATATATCTTCGCAATAGGTCTTTTGTAGATTATAATCTTAACTGAATATTATATGTGCAGTTTTTTTCTGATCACGTAGAATTGTTTTTTTTTTTCAACGTTTGCAGTTACGTAAATATATATACTGTATATATTAAAAATATGTATTATGTTTTATTCAGCTAAGTTTTCTGGTTCTTCAACTATATCTTGCTTTATCTCTTTCTTTACCTACAGACGATGGTGTAGATTACGGTTCTTCTCGAAGTGGAGCAGACAGTTATCACCATCTTAGACACCCAAACATGATGTCAGATGGCCTGTCAATAACCCTCGCTGGGTGCGATGTGAGGGATCGCCATATCGACCGACACCAACCAGAATCTTCTCTCTTGGCGCCTGACTTCACTCCATCTGACAGCTCATCGCCAACTTTACCAGAAATCCAGACTCTGATGCGAACTTCTGACGAGGCCCCCAACAAAGAAGCTTCATTACCGGCGACATCTCGAACCCAAAGCAACAGCATCAGCAGCAGAAACTGCATTAGTAACAGGACTTCAGCATCTTCTTCTGGCTCTGACCTGGCTGACTCCTCCGGTCACCAGGTCAAGCCCAAAATCTGGTCCTTGGCGGACACTGCCACCAGCAAGAGCCCAGCACCCAGCTCGACGTCTCAGTGTGGTGAAGTGAACAGTCCAGGTTCGGTGACAGACATGCTGGGCCATTGTGGGTGGTTTTCGGTCAACCCCTATCAAGTGACCCCACCAACGTCAACGTTGGGGGGTCTAGTAGGAAGCCACGGATATCCTCCGTCTTTCGCATCCCCTTCTTCTAACGGAGCCATGTTCAGTGGATCTGCTAGCGCTGCTGCAGCCGCTGCTGCTGCTTATGGTCACGGCTTCAGCCCCGTACCTCCTCAAACAGATACCCCCCTCAGACTCCCCCCAATTTAAAGGTGTCGACAGCTTTACCACTGTCAGCAACTTCTGCAAGCTACCTTAGCAGTCAAACAGCTCACCTTTATTTTGGACAAGCCGCAGCTTCGGGTATGTATTTGTGATTTTCTGTACCTAAACATTACATTCTTTACAAAAATTTAGATTATTGTGCAAAGTCAGCTGACACTTGTAAGACTGCTGTGATAAAGTACATTTTTAAAACCGAAAGTTATTGATTGTTTGATTCGCATCAGGGGCGTCGACTTCACGAAATTATTAGGGGGGTAGACGTGAATAGATCAGACGTAGGAGGGGTACGTCCCTTTCATTGGAACGAGGAAAGTAAAAAAAAATGGGGGGGGGCTACACTACGAGATTTGACGTATATTTTAAAACGCAGTTGCAATTGCTCATCAGCAAATGAACAAAGAAACAAATATCCTTTTGCTGAATATTAGTATAAAATGTCCGGCGGCCAACAGAAGGGCCAGCAGTTCAGGCCAACAGATGGCCAACAGTTGGCACCCCATCAGCTGTCATATGCCACAACAGGGCCATCAGTGGTCCATCACAGGCAGTAGCTGCCACAAGTGGCCCTTCAGTGGCCCTGCAAGCACGTGCCAGAAATGATAGCTAGCCTAATGTGGTCCGCTAGTGTGCCGTTAGTGGCAGCCGGCAATCACGTGACGTAACTGGTGGCTTGCCGAATCTTGTCCGCCAATTTCCCAGTAGTAGCCATAATAATAATAATAAAAAAAAAAATAGCAGAGATAACTGCAGTTTCCCAAAGCTACAATTTTTTTTTCTACCCTTACGAAGCTTGTGAATTAACGAACTGCGCTGGGGAAAATTTCTCAACAGATCGGAAAAAAACACCCGTTTGTATCTGCGTAGATTTGAACCTGGGCCGTTGACGTGTTAGCTGAGCTCTCTACTGACCGGACTACTTTACCACGCTCGAGCATAAGCTTAAAGCTGTCTGTTCGGTATGGAATATCGAATGCTTCCCTCTTTAATTTTACAATATTGCGAGGTATTTTTCATAAAAGTCAGTTTCATATAATTGATAAATTAATTTTTTCAACGTAACGATAGTTTTTTTTTTTTTTTTTACCTTAAGGGAACTTTACTCATTTTCAAGGCGTGTACATACTTAGAGTCGCTTTCCAAAGTTTTGTACTGTCCTTGCCGTCTTGAAAAGAGATTGTTGAATAAATATATATTTACCCGGGTTCATGTCACATTCTGTTACATTTTTAACGTTGTGTCTTTCCTTTCCGTTGTCCGAAACTACATTTGTTTTAAAGAGTAAAAGATATTTTATTTTACTTCTCGTTATTTTTAGAAGCGAATTCCTCCCAGTCTTGTGTATTCAACCCATGGATTAGTACACCACATAGCTTTACTTTTTTTTTTTTTTTCAAATAATTAATAAATTTTGTACGCGTATAATTCTTTTTTTTTTTTTTTTTTTTTTTTTTTACAAGAAACGTTGTTTTAATGGTTTTCCAGGATATTTGTTTCAAGCGGTTTCAAATTTTTCCTTGTTATTCATCCACTCCATTCCATGAATTGTTATTCATGTGACTGGAGTGGGTGTATTTCATGACTGTAATCTAGTATTTCACGGCTTAATCTGATATCTTCGTCGACGTAAAATTTCATTAGGAAATTAATTCGCCTAACCACATATGGATTTTTTTCTTAACATCCACTAAAATAACACGATGGCGATAGCTTCGTCTTCAACTAACTGGTACCATGAGAGACACAGCAAGTGTTGCTTTTGCGCATGCGCAGTCCCGTTGCTTCCACCTGCTGATGGGGGTTGCATTGGTTGCCAGCAACGGGCCACTAGAGGCACTTGCTTGGAGGCCCACAATTCACGGCGATGCTGCAGGGCCATCAATGGCTCGCCAACTGATAGCGCTGCCACCAACGGACCACTACCGGGCCGTGAGCGGCAGATTTCAGCCAGCAGTGACCCATCACTGCCAGCTGGTAGCCAGCAGTTTCCCAGCACTTGTGTTTTTGCTGGGTAATAAAGGCTCTAGCGATTATACACTTCTGTATTTTTTTTATTTTTGATAATCGTTTTAAACATTTACCACATATTGCAAAAACATGTTGTGACAGGTCTGCCCTGCAGGACGCACACGACATAAAGGCAGATAGCAGCGAGAACGAAAGTCTGCGTAGCTCAGTTGGTAGAGCAACTTGTTCCGGAATAAGTGGACTCGGGTTCGATCCCGTGGACCAAAAATGACGGAGAAATTAACTTCGTTATAATGGCACCCGAACTTTCCGAATGACCCGGCTGTTAAAGATCTCGCATTAGTATGATGTTCTTTCCACACCGCGAGACAGGAAAAATAAGAGAATCCCTTCTTCAGCGCTTCGAAAAAATAAATGTGTGTGAGGTTGCATTCCACACACTAGATTGACTGGGAGTTCTCAAGTGCACGTTCTTCAGCGGATGGCTGCCTGCAGCGATTCATGGTCACGGCTGACCCGTGGGCTATGCCCCCGGCCCTCTTTCGGGGGAAGGGGAGATGTGTCGTGCCTGCTCCGCAAAACGCACACGACATAAAGGCAGATAGCAGCAAGAACAAACGTCTGTGTAGCTCAGTTGGTAGAGTGACTTGTTCCGGAATAAGTGGACTCGGGTTCGAAAGCTGGCGTGGACCCAAAATCACGGAGAAATTTACTTCCTTATAATGTCAAACACAATACCGGGCTGGAAATTAAACCGGACGAAAAATATTGGGTGGGCACTGCCCCTCCAGTAAAATTATTAGGCGGGGAAGATTCACCTTGCCCCCTATATCGGGGCCTATGATTCGCCTCGTGTAGAGTTTACTGAATCCCAGTGCAGAAGACAAAGACTAAAGGAAGCGATGCTAACATAAGCACTTCTTTCTTGCGCTTCAAAGAAAGTGATATTACATATTATAGGAATTCAAAATTAGTTCAAGCAACCTCCATTTCCGACGAGCTCATTTAATTATCTCATTTCCTTTTTCTGTAGCGTTTACTTGATTTGTTAATTATAAATGCATATGATAGTTCCTGATTTATACATTATGGCATTGGCATTATTATAATAACAATGCCGAGGAATGGATTTTCTTTATTATTATTCATATTTTCTAGACGTTCTGAAAAGCAGAGCTAACTAGTTTCTTCACATTTTCCCACAATGAAGTTACTTGGTTCCTCTTCCCCATGTCATTTTTTTGTTTGTTAGAGATGTTCGAGTAGCACTTGACTTCTCCTAGTGAAGAAAAATAATTAATGTATTTTAAAATTAAAATATTCCTTGTGCCTTTCCGGTGGTTTTTGCATCTTTTTTTTTTTTTTTTTTTCAAATTTTCTAAGTTTCAAGGGGAATTTTATCCACTTGGTTCCTTTCCACATTTTTAAACAAAGTAAAGTTGTAAGTGAAATGTGAAAGTGGAGTGGTAAACGACATATGTTTCGCGGAAGTTTTGTTTAATGAAGTTGACTTTCCAGAATGAGAAATGTTTACTACACTCTCAATGTATAGTAGATTCTGGTTAACTGGGACACATCGGACTTAGAACATTTTGGCCCTAAAAACCGACTGCCCCAATTATGCGAAGCTGTATCCCAAAGAGCTCATTTGGGTTTTTCTTCAAAAACTGCTCCAAATAACGGCTGCCCAGATTAACCGATGACCTAATTAACTGGAATCTAATGTGTAACCTTGATAGTTTTACCAGAAGTACGATTCTTTTCCCCAGTTGGAACCCAGAAGGAATCATGTTATATGTAGGAAGTGTCCTCTATTAAGTCATATTTTCAATGTACCAGGGGTACTACTAAATCCAGAACATTAGTATGCTGAGCAGAGATTAATTTCTTTCACTACCTCCTATTCACCCCATTTCGCCTCTTCCGTAATGAAAGCAAATAAAACTGCTGGGCTTTAAAATTGATAATTGTTACTACTAACGTTTTAAATTTAATTAATTAAATTATTTAATTAATTGAATTTCACTTACAACCAGTGTAATTCCAAGATCTCTATATTTAGTAAAACAATTTTAGCGTAACATCAATATTATTTAAATATTGATTTTTTCCCATCTTCGGTGGGTTATTGTGAATGTGGAGATGTCCCCCAGTTGCTTTCCTGCTGTGAAGAATATTTAGCAGTATGATCGCCTTTCTTCTAGGAAGATTTTTATTTGTGGCCGTTGTTAGGACGAGCAACAGATTCCTTGCGCAGGCACTGTAGAAGCCAAACACTTAGTTTTATAGCACCTGCAATTTAAACAAGGGACAGAGTTCATAGTGGATCCTGTGTGCTCTTTGGATGCTAGCTGGTTGTTCTTGTTTATTGGAGGCTGGGTGTCAAGCTTTAGAGAAAAATAGAACACCCTAAGTTGAGGACAATTAACAGCAATAAAGGGAGAGACCCAAGAAAAGCAGCTCTCTGATATCAAATTCATCGTACGAGACCATAAATCTCTGAGCGCCCGATTGATGTCCGCATCCACCAGACGCACAGAGTGTTTTCAACCCTTAAAAAGAACCTATAACTAAAAAGTAAAAAGAATTACAAACCGCAAAGCACATTCTACGATTCTCGGGGTGTGTTCATAAGTAAGAAGCGGTTCCTTACGCTTCCTTCCGTAGCATATAACAGTCAAATGTAAATTTTATATTAACTTTTATGTCTTTTTTCTTTTACTTATTTTTTGCTGACTGTTCACTAATTTATAATACGCTACTAATTGTGAAAATTTCAACCAAAAAATAATCTCGCTATTCAAATGAAATTTACATCACAGATTAGAGGTTTGCATGGGTCGGGCTTTGTTTAGTTTAGAGAACAAGGCAACGGACCGGGCCGGGCTTTTCCCCAGACACTTACAACCGGGCCGGGCCAAGTCGACCCATTCTTTTTATCGCAATGTTAAAGAAAGAAAAAAAGCAGTATTCCCCGATTTCCTGGTCTGTTTAAACGTTTTGCTGGCTTTACTTACTTCCATGACATAGCCCAGGGCGTAATCACAAAGACAAAGGGAGGCACTTACAGTGTTTTTACCATCTGTAGGTATTAAGTTGATAAAACCACTTTGTGGCTTGTTGACAACAAAAAGATTCGACCCCGAACGAGTGTGTGTGTTTTGTGGAGTGGGGGACGGGGTGTGTCCGCAATGATCTGGGGTGTCTGTGTGTGTGCTGGTATGAGAGATTGGGGAGACATCGATTGTTTCTCCTATCCCTAATCTGTATGGGGATTTACTTGCTAGTTCAGAGAAAAGGAGATTTTGAACCCGCTGAGTCTTCTTTTTTGTCTCTCTTTAATAGTTATATTCTTCGATAATTGTTAAAGTTTAGTTAATGTTTTTGGACTTATATTCAGCTAAATATTTTCAATAATATTTCATTATATAATTTTCATAATTTAATAAAATACAATAGAAAGACAACAATAGAATACCAAATGGCAAATCACGGGCCGGGCAGGGACTAAATAAGAGATGCAATTGACTGGCCCGGGCCGGACCTGGCCGAGTGTCTAATATCTAAAACGGGCTGGGCCATAAACGCACGGGCCTGAACCGGGCTCACCAAATAAGGCCCGTGCAGACCACTATCACAGATTCCTTACGTTACAGAAGATAACTGGGTAGCATGTTTTCTTCTAGGTGTGCAAAATTCATTGTCCGGGAATGTACGCGAATTTGAATTAAAGAAACGTTGTACATCTTATACTCCTCAAACGATTATGACTAATTTAAATAATGCTATGAATCGCCTTTCAAAGCTGAGAGTAAAAAATGTTGAGATTACTGAAGCATTTGAATTTCTTACAACGATGTAAATGAGATCATATCTTACCAAACTTTATTTCCTTTCAAACTTCAGAAATAAATGTTCTGAAAGAAGTGTTCTTAAAAACCAACTGGACCTGAAATTTTATTGTTTTATTCCCTGACATGGTAGAAAAGTATTTAAGCAGCCCTGGTGGCCAACTGGTTAGACATGTACGTTTCTTGCTAGTCTTCGAGTTCGGATAAGGCATGAGAAGTGCGCTTATTACAGAGCTGGATCTGGGCTTTCCCTGAAATCAGTGGCCCTAAATTAGACAACTTATAGCCCTTAAAGTTGCTTGTGGTGCTTATTAAATCCTGAAACCAAGAACAAAGCAAAAGAAAAGAAGCATTTAGGCGGGGCAACTTGTCCACGATAGAGGCACAAAGTTTTTTACGTGGCATTGGCTTTGTCACAGTCTCACACTTGTGTCCAGTACTGTACAAGACGTGCACTGTTTGCATAATTTTAGATTCTCTTTGGACAAGCTGTGCAGTAATTACAGTCAGTCTCTGAAAAAAATTTTGTGCTGTAATGAACGCTTGTTGAGAAAATAGGATAGCAGTTTCAAGTAGGACGAATTCTTGGAGTGCGTTTAGTTACAAGTTTTTTCAAGACATCACACGAAGCTCATCATTTTCATTTGTGAAAACCTCATCTCAATCACCAGAATCTAAATCTGAAATGCATATTTATTGGCCTAAACAAAAACCTGAAAAGTTCAGAATTTCTTTTGGGTTTAGTACCGACATACTTCAACAATTGTCCTCGTTATCGCTGAACTCCAGTCACAAGCACTAACCCTGCCAAGAGCTCAACATCTTATAAAAAGGTAAATTTGATTATAGAAAGCTTTAAAATGGTGCGAGTTGAGACAACTCAGTTTGCGTTAACAGATAGGGAGAATACGCTATTTAAAAATATTTCTCTTGGCACTATCATAAAATTGACCACCAAATTTTATATTTTGGAAGCTTTTCATTTATATCAAAACTCCTTTCGTTTTCGCAACGACATGTTTTCCATAACATTTCCATCAAGCACGTGGAAGCAACTAACAAAAATCCGTGACCATAAACACCGTTGTTGATGTCATATGTGATTTGAAATATTTACGTTCCATTGGTCCCAAAGAAGCTGAGCCAGAGCCCAACGAAACCTTGGTTGACACGAAAAATAAAATAATTGTGAACAAACATTGTTTTGCTTAATATTATAATCGTCGCAATGCTTTTAGTCCACAATTTGTAGAGTCACTTGTTTCAACGGACTATTTGAACACAGTGGTGGGTAAGTTTTGCATCCAACCATCTTATACTGAGACATTGTAGCATCTTGATTGGCTATTTTGACTTTACTAAATACACTCACGAACAATGAAATTTGCGCACCAAGAAGGAAGCATCGGATTGAACTGAAATTTTACGGACGTAATTATACAGATGAATGATACACATGATGGCAAAAACAGAGCTACAGGACAATTACAGAGGGATCTGTGGCACGCAGTCTGGTCATCTTCAATAGCGCGTCGCACCGCCTCGTGCGGCGATACATGCTGCAATACGGTCCGGCATAGAGGCGAACAGACGACTGATGTTGTCCTGCGGTAGACTGGCCCACACGTGTTGGACTGTATGCTCCAAATCCCGGATAGTGCGGCACGGTAGCAGCTGGCGTTTCAACTGGTCCCACACATGCTTAATAGGGGACATGACGAAGGCAGACCTGGGAAACCCGAGCCTTGTGCGGGCGGGCTTTATCCTCCTGGTATGGCGCACCTGGAATCCCGGCCAGGAATGGGAGCACATGAGGCCGTAGGATCTCATCCACATACCGCTTGCCTGTCAATGATCCACGTACCACTACTAGAGCTGATCGCCTATCGTAGGCAATGGCTCCCCTGACCATAATGCCTGCAGTGAGGGAAGTGAGGCGCTCGATAGCGCGGTTGAAATTGTGCCGTTGACTCGGAGACCTCCACACCCGCACACGACGATAATCTATCCCCAAAACGAAGCGGCACTCATCGCTAAACATCATAGGTTGCCAGTCTGTGGCGTTCCAAGTTGCTCTGGCCTGGCACCACTGCGCACGGAGCCGGCGATGTTCGGTGTTAATGGCAGCACACGTAAGTGGCGCAGGGATCGCAGATTCGCTTCCGCGAGGCGTCGGGAAATGGTTCGTGGGCACACAGGAGCCGCTAGATCTTCCTGTATAGTGGATAGGGTCCCTGTGGGATCCATTCGTGCCTTTAGCACGATCCGTCGACCCCTATACCGGTGATTCTCCTGGTCCGTCCGGAGCCGCTCCGCCGTGTGGCAGTGCCGTCACGTGTCCACTGCTCACAACACAGCGGACGGTATGGTCAGATCGATCCACGTGGCAGGCTATACGGTGCGCCGATCACTGCGGTTTTCAGCCCGATGATCAGGCCTCTCTCAAAGTCCGTAAAGTTGCGTAAATCGACGTCTCTGGCATTTACCCGGCATTCTTGTCATTCTGTACTCTTGCTTGCGTCGGCCGGCGCTTTTCGCTTTCATCGGGCATATGATCATATGTAGAGGATATTAGGAAGGGAGTGTGTGACCCCAGGTCTTAAACAGCCCTTAGAAACAGGAAACTAGGAGATTTGGGCTAAAGCGCGCGATAGGAAAGTGACATGGACGCGAAATAGAAAGGGGGAGGAAGACGCCCTTGTTTATTATCGGGGGCCAGTACCCGGGGTCCGACGGCTTAACGTGCCCATCCGACGCACGGCGGATATTTAATGAGCGTTCGTACCTGCCTGGGATTGAACCTGAGGCCCTTTCCGTGGCAGTCACGTACGTTGCCCACTAGGCCATCCGCGGTTCCTTTCACGGGGCATCGACTACACGCCGGTTTATAGGGCTGCCGGTTCGTGCTTGCAGCGCTCTCACAGGGTGTGGTGTGGTTATGCGCACTCGCACCAAACGTGTATCATTTGCATACCAGTACGCACTCTAGTTTTTGCAAAGTTTTGCGGTTGTAGCATGTTTTCTTCTAGGTGGGCAAAATTCATTGTCCGTGAATGTACGCGAATTTGAATCAAAGAAACGTACATCTTATACTCCTCAAACGATTATGACTAATTTAAATAATGCTATGAATCGCCTTTCAAAGCTGAGAGTAAAAAAAGTTGAGGTTACTGAAACATTTGAATTTCTTACAACGATGTAAAAGAGATCATATCTTACCAAACTTTATTTCCTTAAAGTGCAAGTTAAGACCTCCTCAGAGCATTACGAAAGCAATTAGCAGTGCTTCGCTTGCCCTTCTCAGAGCTGTTATTAAGGACACTCGAAAGGACATCGCAAAAGTAGATGGTAAAATATTTGTTGCTTATTGCTTCCAGCTGGGAGATGGGGTATTTTCGATTTTTGGTATCGTTATTTCTAGGCAAAATGTTGACAAAAAAATCTTTCGAATTTAAGTAATTCCTGCAACCAGAATTTCCTATGTACTTTCTTCTTTTCATGGATCACAAAGTTACCAACAGGTGGAGGAGTTTGCATTTATACAGGGTGTCCACAAAGTTTGTTTACAATTGTAAACATTTATTACAAATACAAGTGAATAGATAAACTTGTGCAATTGCTTACATAATGACGAGTAAATGTGAAAGTTTTTATGCGTTATTTAACACACTTCTACATGGGCACCATTTGTTGTAGGAATCACACCAAGACGGCCATCGATTTCTGGCCATGTTCAATGTAACGTAGCTACATCAGCGGTGGCAATAGCGTAACTGATTCTTTGTTTCAGGTTGTTGATGTTCCTTACTTGGGTTTGATTCACGATATCCTTCACATAGCCCCATAGGAAGAAGCCAATGATAGTGACATCTGGAAAACTTGGTGGCCAGGAAATCGGCCCATCCCTTCCAGTCCAGCTGTCTGGAAATGCGTGGTTTAGGAACTCACGAACACGGTCCCCAATGAGGAGCTGCACCATCTCGTTCGAAGATGTGGTTGGTTGAAGGTCTTTCAGCTGTGGTACCACACATTCTCTCAAAACATCGACGTAAACGTCTGCAGAAATATTTTTTTTTCCACGAAGAAAAATGGCCCAATGATTCGATTGCACACAATTCCACACTACACATTCACCTTTGGACTATCCCGTTGAACCACTCAAGTCACATGGGGGTATTCTGTTTCACAAATAATCACATTGTGTTTGTTCAGCTTCTCTGAGACATAAAACGTTGCCTCATCTGTAAAAATAACACGGGTGAAGAAGTCTGCATCTTCAGAAGTTCGTTCCAGCATGTGAACTCCAAACTCTTCCCGCTTTTGTCTATCATTTTGTTGAAGTGCCTGCAAGAGTTTAAATTTGTATGCGTATATTCGCAAATACTTGTGTTGGACTTTTTGCAGTGTTAAAAGTGGCAGTTGTAATTGTGTGAAAGCAATATGGACGAACGTTGTCTGGCTGTGAGCAGATGATTCACACACACGATCGATGTGTTACGTGCCTGCCTCGCAGGACGCACACGACATAAAGGCAGATAGCAGCAAGAACGATCGTCTGCGTATAGCTCAGTTGGTAGAGCGACTTGTTCCGGAATAAGTGGACTTGGGTTCGATCCCCGGCGTGGAACAAAAATGACGGAGAAATTTGCTTCGTTATAGATGTTTTAATCGGATGTTCTTGGTCGACCAGTTCTCTCTTTATCCAGCACTGAACCTGCTTCCATAAATTTTTCGTGCCACTTGCGAATCGACGGATGTGACGGTGGATCTTTTCCATGCTTAGTCTTCTAATTTCTTTAGGTCTGCGTATCCGATTTTCTTACAATTAACCAGGCTACGCATTGCGCCTTTTCTTGAGGAGTAGCCATTCGTTTTATTTAATAAAAAATGTTACATCAAGGGTACCTGAAATTAGACAAATGTAATGTCAATAAAATCTTTGATAATCACTTAGTATATTGCAACCAATAATATCAAATCATCCGATCAGTTGTATTTGTAATAAATTTTTAAACTTGTAAACGGATATCCTGTATTTCGATATACCTGTTTTTAGACCAGGACTGGAAAAGTGCTATCGTTATTGTCATTATCGATGTCGTAAGGTGTTCAGTTACATTTATAGTTGGGTTTCCTTTTTTACGCTTTCCAACCGTAGGTTGAAGGAGCGTATATGCTCCAGCTTTGTCCGTGTCCACCTGTCGGCACGATAATTCATCTAAAAATGGTTCGATTTGGATGAAATTTTAGTATGTGGTAGGGGACCACCTGGGTACGAACCCTATTGAAAATGGGTGAAGTGGGATCAAACGTCAGGACATAGGAGCGGGATGCATTCCATTGCTCTTATGCGTCATAACTTGCGTAAATATGATTCGATTTCGATGAAATTTTTGTATATAGTAGGGGACCACCTGGGAAGGAAACCTATTGAAAATGAGTGAAGTGAGGTCAAAGGTCAGGACATAGGAGCGGGGTGCATTCCATTGCTGTTATGCGTCATAACTTGCGTAGATATGGTTCGATTTCGATGAAATTTTAGTATGTCGTAGGGACACCACCTGGGAACAAACCCTATTCAAAATAGGCGAAGTGGTGTCAAAGGCCAGGACATAGGATCAAGATCCAATCCATCGCCCTTATCCCATACTATTAAAGGTGCAATTCTTGTATGTACGTAAATTTTATTTTGAAAACGGCTCTGAGGATTTTGATGAAAGTCGTTAACCTACCGTTTTCTGGTATTAGAAATCGATTTAGCTTGATCTCGACTTCAGCAAAATTAGTTTAGTTGGTTAAATAACCACCCCAAATTACCACGTTTTCAGTGTCATCGTGTCGTCCCATTAATGTTACCCATGCTTAGAAATCTTATGACGTCACAATCTCTCGATTGAGATGTTGGCGCGTGGTCACGCCATCTGTCTCATTACGTCACGCGTTGTGTGTGGATCCTATTAAAGTTTTATGACGTCACACTTTTGCGAGCAGACGGTCGCGATTACCATCTGCCTCATTACGTCACGCGTTGTGTGCGTATGTCCATCCGCACGTTAACTCGCGTAAAAATCTTTTGATTTAGTATGTGGTAGGGGAACACCTGGGAAGGAACCCTAACGAAAGTGAAAGAAATGGGTTCAAAGGTCAGGGCATAGGAGCGGGATCCATTCCACTGCTCTTATGCATCATAACTAACGTAAAAAAGGTTCGATTTCGATTAAATTTTAGTATGTGGTAGGGGACCACCTGGGGACAAATCCTATTGAAAATGGGTGAAGTGGGGTAAAAGATCAGGACATAGGACCCACTTCCACCGCCATTATGCGTCATAACTTACGTAAAAATGCTTCGATTTGGATGAAATATTAGTATGTTGTAGGGGCCTACCTGGGGAGCAATCCTATTGAAAATGGGCGAAATAGGGTCAAAGGTTAGGACACAGGAGCGGGATCTATTCCATAACCCTTATGCATCATAACTTACGTAAAAATCCTTCGATTGCGACAAAACTTTAGCATGTTATTTCGGAGGCATACTGAACCGGTTCTGTTGAATATAATCGAAACGGGATCAAAGGTCAGGGCACAGGACTGAGATTTATTCCACAGCCATTATTCTCATAACTTGAGTAATGAATTCTGTTATGTTGGAAAGCGTATTACAATCAATGCATTGCATGATTTTACTAACTTGTTCTGTTTGTGTTTAATGATCTCTTCAAACGCATCTAACCATCCAGTGTCATAAGAACGAAAACAGCCTGCATTTCTTACGAAGAACCAAAAGACCCATTTTAGACGATTCAGTGTCGGGTGACGTAGATCATTCCTTTTGAATGGGACCACCATGTAATATGGCTGAAAATGAAAATGGAACAGTATTATATTCTCTAAACAGGAAATCTTCTGGAAAGTTTTGTATCATTTTAGGAAACTGTGGTAGGTTCGCGAAATTCGAGCGTTTCGTGTCGAGAGAGAGAGAGGGGGGGGGGAGACAATAATTCTTTATTAAAAATAACAAAAAGAATAAAATGTGCAAAAAACCGGAAGGTGAATATGTGTGCATATGGTAAAAAAAACTGTGATATTGTTAAAAAAAAAAAAAAAAAAAAAAATACGGAATACCGCGGAGTCGAGCCACTTGGATTTCAAAGTTTATGGAAACTGTGACGTACAGCAGTGGTGAAGTACGTGTCAAGATGACATATATGCAGCAATACATTCCGTCGGTGTAGTTTAGTGGGTTAGAACAACTGGCTCGGGAGCGAGGAGGAGCGGTTTCGATCACATGAAAATTTGTGTTTTCACGAAGGCCGGTCAAGTTCCGCGACTCTGATGGTATCGGAATTCACTGGTGAGTCGAGCTCGCAATCGAAAGATAAACTGCACTGTTTAAGAGCGTTGAGCCAAATGCAGGAGTTCGTGTGAGTTAAACAAATCGATGAATATAGATGCCAGTTTTCGTCAGGATGCACAAAACAGAACAGACCCTTGAATGTCCATTATTGGAGCACGACACTTGATACAAACGTTCGAGTGTATTTGTAAGTTCAGTAAAATCTCAAACGTTCGAGTGTTTTTGTAAGTTCATTTTGATAGAAATTGAGTGTGTTCATTTGATAGAAATGTTTTTCCCTTAAGCTATCTGGAAATCTGATTTTTTTTTCTGCAACTCTTGAGACCACAAGAAACACTACCCCCATTAAACAGTCAAGTGGGCTGATTCCCGTTTGAAGACCAGCAACATTTTGTGTCTCATTAATTGTAAAAAATGAGTCTTCCTCTAAAAAAATGAGTAAAACTAAATAGGGAAATGGAAACAGGGTGATGAATGAGATATACACTGCTGGCCACCCAAAATGCAACACCAAGGAGGACACGAGATAGCAAAGCCATATTTACTGGACACATAACAACAGATACAAAGATGAAACTTGCGGAACACGCATACATCAACGGTTCGTGTGGCACCCATGGCTTTCAATAACGGCCGCTACACGCCGCGGCATGGATCGAAAGAGACTTTGGATGTGGGCTTGGGGTATTTCGGTCCAGGCTGCTTCCACACGTTGCCACAGTTCATCAGGCGTAGCCGAGGATGGTGCTTGCCGAGCCACTCGGTTGCCGATCAGCGACCAGACGTGCTCAATAGGCGACATATCGGGAGAACAGGCGGGCCACGGCAGCAGTGACACCTGATTGGCCGTGAAGAATTGTTGCACAATGCGTGCCACGTGCGGGCGCGCATTGTCCTGTAGAAACGTGGCCGCTGGCAGGTCCTGCAGGTAAGGGAGGACTACAGGCTCCAAAACGTCGGAGATGTACGGGTGGCTGTTGAGTGTACCTGCGATGTGTACCAAAGGGGTGCGGGTGCCATATCCAATTGCGCCCCAAACAATAACGCCAGGCAACAGACCGGTATGGCGATGCATAATGCAGGCGTCATACTGTCTCTCACCGCAGTGCCGCCACACGCGGATCCGACCATCGTGGTGTTGCAGGCAGAAGCGGTATTCGTCGGAGAAGACAATGTCGTGCCATTCCGTAGTCCAAGTGTGGCGTTCAACCGCCCACTGCCGCCGCACTCGCCGGTGGTGTAACGTCAATGGTAATCGGAGTAATGGGCGTCGAGCGACAAGTCCCCGCTCCTGCAGACGACGTCGAACGGTACGTGCTCACACAGGTTGTTGCGCAACACTCCCTAATTCCTGCGCTAATGTTCGTGATGTGGCGATGCGAGCCGTCAATGCCCGCCGCACAACATGCCGGACCTCTCATTCGGTGGTTTGCCGCGGCTGCGGCAATCGCTCACGTCGGCCCGTCCATCCCTCCTGCACCCACCGAATCCATACTCGCCTCACTGTGGCTGGATATCGTCCCACACGGGGGCCGATGTCTCGCTACGATAAACCGCTGTCGCGATAAGCCACTATTCATCCTCTGTCGAACTCCGAAACGTGCTGGAATGACTGCCGTATTTTGCGACGAGGCATCAGGAAGCTTCCCACGCACAGGTCCGGTAGCACAACACACTTCCACTACTTATACCCCGCCTTCTGTGCATCCTTCTTATAGTGCTTCTCGGTGGCATGCCGGGCGCACATGATTTGCATATGCCCTGCAAAGCTAATCTTTTGCATGTCCTCTCACGGGCGACGCATACTGCGAATTTCAGGCCAATCGGATGCTTCCTTTTTGGTGTTGTATTTTGGGTGGCCAGCAGTGTAAGTTCCTTCAATGTTGAATTATAGCGTCTACGGCTACAATTTCTGCAGAATTCGTACCAATCCGGAAGTATCAAAATCTATATAGTTCAAGGCCGTTTATGTGTACAGTTAGTTTATACATTGAGAAACTATATGGATATGAAAATGTTTTTTTAAAGATGAATGTTTAGTCCAAAAAACATTTTCCAGTAAATTTTTGTAATGAAGTTAGCACGTCTTCTTTTACAGTAGTACGATAAATTTCATGAAATGATAAAATACTTTTTTATCCGACATCTTGCCTCTGCTGTTAAAAAAGGGTTCCGACGTCACTGCTGGTAATATTCCTATGGTCAACCAATTTATGGACCCACTGTTCAGTGTTTGAATTATAATTCAAAGTCTGTTTTTTACCTTTTTTGTATGTGTATATTGTTTGAACTTGCTATTAGCGTAATTTTCGAGCTAAGCATTGCATCTGCGTAAGTCGCACCTGGCAAATATCGCTATTTTGGAAACAACAAATTCGTTGTAAAAGCCGCACCCGCATAACGCCACGGCACAAAATTTTTTGATCTGTTATCCATCGATGTTGGAGCTCCGACAAATGGCATCGTAATACGGCTGGATCACTATCTGCATATTTTTAAAATCACTTTTCGGTAACATCTTCTAAGCTCTCTTTTCGGTAATTCAATGATATAGCATAGAAATTAAATGGATTGAAAATTCTGAATATTTTCCCTATTATTATCTAATTTATTTGAGTTTAATAGTCATTTTTAGAGGGTGATTACTCATTATATTTGTAAATACAGTTCTTACGGCATGAATTACGGGTGCCATTTTTAGTTAAAAAACAGATTTGTGCTATTCAAAAATACCTGAACGAAAATAAAGGGGAAAATATAAAACAGCCACTTTCTATAGCAGAATGTTTATGAAAAAAGTATAAATAAATGAATGAATGAAGCAGAAACGTGCTGGAGAGAGGAAATTAAAATAAATTATTTTGAATTTCAAATACTTTTACTGCCTGTGAATGCCGTTTTGATAAGTTTTAGCCCTGTTTTATGGAAAACACTAAATTTCTAGAAGTGTTCCAGGTTGTGATATGACAGAAACGTGTGATCACTGCTACACATTTCTATTATTTATATTTGGCTTTTAAGTTACTTTTGACCGTGTGTGAGAGAAATGTTCCCCTACTCTATCATGAATTATAGTCGCTGTTCTTAGCTTAAACATCGCAGCTAAGAAGCGGACGAAAGAGAAATTCACCTGAGGGCCAGCTATTTCACAGTATTTTAAAACTTTTGCTCAGTGCCGTTTTGTAAGGAAAGCGGAAAAAATAAGCCGCTGGGAAAAAATAGCGGAAATGGATCTTCCTCTCGTTCTCAATCACATTGCAAAGCTTAACGTATGGTTTAAAAAGAGAAAAATCTCATGACTATTTACTGCGAGGGTGATATCCCACACGGTAAACGGTAAAAATACCCCCGGAGAAAATACCCCCGAAAACTGAAAAGCGAAAAAAAATGCCCCCGGAAAAAATACCTCCAGAAGAAATACCCCAGAACAAACGGTTCACTGTAAACTGCCACACAGGAACACTGATGTGTGGCAGTGTTCCGGTGTGGCAATTTACCGGCAACCCTGCCACACATCTTTCAGCAACTTGGCTACAAAAGTTCAAAGGGGGGGGGGGGGGTACTATAAAGATTGCCGTTTCTGGGCCTACATTGATAACTGAATTGGGAAACGAATTTCGCGAAAACTTTTTCCATGTAAGCCAAGCGAGAATTGTACTTTAATTTGAAGAAATAAATTGCCGAGGATCCGAGGTACACTTTGGGGGGGGGGGGCTCAAGCACCAACTTCCGTAATATTAGATTCTGGGCCGCTGGAGTCTGTCAGTGTATTCAGGCTGTTCCCCTTGAAGCGCCCGCGAGGTCCGTGAGCTTGGGGGGGGGGGGTCCCCAAAATGTTGAAATGGCCGTAGAGCTGTAAACATTAGGAGCATGCTTTACATAATGATTCTCTACACAACCACGAATTTTCAGGATTGTGGGGTGCAAGTATCTAAGAGCACAGACAAGTCTTCAAGGTAAGGGATTTGCTCGCAATTTCTATGCTTCATGTTGTGTTTAATGGTAAACTAGGTATGCCCTTCCCCCTCCCCCAGAAATTTGGTGAAGCCTGTGAGAGGGATATACGAGGTGCTTGGTTTGGAGGGCTCTACCCCCAACTTCCGTAATTTTATATTCTGGACCTCTAGAGTCGGTCAGTGTATCCTCGATCTTACCCCTGAATAGCACTTAGAAACGGGGGGGGTACCCCACCCTCCTGAAAATTCGTGGTCGTGTACAGAATCATTATATAAAACATGGTACTAATGTTTACAGCTCTACGTGCATTTTAACATTTTGGGGGAAAGCTCCCCCCAAGCTCATGGATCTCGCGGACACTTCAAGGGGAACAGCCTGGATACACTGACAGACTCCAGCGGCCCAGAATCTAATAATATTACGGAAGTTGTGTGTTGAGATCCCCCCCCCCCCCAGTGTACCTCGGATCCTCGACAATTTATTTCTTCAAATTAAAGTACAATTCCCGCTTGGCTTACATGGAAAGTTTTCGCGAAATTAAATTCGTTTTCCAATTCAGTTATCATATCAATGTAGGCCCAGAAACGGCAATCTTTATAGCCCCCCCCCCTTGAACTTTTGTGGTCAAGTTGCTAAAAGATGTGTGGCAGGGTTGCCGGTAAATTTGCCACACCGGAACACTGCCACACATCAGTGTTCCTGTGTGGCAGTTTACAGTGAACCGTTTGTTCTGGGGGTATTTCTTCCGGGGGTATTTTTTCCGGGGGCATTTTTCCGCTTTTCAATTTTCGGGGGTATTTTCTCCTGGGGTATTTTTTCCTGGGGGTGTTTTTACCTACATCCACCACACGCAAACTTACAATTGCTGTTTGCTGAGCAGTTGTTTAAAAAAGAAATTCGAACTAGACGTCATGTAAGAGGGCTTTTGTTGTTGTGTTGTAAGCTCTATTCGGGTTCGATGTTTAAGCCTAATTGCAGCTCGTTGCAGTATCTATATAGCAACGGAATATTCGAGAAAGTTGCAGTTTCAATTAATTTATTATTTGCTTAAACTTATATGTGCAGGATGTCCTAGAACTATCTTACCAAATTACTACAGGAATCTCTCAGTCCTCCCGTTACTTAGTTTATTTCTTAATTATTCGATCTTTCGTATTAATTTTACGTAACTTTTAATTCTGTTTCGCTGAATGTCCAGAGCCCTGAGAAAAAGTCTTCCTTCGTAGACTATTACCTAGTGATCTCTCCCCCCAGCTTCCTTTCTGGACCGTTGTCGGGCCCTAACTCGAAGGGGAGATCGACTCTCTGACGCCCCCAGGGCAATAAACTAATTTAGCCGTCTCGATGCGTTTATTGGATCACAATGTGCACGATTGCAGTGTAGGCCAATAAAACGATAAAAAGCACTTAACGTTTCCTGAACAAGCTCTTCAATACAAAGAGCGATTGCCTGGGAACACTTTCTTACAACTCTATCCTAGTACCCTTGCCACCGTAGATAGCATCTCCGAGTATTCACATGCTGACTGAAAAAGACTTACCGCTAAATATTCTTTACTTGGAAAATCGTTAAATTTACTGGACCCTCCTAACAGTCGCATCAGCATCAAAGTCACAGGGTAGACAAACCACATTTTTTACATAAGAGCCAGTACTCTTAGCCCAAAAATTACGGTATATTCTTAGTACATTATATTGCTTTGATAGATTACACTATTTTTTGTATATTTGATTTTAAAATTAGTAATATGTCTTTCTTTTGCAGTTGGAAAGAACGGTGGAATTTATCCTATAAGTCACCTTAATTCTGGTAGTCGACCGTATAGGTCTGAAATATTACCTGAAGATTTCTCGTCTACAAGTGCTCAATTTCGATCTCCGCCGATTCAATAACGTCGCTCACACAAAAAACTGTCCACGTCTTCGAAAAAGACACTGCGATTTGACAAGGCTTTGAAAGAAGCTACTACTATTTTAAGGAGAGATGTACATTACTGATCTAAAAAAGCAAAGGAACCCTGCTTGCTCAGAAACAATAGAATTCAACACCGTTTTTTAATCGGCAGTTGCATCTAAAAAGTTTACGAGAAGCAAAAACTTCTTTCCCACTCGACTGTGAGATGGCAACATTTGTCTAGAAGAAGAAACCTTCAGAATTTCTAGTGACACCCGCATTCCTTTGAAAATAACTGCTAGCGTGTTCTGTTCTAAAGGAAACGCATGTGTTATCACCAAAGACACGTTTTGAATTGTCACAAAAACATCACATGTAGTAAAAACTTATTATTGGATTGTTGGAGTACACACAGAAGTTAATCGTGAACAACAAAGTTGGAAAACATCTTCCTCTCAAACATATCGAAATTTCGTGAGCTCCTCGTTGTTAATTTTACGAGTGCAAGAAGAAAGTGTGCAAGCTAAATTCATTACCCGTGGGCAAAGGTAATGGAAATCAAACATTCAAAATATAGCTGAACATCTCAAATTTTTTTAAAGCTGTAAATTATCCTTGCCTCAGTCTGCTTTTGGATCTGCAAAACTCGGATTACAAAACTGCTGGTGGTAAATTTTACAACTCAACTGGTATTCGCTGGAACTAATTGAAGACAAAATATGTGAGTTGTAGAAATTATTTTTGTCAATCTGCTTGAGCCTGCAAGGCTTTAAGATGGCGGCACATAGTTCTATTTTAATAGAATCTATATAAAGTATCTATAACTTGAAATCGGAATAACACAGACTCCTGAATTCTTTTCAAATCAACATTCCACAATGGAACTTTTTAATCAATAATTTAAATTAATCGAACATACTTATGTTCAATACATCTTCTTGTTCCAGCTTCTTGGGACCGCGCCGTCTGTTTTACTGTACAAATCATTGGTGGGCATAGCAAGCGGCAAAATACCACTTTTTACCTCACGCACTTGAATTAGACTTCACTTAATTTCCATTTCCTGTTAATGCGATTTCGTGTGAATCTTAAGTTTAGTTTAGTTTTTTTTTTTTAAAGTTTTTTCAACTGCAATTTATTTGTTTTGTCAATTTTATTCAGATACTACTATATCAGAGTGTTAAAAACGATGTCACATACTCCTCACTTGTACCTCAGTTAATCATCATTGTCTGGTTAATCGCCTAGAAAATCAGCCAGTAGGGAGGCAAACAAAAATCTCACTTCGGAATTAAAATTACTAATTATGTTCAGTCGATATGGATAAAGGAAAAGCCCAGGTTAGGCAAAATACGTTATGTTTGAATGCCCCCAAGCGGAGATCAATACGCTCAAATGCTTCTGAAATAAAACATGGCTATGGTAGTATGATGTCGTAGACATATTTATTCACTGCATTCCCCATTTCGTGTACCAAATATGTAATACGAGATTTGATCGAAAAGTTCCGAGACTAGGCCGATATACAACAAAGTATATACGTTACTTAAGTCTGGCTATGATCTCCCTCAAAGTAGTCTCCTTGGGCAGCGATAAACCGCTGCCAGCGTTTTTGCCACGGTTGGAACGCTCCCTGGATGTCCTGTTCGCAAATCGTGTCAAGCACCGTCTGCGATTCGCTCTGGATCTCGTCCACGGTTTTAAAGCGGCGACCCTTGAGCTTCAGCTTCGAGAACAACAGAAAGAAGTCGCAGGGGGCCAAATCCGGCGAGTAAGGCGGATGAGGAAGGGTAGACATGCTGTTGCGGCGGCAAAACTGGCGTGTTGCTAACGCTCTGTGAGATGCTGCATTGCCGTGATGGAGCAGCAAATCGCTCCTGCGCCACTTTTCAGGTCGTTTGCGGCGAATGTCCTCCCTAAGACGCCACAGAACATCGCAGTAAAAAAAGGCGTTGACGTTCTGCCCCTTGGGGGATGAATTCACGGTGCAGAGCCCCACGAATGTCGAAGAACACGATGAGCATGCTTTTGGTTGCGCTCTGGACCTGTCGGGCTTTCTTCGGTGGTAAAGATGCCGGGCTCTTCCACTGCGACGACTGTTGTTTAGTTTTCAGGTCATAACCGTAGACACAAGTCTCGTTCCCAGTGATCACCACCTGCTAACGAAGATCTTGACAGTGTTCGACACGGAGCGCCTTCTGTTCGGGGTTCAGAATCTTTGGCACAAACTTTGCAGCAATGCGGTCCATGTTCAAAACTGAAGTCAGAATTTCTTGCACTGTTCCGTATGACACATTGACGATGGTGTAGCAATGTCTTGAATGGTTCTCCGACGATCCTCGTGCACCAGTTCACTAATTTTATCCACATTTTCGGAGGCTTTGCTCTTGTACTGTCGCCCTGACCTCTTGTCGTCTTCCCGTACCGTTCTACCGCTCTTGAAACGCGAGTGCCACTCAAAACACCTCGCACGACTCATTGCTTCATTGCCATAAGCCTGCCGTAACATTTCACGCCTCTCCGTTCTCGATTTTCCAAGTTTGACGCAGAATTTGATGTTCACTCGCTGCTCTAGTTCGTAGTCCATACCGAAATCGCAGCTGTGTTCTGCACGTGGTCACCAAATATCGTGTAGCACAGCTCTCGATGTTCACAGAACAACGCCACTCGGCACAATGACTCATGAAGGTCACTACCCTCGACCTCTGCTCGCGCATGCGCATACTGCCATCTGTTGGCACGCTACGTACCTAATCTCGGAACTTTTTGATCGCTCTACGTATTGCGAGAATACTTAAAAATACGATAATTGCGTAAGGAAAAGTGGATGTAACCAAGTAACTAGGTAAGAAACTTCCATTTACAGTGTAATGCATTGATGCCGGCTTAAAAAACAAACAAACAGAAACTGGAATTCTACTACTAGTTTCGGGAAAGTAAATTGTCGCAGAAGTTGGGGTTAAGTGCAAACATCTCAAATTCCGCATTCACGCGGACATTTCTACGCTAAATACACTCGCTAAATTTTCTTTGAACCTCCTAAAAAATCACTTCTCACGCAAGGCACAAGAGCCACATTTTCTTTGAAATTGTGAAACGTGCGAACGTCATCAAGAACAACATCAGAATTGGAAAAGCGTAGCAGGCTACACACAGCGATAAAAAGTAACTTATTGGGTAAATGTTAATGTTCTTGTCGTTTGCATACACGGAAAACCAACCTATTTCAATAACTTATTGCATAGTTTCGATTATTAGCGATGACCTGCTTCCATCATTCTGTTAGCTGTTTGATTCCAATACTACAGCGTCTTTGGAGTCAAAAAACCATTTGAATCGCTGTTCCGACTACATCGTCTTCTTGGGTTTACCACCCATATGAATTCTACAGCGGCAGATCGAAGTGAAAATCTGTTAATCCGGTGAATTTGGTGGGTGCGGCAAAAGTTCCGGCAATTTGTGTAATGTTGCTGTACACACATGCTGTTGGCTTCATCGTGATGAAAGACACCTTTCCGATTCACCAAACTGGAACCCTTGGACTTCAATGCCTCATTTACTCCGTCAAGTTGCTGAGAGTAAAGACCCGCAGCTATCATTTGGTTAAGTGCCGACAGTTCATGATGGATTATTCCCTCGCAGTTCCACCAAAGATCAGCTTTCAGAGTCATTTCTAAAGTTTCCATTTTTCTGCAGAAAGGTTTGGTGTGCTTAATGTTCTTGTACAGCACCCTTTTTTTTCTCCGGTCACCAATCGATCCAAAAATGGATATATTTTGTACGAAGCTTGCAGAGATATAATTATCTTCGTTCTATCAATTCGGTTCTTAGCCGATAATTGATGTGATACCCACTGATAAATTTCTTGGATCATTCCAACACACTGAATTTTCCTCATATATGAGGAAAATTCATTCAACAACTGCTATAGCAGTTGTTCGATGAAATAAAAGTCTATCGGTAATTTCCTCATAGGTTTGATGAGGGCTGGGCTTCAATTATTGCTAATATTTCTTCATCAGAGGCTTCAGAATGGCGTCAAGAAAGGAGTTTACTTCAAGCGTCCTATCACCCGAACAAGACTTCGCGAACCAAATTCGGCATGTTCGTTCATTTACAGCGATTGTCCCGTGTACAGTACGTATGTTCCTATGTGCCACGGCTGCAGTACCTTTTTTTATCGAAAGCGAAAAGCAAGCAGTGAGAAATGTGAATTTTGTCAAAAGATATCAGATGCTACTACTGAATGGGTTACAATTGCCAAAACGTTGTTTTTATCGCAGCAAAGCTCCAGTAGGCTAAATGCAAGGTATTGCCACCGGTTCTATTCTTCGGAAGCTTAACACAAAGCTTCCTTGCCAGGTTACCCTAAACGGCGAGAACTTATGCACTTACCTAATAGTTAGAAATAAGGGAAATTCCAACGTATTTAGAGACTGTTATGAATTCTACCTCCCTAATCTATAATAAAGAAGTTTTTGCAGAAAAACGTATGTCTCAATACAGTGCCACAAAACAGAAAATAATTTCCATGGAATGACATTTCATAAATGTTCCCCTGGCCAATGATCATCGAAAGCAAGAAGCCATTACCTTTAGGAAAGGGAAAGATTTCAAAACCTTACTCGGGATTCGAACTCAGCCTATTCGTTATGATGAAGCAAATCTGGTATACTGTGGTTTGGGAGGTTGTAAACGCAAGAACCAATTTTGATCAAATGTGCCAAAAACAAGACCCAGTTAGCTCAGTGCGGAAAAGGAAATACAGATAAATGTTTCCTCCACCAATAGTTCTCATATGCCATAAATTTTCTCAAAATTTCACCGGCAGTAGTTTTTAGGAATCATAAAAGAAACTGCGTAATGACGTAATGGCTTATCTCTCGGAAAATTCTTGAAAATGTTCATATTGCACTTCGTGAAACTGTAGATTCTGCTCTCAAACATTGTTGGCTGTGACGAAAAAGAGTCCTAGAATAACGATGTTGCCATTTGCCCCAGTGACATCCATTGTAAGGAGTTATTCCTCTACAGGGCTATGTACCAGCTAAGGTCTGGAAATATCTCCGATTTTTCGTGCAAAAATCGGAGATATTTTGTTCATTTATTTAAATTGAGAACTGTGTATGTAGTTTATCTTCAGCTATATTTTGATACTGATATCTCCATGATCCTAATCCCGGTGAGAACATTTTTTTGCACACAACTCTTTTTATTTATTTATTTTTATTGCAATGCAGTATTTTATGCATATTGTATATAACTTCTTGTAGCATTCTCAGATATTTCAGGACTGAGCACAGAATGTTTTTTGTTCTCAATTATTCATCTTCTCTAACTTTGAACGATGCTGAGGGGAATGTGTGTGTGTGTGTGTGTGTGTGTGTGTGTGTGTGTGTGTGAAAAACGATGTGTCTCCCAGCTGTTATATTTAAAATAAACTTGACTTATAATCAGAAAAGTCCCTTACTTATAATCTAGAAAATTTATTAATTGTATGTAAAGAAGTTTCTTTCCAGTTGACGAAAAAGGAGACTAGCGAACAAATGAGATTCTTCTCATCTTAATATGGTAGATTGGCTGTCGAAGAGAGCTCTTTTTGTAAGGGGACGACAAACTGACAGACAAATTCGAGAGTGCTGACACGGCTTGAGTATGGAGAGTAAATCCAATAGGATGCACGTTTTCGTACTGTGTTTAAATTCAAATTGCGGATCTATGATTAATGTGCAGATCATGCCTGAATGATTACCTGAGCTAACAAAAGGCATAAATTCAAAACAAATGTCCGAATTAATGTTATAAAAACGCCGCTGTTTTCAGTTATTTTTGCATTTTTACTTCAGTGAAAAAATTTTGCCTAGTGAAAATGAGGCTGTGTTTAGTTATAAAAGATTGTCGACAAAAGTAATGTATTTCAAATTATATGTTTAGAGCTTGGAAGTTATCTTTCTCAAATCTGTATTTTGACTGCTATATGTGATAAAAACAGTTTAACTTCCACCGGAAAAAAAAAAAAAAAGGATTTCGTTTACTTTCATACCGTGTTAAAACACGGTATGAAAGTAAACGAAATCTTTTTTTTTTTTCCGGTGGAAGTTAAACTGTTTTTATCGATATTGGTATAGTGTTTGTAGTAGTTTGGTTATTTCCGGATATGCAAATGAAAGGTGAATCTTAAAAATTATCAGCAGTTTTAAATAATTTTCCGTTGGTGGCGAGACATCTCTGTTAGGGCACTCGGCATTTGGTGTTTCTTTTGTCTGTTTCCATTCTAGATATCAGCACGGGCCCGGCCTAACCCTACTTGGCCTTTGGGCAGGGACCTGCCGGGCTTTTCCTTTCATCAGTTAAATAAAAAAATCCGAGTCAGGAACGGGCCTGTACTGGAATGCTTAGCAGTTTACTCATGTATTAAAGAAAAATATTTCGACCTAAAAACCGAAGATGGATTTGTTAAATAATCCGATGGCAAAGATCAATGAGAGAGACGAAAGAAATGGAAGTACATCCGCCAGCAGATGCGTTGATTAATTACAACTGAAATCGATAAGCTGAGATGTGCGATGAGCCTGAAATAGGCCGGTTAATTTCTTTAAAGATTTGTGACATACCTACCACAGAGACGCACATGTAAAGACAGCAAATTTGCAGCGACAAACATCGCCGGTGTAGCTTAATTGGGAAAACATTCGGCTCCGGAAAGAAAGATGAGATTTATGTCACCGGGAAAGGACTTTTACGCTATAAGGCGAAATCAAATTTCGTTTTCATTTCGTTGGCTTTAGCGATTAAATCGCTAGGGCTTTTTTTCTTCTTTTCTAGAAATGTTTATCAAATCATACTTTTCAGCGTCATGAAACTATATGACCGAGCTTCTGACGCGATTCATCGCTGAAATAGAGATGAAGTTTGGAGCTTTATTTATATATTTGTGGATCGAGGCTACTTTTTTTACACTTAAGTGTGTAAGAGGAAATGCGTTTATGTTTGTAACAGAAGTGTGTAAGAGGAAATGCGTTTATGTTTGTAGCAGAAGTAAGTAGCCAGGTCCAAACCTCATCCGTGGGAGGAATTTCTACAAAAAATGACACGTCTCTCTGCGTTTCATTGCGTTTACTTCTGAGGTAGTTTGGCTCAGCGTCCGTGTCATTCCCTCGAGATGGGCCCGGGTTAGTGTCCCGAATTAGACATGAGTAATGTGCTTATCAATGTAGCTGGCTCTGCCCCTTTCCTGGAACCAATGGCCTTGAATTAGGGCCCTTTGCTCATGGTAATCGTCAGTCCTTTAAAACGTACAAAAAATGTAGTTCATTGCTGCCCATTATTCGCATAAGTGAATACTGTAACGTTTAGGAAAATATAACCAAGTGAAGAATAGCAAAGTAAAATGTTTCGACGCAGCAGGAATGAATGGGCTGGCAAAGTGATTCGCGTGCCACTTAATCAGATGAACACGATATGAAATTTGGGTGATGGCTTTTTCTTCGCTCTCCTCTTTCATCTTATAGTACGATGGAAAACTGTAGCTGGTGAGGCAAGGATTGACGATTCTTAAAAAAATATCCATGTTAGTGTCGGTATGAAATACGCAGACCGTTACAGACCGTCTGTTGAAAGGAAGCGTTGGATTTTTAATTAAATAAGTGAATTATTCTTTTCTGCACAGACGGAAAAAGTTTCCCATACTCCAAGACAACCTTAGCCTCGAAAAAGCAACATAATTATTGTTCAGAATCTATTTTGATTTGAGCAGCAGTTTATCGAGAAAAATTGCTTTTTATAACAAATTTTCAAAATGGCAGAGCGTTTCAGAAATGGGTTTGGCATGAGAAGTTACTCAATCAAGAGCCGCGCACTTTCGGCCGCTGACTGTCCAGTCAGGAAATGTACGTAGCTTGGGGATTGGGGAGAAAGAAATAAGTAAAGGGATGAAACAGAAAGAAAACTTCTCCCAATATTATCAACACAGAGACAATAATTAATAATTTGGGAAATACGAGGGGGTGTAATTAAAGAGCCGTAGGGGACAGAGAGAGAGAGAGAGAGAGAGAGAAGGAGGTCAATGCAATAAGCTTCGGTTAGGTCATACAGGACCTAGATTGATACCGTTGGCGTTTCACGGATACGCTGCGCGCTGCGTACCCTACCTTCCACAATTGTACACTATTAGGTTGTCTTGGAAAATAATCAAGGTGTACCTCGACTTGGAAATAGGAGGTAATTTTTTTTTAATGCTTACGAAGTAGGGTTGGATTTCGGAGGAGTTAAACTTCCGACCTGAAGTACCTCAGTGTTGCAGTTCAAGAAAGAGGAAACACACTATAGCGTACTCAATGATGTTCACTTTCACCATGTGAATAACCCAGGACACGATCGAGGTGCTTGGATAGCGCTATAGTTCGTAGAACTTGTGATGGAACTAGATGCAATGAAAGGGTTTTTAATATCCAACCAAAAGAAAGTAGAAAGAAGAGCCTAAGCATACAGTAGCAATGCCCATATGTCGATAAATTTCAATCCTCAGACCATAAAATTGAACCGCAGCTCTCTGTTCTTCTTGCGTGTGGAGCAGAACGCCTACGTAAGAAATTTAACATGTTTTAAAAAGTTTGGGTGTTATAACAGTGGTTAACAAAAAAGGTATTAAAGATTTACTTTTCATTTACATGTTCTGAACTTTTCATTAACACACAATATGCCAAATGAAATAATAGCACATAACAACCTTTTTATGCAGTCGGATCAGTAATAAAATGATCAGTTATTCTAAATCATAATTCAGGGCTTGAAAAATATTTTAAAAGTTATATGTCCAGCTGGGCATGTGCAGAAATTATTTTTCTGCCCAGGTAGTAAAAGCCAGATGACAAGGAAAATTTATTTCTAAGATAACAAATCAGAAGCATATTTTTTTTAAAGTTAAAAATTGCGAACTTTTTTTACATTTCCTTTGAAAGGGTCTGATTTCAAGATGTTCAATTCACAAAAGCGTGTATCTCAAGTTTTAAGATGATCATGCTGAAATCGGTATTTGAGAAATTTAGTGAATCGGCCATGTTTCTTTCGTTCAAGTTTTCTCCCTTTGTCACCAAACACCGGAGGCTAGTTCCATCAGAGGCATGCATCTCGTCGCTGACTATAAAAACAATTGGAGAAAAACTACATATATTTCCAATTTCTGGACCTAGAGCATAATGTAATTAAAGAAGGGATATTTTTCTGTTCTTGGCATTCCGTAACAATACAACTTGCGGTAATTAGCGGTGAAATGAAACACGACATGCGACGACTGTCGTTTTTCTTGTAGCAGGAAATTTGATTTAAAATTTTATTTTTAAATTTAGTTCCCCAAGACCGGGCAAATAGATTTTTATTCACCTTCCCAGGCCAATAACTTACATGCCCCGAGCATTTCGGGCATGGTATTTTTCAAGCCCTGCGAAGTTACTGCCGTAAATTAGAATTGAGTTCCCAAGCTTTCGCACATCAACCAGATGACTTTTTCAGGGAAGGTAGACTGCAAACTGAATAATGGAAAGCTTCAACAATTTGACCGCAGTGACTTGACTGGACAATAAATGAATAGATACGAATGTAAATTATTCATTCATAGACGCGAGGCGTCATGTTGGTTGGGCATGAAGTATTTTGGAAAGAAAAACAAAAGGTATTTTTTGTTCTTTTAATTTATTCATTCTTCGAAATAAAATCTTGATTCAATAATGCCTTCAATTCTGCTAGATGAGAGAAGACGAACCATCTTGAGCTTTTTAAAAGAGAATGTTTTTATTTGAACTTTTATTTTAAGTTACTTTAGTTAAATTGAAATGTACGCTTACCAGTGAGCTATGTGGTATTTTTGTTTTTCTTTTTGATTTTTAGTATGTAGATAGATACTCAAATTTTATTGCATTGTATGTTCTATAATATTTGCGAATAATTTTTCAATTAAAAATATTCAATATTACATTTACAGAAGAAACCAAATTCTAATTTTCACATTTTTCATCAGACAAACTTTGTTTTATGAAACAAGATACCCTAATTCTTTAATTTAATAGAAAGTATGCATTTGTAAGAAAAAGGTGTATGTATGTGTTAAATTGCTCAAATTTTCTTGAATTATGCATTCAAAGAACTTGTGAATGTCTTCTGCAGTCGAAAAATACAAGATGGAATTTCCTTCAGAATGGGACTTTCTAATATCAAAGGAAAATTTTTATTTTTCAAGTTGGCGACATTGAACTTTTTTGATATGAAATGGAAAAGCGCATTAAAACTATGCGTGGAAGTTTCTCCCTTTAATTTTGAATATTTGTGTTAAAAATGCTCAAATTTTATTGTGTAATGAATTCTAGTGAATGAGATCTAGAATTCAATTTAAACTGGAATTTGCTGTTTCATCATTTCCGACTTTTTAAAAACAGCTATAGACAAGGACCGAAGCTCCAGAATGAGTGCAGCTTTCAAAATGAATTGCTTATACAACTTTTAAGACAAGCCATTTTGGAAAAACTGCCAGCTCGGAGCAGGCAAAACTGTTCGTAGCTATCATTTCGACGCTTTTGAAGAAGGTGTGCTGTTTAAACATGGTGTATTACTACTGCACTGCAATGGACCTCTCACAAATATCTGTGATCAATCTCCAAAATGTCTATATCACACCCAAATCACCAAATTATGGACTTGTTTAACACCCTTGAAATTTTAATGTATTATTTCAAGATTCTACTTGTAAAACACAAATGTGAGCTTTCGTAGGATATAGCGAATATGTGTATGAATTCTGATTCTAATGCTCTCTAAGAATATGGGTCATCCATAATATCATATTTCTTTCAGATGTCGTGTGTCATCGCTGATCAATATTAGATCAGGAAAAGTCAAAGAGAAAAAATGTATGAATGTGTTTCGTTTTTTTAAACTTCTCGAGTTAATTATCTACTCAGGATATACCACTCCATTTTCAGTTTCGTAATAACATTCCAGTATTTTATTTAGTGTCAGCCTGCTTTTAAAATAATAAGGACAATAAGAGTTCTGATTTTTCCTGCCCCGTGATTAAGGATAAGTATAATTAAGTATGGATAAGGACGAGTAATGAAAAGTTTACTTAAGATTGAGATTTAATTTCCTGAGGAAGTCTTTTAATTCCGGTTAGCGATAAGTTATCAACATTTTGGCCATTCATTACTTCAGTAAATACGTCATGGTTTTTATTTTGTCATAAATTTAGTTTCCGAAGATTGAAAAAAAAAAAAAGAAGAATGAACGGATGTTTTTATATTACTATTTTTAAACTTCTGTTTTTAAAACAGTAGCCATGGAAAGTGGCAAATCTTTTTCTGAAAAGATATTACCTTGGAAGCTTCCCCTTCCTTACATTCTTAGTAAAGGCATGTATCACTAATTACAATCCGCCCTGTTAATTTCATGTTATTGGAAAATTCACTGGGCCACCCTGAAGCAGGAATGTTCATCTTGCTACACAAAAGTTATATCTACTTCGTTACACGTCTGCATCCAGTTCACGGGATGATTTTATCTTGTCTGTCGCGTTAACCCTGAACACTGACGTAAATTACAATTTCATTCGCAAACCGTTTCATATTAAAACACACGCATAAGTGCAGCAGATATATTCCAAACGTAAGTGAAAGAGAATATAAAAAAAATTCAGATCAGTAATGTTAAAAATAATAATCAAACAATTGGAAAAGGAGTGATTGCATGTGCAAACAATTTAGCACAGTTTTGTGGTAAAACTTGTGTGACTATAAGAGTTAACAAGTGTTGCTAAAAATTTAAACAGACATGTTCTGATTTCCAGGCGCCGGTAAACAAAGACTAGACGAGCAATGCTTTTGTTACTCTGAATGCATTTACTCTAGAATTTTTCAATTTTCGTCTAAGTAGAACATCCTATTTCAAGCGCAATAATTGCTGTTAGTGACCTTTTGGATTAAATATATGGTTGCATTGAAATAAGCAATTCCTTTCTGAAATTAACAGAAAAGAAGAATAAATAAAATAAGATCACTTCAGGAAATATAAGAGAAGTGATTTTTCTTTTCAAAGAAATCAGTGAAAAATCATCACACGAGTAGAGGTTTTGTCATTCACAAAGGAATACGCAAAAAATATAGATTCAAAATTTAAAGTTCCCCTCTTCTTCTCAGTCGCCAAGGTAGCTTGAATATGACTGAGATTGGTAAGAAGTTGGACAATGTTCCTGTAAATTCCAAACAGGGTCGAAAAATTGCTCGTAAACATATTCCCTTCTTGGAAACTTTTCTTTTCCATTACAGCAAAATGAGTTACAAGAAAAGTAAAGTGGATTGTTGATCACAAAATCCATCAATAAGCAAATAAATAACATGTTTATCTATTTCTTATATAGCTTAAAAGTTTCCGTACTACTTTGCGATATCAAGACTTAATCTGAAAGAAACGCCGTTAAAAACTGTGTAGCATTTTGCGAACCTAAAACTAATTGCTATCACGGTAAAATTTCCCTAGTACTAATACCTAATTAAATATCTCTTTCCTGCAAATGAGCTAGAAATAAAGGACCCATAACGTATCAAATTCTGAACTGAACAAACACGTTACATTTTAAGCGTGTACATTTGGTACGGCATCCATCATGATATTCACACATCAGTCACATCCAAGTCACGTTGCCGATTTTAAATGAGTGCAAGACATTACTTTAAATAAGTAGAAAAACAAATTATTATTTACAACCGAAAAAAAAAAAAATAAAAGGAAAAAAATTCGGGGTTCCATCTTCTTCAAATTTAGCAAATCGTCTGCGTCTGGCATCTCGCACATCTTTCAGTTTATAATTACATTGTGCAAATTATGCTTTTCCTCCAAGTGAGCTAGAGATCCGAAATTATGGACACTTACTGTTCACAGCTCATGAGAAAAATAAATTAAAAAGTTGATATCTTCATGACTTTCAATAATCAACGTGAGGAAAAGGAAAACAAAATGTTAAAACTAAACAGATAAAATTGTGTCGCTTTTTTAAATGTCTGTATATCATGGCAGAAATGAAATGGCTTCTGATGGCTAAATCAAACATTCAAATTTAAAATTAATTTTTATGTCGAACAGTTTTACAAGAAATTGTACACCCTTTAGCTTCTAAGATTTCAAACATTTGAGGGAAAACGACTTAGTTCTTCGTTGTTTCTAATGTACCACAATAATAAAGAAAAGTTTACCCTGGAAATTTTGCCGAGAGTGAGAGATGATAGACAAATATTTGATTACAGATAGAACACAAACGATACTTATATTTTCATCACAAATGGTGTAAATAAAAGACCTTGTGCTCAGTGGTGAATCAGAATAAATTTGCCAACATGTTTTTTCGACGTCTGCATTATTGTAAACATTTCGCTTTTTAAAATCAAACGAAAATTTCTGATTTACTTTCAATATATTTTTTCGACAAATGACAGCATTTCACCTACTGTTACAACATTTCAAACACGGAGTCCCTTTTTTCAGTGTCCACACCAGAGAAGCAACGAAATGTGCAATTTTTGTGATCCAAGAGGGCCACGATAAGTGAAGTTTACTGGCCCACGCACACATCACATATAAGCGAGCGGCTTATAGGCAGGAATATGTAGCCGGTTTGGTCCGGTTCACGCGAAAAAACCTGAAGGTTCGCCCGAACAGTTTGTTAAATTAAAAGTTGTGTTGGGAACTATGAAGGCAAATATTTGCCAGTTTATTATTGATTTTCTCATTTGTTTTATTTGTTTCTCCACGTCAGAAGAGCCAGACTGAGACACGAGGAGCCCCTGTGGTCACCAACAAATCCGGGCCCTTACATTTTACGGAGCCACACAGAATATTGTCTTTGTTCACCACTTTGAAGAAATTTTATGGCTTCCTAAAAATGCCTAAAAATGGGACGCAATCACTTTGGCCCGTACGCCAAGAATTTATAACATGCCCCCCCCCTCCCCACACACACACACCCAACACATGCGCAAATTTCCTGAGACCTTCCCCTAAAAAATCTCAATACTCTTACTTTTGAAGGTGTGTACTTTAAATTATATACTTTAAAATTTTTAAGTCTTTTTATTATTATATCGCACAGTTCTCAAGAGCAGTTAGCATGTATATAAATTGATCAGCTTTATTTACCTTGAAAAATCGTCTATCGTAATGCAATAATGTTTCTTTTTTTTTCAATTTGAAGGATATGTATGTAGAAGACTAATGCTTTCTTTTTAGGGCTTTTTTTTTTTTTCTGTATAAATCGTGTGTTTGAAGTCAGTCATTACGGCCACAAAACATATACGTATGTATATCTTCAATTTAGTCTGTTACAGAGTTTGTAGATATATTTCTGAATCATTTCAGCATGTAGAAAAATTCATGAAAATATTAGTATCTACTGCTTTAGCAACCCATGTTAATACTTTTTTGGGGGAAGCATTTAAACATGAGAAATAAAAATCAAAAACAGCACAAAACCAAAATTACAGCGGGTAGTTTTCGGAAAGAAAGATTCCCGGTTATTATCAACCTTAACTATAAAAAAAACTCAACAGTTCTCAATTTTAATCCTACATATAAAGCCTAAAGGTTTCAAAAAAAAAAAAAAAATTCCAGCCTTAGAAATATTTGCTTTTATCCAACAACCTCAATTCTTTTCACGCCCAATATGAAATTCTTGAGTAAACCTCCTCGTAAGCGCAGGCATAAAGCAAGCCTTGTCTAGAACCAAACTTAAACTTTAAAAAGATTTAGTTAACGGCAATACGTGCAATTCTTTAGCAACCGTAAGTAATTTCTAATGGCAATGTCACCTGCTCTGTCGCACTTATCTTCTACCACCATCACTTATGTTGCTGCTTATGTAAACCGATTGTTATCAAGTTGCCACATCACCCCTGTTTATAGGCTAATAATATACGCAGATAGGATGTATGTATTCTTATTTTCTGCTGATAAATGTCCATCGGTACTCTTTCTTGGCCCCGTAAGATTCCCACACTTTGTTATTCTCCTGGCAAAGAACAGACAGGAGTGATGGCACGCTATGTCGTTGGTACCACTATAAAGCATGACTTGTCTTTGATTTGTACATTATGACATATTCGTAATAACACAGTATGACAAATAAATGTGGTGAGGAACATAATGCATTTTTATTTCTTTCATTTACTTGCCGGTTTTCGTGAGAAAAAAAAATGGTTATAAAAGAGTGTCCTATGCCATGAAATGTTTTTTGTATTTGCGAAGATATGAGATAATGATCGAGACGTTCGGGAACAAGAATTCTACTATTATGGATGACCCAATTTTACCTACGTGATTTCCCTTATATCACCTGTCTGTGATAGCTGTAATCATTTTACGAATTCATAGTAAAATGTATTTTACCGAGCATTGTAAAGTCTTGTACATACGGGTTTGATTCTTCACATTGTCTTTCTACTTCCTGCGTCTTTGTAAATAATTGAGTGATATTTAATAAATCGAGTTCTCACACGTTTGTTTGTTCTCATACATTTCTTTAATCGTTTTGGCCTTTATTGTTCTGAGTGTTTTCTTATAATTATATTTACAACATTTTAACTCACCTAAAGTTATTTATTTGAAATACAAATTACACTGATTAAAGAAAAAGAAGGAAAAGAAAAACCGTTTCGCGGAGTACACTGTTGGTATGCGACATCTTATAGCTCAATGTACAAAGAAAACTTATTGAATCTGTATATAGCAGCAGATAGTTCCCTTATTTAGCTGTGATATCAGTACTCCTTTAAAATACCAAGCTAGCAAATTAAATTTCCATTTAGGAAATAAGGGAAAAGCCCTTTAGAGTGCTCAATATCCGTTTTTCACAGAGCTCGTGCGCTTAACAAAAAGACATTCAATAACAATTGTTTCAATAGCAGATACGAGGTACTACTGAAACCTCCCCCGGGTGACGAGTGGTCTGAGGGCTGCCTTCCAATCATTTGTCTGAGATAGGCCCGGACCTTTTACTCCAAGTCAACTTAATATTGTTGAAGATACAGAATAGCCACCTCCGCTACGGAAAGTGGTCCCTTAGAGCCAAAAGCAACATAGTTATTGCTCAGAATCATTTTTGTTCAGTTTATCAGGGAAACTAACTATTTAAAACAAAAAAATCAAAATTAAACTTTTTAGAAATATATTTGACATGAGAAGTTACTTAATCAAGAGCTCGCACTTTCGGCCACAGACTGCCCAGCTGAGAAATTTAAATTTGAGGGAGAGGAGAGGAATTGGAACTGTCAGAAGACTTGTCCCATCATTCGGAATACAGAAAACATTAATAAGCAATTGAGGAAATGAGAGGATGACGTACTTAGGCAGTCGTAGAGATGACATTTCTTCAAAGCACTGTCGTAAATGAGGGAGTCAGTGCGTAAATAATGCTTGACAGTAGGAGCACTATGTTACAAGAGTTGATATCGTTCTTGCGTTCCCCTGGAGACTCTGTAAGTCGGCTACCCTATCATCCACAAAGGTCACTCTTAAGTTGACTTCGATTATATTTCTGGGTAAGATATGGATGATATGTCCCTCCCCTAGGACCAGTGGACCTAAACTAGGGACGGTGACTATTATAAACCTAGGTGTTACTTGTGGTGGTCGTTAAACCCCGAAACGAACAAAAACTGTGAAGTGATTAGACTGGTTTGTTTTCCACCACACTTGAAAATGTTTAAATTTTCACTATTAAAGCATTCATCTTTGGAGGATTTGTTTGAAGTCTGACTTTGTAGCAGTCGAGTTTAGTTCTAAAAGCAGCAAAAGATAATTCTGTGAAGAAAAACACTGATGATCAGAAAGTGTATTTGTTTTCGTCTTTTGCTAAAACCATGTGTGCTAATCATTACCACATGAAACAATCTTTACCACATGAAACAATCTTTACCACATGAAACAATATACAACCTGCACCAGACACAGCACACAGAAAGTGCAGCAGTTGCAGTACAAAACTAGATATGTTACATACTAAAGAAAACACTTCTGGTGGTTGCACCAAAACGTGGTGCTGCTACGCCAGCTGCATCACTTTCTGGGGCAAAGCATATCCTTGCGTTATGCATGAAACATCCATCAACATGATGTAGCGAATGCAACTTTGCACCAATCAGGATGGACACTATAACACGGTGCATTATTCCATCATGTTATTGAATGTTTCATGCACTACACAATGATTTTTCTTTGCCGTGAAAGATGGTGGTGCGGCACCAAGTTTTGGTGCAACATACCACAAAAGTTTTAACAGTGTACCTTCATTACTTTCAGAGCCGCCCCGGTGGCGCAGTGGTCTAAGGCTTTGGCCTATGATCATTCGTCCGTAAGGGGTCCGGGTTCGAATCCCGGTCAGGCATGGATGTTGTGTTTGTCTTGCGGCACTGGCTCTCTCCCTTCCCTGGAACCAGTGACCCTAAATTAGGGACGGGCGACTACTTATAGCCCGTTGAGTTGCTCACGGTGGTCGTTAAACCTCCAATCAAAAAAAAAAAAAAAAAAAAAAATTACTTTCAGAAATCACATAGGAAAGCTAATCTTCAATGCTTTAGTGTAATTTATCGTATATGTAATATTAACAAAAGCTGTGTTAGTAGTTTATGAGTGCGTGAATTGTTCTCCAGAATGCTTGGTAAGTTCAGTTTATATATGCAGCAGCCGTCCCGGTGGCGTAGTGGTCTTAGTGATGGCTTCTGATCATTCGTCCGAGATGGTTCCGGGCTCGAATCCCGGTGGGGCATGGATGTTTTGTTTGTCTTATGGTGCTGCCTCTCTCTCTCTTCCCTGGAGCCAGTGGCCCTAAATTAGGAACGGGCGATTGCTTATAGCTCACTGAGTTGCTCACGGTGGTCGTTAAACCTTTAATAATAAAAAAAAAGTAGTACCATCTCAATTTACTATGACGTTACGTACGGTAGAAGCAGCTTCAGGGGTAAGGAGAGGATGATGTAATTTTATTTGTTTAGACTTTCAGTAAGTGGTTTCAAAAAGCCCCATGAGAAAATGTATTTTCACAAATTCTGAATCATAACGCGAGATTAGCGTAATTACATGCTGGAATTTTTACTGCACTAATCTCGCTCGTGGAAAATCAATCATAATATTAAGCCTAATGAATGAAAACGTACAATTTACACGTACCCTTAGGTTTTCCGAATGGTTCTTGAACGAGTCGCACAAAAGGCACCAGTTAATTTCGAAAGTTCCACTGAGCGATGCTGTTCTTGTGCAGTTCTTTTCTGGAGCTGTTTTACGAAAACAAGGAAAGCCACACGTACAGTAAATATTATTCCACGTCAAGCAAACATCACATCCGAGTCACCAATTTGTGTTGTGGTTGATACTTGTTGACTCAATTATGTCACTTTAATGCACTTAAACTCAACAACGTACACTCACGGACAATGAAATTTCCGCACCAAGAAGGAAGCATCGGATTGAAATGAAATTTTATGGACGTAATGATACAGATGAATGATACACGTGACGGCTAAATCAGAGCTGAAGGACAATTACAGTAGGATCTGTGGCACGCAGTCCGGTCATCTTCAATAGCGCGTCGCACCCCTTGAGCGGTGATACATGCTGCGATACGGTCCGGCATGGAGGCGAACAGACGCCTGATGTTGTCCTGCGGCAAACTGGCTCACACGTGTTGGACGATGTGCTCCAAATCCCGGACAGTGCGACACGGCAGCAGCCGGCGTTTCAACTGGTGCCCCACAGACTCGATAGGGGACATGGACAGTCCATGGAAGTGTCTGGATATGACATGGGGAGCGGGTAGGCCATGGAAGTGTCAGGACATGACGTAGGCAGTCCTGGGAAACCCGAGCAGTGTGTGCGCCGGCATTATTCTGCTTGTATAGCGCACTTGGAATCCCGGCGAGGAATGTGAGCACATGGGGCCGTAGGATCTCATCCACATACCGTTGGCCGTCAATGATCCACGTACCACTACAAGAGCTAATCGGCTATCGTCGGCAATGACTTCCCAGACCATAATGTCTGCAGTGGGGGAGGTGTGGCGCTCGATAGTGAGGTTGGGATTGCGCCGTTGACCCGGGGACCTCCACACCCGGACACGATGATCATCTGTCCCCAAAACGCAGCGGCACTCATCGCTAAACACCACACGTCGCCAATCTGTGGCGTTCCACGTCGTTCTGGTCTGGCACCACTGCACACGGAGCCGGCGACGTTCCGGTGTTAATGGCGGCAAACGTAAGAGGCGCTGGGATTGCAGATTCCCTTTCGCGAAGCGTCGGGAAATGGTTCGTGGGCACACAGGAGCTGCTACATCTGCCTGTATAGTGCACCGGGACCACGTGGGATTCGTTCGTGCCTAAAGCACGACCCGTCGATCTTCTCTACCGGTGATCCTCCTGGTCTGTCCGAAGTTGCTCCGCCGCATGGCAGTACCGTCACGTGTCCACTGCTCTCAACACAGTCGGACGGTATGGTTAGAACGATCCACGTGGTGAGCTATACAGCGCGCCAACCACCTTGCGGTTTTCAGCACGATAATCAGGCCTCTCTTAAAGTCCGTAAGCTGCGTAAATCAACGTCTCTGGCGTATACCCGGCATTCTTGTCATGCTTGCGTGGCCGGTGCTTTTCACTTTCATGGGGCATCGACTACACGCCGGTTTGTAAGGCTGCCGGTTCGTGCTTGCAGCGCCAACACAGGGTGTATGGTCATGCGCACTTGCACCAAACGTGGATCATTTGCATGCCAGCACGCACTTTAGCTATTTGCAAAGTTTCGCGGTTGTAGCATGTTTTCTTCTAGGTGCGCTAATTTCATTTTCCGCGAGTGTATTCACTAAACTCTGAACAGAATCAGGGGAATTTCACAATTACGTCTCAGCCGGCTCCAGTGAGAAACGAGAGAATGCGAAGCCTATACACACTGGAGTGCAAAGCTTAAGGACGAAGTGGAAAAAGTAAAATAACACCGTAAATAGCAGCAGCACCCAAACACAAATTAACTTGGGAGCGTGTCTGAGAACAACAGCAAATAGCACATGTGTAATAATGGAGAATGACGTGTGATCTGCATGGCGTGAGAATAGAATTCCCTCACGCAGTCTAATAGCATCAGTCGAACGGAAATCACTAGAAGATGAGCATAAGTGTTAGAGACGTTTGGTTGTGTTTGTTTTGCGCCAGAGACGACGAAACTGCCCATCGACAACATCTTGACGAATAATTGGGTGGCTTGAGGAGGGACGAACTGTGCATGGCCCAAGAGTTCGGTATCGCCCGTAGCATCGTATCGCGTGCATGGTTGGCCTTCAGGATTACAAGTACAGCTGTGCAAAAGGTATGTGGTGGTTGTCCACCAAAAATCACCCCTAGTGAGGACCACTATCTAGTTCTACAGGCCAAGAGGGATCGACAGAAGACTTGCAAAACAAATGATCATTAGCACAGGACTCACAATATCACGATTTACGTGGGCCAGGCGGCTACAGAAAGGTGGACTGTTTACCCGCTGTTTTCCATTGACAAATACTCACCGGAGACACCGTTTACAGTGGCCAATAGAACGTAAGGCCTAGACAGCAGAACAGTGGGGTTCGGTACTCTTTACTGATGAGAGTAGATTTAGTCTCTCTAGCGATTCAGGACGTCAACTACTGTGGCGTGAGGTAGGCATTCGGTATCGCCCCGAAGACATCAATGAAGGGGTAGATATGCATGGCGGCCCCGGTGTACTCGTATTGGGAGGTATTCTGATCGATGAACGTACGGAGCTCCATATACTGGAAGTAACTGGGGCACGCTACTGTGATAAGGTAATCCTTTCCCATGTTAGTCTCTCTTCTGAGATGGCATTGGTCTATTGTTCGTGTTAATGGACGGTAACGCCACACCCCATCGTAAGGTGGCTATTGGAAAGTGAAGACATTCAGCGGATGGATTGGCTAGCACGTTCCCCCGAACTTAATCCCATAGAACACGCTCTGAGGAGACGCGTTGTGGCACGTCAACATGCAACGGAAGCCGTCCAACATATGAAGGAAGAATGGGCCATGTCACCTCAAGAACTCATCAACAACCTACGGCAAAGTATGGACAAACAGTGCAAATCGTGCATCAATGTTAGGGATGATCATATCCCCCTACTGAGGATCTCCTCTTCCCTTCGTATCGTCTTGGGTAGTGATGCATCTGTATCATGGCACCCAGTGCTATGCAACCAATTCTGAATAACATTCCACCATATCCTTTAGCATCGGCAGTGTCGGTGTTGTTTCCCGCATCATTTCGTTAAGTAATGGAGTTCCTATGGTTTGAATTTCACATACCCAGGCCGCTCCTCTGCGACGCTACAGGTCAAAATCCGGCTCGTCCTTAAGTTTTGCACATCAATGTATTTCGGTTATCGCTACAGAAACAATTAGTGCACATGGCGCTACAAATGGAGTGCTACGACTGTGGGTTCTGACACAGTTTGGAAGCCCTAAGATGAGTAACCCCTCAGTACACGTATTAAGACGGACTTGAGAAGGAGAAAACCCGGAATAGAGTTTGAACTTCTTTCGAGGGAGAGAAGTGGAAACACATTAAAAACAAAAGTGACACTGTCGCATTAGTAGATGTTTCCGTTCGTCCGATTTACAGTCTGAAAGCACTGTTCCTCAAACTGTCATTTCATTATACAAATGGGATCGATTTACAACTTGTGAGAGGTGACTGAAGCAGTGTTGATCGTGATACTTTTCACTATACCCACAATTTAGAATTGTTGTAGCACATTAGTATCCCTAAAGTAAATAACAGAAAGACAGAAGATCAGCGATTATTTCTCTCAGGGGATGAGCCCTCCGAAGCAGCGAAGACAGAGCAGACAGGGAATTTCACGCACGTCAACATCATAAGATATCGATTAGAACTGGTAACAGAAATCACGGAGTTGAGATTCGTAAAGCAGAAGCAAACAATATATACTACTACGAAAACCCAGGTGATCAGAAGCGTAGTAGGTTTCTGGCTAGTTGTCTGAGCCGAGAAGTGGCTCAAATCCCTGACGACGTATGAGTGGTTTGTCTGTGCAACTGACCTGGATCTATCCCTTCCATAGAACCATGGCCGCAAATTAAGGACGGACGATTGCTTATATCCCTGTGTCATACTACAGAGGTAAAGCACGTATCAAGACGACAAATCTGGAGCGATACTTAAATAGTATAACTATACTGTATATCCGAAACTTCTTGGTGTAGAATAGAAACCAAAATTTCCAAGCTTTCGCACATCAACCAGATGGCCTTTTCAAGGAAGTTAGACAAAAACTGCAAACTGAATAATAGAACGCTTCAGCAATTTGAACGTGGTGACTTGACTTGACAATAACGAACAGATGCGAACGTAATCAGGTATTCAAAGATACGAGGCATTATGCTCGTTTAGCACGCGCACTCATGGAAGGAAAATAAAGAGGTAATCACTATTTGAAGAAATGGTTTCAAATTTGGGGCAACTCCAGTGAGACGCTATCATTGCACTACTCGCTGTTGGTTATGATCACCAAAGTTTCGCGAATGGCAGTAGATTTTGGAGTGGAGTAGGAAGCTAATTTCTTTACGTCATCCCACATAGGAGCAGTGGACTTGAGCTTGACTTCTCTGGATAGGGCTGTGGTTACTTTGCCGTTCTTCATGTCCCTTTTATGTTCGTTGACTCTAATTCTAAATGAACGTTTAGTCATTCCAATGTAGCATCGCTTGGAGCCGTCTGGATATAGTAGAGGAATGGCATAAACATCTGCTTCATTGGAAGGTGGGGTCTTGTCAGTGTTTCTCTTAAGCATGGTATGTAAAGACGCCAGATACCTGATGCCAACACCGAGGTTCATCTTCTTCAGCGCGTTCTGGAGCTGATAGGAAACATTTGGTATAAAGGGAATTGAGCCCAGGTAGCGTAGCTGCGGCATAGAAATATCAGTATGACTGGTTCGGGTTTTCTTGATGTAGCGATTGTAACGTACCAGGAGATGTGACGTACCTGCCAGAAGGACGCACACGACATAAAGGCAGATAGGAATCAGAATAAAACGTCCGCGTAGCTCAATTGGTAGAGTGACTTATTCCGGAATGAGGGGATCCGGGTTCGAATCCTGGCGTGGACAGAAATGACGGAGAAATTGACTTCGTTATACGATGTACTATGTTCGGGGCGTATCCTGCCTCAGTGGCCAACTCGACGACGTTTCTCAATTCCCATTGCCGAGAAGGAACATCTGAGGAGACTGCAAAGGCTCTTCGGATTCGAGAACGGAAGAAAGCTGCCTTGTAGTCAGCGGGGCAGAATGAGCTGCGGAGCATCAGGTTAGGTACGGATGTGGGTTTATCATAGACTTGTGTGCGAAGGCGATTTTCAGGTAATCTATTCAGTAAAACATCCAGATATGGCAAGGCGCCATTGTGTTCGAGCTCCATAGTGAAATTGATAGTAGGGTGAATATCAGTGATTTTATCTACACTGATGGCCACCCAAAATGCAACACCAAGAAGGAAACGAGATAGCAAAGCCAGATTTACTGGACACATAACAACAGATACAAAGATAAAACGATTGAGCTTGCAGGCCCGTGCGACTTGTGGAACACGCAGACATCAAGAGTTCGTGTGGCCTCCATGGCTGGCAAAACGGCCGCTACACGCCGCGGCATTGAACGAAAGAGGCTTTGGATGTGGGCTTGAGGTATGTCGGTCCAGGCTGCTTCCACACATTGCCACAGTTCATCAGGCGTAGCCGCGGGTGGTGCTTGCCGGGCCACTCGGTTACCTATCAGCGACCAGACATGTTCGATGGGCGACATATCGGGAAAACAGGCGGGCTACAGCAGCATTGACACCTGGTGGGCCATGAAGAATTGTTGCACGATGCGTGCCACGTGCGGGCGCGCATTGTACTGTTGAAACGTGGCCGCTGGTAGGTCCTGCAGGTAAGGGCTCCAAAACGTTGGAGATGTAGCGGTGGCTGTTGAGTGTACCGGCGATGCGTACCAGAGGAGTGCGGGTGTCATATCCAATTGCGCCCCAAACAATAACGCCAGGCAACAGACCGGTATGGCGATGCATAATGCAGGCGTCATACTGTCTCTCACAGCGGTGCCGCCACACGCGGATCCGACCATCGTGGTGTTGCAGGCAGAAACGGGATTCGTCGGAGAAGACAATGTCGTGTCATTCCGTAGTCCAAGTGTGGCGTTCAACCGCCCACTGCTGCCGCACTCGCCGGTGGTGAAACGTCAATGGTAATCGGAGCAATGGGCGTCGAGCGACATGTCCCCGCTCCTGCAGACGACGTCGAACGGTACGTGCTCACACAGGTTGTTGCGCAACACACCCTAATTCCTGCGCTAATGTCCGTGATGTGGCCGTGCGAGCCGTCAATGCCCGCCGCATAACATGCAGGTCCTCTCGTTCGGTGGTTTGCAGCGGCTGCGGCAATCGCTCATGTCGGTCCGTCCGTCCGTTCCTCCTGCACCTACCGAATCCATACTCACCTCACTGTGGCTGGATGTCGTCCCACACGGGCGCCGATGTCTCGGTACGATAAACCACTGTCGCGATAAGCCTCTATTCGTCCTCTGTCGAAATCCGAAACGTGCTGAAATGACTGCCGTATTCTGCGACGAGGCATCAGGAAGCTTCCCACGCACAGGTCCGGCAGCACAACACACTTCCACTATTTACACCCAGCCTTCTGTGCACCCTTCTTATAGTGTTTCTCGGTGGCGTGCCGGGCGCACATGATTTGCATATGCCCTGCAATGCTAATCGTTTGCACGTCCTCTCGTGGGCGGCGCATGCTGCGAATTTCAGGGCAATCGGATGCTTCCTTTTTTGGTGTTGCATTTAGTGTAGGAGAAGCGGGATGGTCTCCTTTCCGTGAGGCTATATGAAGAACAATATGGAAGGAATATTGTTCTTGTGGAGCGGTACATTCCGTCCGTGTAGCTTAGTCGGGAGAGCAACTTACTCCGGAGTAAGGGGGCGCGGTTTGATCTTCGTCAAGGACAGATCTGTGTTTTCACATCCCTCAGAAATACTCATAGTAGTCGTTCACCATCTCCACCACAAAGATAGACTACGATGAAATACAGTGAAGTAGCGAATGATTAGAACACCCAATAGCAATCAGACACAAGCCATCCTCACTTACGTACGTAACCAAGACGTTGAGATGGATTTACAAACAGTTCATTGCTAATGATTCGGAAGTGTACGAAGCTTAGACTGCGCCAATATAATAAAGACTCGGGATTTAAGTAACTTTGAAAGAGGGCATTAGGCAGATAGGTTCAAGCATCGCAGAAACAGAAGCCCTTGGTTATGGAATAACAGCTGTATCGTTTCGAGGCTGTACAATGAGTGGTGCACAACAATAGAACAAACAGTCAGCCGCCTTCCTGCGGGAGGAAACAAGTGGTCGGTGATCATGTGCAAGGGATGCTGGAGAGAACTGTACGAGGTAATAGACGTGAACCATGGCGTCGAGTAACTGCGTAGTACAGCAGTGGTATCGAAGAAGAATTTCAGCATACCTGTCGAACAACGCCGCGAATCTGTTACAACATTAGCGGCAGATGTACGCTTAGTGTACCACTCGTCTCTGCTATGAACCGATAAATTCGTCTGCACTGGGCGCGGGGGCACCAAAACTGGAACTTTGTGGACCAGAAAAGGGTCGCCCGGTCCAATTAATGACGTATTCATGTAGCACACGTCGATAGACGGGCCAGAATGTAGTGTCATCAGCACGTATCAATGGATCCCTGCTGCTAATGTTAACCCTAAGCTGGCAGAAGCTGTGTAATGAAAAGTCTACGATTCACATGTTACGACGGTGATGTCACTCACTGACGTCACGATTATTCGTCTGCGAGCAAGGAGGAAAGAGAAAACTTTACTGCCTATTAACCTTCACATGGGATCAGTCTCCATGACAGTCACAGTGCTCCTTTGTAGCAGCAGTGGCGTACTTGAAAAACTCGGGGGGGGGGGGGGGGCGCAAAAAATATCTTCGAGGCCCTTTTGTGAAAATCTATTTTGCTCTCAATTACTAAAAATTTTAAATTCCATGTTATTTACTAGTTTTTACGGGCGTTTTAACCTTTTGACCGGCTGGAACGAATTAACTCGGGGTTAACAGAATGGGCTAAAACCAGCTCGAACGAATATATTTGTTGTCTAAAACATGGGCTGAATGTGACTGGAACGAGTGAACTTTGAACATCAGAGAGCGTTGCGTTTCCCTTAGATTTATCATTCGAAGTGACCGTTTTGGGTGGATGATTTTCATTAATCCTTTCCATCGGATTACCTTCTCAGCTATATAGGCTGTAAAAATGGCTACGAATCTAGGATAACAGAAAAAATATGTTAGAGTCACTTGTTTCTACCCAATAGCATGATGTCCGCGTCAGAGGGACTAGCACTTCCCACTCATTCCATGGAGCAAAGAATAAAGGACTATAAGGGAATCAAACTGTAGACTATAAAAGATTAAGGAATATAAGAGAGCACTTATCACCAGCGACAGATTTATGATCGGTACCGCTGAAATGAGTGGGGTGAAAGGAATTATTTTGCCGTAAATATTCCGTATTATCCGGCCACTATGTAAACATTTATGTTTGGGCAGCGCAGAACATTTTTGGCTCCGGTGCATCGGCCGCTTAAAATGTTAATAATTCAAATTCTTTGGAACCTACACTGGTGTGCAAAAATTAAGGACGAAGAGGAGAAATTAGCATAACAGCGGAACGAGCAGGCAGAACGGACCGAAAGACCACTCAGGAGATAGACTAGGGTCCGGTACGGTAGGGCATGCGCATATATGCAGCATGACACAGGGTATGAAGCACACGGGCGGTGTACGCTCAGCAATTCGGTGAAAGCTATTGCACGGTGTATATCGGTTTGAACGACGTCGAGTTGCTGCCACCGTGTGATATGGCCAACAGGCAACCAGTAGACGACATCTGGATGACTTTACCCGAGGTCGCGTCATGGGGAAGTTGGAAGGAGGTCGAAGTGTGGCTAGTTTGGCCGAGGAGTTCGGGATCGCTCACAGCATCGTTTCACGAGCTTGGAGAGCATTTCAAACGACAGGAACAGCTGTCCGAGAGTTTAGCAGTTATCGTCACGAGAAACTACGGCGGTGGACGACCGGTATATTGTCCTACAGTCGAGAAGAGACAGACGGCAGGCAGCGGGAGAAATCGCAAGGCACATGCAACAGACAACTGGACGTCCGTTATCGCGTTTTACTGTGGCCAGGAGGCTGCACAAAGGTGGTCTATTAGCACGACGACCAGTACGTGTGTGCCATTAACGCCTGCTCATCGGAGACGGCGGTTTTGGTGGTGCCAGGAACACAAGAACTGGACACATCAGCAATGGGGTCGAGTTCTCTTTACGGATGAGAGCCGATTTAGTCTAACGAGCGATTCTGGACGTATACACATCTGGAGAGAGCAGGGAATACGTAATCACACCTCCAACATCATTGGAAGGGACCGGTTTGGAGGCGGCGGAGTTCTCGTTTGGGGCGGTATCATGCTTGGTAGCCGTACTGACCTCCACATCTTCCAAGGAGGTTCAGTCATTGGTGTCCGCTGTTGTACCAAGGTTGTCCTGCTCCACGTGCGTCTGTTTAGAGGTGTTGTGGGTCCTGAGTTCCTCTTCATGGACGACAACGCTACACCTCATCGTACAGTGGCTGTCGCAGAGGTGTTGGACAGTGAAGATATTCAACGCATGGATTGGCCCGCAAGGTCCCCGGACCTAAATCCAATCGAACACGTGTGGGACCTTCTCGGGAGATGTTTGGCAGCATGTCACCAGCCGCCAGCAACGATTCCGCAGCTGCGATTGGCGCGACAAGAGGAATGGGCCGCGATGCCTCAACAGCTCCTTGACAACCCCGTCCTCCGCATGGACAGACGTTGTAAATCCTGCAACGCAGCAAGGGGTGATCATATCCCTTACTAAATACTGAATTTTTCTTGGCAGCTGCCTGTCATATGGACGTTTCTGTCTTCTGTCCAGTTGTGCTCGTAGCTACCTTTTCAATAAAGTGCCTTTGTATCCTTTGGATTCCTTGTTTGGACGGTTTTGCTCACTTGTCCCATATTCTTACATCTTGGGGATCTTATGTTATGATTTGAGTCGATGTGGAGCACTTCTGTACGACGTTACATTTGAAAAACCGTCTCGTCCTTAATTTTTGCACGCCAGTGTATAAGTATTTCTCGTAAGACCAAAATTATTACACTTTGTTGCGTGTAACAGTGCACGTTGTGATTAAAGTGATTGCCCTAGTTTTATACCAATACAAAGTATTACAAAACACCTACTCCAAAGTTAATCGTGTCATACAAATTTTATTCTTTTAGATAACTAAGGACAGCCTTTTTGAAATGCCTCACGATCACACAGGCAAAGCATGTAACGGCCGTGTAACAGTGTTTAAAGACCTTTTCTAAGTTATAGGAAAATACAGAACATAAGTAAGCAAATGAAAAGTATTTAGAATTGTGGGACAAAAAGAGCAAATTACTTAAATTATTTACTGTTGGATATAAAAAAAACAGAAACACAAAAAACTTTACATAATATCACAATGTTTTGCATATAGCAAAAGTCTTTCCTTCTGATTTTGTTACTTGTAAAAAAATGACACAGGTCTCTGTTTCTTTCGTTCATGCGAAGAACACTCTTTCCCTCATATTCTGAAGGATGCGTAGTTACGTGCAAATACGTGTTATACACTATCTACCAACAAGTAATTGGACACCTGTGATAGCAAAGGAAAACGAAGTTTATTCACCTTCAATAGTTGGTGGAGCCTCCACGAGCGGCGATTACAGCTGCGACCCTCCGGGGCATACTCTCACCCAGGCGTTGTACGACGGCTAGCGGTATTTTCTTCCACTCGGCTTGGAGAAGACAGGTCAGTTCCTCCACCGATTTCGGACGGTGGGGGCAGCCCTTAAGTCAACGCTCCAACTTGTCCTAGAGGTGCTCGATAGGGTTAAGGCCCGGGCTCTGCGCAGGCCAGTCCATTCGATTAACCCCATTGTCACCATACCTAATCCATGGTGGACCTCGCAACATGACAGGTGGCATTGTCATCCTAAAAGTAACATGGGTCCACCCCGTAAAACTGCCACAACGTAGGAAGCGCATGGTCATCCAAAATGGTGAAGTAGGTCTCGGCGTTGAGTCTACCGGGAATTGCGACCAAAGGTCCCGTGCCATACCAGGAGAAACACCCCATAGCATAATTCCACCGCCGCCTAACTTCACAGTTGGCACAATACATTCCGGCAGGAGGCGTTCTCCAGGCAGACGCCAAACCCAGACCCTGCCATCCGAACGGTAGAGGGTGAACCTTGATTCGTCGCTCCAGAGAACCTGTTTTCACTGTTCAACGGTCCACCGTCGACGTTCTTTGCACCACGTTACCCGAGCAGCACTATTGGATTTGGTGTTCAAAGGCTTGTGTGCGGCAGCACGTCCATGATAACCGAGCAGATGGGCTTCCTTACCGATGGTATTCATCGAAAGAACACTTCCGGATTTGGTGCGGTTCCTCCGAATTTCTCTGACCAGCACCCGTCGGTCTCTAACTCCCAGTTTTGTGGGTCTGCCGGGTCGGGGAACATTCCGACAGTCACCTCTCATCTTCCACTTGCCAATCACGTAGGCCACTGTCGATTTTGGGTATTTCAACTCGCTGGATATGTCACGTATGGATCGGCCATTTCTGTGATACCCGACGATTACACCTTTCGCGAAATCAGAGAGCTCCGAACTGCGTGGCATCTTGCATGTGACTGGTTGCGTTGTTGTTTCCCACACGATATTCAACGGCGGCGGCCGTGACGTGTGTCAGGACCGCAGATATCGTCGATTGCAGGGGTGTCCAATTACTTGTTGGTAGATAGTGTATATAAAAAGGCATGTCCTCATTGATATCAAAATTTCATTCATTCAACTGAGATTTCATTAACATTATTTTGTTATACATGTATAGGAACTATTGCTATGGCGGTGAAAAGGGAACCTCAAGTCCTCTTGAATAGCTGCATTTCCGTCACCCAGTTTTTATGAACTAAAGTAAGTATGATTTCTTGAAGATTTTGCTCATTTACTGCCCTCAAAAATGTCTGGCTATTTCTTTAACCAGTTTCACGTGATGTTTTCGCTTAAATTTTGAAAAATCCTTCTGCTGAGACCCTCTTAGCCGTGAGATCGTCCCTCCCGCACTGCGGGGGCCATCAATACGCCCATGTGTAGCAGCATTTGGATGCCAGGAGGATCATAATACCACCGTGGGCCAGACACATGCGTATATGTGCATGGTGTTTTCTGAAGGACAGGGCTACTTTCAGCACGATAACGCGCCATGCCACATGGCCCGGATCCTCACACAGTGTTTCACGAGCACGACAGTGGTTCTTAAGTTGTAAAATGGCCTCCACAGTCCCGAAGTTGAACTCCTATGAGATGAGATTGAGAGAGCCATTCGTAACAGAGATCCTTTTTGAGCGAATATTAGGGAGCTGAAAATGCCATCACATTTGCTTGGCTGTAGAACGATATGAGCGCTTAGTTGAATCCATGCTAAGGCGAATCGAGGTTGTTTTAAGGCCAAGCGGACGCACGAACATATTTTTAAGTAGGCGTTCTTCATAATTTGCTCCTGCAGTGCAATGCGAACTTTTTCTTTTTGAGTTTGTGAGATGTCAGTAATAAATAAAACTGGTTAAACGGCAGTTCACGTTTTCCTGGTGAAAGTGCGAAGAATGTTATCCCCCCAAGAGTGCATCACCTCTTCTTGAAATTCAGACACTTACTTTCTGGGAACCTTACGTTCCGCGTTTTTTCTAGCGTTTATTCAGGGTAAGCGCGCTGTAGACGACCCACGAGTTTAAACTTCCTTATCAGACGCAACCCATTTCCCATAAACGAAATAATCTTCTTAAGCTAACATAAAGCTATCAATTCCATGAAGTAAACCAAAATGTATGATTGAAACAAAATTTATGAAATCTATAAAGTTGTCATTAAATATCAAATAATTGCCAGTTGATTACTAACTTTTGGTTACCTCTACTTTCAAATTTAACCATAGCGACCTCTTATGTGTTTTAAGCATACATAAACAGTGGGCACTATTTCGCTAATTGCAACGGTGGCTAGCTGCAAGTGAGCTGAGTTGCTCAGGTCAGCAATATTAGTCACGCTGCACACCCACCACAGACGCCACTTGACCGAAATCACTTAAAGCTAGTAGGTGATCTCTTGGTCACAAAGATCAGCAACTATCTTGACTGAAATCCTACTTCACTTCTACTTGACCGAAATCACTTCAATGCAGTTGCTGATCCCTTGGTCGCAAATATCAGCAAATACCTTGACCGAAATCCTACATTAATTCTACTCGACCAAAATCACTTTAAGGTAGCTGCTGATCCCTTGGTCACAAAGATAAGCAACTATCATGACTGAAATCCTACTTCACTTCTACTTGACCGAAATCACTTAAAGGTAGTTCGGATCCCTTATCACAAAGAGCAGCAACTACCTTGACAGAAATCCTACTTTACTTGACCAAAATCCCTTCAAGGTAGTTGCTGATCTCTTGTTACAAAGATCAGCAACTATCTTGACTGAAATACTACTTAACTTCTACTTGACCGAAATCACTTCGAGGTAGTTGCTGATCCCTTTCACAAAGAGCAACAACTATCTTGACTGAAATCCTACTTCACTTCTACTTGACCGAAATCACTTCAATGTAGTTGCTGATCCCTTGGTCACAAAAATCAGCAAATGCCTTGACCGAAATCATATAGTAATTCTACTAGACCAAAATCGCTTTAAGGTAGTTGCTGATCCCTTGATCACAAAGATAAGCAAATATCTTGACTGAAATCCTACTTCACTTCTACTTGACCGAAATCACTTCAAGGTAGTTCTGATCCCTTGTCACAAAGAGCAGCAACTACCTTGACCGAAATCCTACCTTACTTGACCCAAATCACTTCAAGGTAGTTGCTGATCCCTTGTGACAAAGATCAGCAACTACCTTGACCGAAATCCTACATTACTTGACAAAAATCACTTCAAGGTAGTTTCTGATCCCTTGGTCACAAAGAGAAGCAACTATCTTGACTGAAATCCTACTTCACTTCTACTTGCCCGATATCACTTCAAGGTAGTTCTGATCCCTTGTCAAGAAGAGCAGCAATTACCTTGACCGAAATCCTACCTTACTTGACCCAAATCACTTCAAGGTAGTTGCTGATCCCTTGTCACAAAGATCAGCAACTACCTTGACCGAAATCCTGCATTACTTGACAAAAATCACTTCAAGGTAGTTTCTGATCTCTTGGTCACAAAGATAAGCAGCTATCTTGACTGAAATCCTACTACACTTCTACTTGACCGAAATCACTTCAAGGTAGTTCTGATCCCTTGTCACAAAGAGCAGCAACTACCTTGACCGAAATCCTACATTATTTGACAAAAATCGCTTCAAGGTAGTTGCTGATGCCTTGGTTACAAAGTTCAGGAACTATCTTGACTGAAATACTACTTTACTTCTACTTGACCGAAATCACTTCAAAGTAGTTGCTGATCCCTTGGTCACAAAGATCAGCAAATACCTTGACCGCAATCCTACATTACTTCTACTTGACCGAAATCACTTCAAGTTAGTTGCTGATCTCTTGGTTACAAAGATCAGCAACTATTTTGACTGAAATCCTTCTTCACTTCTATTCTCCTTGACCGAAATCGATTCAAGGTAGTTGCTGATCCTTTGGTCACAAATTGTTCAACCATCAACTGAGTGGGGGACCAAATGAAAATTCTGAGGTGCAATGTTTTTCCACAAATACATCAGGTATTTTTTGTTAGTTTATTGCAGGCCAGCATGCGCGCCTGTGACCACCGGTGCTACCGAAAATTTTATGAACTAAATCTAAAGCTTTCTCGCTTGCAACCAGGAAACTGACTAAGCAGACGCATTGCCTTGAAACGCTAAATCTGTGCCGTCAAATGTTCAAGTAAACAGACTATTTTTGCTCACACATGGAAAGAAATGTATATGATTCTTCTCTGAAAACGTGCTTATCCTCGATTAATCAGTGAATACTTAGTGTGAAAAAACAATTTTCTGGAAGTTTATATTACAACTCCGAATCTCGTGTCACTTACCTTGTTTGAATTTCCAGCTCAGCACCATATCAAGTATCCACAATTTTACTATTTTCTTTACATTTCTCCAACGCATTTTTTTCGACCTTTCCCTGACCCTCAGCACTAAGAAGCCATACGGCAGATAATTACTTGCCGCAATCGTTGCCATTGATTCATATTGAGAAGTCACAGTTGAGTCTTCTTCTTGCGGATCGACTCGCGTAGACATCGCGCGATGGCCAGATAGAGCTCCTAGTTAACAATGTATCCTTCAGGGATAAATTCAAGATCCCCGGATACCTGGATGTTGAAGAATACCGCTGCATGACCCCTGTGAAGAAGATCGCTGCATATGAAGAAAACCGCTGCAATACCCTGGATGTGAAGAAGACCGCTGCAATACCCTGGATGTTGAAGAAGACCGCTGCAATACCCTGGATGTTGAAGAAGACCGCTGCAATACCCTGGATGTTGAAGAAGTCCTTTGCTGCGATTTCGGCGGAATTTGTGCTTGCGTGGAGACGATGGCGATTTCCACGTAGCTCATGCCCGCTTAGCCTGCATGCGAAGAGGAAGAACCATTTTTCATCCCTCGTTATGATTCTTCTAAGAAATTGTGCGTCTTGGTAGTTAGTACAACGTACATGTATATAAATTATTTCTAAGTGGAGCAAAAAAAGAAAGAAAATTCCATTAAAATTAGTTCTGAAAAGGCAGGACAAAAATGGAAAGTAAACCCACTCTGGCATCTTTGAAAGAAGTGATAAAACGGGGAAAAAAGGAAAACAAAAAACAAAGAGAGAATGTAAGATTTTTCAAATGCTTGTTTAAGGATTGATACTCGCTATATTTATTCACAGAGGCATAGCCAATTGAGGGGGCGGAAGCGGTCCCCGGATCTTGATCCTCTCTACTTGAGACTTGAGTTCTGTTGCACAGGTCCGGAAACATGCACCTTTTAATAAGTTAACTTAACAGCAAAATTTCTGTTTTCCTTTAACCGTGTCAGTTAAGAAAAAAATAGTATAGCACACACCCCAAAACAAACAATGTCTCTCTAAGGTACTTCCACAAATTTCTGCCTTGAACTTCTCTTCTCTCCATGTCAATTTATAGAAGGCCTTTGAATTTCATCCACCTACCTCCTACGTAGTCTTCTGCGCTTTTTCTGTTCCTTGGTATCCAGTCTTGTAGTACAGGGTAATTGAAAATGATTCATTTGATTTTAGAAGAGCATAATTCCATACTTTTCAACCGTATATGGCCTGGGCATAAACCAAATGAAAGAGGAAATCTCCGAGTTTTAATTGGTCACCATGAGAGGGCTCCACTGTCAACATGGGGCCAGCCTCATTGGCATTGTGCTGTTCACCGTTTCCTCCCTTGCCATTGGATTGGTCGCAGTGGACCTCATGACTTGGTGCTCTACAGCTGGCCACCTAGGTCACCGGGACATACACTGTGCAACTTCTTCTCTTTGGGGTATGTCAAGAATACTGTGTACATGCCACTGTTGTCTACAACTCTGGACGAGCTCCAGGGTTGTATGCAACCTCTCTAATGCGCAGGTTCACTCGTTCCAGCATGTCGGTTGTCACGGACTCCACCGCAGTAACGCGTTTTTTGAGCTCCTCCAGGGTTGTAGGCAACGGTGACATGTACACAGTATCTTTCGTACCCCACAAAAGAAGAAGTTCCACGGTGTAAGTTCCGGTGATCAAGGTGGCCATCTGTAGAGCACCGAGCCACGGAGTCCACTGCGACCAATCTAATGGCAATGAAGCACTTCGTTGAGGAAACGATGAACAGCACAATTCCAATGAGGTGGTCCCACAGTGACAGTGGAGCACTCTCATGGCGAACTACTAAAATTTGGAGATTTCCTCTTTCATTTGGTGTATGCCCTGGCCATACACGGTTGATAGGTATGGAATTATGATCTTCTGAAATAGATGAATAATTTTAAATTACCCTGTATTTCAGTTCTCATTTCTTCTGGCAACATATTATGTCCATTGCCATTTCAAGGATTTTACTTTGAACATAATGTTTTCCGCTCTTGTATTTTTCCTGATCCATGAATTCCTCTTCCTATGTTTTTTTGATTGCACCAAGCATGCATCTCTCCATGCCTCCTTCAGTTATCTGCAGACTCTGCATGTCTTTTTTGGTTAAGGTTCATATGTCTGATTCATAAGTAAGAACTGGAAGGATGCATTGATTAAACCCTTTTTTCTTTTAAGACACCATGGCACATTGCGCTTGAAAATTGTATGTTTCTTCCAAACGCTCTCAAACCAAGTTTTATACCCTCATGATTTTTTTCTTTAGATGTGGCCCTCGCTTGGTATTGTTGCTTAAGGTAATGTAGGTTATTTCCCCCATCAATCGCTAAATCTTCATTTCTTGCAAAACCATTGTACATCAATTTTGCGTTTTGTAAGTCCATTTTTTAAGACCGCTTCTTTACTCTTGTCAGCAAGTTCTTGGACCATACTCCGCAGTTAGGTAGAGTTACTTGCAAAAATTTCAATATCGTCAGCAGAAAGAAGGCGGGTAAAATAATACTCCATTAATTATCTTCTTGATTTTCCAATCCAATGAATGAAAACCATTCTGAAATGCGGCATTGAAGAGCTTGGGAGATATGGTGTCAGTTTGTCTCCTTCCTTTCCAATTTTTAGACGTGCTGCATCCTCGAACAGTTGAATCTTTGTACATATGCATTTTCGTATATACACTGAAGTAGCAAATTATTAGAAATATCTACCTAACAAGGTATTCTAGCGCACTTGTCTTTCAATATAGCCTCTATTTGGTAAGGCATGGATTTAACGAGGTGATATCTTTCTACAGGTATGTTCATCCAAAGAGATGTAATGGCGTCCATCAATTGTGGAATGTTCGTTGGAGGACGATCTCTGTTACAAATGGCTCTTTCAGTTTCATCTCAGAGATATTCAATTGGATTAATATCTGGGGACTGTGGGGTCTATTTCAGCACTTTAAAGTCACTATCACGCTGCTGGCAGAGCAGGATAAAGGTCTTAATTGGCTCCTAGGCTAAGACATTTGAGTGGACCCCCAAATAACTTACGAAGGAGAATCATAATGAAGTCCGTTAAAACACGAAACTGTATCAATATGTTTGTGATAATTAATATGTGTAGTACATTCTCCAAATTAATAAATTACTTACAGAGTTTTCCTAAAAAGTCACTGTATTTTCCACTATTCTCACAAGAACATGAGTTAAAAGCTTAAGATTCCAAGACCAGATTCTGTCTTGGAATTTTTAATAATTTAGCATTGTATACTTTTCTTAGTGCATCTTGAATCCAAGGGGACTTCGTCGATTAACAGTTCCAAGTGCAAGCTGTGTTGGTGGATGGTAGTGAAAAAGCTGAAACTGCCTCGTCGACCCCGCTGTACACAGCGAAATGAAACGTTTGCCCTTAGTGAGTCAATTCCTTGAAATCTGTTTGTCTTCTGACCTCTGCTATTGAGAGGAAATCATGCTAGACAAAACTAAAACTATTCGATTTTCTCGGTATATAAAGACACCGATGATTATGACCACCTACCTAATAAACTGTAGGACCCCCTTTAGACAGCAAAACAGCCGACACTCGGTGAGGTATCGATTCGATGAGGTCGCGATAGGTTTCCTGGGGTATATGATACCATAATGTTAACAGCAGGTCTTCCAGTTCCCGTACATTTCGGGGTGGTGGTGGTGATTTAGCTCGAACTGTTTTTCCAAGTCGAACCACAAATGTTCGATTGGGTTCAAGTAAGGTGAATTAGGAGGCCACGGCATTAACAAAAAGTCCCCAGCTTGTTTCTCGAACCACTCCGATTCTGGCAGTCTGGCATGGCGCATTATTCTGTTGGTAATGGCCATCACCATCAGGGAACACAGTTGCCATGCATGGGTGAACTTGGTCCGCAACAATGTTGAGATATCTGACAGCTGTCAGGGATTGTGTTATTGGGATAATGGGGCCTAAAGTGTCCCAAGGAAATATCGTCCAAAGCATAACACCGCCGCCGCCGGCCTGTTTCAGTTCAACAGTGCATCCAGGTGGCATAGCCTCCGTTGGTAACCGGCGTATCCGTGCTCAGCCGTCTACGTGATGCACCAGGAATCTTGATTCGGCAGACCAGGCCACTTTCTTCCAATCATCCACGGTCTAATCTCGATGATCTTGGCCCATTTCATGCGTTGTTGGCGATGACGTGCAGTGAGCATGAGGACCCGGCTGGGTCTTCGGCTATGCAGGCCCATGCGCTGAAGGTTGCGATGAACTGTGTGCTGGGACACATTGCCATAATGACCACTGTTGTAGCTGCGAGTGATTTGTCGCACTGTGGCCCTGCGGTCGCTGTGAACAATGCGCAACAGTCTCCGCTCACCTCTGGCATCAGTGAGCTACGGACCACCCATGGCTGGATGACGGTTCGACGTTTGGCCATCTGTGCACCTTTTTTGATATGTACTCATTGCAGCGGCATGTGAACAAACCACAAGTTGCCATGAATGGGTGAATTGTGCCATCACAATTTGTCATTTGTCAAACTTCGATAAATCGGCAACTTTTCACATTCTGACTCCGAACACTCTACTAACCAAAAGCCAGTCCTCTGGTTGTATATATATATACTGCTCTGTGAACTTCGCCTGCGCTCATTTCTATAGGTTGGGGGTGGTCATATTGCTCATCGGTGTATATAAGCTGTGTAATATTTGCGGTGTAGAGACATGCTTCCTGGGCTCTTGATAATGGTGAGCCCCTAGGTTATAGCTCCATTAGGCTCCTTCTTTAATCCGGCTCTGGCTCCTTGAACCACTGTATGACGATTCGATCTTTTTGGCATGGTGCATTATTCTGCTGAAAGTGTCCCTCTCCATCAGGAAACACCATTCACGTGTATGTGTGTGTCTGCTCTGCAATGATGTTAAGAGAACGCGTGGAATCCAAATACTGTTCCAGAAGTAATAAGGGACTTAGTGCCGGCCATTAAAACACACCCCAGACCATTGCACCGCCTCCACTAGTTTGTACCGTTAACGTTAGTCAACAGTGATGCATCGATTCGTGTTGCTGACGCCATATATTTTGGTCCGTCAATCGCTGCGTATTAACTGAAAACTTGATCCATCGGATAAGTCGACGTTTTTTTAGTTCTCAAGGGTTCAGTTTTGGGGCTTCTGTACCCACTGCAGACGAATTTGTCTGTTTTAGCAGAGACGGGTGGCACATGACCTGGACATCTGTTGTGAATGTTACAATCCATTTGTAATGTTTATGCTGAATTCTCCTTTCAATGCGTTGCGATTTTATTTGACGCAATGCAGCTCGTCTGTTACCTTGTACAATCCTCGCAAGCCTCCGTTGCCCTCGAACATCAACCAGTTGTTTCCCCTCACAGTAAGATCGCTGACTGCTAGTTTTGTAGTTTGCGCAGCACTCATTGTACACCCTCGATACACCTGCTCTTGCGTAGCCAGTATGTATTGCCATTTCTGATATGCTTGCACCTGTCTGCCTAGCGCTCACTATCACCCCTCTTTCAAAGTAGCTTAAATTAAAAGACTTTCCCATATTGACGCTATCAACACTTCGTACCCGTCTGGGTTCTTTGCAGTGACCTGTTTGTAAGCCATCTGAACGTCACAGTTGCGTACGTAAGTGACGATGGCTCATGTCTGATTGCTATCGAGCGTTCCTAATAATTTGCTGCTAAAAATAGTATATGTACACTGCTGTTAACAGAAATTGTAACACCAAGAAAGAAACAAGCAATCACAATGAAATTTATGGGAGTGATTAGTTATAGTTCAAGTTGCAAACGATCACAATAACATACCGGTTCGGGATGAGAAAAGCCAAACAATTAGCAATAAGTTAATCTACCATGGGCGTGATAACCGACCCCACACGAAGTGGTATGGAATGAGACAGAGTTTGGATGGTCGTCTGCGGCATTGCATTTCATTCTGCTTCTACACGCATCCACAATTCGTTGGTTGTCACAAGCGGCGAGGCCATCCTAGCCAGTCGTTGCGCGATGACAGCCAGTATAGTATATAGGCGACAAATCTAGCGAGCGAGCAGGCCAAGGAAGACGAGCGATTTGATGCGCACTCGTCTTGGACAGTACGAGCAACATAGGGTCGGGCATTGTCCTGTTGGAAAACGGCCCCCGGGATGGTCTGAAGGAATGGTAGAAGTTCAGCTTCCAGCATTTCCGTGATTTAGCGTTGGCTGTTCAACGTGCCTGAGATGCGTAGGAGGCGAGTGCGTGAACGAAACGCAATAGCACACCAGACCATCACACTCAGCGTGTATGACGCTGCACAAGGCAGCTTCCCAGATGCCGTTCACCATGTTATCTGCGAACAAGGATTCACCCATTGTGATGCATTAGATTGAATCTGGACTCGTCCGAAAACACAATATGCTCCCAATCAGCAGTCCATTTCCGACCTTCGTGGCACCACTGCAATCGCTGACTCCTATTGTTCAGAGTCAAGAAAAGTTGCAGCAATGGACGGCGAGCAATGAGGCTTGCAGCAAGCGGTGACGAACAGTGCTTGCAGACATCGGACGATGTGTGACCATCCTCCATTGCTGCGCAAGTGTCGTGGATGATGTTGTGCGCGACGTCATTGCCATACGGTGCAGGTGCCTGTCTTCTGACTGGGTCGTGCGATTTCGAGCTCCAGACTCTGCACGACGATGCGCAGAACGTTTTGCGGTCCATTGACGCCATGTACGCATAACGGCAGTTGCGTTACTCCCAACGCGTGCAGCAGTATCACGGTATGATAAACCACCGTCTCTGAGTCCAACGATTCTCCCTCTTTCAAACTCCGTCAAGTGTTCGTATGGTTGTCTCGTCTTCCTACGCGGTATGTTTACATGTTAACAACTGCGTACGGGCGAGTTTAGCGATAGCAAGTTTAAAAACCTGCTGGCCGCCCCGGTGGCGCGGTGGTCTAAACGATGGCATCTAATCATTCGTCTGAAAGGGGTCCGGGTTCGAATCCCGGTGAGGCATGGAAGTTGTGTTTGTCTTACGGCGCTGGCACTCTTCCTTCCTTGGAGCCAGTGACCCTAAATTAGGGACGGGCGATTGCTTATAGCCTTCATTGAGTTGCTCACGACGGTCGTTAAAATTCCAACCCCCCCCCCCCCCCAAAAAAAAACCTGCTCTCCGTACGCCTTCTTTTATACCCCCTGGTGTGACGTTTCATTACCTAAACAGTGTTTCCCTGGCAAATTTTTTTTGTATTCATTGAAATATTTACATTTAATAAAAAAATGTTGCTTAAACGTACACGCTTATTTGATGGGTTTGTCCATTTTTCTTGACTGTTTTTTCTCCCCCTCTGTCGTTTAGTAATTTCTGGCTAAGATATGAGAGGGAGAAAAAACGGTCCATTTCTCTTGACCGCTTTTTCTCCCCCTTCGTCGTTTAGTAATTTCTGGATCCCTAGATATGATGGTCAATGTGAAATACCCAATGAATGCTACATTAATCAGTGAAATAATGTATGATGCACTTATTTTACCTTCAATACACTATTTTGTTTCTTATTAAATACGTCAGATACGGAATTTTTTTACGTAATAACATTATTCGCGTTTAACAGCACGTCGCGACCGAAGGAATGATGAATGAGCAGCATATTTAAAAGTTTAAATCGTTAAATAAAGGGTTCTGCTCCAATTTTCAGCAGCTGTAATTAGGTGGTAAACTTCTCTGTTATCTTATTAATGGATTTCCCATCCCTTGTGCCGTGTGGGGAAAGGGCTGACTGCACTGGACTTTCAAAAACAAAGTCATCATATGCTCTTTCGCAAAGCCAAACACTGACTCCTGCGTGGTCTCCCAGGGTGCGCTGCTGTTCAGCGAAGAAAACCAACGCGCCAGCACCCCCTGCCGAGTTTGATGAATCCTCTTTCAATTCCACCCGCCTGTAATGTTTTGCAGGCCGTCCTGGTGTGAATAGACGGTTGAAGAGAGTTCCCTGCGATCTCCTTTTCGCCACTTATTTTATTATATTCCCGGACCACCACCGTCAACCGATGGCGCTTCCCTCCCCAAGTATCGGTCTCCACCCAGGGCGACAAACAACTACAGACTGTTCGGAGCATTGATAAATGACGCTATACGAGCAGTTGAGCTGCGTTTTATTGAGCGTGATCTTCTCCCCTCCCCTCCTCCTTCTTCCGTATAGTTGGGGGATTTTCTAGAAAGCGTAACACATAATTTAACGGGAAAGTCGTTTAAAACGCCAAACACAGGGCCAAGAAGAGGAGGCGGGCCCTGTCATTAGCTGAAAATCATAAAAAACGAATATTATTCATATTATCTTCGCGTTTGATTCGGCTGTCCTACGCAAGAATACCCCTCGGTTGTCTTTCACAGTCCATCAACTATAATTAGGGAGCAGTTTTTAAATTCTTATTGATACTGCGAGCTACAGAAAAATCCTCTCAGGCTGATATTTAGGTGTATGGTTTGGAACATGCATTGAAAATGTTACTCATAGAACTACAAACGAATAGTGGGATTCGGGCATTATATTGACCCTACTACCTACAGTGTCGCAACTTCGGGCGAAAAGTCACTAAATTTAGAGGATTTTAGATTGGAGTTCGTGACAAAAATCTTGTTTTGGTATTATGGACCTTCATTTAGCTAATTTTGTTCTACTTTAACGATTTCGGAGATTTTTTAGATTTACATTTCAAAAGTTTAAAATACGCCTTCTGAATCGTATTTTTAACGTAGTCCTCATAACCGAACTTTGAGCCTCCATACTTGTAGAATGCAATCCCCTTACACATAAACTTCTTTTTTTTTTTTTTCTGATTGGAGGTTTAACGACCACCGTGAGCAACTCAATGGGCTATAAGCAGTCGCCCGTCCCTAGTTTATGGTCACTGGTTCCAGGGAAAGGACAGAGCCAGTGCCGTAAGACAGACACAACATGCATGTCTCACCGGGATTCGAACCCGGACCCCTTTCGGACGAATGATCAGAGGCCATCGCTTAGACCACTGCGACGGATGTAGGTAAAAATACCCCCGGGAAAAAATACCCTGGGAGAAAATATCCCTGAAAACAGAAAAGCGGAAAGAATACCCCCGGAAAAAATGCCCCCGGAAGAAATACCCCCAGAACAAACGGTTTACTGTGAACTGGCACACAGGAACACTCATGTGTGACAGTGTTCCGGTGTGGCAATTTACCAGCAACCCTGCCACACATCTTTCAGCAACTTGGCTACAAAAGTTCAAAGGTGGGGGAGGGGGCTATAAAGATTGCCGTTTCTGGGCCAACATTGATAACTGAATTGAGAACTCCAAACGAATTTCGCGAAAACGTTCCATGTAAGCCAAGCGAGAATTGTACTTTAATTTTTTTTTTTTTTTTTTTTTGATTGGAGGTTTAACGACCACCGTGAGCAACTCAAATGGGCTATAAGCAGTCGCCCGTCCCTAATTTAGGGTCACTGGTTCCAGGGAAGGGAGAGAGCCAGTGCCGTAAGACAAACACAACATCCATGCCTGACCGGGATTCGAACCCGGACCCCTTACGGACGAATGATCAGAGGCCAACGCCTTAGACCACTGCGCCACCGGGGCGGCTACTTTAATTTGAAGAAATAAATTGCCGAGGATCCGAGGTACACTTGGTGTGTGTGGGGGAGGGGGGGGCTCTACCCTGAACTTCCGTAATATTATATTCTGGGCCGCTGGAGTCTGTCAGTGTATCCAGGAAGTTCCCCTTGAAGTGTCCGCGAGATCCATGAGCTTGGGGGGGGGGCTCCCCAAAAGTTAAAATGAATGTAGAGTTGTGAACATTAGTACCATGCTTTATATAATGATTCTGTACACGACCACGCATTTTCAGGATTGTGGAGTAACACCCCCCCCCGTTTCTAAGAGCTATTCACGGGTGACATCGAGGTTACACTGACCGACTCTAGAGGTCCAGAATGTAAAATTACGGAAATTGGGGGTAGAGCCCTCCAAACCAAGCACCTCGTATCCGTTTCACAGGCTTCACCAAATTTCTGGGGGAGGGGGAAGGGCATACATAGCTTACCATTAAACACAACATGTAACGTATACTCTAGATTCACTTTCCTTTTGATTTTACTATCTCTGGTTATTTTATTTTACTATGTAAATTATCTTCTTACTGAACGAGATGTTATTTTCTCCCGCTGAATGAGATCTGGCAATGAGTGTAAGTCATGACGTGGTGGTAGCCAGTATAAATGGGCGCGTTCAACGATACCAGAGAGAGCTTTTGTGTTACGTGAGAGAGCTTTTTGTTGATGTGCGTAGGGAGAACTTTGGTTATATGCGTAAGGAGAGCTTCGTTTATGTGAGTAGAGCTTCGTTCATGTGCAAGGAGCTACGTTTTATTGAGTAGCTGTGTGTCCGGTGAAGTGTATGTTGGATCATATCAAGAGTTTCTCTAATAAAAAGTTGTTCTCGTAAGTACGTTTTTCTCAGTTCATAGTTTTGTCAGATCTCTGTCTGGCTGTTAGGTTTACTTCATTAGTTGATTATTATTAACAACCAGCATAAGACTTTATTCATCTTAATTACTACTACAACATTACTAGCAGTTTAAAGCTTGTTCATTATTATTACTACACTACTAGCAGGGAAGTTTATTCATGCTATAATTAACACAACAAGCATTAGAAGAAGCTTATATTCATTATAAACATGAAGCATAGAAATTGCGAGTAAATCCCTTACCTTGAACACTTGTCTGCGCTCTTAGAAACTTGCACCCCACCCCCTGAAAATTCGTGGTCGTGTACAGAATCATTATGAAAAGCATGGTTCTAATGTCTACAGCTCTACGTCCATTTTAACATTTTGGAGCCCCCTCCCCCCAAGCTCACGGACCTCGCGGACGCTTCAACGGGAACAGCCTGGATGCACTGACAGACTCCAGCGGCTCAGAATATAATATTACGCAAGTTGGGGGTTGAGCCCCCCCCCCTCCCTTCAACCAAAAGTACCTCGGATCCTCGGCAATTGATTTCTTCAAATTAAAGTACAATTCTCGCTTGGCTTACATGGAACGTTTTCTCGAAATTCGTTTGGAGTTCCCAATTCAGTTCTCAATATAGGCCCAGAAACGGCAATCTTTATAGCCCCCCCCCCTTTGAGCTTTTGTAGCCAAGTTGCTGAAAGATGTGTGGCAGGGTTGCTGGTAAATTGCCACACCGGAACACTGCCACACGTGAGTGTTCCTGTGTGGCAGTTTATAGTGAACCGTTTGTTCTGGGGGTATTTTTTCCGGGGGCATTTTTTCCGCTTTTCAGTTTTTACGGGTATTTTCTCCGGGGGAATTTTTTCCCGGGGGATTTTTACCGTTTACCCACTGGGATGTAGGTAAAAATAAACTGAGAGGCACAGCAAAAGTATAAGCCAACACTTCAAAGTTTCCCACCCATAAGGAGAGTGAAAATGACTGCTTCAGCCCGTGGTCATTCTCACTGTGAGCCACAGTGAGAAAACCATCGAACATAGTGGCAAGATTTTTTTTTTTTTAGATTCTTCAGTAGAGGATTTTAGGAAGGGGGTGTATAACGAAGTAAATTTCTCCGTCATTTTTGTCCACGCCGGGGCTCGAACCCGGATCCGTTCATTCCGGAATAAGTCACTCTACGAATTGAGCTACGCGGACGTTCGTTCTGACTGCTATCTGCCTTCATGTCGTGTGCGTCCTGCTGGCAGGTACGTCACAAGCGTCTGACCCCGGGTCTTAAACAACCCTTAGAAATAGGAAGCTAGGAGATTTGGGCTAGAGTGCCCGATAGGAAAGTCACACGGAAGCGAGGCAGAAGACGCCCTTTTTTACTACCGTGGGGGGCGCAGTACCCGGGGTCCGACGGCTTAACGTGCCCATCCGACGTACGGCGGATATTTAGTGGATCGAGCGTTCGTATGACTGCCTGTCCTTTCCGTGGCAGTCACGAACGTTGCCCACTAGGCCACCCGCGGCCCTAAACATAGGAGTAAAGCAAATTGAATGGCACACCATAAAATAGTAGGATCACACTGGGGTCTCTAAATTACATAAGACTAACGGAACAAGCAAGGAGGATTAGCGAGGGTACAATGCCCGAAGCCTGAGCTTCAGAGGTCTAACCATGCCCGACCCACCCACATCATCCAATAAATCCTTTTCATTTTTAAAAACGATTATATTTTAAAGGAATTATTATATTTTATATTTTATTTATAATCATTTCACTATCATGCGATTACGTTGCACACATTAGTAAGAAAACAAACATGGCATCTATAAATTTGACATTGAAAAAATGTGTTAGGTATTCTGAATTTTAATTCAAATTCTAGAAATAATGAGCTTTTTAAATTGAAAAATTTAGGATGCGTAGTATGTCGGGTTACAAACTAAAACTAAAAGTTAAGGGGGACACGTATACCCCTTCTGCATACGAGAGTACGCTCGTGTCAGCATTTGTTTTGATCAGGCAAAATTCTTTTCTGTGATCTCGTACGTTGTGAATGCTTTAGTGGTGGGTCTTACTTAGGTGCTTCCGTTGCAGAAATATTTTATCATTAAACAAAAAGTTTTGTTTTATCCGAATCAAAATATTCATACCATATAACTAAAAAAAAATGTTTTTTTTTTTTGCAAGAATTAATTTCATCTTCAACCCTGCAATTTGTTGGTCATTATACCACTATATTTTGCATACTAAGTTTTTTTAGCCATTTAAAAATTATTATTTTATTCTTTCCCTCTTAAATGTAATATTGAAGCCATATAAAATATATAAGCCAGGGGAGTGGGAACAATAGTATCACATGCATTTGAATTTACATTATTAATTTCAAGTATCAAATAAATAATAATAATGATGCATCATATTAAATTTTAAATGACACACAGATAAGTTCAAAAATTTTATATAATTTCAATCTCATTTTCAGGGACATTTTTTTCACTTTTGGAGGCTCTGATTTGAAGAGTTTCGGAATGAGTGAGTTAGTAACACTGGCTACCTATCATGTTATTTTCTTGCTTCGGTTTTTAAAGTTTGATAGCAGTAGTTTAAGGACAACCGGACGGTGAGCTAGGGTAGATTTTAGCCATGTAACTTTTCTTTTAGCCCTCTCTTTATCCCCACCCCCACCACGCCCCCAAAGCTAAGTAGTTAGATCACAGGGAGAGTGAAGTCATGTAAGATTTTAGGGAACTTGGATGAAAGTATATGTGAATTTTCCGAATCGACAGAAATTTTGTCATAAAAAATGGAGTTTTTAATAAATTTTGTGTTGTACTGTTCTGTTAATCTGAGAGAATGTTTAAGACAGTAGTAGTAAGAAGACACCATTTTTGTAATTATAGTTTAAAAAGATGAGAAAGAGATATTCTTTGTCCGGTTACATACGGAAATTCATAAGCAACCTTATGACAACAAATATTAAAAAAGACTAAAGAAAGTAAAAAAGTAAACTAAAATTACGAAGGAATAGTAAGTTGTTAAGGTCATGAAGGCTCAAATCCATAATTCCTACATACACTAAACAAATGTTTTTCCTGAAAACGTTTCTTTTACTGGAAATAATATCATGTACGTAGGGTAAAATCTACATGAATCGTTTTTTTTTTTTTTTTTTTTTTTGACAAAATTTCTACCAAGCATTTCAAACTTTGGGAACCCCGTATTATACTTAGCCCCCCTAATAGCCCACCCCCAGTTCTGAACTGTCGCAAATTAGCTAATGTTCTTAGAGGACTTCGTAGATAGCTTCATTAAACATTATTCACTCTTCTGAAATTACTAAGTAAATACTAAAGGCCAGGTACAAAGAAACAGCAAAAAACTTACGTAAATGCAACTGTTTATGCTTCATGAACTGAAAAGTCACATCACCATATTCATCAACTCGTATCTCTGACACTTAGACATGGCTCTTCTATTGACATAAAATTCTTAATTTATATAGCTACAAGCACTTATTCGTCGATTCACATAAATCTGCAATAACGACAAGCTCTTTCGTTATATCATCTACAATTCTCTACTGTCACACATCCACCATCAGGGCGGATTGGTTCATAGGGAAATCGGGACATTTTCCGGCGGACCACTCAAAAATGACCCGTTTTCTCGTATTCATTTTGTCTGGATCTTTTGGAACGAGCAAATAATTTTTTTGGTGCTTATGAATAGTAATAATTAACTTCGAGATTTACATCTGTATAAAAAGTTATTTCCTTAAAAAAGAGCGTTCCCTTTCATCTACATTTTGGATGTTTGCTCTGAAACGACAAAATAGATTCCTCTGTATTTATATGAGAAAAGTGCCACCTGAAGAAGCGCACTGTTATGGATTAATTTAGCTAAAGCTAGCTACAGGTAGACGTAGTAGGTCATTGGACTTGCAGCTAAGAGGCATTGTTATGCCCTAACCTCCTTTTAATCTTGAAGAAGGTACTAGCGGTGGTGTAGCGTAGCCTCCGCAGGGGACGGGACAAGGGAGCTTTCCATTTTATGGACCCTTGAGTACATTGTTTTATTTGGTCGAAAATTTTAAACATTTTCTCCCAAAATTCACAATTTTGCTTGAATACAAATCGCATGAAAAAGAAAAAACATTTTTTTTTAATTTTGTACTGGGAACTAGGCCGTGAGGCTATTTATAGAGTTAGTCTCTATGGCAGAGTATTCAAGTTCATTGCTTCCCTGATTTAAATTGAAGGCAGGATTTGTTTTCACAGCAGTGCAAAACCAGGGTCGCACGTGTCATGGAACTTTAATAAATAACATATAGACTTCATTACTACCGCCGAGCAGAGGCGCTACACACAGATACTTGTGTTGCCATGATATCCATGTGGACGAAGAGCAAAAAGAGGAAGGGGTATGCAACGGGGGGGGCGAACGATTGCTAAGTAGAGCCACATATTTCTGATTGTCAGTGAAGACAAAAAGTAGAAATCATGGACAAACAAACATATTGGTGCTAAAAGGATTCATACGCCTGGGGCATATCCATCTAGCATCAAGTAGCGAGCGGACAGTTCAGTTTCTTTGGCATAGGTGCCATTTTTTTACACACAGGGGCCTTAAAGATATTTTGCGGGAGCCCTAACATTCACGCTACTCCACTGAATACTCATCGTAATGGCCCAATAATAATACATTGGCTTACATAAATTAAGGAACAAATTTAAAAAATTGTTGCAACTCAAAAAATAAGAATGCAACCAATTTGAATAAAATTTGGTGAAAATCTTCATTGTTCCATAAGATACAGAAAATCGCCAGAACATTTTATACAAAGCATTTACATTTTGTATTTGCTATAAAAATAAAAAAGAAAGGCATAAATCGGTATTCAAAAAATTAAATTAAAAAAGTTTCTCAATATTTAGTGCGGTCACCCCGAGCAGCAACACATACCCGACATCGATGTTTCATGCTGTTAATAGTACATGTAGTTTCTATGAGATCCGTAGGTAGCAATGCCAAATTGTTTTAGTAAAGAAGTTTGAAGCCCCTGCAGGGTTCGGGGAGATGGTTCGAGTGCAGCAACACGCCTGCCTAGAGCGTTATAGACAGGCTCGATTGGGTTAAAATCAGGAGAGTGTACTGGCCTCTGCACAGAGACAATTGTCTCCTTTTCAAGGTATTGCTTTACTAGCCGGGCTGTATGTGGGCCAGCATTATCCACTAGCAGTATGAATGTGTCTCCAATTGCACCTGCATATGGCCGAAAAAAGGGATCCAGGATATCATCTCTATACCTCCGAGCGTTCGGAGGTATAGCACGTAGATGTCATACGTCCGCCTAAAGAGATGCCTCCCCATACAAGCACACTACCTCCACCGTATGTGTCCCTTTCAAGGATATGAGAGGGATGATATCTTGTCTCTGGCTCTCTCCAGATGAAAATTCACCGAGAATCACTCTGTTATGTATACCTCGACTCGTCCGTGAACAGTACAGATCACCATTGATTTGGACTCCAACTCACATGTATGCGCGCACAATTCAAACGTTCCCACCTGTGACGGAAGGTTAGGAGCGAGCACATCACGGGCCACCTAGCATAGAGCTCTCCTTCATGTAGCATTATGCGTACCGTAGAAGCTGATACCGTCCTTCTAGTAGCAGCAGCAGCACAGATCGAAGATGGGTCGGCATAGCAGTCCTGTTCCGGTGACCAGAGAGCTGCAAATATCGATCTTGTGAGGAAGTTGTTACCCTAAGTCTGCCTTGGTAGTACCTGCGGTAACACAATTCTGTGGTTCGGGAAGCACCTCCACAGCATTGGGATCACAGAACGACTTACGTTCAGCCATCTAGCTATGTTCGCCTGACTTTGGCCTGTTTCGAGTCTGCCTATAACTCTGTAGCGTAATTCCACTGGTAAATGACGTCTCAAAGTCATAACAACACAATCTCTATCACGAAAACCTTTCTTCAATCTCTGCACGTGAATTGGAAACTCACTGAGAAACAACCAGTTTTATGCTGTTGTTAATTTGCGTAAAGCTATGCCAGTGCCACTCATTTGCATACTATTCACAGATGCTGTAGTACACTGTTCAAAATTTTGTGGTGTAGAAACACCCAAAAGTGGTGCTACACCACTTTCTGAGAAAGGATACACCATTAAGTGGTGCAAAAAAACACAAGAACATAAAAAGGATACACCATTAAGAACATGAAAGGATACACCATTAAGTGGTGCAACCCTCCCCCACCCCATAAAACACAAGAACTCAAACCTTGTACCATAACGTGATGCAAAGTTGCACCAGATTGTTGGGTTTTGTTTGCACTACACAACGGCGTATCTTTTCTCAGAAAGTGGTGCAGCTGATGTAGCACCACTTTTTGGTGCAACCTACCACAAAATTTTTAACAGCGTACTTTGCCTGTAGCATATGCAAATTTCTTGCATATTTAACGATAGTTAACCAACTTATCGCGATTTCCATTTTGTTCCTTAACCCTTTAATGACCATTACCCTAAAATCTGGTATCACTCTATATACCGTAACGACCGAACCAGTTTGTTGTTTCACTTCTTTGCTTAGTAACAACAATGATGACTGACTCTGACCCCTGCTGGTATCTTATAGGTCCTGTAAATTTAAAGAACAGGTGAGGATGGGAAATCTGACTCACTCTAGACAGGCGTTTTGGGCGGCTATGGTCGTTTGTGTGTACGGGCGTTTTGGGCGTTATATTCGTTAATGGGTTAATTTATGGAAACCAGTCTATGCAGCTTTTGACTCAAGGGATCCACAGACTGATACATAGGCATCATACAATTACCTGTACAATAATTTAAGCACCGAGTTTCTTACAGTAGCACAATATGCACTAGCTGGTGTACAAAATGGGAGAGAGGGAAAGGACTGTCCGGTGCCTTAATAACCAAAATTTCATGCGGTATCTGCTCTCGCTACAGAACTTTAAAACCAGATCCTTCGACAGGCGATTGAAGTTTAATAGTTAACCAAACTTCAAGTATTCCACCGAATCTCTCCTATACCGTGTGACAATTTTCACGTGTGGCATATGGATTCGGAAAAAGTGAGAACAGAATTTTCCCATTAATATACGAAAGGAACTGTTGAAAGCTTTCTAAAAATTCTGAATTTTACTGATGTACGAAAAATCCGTGGAATTCAGGTTTTTTTTCCCGTCATGTCACGGGAAAGTTTGTAACAGAAATATGTTTCGTTAATTTACGAAAGAGGAAAAAAAGGCTTGCGAAGTTTACAAAATTCCTTACAGTGCGTCACACACTGTTGTGAAGCGTAATCTCAAGGAAATTTTAATAACAAGCATACTTTACACATTTTGTTAATGTTAGTCAGAAGATTAGACCTGTCCTATGGAAAATGTGTATTTATAGACGAAGATCCGTTCACCAGTAAATATTCAAGACAGACTACAACAGCTTTCTTTTCTCGCAGGAATAAAACCGGGCTTTTGAACAGAAAATGAGGAGTAATGTTCTAATTGTATTTCTGCGTCAGGGTGCACAAAAATCGAATTTACAGGAACAAAATATGATTGTTACACATAAGTTGGAGAACGTGGGAAAATTACATTTTTTTCTTCTCTGTTAAGTTTCATCCAGTGCACTGAAGAGCAGTATAAAAAACGCTTTTCCTTTAGGTGCGCATATAGAAAACAGCATTTCAGCCAGGGAGACGAGGGGGAGCGACAGCGTGAGAGCTTATAAATATTGCATTTCCATCTTAAAGGAATGATAATGCCATTCTCCGCAGAGAGGCCGTATAAAAATTGCGTTCTGATGTGGTATGTGTAGAAATCCTATTTCATTTTGATGCACATGTAGAGAATTATGTTTGATTCAACTGATCGTGCTAATAACCATATTTTATTTAGATTGTGCGTAGAAAACGCCTTTCCATCTCTCAGAAGAGTAAAAATAGAATTAACTAAGGAAGAGAACAGGTTAAAAAGAAAAATTATATTTCACTTATGGTAGTGGACATCAATTTCAGCACCATATCACAGGAATTATTAGCCATTCCTAGCTGCTTTTCACGCGCTGTTCGGCTTTTAAAGCACTGGAAAGCCCCCATGAGCATCTGAGTAACTATTACAACTTACATCTTTTCATTTAATCCTTTACGCGGCCTGCCTATGTACTATACTGCGCAAATTCATTGGGACAAAGTAAGAAATCACTCTTTTTTCCAAAACTATGCCTTTATATCATTCTATGCCTTGATATACACTGATAAATACCTGTATTAGTATGAAGTATGTCTTCCTTTAGCAGAAATGACCTCTTGAATTCGTTTTGGCATTGACTCCACTAATTGAGTTCACATATTTTTGACTTCATAATCATGAAACCACACTTTTATAGCATTCGTTATCAAAACTGCAGCCGGTGCTTTGGTTGTACAGTCCATTTGACCTAAACGTCTCTTCAAAATATTCCACCTATGAGATTTAAGTCTGGTGAATTTCCAGGCCAATCAAGCAAATGAATTTGATTTTCCAGCATGAAATTCTTGACCAATTTCGAATTGTGACATGGGGCCAAGTCATGTTGAAATGTCCCGTCAAAAGTTTGCAAGAATGAAACAATCCTACGTTGTAATATTTCTACGTACTTGGCTGAATTCATCATACCTTGAACAGAAACTAAGCTTCCAGTGCCATTTGATGTGAAAAAACCCCAAAACATCTGTTTCAGAAGGTGTTTTACAGTTTGTTTGACATGCTCAGGTCTTAAGGGTTCACAGTTGCTTTGTCTAACGACATTTGCTTGGTAACTCTGCAAAAATAAATGAGTTTCATCACTGAAAATTACCTTTTTCCAGTCGTCAGCAGTCCATGATTTATATTTTTTGGCCCATGCTAAACGTTTTATCTTCATTTTCGCATTCAAATATTGTTTTTTCGTTGGTCTTCTTGCCTTCCGGCCAACTTCCAGAAAGCCTACGGCGTACAGTTGAATCCCTAACATCACAAACACTAGCCAATAAATCTCTTTGAAGGTCGGTGGTTCTTCTTTTGGATTCATTTTACTATTTCTGATTAGATATTTATCGGTTCGTGGAGTTGTTTTTCGTTTTCTTCCACATTTACGTCTCCTTTTTGGAGACGATGATCCCGATGCATTGTATCGCGTAAGCAGTCTTGATACACTTGATTTGCCTACACCAACTGCAGAAGCGACATCTCTCACTGTCATAGAAGTGTGATTCTACAGAGCAATTATTTTTGCACGCTTTCTTAGGGAAATATCCATTTTTCAATACACAAAAGCAACACGTACTCACAGAGCAAAAACCAAAATCCATCGGTCACACACGAAAGCTCACAACTGAAGCTGAAGTGCCTATTACCTGTTTAAAACCGGTCAAACCACATTCTTACTAACAAGGTCTAACAGTCACACCACCTCACAGCTGATAAAACCGGTTTACGTGGGTTTCCGACATCAACTGGGGATCACATTACAATTCTGAGAATAAAATAGCTTGTCCCAATTAATTTTCACGGTATAGTATCTGAGCCAAACGGTGTCCAACATTTTCTGCATGCTCAAAATTGAAATGAAATCCCACACAGCGCCCGTGTTTTACAAGAGCTACCGCAAAATAATTACAACTTTTATTTATAATATAAATAAAAAGTTGTGCTGCTTGAGTTACTTCCATGTGATGTCAAAACTGCAGCCAGTGCTTTAAGATACATAAATAAAATTCAGAATTCCTTCCCTAATGCCTTCATCGCCTACAGGATATTACATACTGTCCCAGTAACGGTAGGAAGCTTTTCACGCTTGAAGCTGATTAAATCTCATTTAAGATCTGTCATGTCTCAAGAAAGATTGATATCTTTGGAAACTCTGACAATTGAACAGGACAAAGCAAGCCAAATTAATTTTAATGATTTAGTAGCAGACTTTGCTGGGATAAAAGCCAGAAAAGTCCAGTTCTTATAAGGTGAGTTTAATAATGTAAGTACTATCCCATAATAGGTAAAGACGGAGCCATTGTGAGGGAAGGGCGTATGCTGGTGTGCTTGTTTCGTCTACATCATTTAAGACATTTACAAAATATCAGTAGTGTTAAAAAAATTTAAAATGCTGTCTTTCGTTATTGGTTAATTTTCAAACATCTTGACGTTTCATCAAACTGTAAAGATAACTGAAGTAAACTATGCTCTAAGTCTAGTGTTGGGGAAGGGTTAAAGCAAGGGCCCTGCGGCTAAGTTTGCACCCGGCCCCGCGGCTGCTAAGGGCGGCTCTGAGGTTCATCTACAACTAGCAGGGGTACCCGGTATTTCCCAGGTGAATATTCGTGGAATCACGAAGTTGAGCTGGTGAAATTGTATGAATGAAAAATATATTCCTATAAATTTTCAGTAAATTTATTTTAATTCGTTTAGGGTATGGCATTTTGGTAAGCAATATTTTTGGTTTTTCCTTGACAGCAAAAATGTAGAGATTTTTAGGATTACCAACACTTGAGCAGGCGACATAGAGTTGTCTGTGTGAAAAGCAGGGTTCCTCCAAATTAATGCCAGCCACTGCCAATGACTGGCCTTGCGCTTTGTTGATGGACATGGCAAAGGCCAGACGAATCGGGACTTGCAGACGTTTGAAGTCAAACGGCATATCTGTGGGAATCAGTGGAATCCTCGGAATAAAGACATCTTCCCCTTTTGCACAGCCAACCAGAATACTTGCTTCGATGATGTACGTGAACAAATTCTTGTTGCAAAGCCTGGTTCCATTGAAAAGTCTTGGTGGGTCTAAGTTTCTCAGCAGCATGATTGGCGCCCCCTCTTTGAGAAGCAAGTTGTGGGGAGACATACCTGGTGGCTCCAGTGAGTTGAGGAACTCTGTCGGGTGTGCTGCTTTTGTGACAGTGTCAATTGATTTGTAGGATGTGGTGGCTCCAGGAAGTAAATTTTGAATGTGAGCATATATTGTAGACGCTATCATTTTTTGGAGCAAGAATTGCTCTTTCACGCAGCCACTCATGATTCAGGTAATTGAGTTTAATGTTTGGAAAAACATTTCTCGCAAGTTCTTCGACAGTCTTTAAAACATTGCAATATGAATTTGGGAATGCAATCAGTCCAGTTTCTGACTCAGCTGAAATTTTACCATTACCAAGTTCAAGCAGCTGGCGTTAAAAGTCTCCTAGTGAAGCGTGCCTAAGCAGATGAACTCGCGTGTTGGTGGTCAATGACATTTTTTTGACATGCTTCCAAAGATGAGATGCTTTCAGGCATCCATTGAGTTCGTCAGCTGGAGTTGACCTCGAAATAACTGGCAAAGTCTGGCGAAAGTCTCCAGCTAACACAAGAAGAATTAAATAGAAGTCATCGCTCTTTCCAGGTTTATAAGTGAGTCACGGAAAAATTCTCATCGGCCGTCACCGGGAATCGAACCCAGGTCTTTCAGTTACGCGCCGGACATGTTTCCACTGCACCACGGCGGCCTCGAAATTCTCCAGACTCACATACGACAAATTGCCAAACTACCTGGCAGGTTGCTTCTTTGGAGCCCCGCACAACGCTGGGGATTCACCAAAGATGAACAGCAGCAACTGAACAAATAACTAGAAGGCGAATGAATACTAAATACACAGTTGACGTGGATTAGGAACATGAAATAGAAGTCATCGCACTTTCCACGTTTATAAGTGAGTCACGGAAAAATTCTCATCGGAAGCCACCGGGAGTCGAACCCAGGGTCTTCCAGTTACGAGCCGGACATGATTCCACTGTACCACAGCGGCCTCGAAATTCTCCAGACTGACATACGAGAAACTGCCAAACCACCTGGCAGATTGATTCTTTGGAGCGCCTCAGAATGCTGGGAATTCACCAAAGATGAACACGTCAACTGTGTATTTATTATTCATTTGCCTTCTAGTTATTTGTTCAGTTGCTGCTGTTCATCTTTGGTGAATCCCCAGCATTGTGCGGGGCTCCAAAGAATCAATCTTCCAGGTGGTTTGGCAGTTTGTCGTATGTCAGCAGTCTGGATAATTTCGATGCCGCTGTGGCGCAGTGGGAGCATGTCCGGCGCGTAACTGGAAGACCCTGAGTTCGATTCCCGGTGGCTTCCGAGGAGCATTTTTCCGTGACTCACTTATAAACGCGGAAAGTGCGATGACTTCTATTTCATGTTCCTAATCCACGTCAATTGTGTATTTATTATTCATTCGCCTTCTAGTTATTTGTTCAGTTGCTGCTGTTCATCTTTGGTGAATCCCCAGCATTGTGCGGAGCTCCAAATAAGCAATCTGCCAGGTGGTTTGGCAGTTTGTCGTATGTCAGTCTGGAAAATTTCGAGGCCGCTATGGGGCACTGGAAGCATGTCTGGCGCGTAAGAAGACCCTGGGTTCGATTCCCGGTGGCGGCCGATGAGAATGTTTCAGTGACTCGCTTATAAACGTGGAGAGAGCGGTAACTTCTATTTGATGTTCCTAATCCACGCCAACTGTGTATTTCCAAGAAGAGATTTTCCCATGAGAGACTGGTTTGCTCGCAGATCTTGAAGTGTCCTGTTTAGAGCTTCCAGGGCTCGTTTGTGAGACATCGTATACTCATCCCAAACTATGACACTGCAGTCTTGCAGGACTTTTGCCTGTCCAGATCCTTTGGTAATGTTGCAAACTGGATATTGATCATGGGCCAAGTTCAAAGGCAATTTGAAGAAAGAATGTGCTGCCCGACCACCTTCCAGCAGTGTTGAGGCGATTCCATAGGATGCCACTGCAACTGCCATCTTGTTTTGCAGGCGAACTTTGCCAAGAGTGACAAATGTTTTGCCTGTCCCACCTGGTGCATTGAGGAAACAGATGCCTCCATTCGCATTGCTTATCATGTCCGGAACTTGATTGTAGGCCTGTCTTTGGTCTGTAATAAGAGCGGTTCATTGCCAGCAACATATGCTTCTAAATCATTGACATTGTAATTCATCACCCGCAGAATTTTATTGCAAAGACTGTTCATGTTGTTTCTTTGGGGAGATGGCAGTCCGCACTGTCTGAGGCCACGTCCAGCCATCGACAAACACAGGTCCTCTGGAAGGATGAGAGCCTTGTTGAAAATGTCTGGTGAAAAGTCAATTTCCAAAGTTGGATTTTTCCGTCTGGCATCATTGGCTACGGCATCTCTGAGATAAACATAGTCATCCACGCGCAGTTTATTTTGGTTGATCTGGATGTAGAGGTCATATTTTATGTAGAGGGATGTCGACTCAATTTTGGCATACATGTCCACAACGAACAGATGGAACAGCTGACGACATTGTAATACATGATTTTTATCTCCAACTCTGCTCATGATTCGGTAGGCATAGAAGTCCATGGCAGAGACCTTCTTTCTAGGAAGCGGGTTGCATGTGTTTGGATCAATCTGAGGAATCCCAAAGTCATATCCGTCATTGCCTTGCCAGAAGATAATCGGGTATAGGAGGGCATCGTAGGATCTATGAGTTTCTGCTGCTCTCTGGAGTCTATCGTTTTTCTTCTGGAGGACAATATCGCGGCGGTCAAACTCGTTGCCCACAATGACAATTGCAACTTCATCAATTATGGATGTATTGAATCTCCTTTGATGCTCACCTCCTGGAGTTTTGTCAGCTTTGATCACAATTTGGTAATCATCTGTTGGCATTCGTTCCAAAGCTATCTTGAACAGATTCACGTAGGAATTGTGGTGGTGGAGTAATTGTTGCAAGTCCAGAACAATATTTTGTCGAGTATCTGAAATGTTGAAGCATCTCTGTTGGGCATGTGCGGTTTCATCTCCCATGAAGAAAATCTGCAGAAACTTCTGCTCTTCATTGGATGGTGGGAGCAATGAACCTGAGCAGTGGTAAAGTTGGCCCTGCACTTTGAAATGGGGCATAAATCCCGGTGTTCTGATTTCCCGATCATTTGGAAGCAAGAGTTGTACTTCCTTTTGTTGGCCAGAAAGTGTTTTGAAACTGGCGTGGTTCCAGTCATTAATGCTTCTAGAGGCTCAGGTGGTGGATTAATCAATGACAGTTTGACCTTGCCGTTTGAGCAACACATTCCTGGCGTCTCCTCTTTCTATTTGTATGCTTGGAGCACAAACAATCTCCATTTTTCCAATCCCCACTTTCGGATGTTCGTGGTAATTTTGATTTGGATTATAGGCAAATGCTGCGCGTTTTAAATCTCGCTGCAAAGCAAAACCTCTGGAGGTAGAGGCCCTTGTTCTAACACCGGCAAGCCTTTCGTGGCTATGCTCAGGCGTCTCATTAGCCCTGGAGATAGAAACCCTTATGCGAAGACCGGTCAGTCTTTCGTGGATTTGCTGAGGCGTCTCATTTGCCCTGGAGGTGGAGGCTCTTATGAGAACACCGGCAAGTCTTTCTTGGCTTTGCTCAGGCGACTCATTATCTCTAGAGGAGGAGGCCCTTATGCGAGGACCGGCAAGTCTTTCTTGGGTTTGCTCAGGCGTCTCATTAGCCCTAGAGGTAGAGGCCCTTATGCGAACACCGGCAAGTCTTTCTTGGCTTTTATCAGGCGTCTCATTAGCCCTGGAGGTGGAGGCCCTCATTCTGACTCCGACAAGTCTTGCCTGCGTTTGTGCAGGTGTCTCGTTTTCCCTCACGGTCCTTTTTCGTTTCGCATCAGTGGAAATTTTCCCAATCGAACTTCTTTTTTTGGGAGGCATAATCTGAAATATTAAAAAAATACACATTTATAAATCGGTTCATATAATTTTTGTCCTAAAAAGAAATAAAACAAAATGGAATGTAAAAAAGCTAACCGTCATTGCCGATGCAGAATGGTATGATGTAGCAATATTCCTGCCCCCCCCCCCCCCACGAAAAAATAAAAAATAAATAAATGTTAAATATAAAGAAAAAAAATATCGATTTAGTTAATTTACTTTAACGAAACAAAAACGAAAGGAACAGGAATGGAAATACTTACCTTCGAGGAGACATCTATAGAACTGCCGTACATCTGGCGTACGCTTCTGAGCATCCCGCGTCACTGAAATGCAATGTACTTATGTCATGTCGCGTGCATGCGACTTGACATTGGCATTGATCGTCCTTTTGTTTATCGTTTTCAATTTTGAATATCTGGAACTCTCTATTTACATAGCATTATATTTCTGCCTGATGGAGCTGCCTGTTGGTGGTGAATGCTAGCGTAAAATTAAAAAAATGGAACTTTTTATGAAAATCTTGTATGGGGGACCCATGGCCCCGGGCTCTGGCCCTTTCCGAAAACCGTCTACGGTCAAAGTATCGTGACATAATATACTAAATTTGGTGGTTCTAAAATGAAAACTGTAGATTTTACGAAAATTTTGTGTGTGGACCGCTTGACTCCGGGCTCCGACCCCTTCTAAAAACCGTCTACTCTACGGTCTAAGTTAGAGTACCATGAGATGGTATACGGTATTTGGTGGTTCTAAATGGAAAATTGTAGAAATTTTCTTGAAAATCTTCACCTCCCCGGGCTCCGACCTTTCCCAAAACCGTGTACGGTCTAAGTCAAAGTATCATGAAATAGTATAACAAATTTGGTGGTTCTAAGTTGAAAACTGTAGATTTGTATAGCGGACAAAGAAACAAACATACAGACAAACAAATATACAAACTTTCACTCTTATACAGTATATAGATAGATACTTTGTTACATACCTTTCAGCAGGTAATAGTCAGAAAGGATTAGTATGTCATTTCACTAAATGACAGCTTCGCATAAAGCTAAGAGGAAAGCAATGCTTCCTCGTGCGCAGGTTCACCCCCACCAGCTACGTTCGGCCCACTACTTAGACAGCGAATATATTCGTTCTAGCTGATTTCTGCCTATTTTGCTAAAACCCGAGTTAACTCGTTCCAGCCGGTTATAGGATTAATGATTCCACAACAGAAAACGCAGTTTCATATAATTTCTACAACATGCTATCACAGAGGGAACCACGTTTTCCTCTTTGTCCACAGTATACTAACACGTTGCGTAGAATTTTCACTTCGTAATACTAGAGCGAAGGATACTATTCATGCTCTTCTTGTTAGACTACTGCTAAAGACGCCGTTTCATATGATGTAAAAACAATAAATTCGTCTTTTTTTATTTTTTTATTTTTTTTTTGATTGGAGATTTTACGACCACCGTGAGCAACTCAATGGGCTATAAGCAGTCGCCCGTCCCTAATTTAGGGTCACTGGTTCCAGGGAAGGGAGAGAGCCAGTGCCGTAAGACAAACACAACATCCGTGCCTGACCGGGATTCGAACCCGGACCCCTTACGGACGAATGATCAGTGGCCAACGCCTTAGACCACTGCGCCACCGGGGCGGCATTTTTATTTATTTTTTTTATTTTTAAGACTCCTCCTCCGAAAATGGCATTTCCACCTTTTTTTGACATGCTACTATCACCGTGAACAAGGTTTTTGTATTTTATTCAGCTACTTCACCTTCATAAGTGTATAAACCAGTAGAAAACCGTATACGTTTTTTGATCGGCGAAAGTAGTAATTCCTCAGAGACTCATATAAAGCAGGTACGTTTTCATTTTCAATTGTGCTGTGAGCATTTATAATGAGCAAAGTTCGGAAGTTCAGGCATTTAAAAGTTATAAAAGAGTCAGGCAAATATGAAACAAAAATATCCAAGGCAGGAAAATATATTTATGTATGCACTCCATGGACAAAACATTAGAGATATCTACCAAATAGCGTGTTGGTCCTCCTTTAGCCCGAATACACGCCAGGGCAACCAATTCCCCAGAAGACGGAGACTTTCTGGAGGTCAATGCCAGCCATGCGTGTTGCAGCATTGTCCACAACACTGCCCAAGACGTCGGTCCAGGATCTATGGATCTCATGTTCCGTCCACGGCACAGGGTTTAAATCTGGCGGCATTGGATGGTACAAAACTCAGATGAGTGTCCCTCGATCAATGCCTGGGTGATAGTGGCCTGATGGGGCGACGAGTTGTTCTTCTGAAACAGACCTTCGGGGCGCATGATGCTCAACGGACATCAAAGTGTCCAGGTAAGCATCCAGCACATTCTGGTAGCACGCAGCGGTTAAGGACCTCTCTAGACACACTAAAGGGTCTAATGTGTGCCATGAGAAGGCTGCTCAAACCATCACAAAGACACCACCGCCTTGAACAGAGACGACCTGAAACGACAGGCGTCATGATATCGATTCCACACCCGCACCCTAATGTCAGATCGCTACTTGTGAAAACGGGATTCATCTGACCACACGACGCGGTGCCCCTCTGCGCAGGTCCAGTTTTGATGACCATGGTAACAGGCGAGGCGTAATATCCGCTTACGAGCAGTCAACAATGGAACACGAGTAGAGCGTCGGCTCTTATATCGCAGGGTATGCAGCGTAAGCCATACCGTTCGCTCGCTCACGCTGCTTGGATCTCCGATATTTAACCTAGGTGTGATTTGCACCGCCTTTGCCAAGCGGCAGGTCTGTACGAGCCTGGATATTATACACTGACGGAAAAAAATCCCAACACCACGAAAAAATAGTTGTAGAGGAATGAAATGGCGGCAATACATTTGTATAGGTAACATATTTAATCGATTAAGGTTTCAAGATCACAGCTTATTGTAAGCGCGACAAGAGCCATTTTAAATGTGAAATGCTGGTACATTAATAACCAGTGTAACCGCCAGAATGTTGAATGCAAACACGCAAGTGCATTGTGTCGTACAGGTGCTGGATGTCAGTTTGTGGGATGGAGTTCCATGCCTGTTGCACTTGGTCGGTCAATACAGGGACGGTTAATGCTGGTTGGGGGTGACGCTGGAGTTGTCGTCCAACGATGTCCCATACGTGCTAGATTGGTGAAAGATCTGGTGATCTAGCAGCCCACGGCAACATGTCGACACTCTGTAGAGCATGTTGGGTTACAACAGCGGTATGCGGGCGAGTGTTATCCTGTTGGAAAACATCCCCTGGAATGCTGTTCATGAATGGCAGCACAACAGGTTGAATCACCAGACCGACGTACAACTGTGCCGTCAGGGTGCGTGGGATAACCACGAGAGTGCTCCTGCTGTCATAGGAAATTGCTTCCCAGACCATAACTCCAGGGGTAGGTCCAGTGTGTCTCGGCCGCAGACAGGTTGGTTGCAGGCGCTCACCTGGCCTCATTCTAACCAACACACGGCAATCACTGGCACGCAGCCAGAACCGACTTTCATCAGAAAACACAACAGATCTCCCCTCCGTTCTCCAATGAGCTCTAGCTTGACACCACTGACCTCGCAAACGGCAGTGGTTTGGAGTAAGTGGAATGCACGCTACAGGGCGTCTGGCTCGTAGCTGTCCTTCAAGTAACCGATTTGTAACAGTTCGTTGTGTCACTGTGGTGGCAACTGCAGCTCGACGCTGCCGCAGACGCGGTACGATGCGCCACAGCTATACGCCGTACACGGCGGTCTTCCCTCTCAGTAGTGCGACGTGGCCGGCCGGGACCCTGTCTTCTTGAGGCAGTACCTTCCCTTGACCACCGCTGCCAACAATCATGCACAGTGGCTACATTCCTGCCAAGTCGTTCTGCAATATTGCGGAAAGAAAATCCACCTTCTCGTAGCCCTATTACACGACCTCGTTCAAACTCCGTGAGCTGTTGATAATGGCTTCTTCGTCTTCTTTAAGGCATTCTCAGAGGCTGGTTGAGTGAGTACTGTGTGATTGATTGCGAATCAAATCGACTGCCGTTCCAATAGACTCTGTTAGCAGAGCGAGGGGAGTTGTTTTCTCCCTCAAAAACTTGATTTTTCTTCTCTTTCGTTTTCAAAACGAAGGGAAGAAATTTTTTTTTTCATTAATTTGAAAAAAGTGTTTCGGTGCAGTCAGTTCGGACTTAGAAAAACTGTCCTTGTAAGGGCAAAGTCCGGGCTGCGGTCAAAGCACGGTGCGCAACTCTGACACACGAGCGGGTACGTCGTCGTCGTGCCGGTCCCCCTGATCTACGGATCAGGCCAAATCCCGCACTCAACCAGGGTCAAGTGCAGGTTACAGCGGAAAGAACCCTAGAGTACCGCTGAGCACTTGACTGTCGAACGTTCTAAGTCTAACCGACCAGGGACACAGGTCCCAGGGCTTGCACTCGGCTAGCAACCCGAGTAGAGAGATGGCAGAGGACGCAGGGGCTCAAACCCCCGGTCCAAGTGAGCCCGTTGAGGCAGACTGCGACTTAGAAATTCCGTCGGAATTCGCAAGCGCAGTCAACTCCTTCTTCCAAGAGTTGGAGAGGATTCTAGAGAATCCTTCAAACAAGGTTCTGGTTAACACCAGAACCAAGATAAGGAAAGTAGCGAACTCGCTACAAGCAGCTTGCACCAAGCAAGTGATAGAGATGAGTCTCATCCAAGGGAGACTCCAGGAAAGAAGTGAGCACGCTAGCGCGGCTCCAAAGACATATGCCGAAGCGGCTCGAGCGAAGCCAGGCAAGGGGAATACGGCCCCTAAGCAAAAAACGGGTAAGAAGGAGGTAGCCAAGAAGGTGGCACCCAAGAGGGTCGAGAAGAGGCACGTGCTTCTCGTTTACCCCGCAACAGACAAGGGTTCTCCCTCGTCGGAAGACGTAAAGGCGGTTCTGCAAACTCAGATTTGCCCCGCCAAACTCCAGATTGGGGTTAAGGGAGTTAGAAAGGTCAATGGGGGAGGAGTAATGGTGGAATGCTCCTCCGCCAAAGAAATAGAGAAATTGGATTCGGAGCTAAAGAGCAATGCAGTGACGAAGGAGAACCTTCGGTCCAGATTGCCAGCTAAGAGGAATCCAAGGTTTATCGTCTACGGGATAGACGGAAACCTGTCAAGGGAAGAGGTCGAGCAATATCTCGCGGAACAGAACCCAGAGTTGGAGGAGAGCAGCCTCCAGCTCAAGTTCTCGTTGAAGGTAAAGGGTGGGAAACGCCACTGGGTAGCAGAGGCGGACCCACTGACCTTCAAAAAAGTAATGAAGCGAGGCAAGCTCGGAGTGGGATGGACCGTCCACTCAGTAAGGGAATATCTGAGGGAGGTCCGTTGCTACAGGTGTAACGGGTTCGGGCACTTTAGGTCAAGGTGCACCGAAGAGCAGGATAGATGTGCCCGGTGTGGGGAAACCGGGCACAAGCGCCAAGAGTGCAGCAATAGCCCGGTCTGCACTAACTGCTTGGCAAACAACAAGAGATTCAGGCGTCGAGTGGATGTAGGCCACTCGAGCCTAGACAAGGAATGCCCAAGCCTTGTCAGAGAACTGGCTCTGCTAAAAGAACGCACTCATTATGGATAATAAACCAAAGAGAGGCGTTAAGGTGCTTCAAATCAATCTGCACCACGCACGGGCAGCAACAACACAGGCCCTGGTGACAGCCACTGAGCAAAAAGCTCATATTATGCTATTGCAGGAACCATTCGAACAGGGGGAAGAGTGGTGGGCTTCCCTAACTCCTACCGGATCTACCACCCTAGGGTGGCAAAGCCCAGGGTGGCCACGGTCGTGAAAGACCCGTCCCTAGCGGTTCTCGAGATAAAATGCTCCGAGAACGTGGTCGCCCTCGGCGTGGAATGTGGTGATGCGAAATTTTTAATGGTGAACGTATACAGTTCTCCGGCAGGCAATTTGAGAGAAACGCTGAATGAGCTAATGGCTCTATTAGGGGAATTCCCCAGTCATGAGATAATAATAGCAGGCGACTTCAACGCGAAGAGTCCTCTCTGGGGCAATCAGAACGAGGACGAACGCGGCCAGCTACTAGTGGACTTTGCCAACGCGGCAGACCTGAGTTTCTTGAACGATCCAGAGAGCACCCCGACCTTCCAAGGGGCGAGGGGCTCCTCTTGGATCGACGTGACTCTCGTCAGAGTCTCAAAGCGCAGCCTTGTCCAGGATTGGCAAGTACTGGACGACGAGAGCTGCAGTGACCACCTAGCGCTATCTTTCGTTTTGGGATCGGAAAAGCCCATCCGACCCAAGCGCAAAAGATTCTTAATGAAGAATCTAGACTGGTGGGCTTTTAAAGCCAAGTTAACTACCTTGTTGGGAGGTAGGAGGGAAGAAGAGGCAGCAGAAGTGTCGGACCTCAACTCCCTCTTTGAAGAACTTACCAGTCAAATAACAACGCTATGCGAGAGTAGTAGGGGAAATAAAAGGGGAGCCAAGGACCCCACCCCTGGTGGTCGGAGAAACTAAAAGCTCTAAGGGCGAGAGCTAGGCGGAGTAGGAAAGCTCTGCAAAGAGCAAAAGCTACTCCGCAAGACAGGGAGTGCATAAAAAGGCTCGTTCAGAAGTGCATAAAAAGGCTCGTTCAGCATACAGGAGAGAACTGAATCTCTCGAAAATCTCCTACTGGAGAAAACTGTGTGAGTTTCAAACTCCGGCTGACCCTTTCGGGATCCCCTATAAGATCTCGAGGGGATCCATAACCGAACCGCTAAAACTAGCAGCGGTAGAAAGGGCAGACGGTAGCCTATCAAAGACTCTTGATAGTACCGTAGAAAGTCTCTTGGATTACCACTTCCAAGGAGACGAGGGAGAAGGGGACTCCCCTCAACAAAAAGAAATAAGGGAAGAAAGTCGGATCCCGCCGGACACTGGTGAGGACCCCCTTCACGAGAGACGAAGTGGAGAATGCCCTCTCCAGTCTAAATACGGGCAAAGCACCAGGCAAGGATGGGTTCGACCTCAGCATAGTCAGAGAAATCTACTATGCAAATCCCGGGTATTTTGTGGCGCTCCTAAACGAATGCCTCGGGAGGGGAATCTTCCCAGACTTGTGGAAAACAGCGGTGCTAGTTCTTTTCAACAAGACCGGAAAGAACAAAAATGACCCCGCAGCCTATAGGCCCATCTGCCTCCTCTCGGCGTGGAGCAAGGTGCTGGACAAGCTCATAACGAACAGAGCGCTTGGCTTCCTCATGGAGCAGGGAAAGCTAAACAGGAACCAATTTGGTTTCCTTCCGGGGCGTTGCGCAACGCAGGCAATTCGCAGCCTCCGAGAGAGGGCAGAGAGGAACAAAGCGGAGGGGCTCCATACCTGCTTCATCTCACTAGACGTGAGGGGGCATTCAACAGTGTCTGGTGGCCAATGGTTTTAACCAGACTTAAAGAACTTGGCTGTCCAAGGAACCTGTTCAAACTGATCAGCAGCTACCTGTCTGATAGAAGAGTCGAGTTCGACGCGGGGAATGGGCAATCCTCGCGTTCGTACCATAGAGGGTGTCCGCAAGGATCCAACTCCGGGCCGCTCTGGTGGAATATAATTGCTGATTCAGCACTGAACCTAGACCTGGGGCCCGCAGTGGAGATTCAAGCCTATGCGGACGATTTCGTTCTCGTGGTCTCCGCCTCAGGGAGACACGTGATCGAAAGAGAAGCACATAGGGCCTTGGATGTGCTAGAAAATTGGAGCAGAGAAAGCAAACTGTGCTTCGCTCCTGAGAAGACCACTCTGCTAGCAATAGCGAAGAGTGGAGTAATGAAAACACCGCCTAAGTGCAAATTCCAAGGGTGCACTATCAAGGCGGTGCGTGAAATGAAGTACTTGGGTGTGGTCCTGGATCAGAGTCTATCAGGGCTGCCACACCTGAGGCACCTTAGAACAAGGTGCACGGTGATTCTCAATAGATTGAATGGCATGAGGTTAACGGGCAAAACCAAGAAGGCCATCTATCAGAGAGGAATTGAAAGAATTCTGACGTATGCAAGTGGAGCTTGGTGGACTCCCACAGTCAGAATGAAGAAGGGGATAAACCAAATCCAAAGGTTGGCCCTACTAGGGATAACCGGTTGTTTTCGCACAACGTCAACCCTAGCACTCCAAGTGCTGGCGGGGTGCGAGCCGGCAGACCTAGTAGCGGAAAGGGAGGCAGCAATGCACTGCCTAAGGACAGGCGAGGACGCCTACCTTCTCGGTGCGCCGCATCGAGCCTCCGACATGGAGATGGAAAGCGTAGACTGGCAGATCCACCCTGCCGAGGAAATTTGCCCACCGTGGGATAAGGAGAAACCCACGGGAGTTGGGCATGAGCTGTTCACGGACGGCTCAAAGTTGAAGGGACAAGTGGGGGCAGGCTTCTGTGCGTTCTCGGACGGGAACGAAGCCACTGCAGGAAGCGTGAAATTATCGCAGAACGCTTCGGTCTTTCAGGCTGAACTTCTGGCGATAGAGATGGCACTCACCTGGGCACTCCCCAGGCGTAGTGACGAAAGAATAAAACTCTACTCGGACAGTGAGGCAGCACTGCAGGCTCTGAGTAGATTCAGGGGAAGAAACCCCATCGTCCAGAGGATCAAAACCCTCTTGAGGGCAGAGGGAGATGGGGCAGTTAGTTTCCACTGGGTACGAAGCCATGTCGGAACCCTAGGAAACGAAAGGGCAGATCAGCTGGCGAAGGCAGCCACGCTGAAAGAGACGGTCGACGTGCAATGCAGAACGCCGCGAAGGTGCATTCGCGCAGCACTAGCACGTCGGACCATGACCGAATGGCAGGTCAGATGGGACACGGGAGAGACAGGGCGGAAGACACACAGAGTGTTTCCGAAAGTCTCGACCAAACGAGCACAGACAAATAAGTTCCTGAATCAAGTACTCAGTGGCCATGGCATCAGCCCTGAATACCTAGGCAGATTTGCCATCAGGAACTGCACTTGTCCCTGTGGAAAGAGAACGGCAAGCATAGAACACTGCGTACTTGAATGCAGTGGCTTCGCCGAATGGAGAAACACACTGATCCCAGGTGTGCAAAGAACGCGAAGATTGGATCTGCTCATCCAATCTTCCGTTAACAGGAGGGGGATAATAGCCTTGGTTGAAAGGCTAACCCTCCAGCAACATACCATCTTCCCCAATCCAACGGGGACCGAAACGCAGGAGGTGAACGTGCACACCGAAAGCGAATCGGAAGATGAATGAGGGTAGAAGTCTGTGGGAAAGCAGACGAAGAAACCACCAATGTAAATATTCTGTAAATAAATTTTGCTATCTCTTGATGTTGTAAGTCCTAAGCATGAGGACAGTGTATACATGTGTGTAGGTGTTTGAAAAAGAAAATAAAGGGAAATTATTCCCCAAAAAAAGTTCGAGGGCAAGGAATCTTCCAGTCAGCGAAAAAGTAAGAAACGACCTATCCCGCCAGACATAGCGGGAACCCAGACAAGGTATTCTAGGTCGCCTGCCAGCACGTCACCACGGGCTGGTCTCTGGGCCATTGGGGTGGCCAGGGTCCGAACCGCGTCTCAAGGCAGGATAATTGTCGCAACATTTCAAAATAACATCCAAGGTGCTCAACAAGTCCCCGTGGAGCCAAGACAGATTGGCGGAACGGGATAATGAAATCAGTATATATTAAGGCATTCTTGACTAACGTCAACACACTACGTCGAATCTCAACGATAACTAATGCTCACGAACATTACAGCGCGTATTTACAGCAAACCTGCTTTGCATGTTCCGAGGGGCGCTACTAGCGCCACACGTATGCGCCGAGCACGAAATTTGCATAGACGTCATCTTACAGATGTACTCTCATCGCGTATTAATTGTCGTTTATCTATACAACCCCTTCTTGGTGTTCGGATTTTTTTTCCGTCAGTATATGTCAACCCCGGTTTCCAATGTCGTGTGATCGGCCACTACTTGCTCACTGAGAGCTGGTACATCCGTTGATTGCATACTCGTGGTACACTCTTAATACGGTTGCCCTCGAGAACCCTTGGGTTCTTACCACTCAGGCGATAGAATGATCCATCCGTCTTGCGCCGACAATGCGTTCACGATCAAAGTCGATCAGATCACAACGTTTACCAATGTTCGTCGATTGCGATACATAGTTGGAAAGCCCTATACTTTCTGTCTATTTGTAGTCTGTATTCGGTTTGGATCTGTTCCACTCTGCGCGGGGGTTGTCCATGTCTACCGCCTATCACTCCTATTTCTAATGTTTTGTGTACTTTCTACTTTTGTCGTCAGCATCGCGTTGTCAATGAAAGAAGACACCTGGCTTGGAGGGTATATAAGGTGTGCTGTTGTCATTCTGAAAACATATCACTCGTTGCTGTCACGGATAAAAGGAGTGATTTATCAGATTTGCAAAAAGGGATGATTATCGGCTTTCGGGCCAAGGGTGTCAGTATTTCTGAAACACCGTTTGTGAACTGTTCGCGTGCTGCTGTGGTTAAAGTGTATCGGGATTGCAGAAATAACAGCACTGCGAATAAGCGACGTGCAAACTGCGGAGCACCACGTGCCATTGATGTGAGAGGTGAACGTCGGCTGCGAAGGTGCGTGAGAGCCGATCGACACGCTACAGTGTGTCAATTCACTGGCCGAATGAACCGAAGGGGGGGGGGCGGCTACTGGAAGTGTGTTTAAAACGGCAGTTCAGCGAACCCTGCTGCGTATGGGGCTCCGATGCAGAGGGATGGTCACTGCACCTATGCTAACGAAGGTGTATCGGTAGAAAAGGCTTACATTTGAACGGCAGCATCAGAATTGGTCCTCCGTTGATTGGCAAAGGATTGCCTTCTCCGATTAGTCACGTTTTTTGCTTCATCGAACTGATGGGCGTTGGCACACGATGGTGGGGGCAGCGTTATGGTCTGGGGAATGTTTTCGCGGCATTCTCTGGGTCCACTCATACATGTGGAAGGTGCTATGGACCGAATTCGTTATGAAACCATCCCTGCAGACAACATACACCCATACATGCCGATTGTTTTCCCTGGGATATATGGGATCTTCCAGCACGGCAATGCAACGTGTCACACAGCTAGAAATGTCCGAGAGTGGTTGGAAGAGCACGATGAAGACTTCAAAGTACTTCCCTGGCCCCCTAACTCCCCAGACTTAAACCCAATTGAGCATCAGTGGGACCACCTGGATTGTGTTGTTCGCTCTACGGGTTCTCCACTACGCACCCTCCAGCAGCTGTCAGATTCACTGCAGTCAGCATGGCTCCACATACCTGTGAGCACCTTCCAGCACCTTACTGAGTCACTCCCAGCCGGTCTAACTGCTGTCCGTGCTGCACATGGCGGTAACTCTGGATATTAGCTGGTGGTCACAATAATGTGACTCGACCGTGTTCATTTATATACACTGCTGGCCACCCAAAATGCAACACCAAGAAGGACATGAGATAGCAGAGCCAGATTTACTGGACACATAACAACAGATACAAAGATGAAACGATTGAGCTTGCAGGCCCGTGCGACTTGTGGAACACGCAGACATCAATAGTTCGTGTGGACCCCATGGCTGGAAATAACAGCCGCTACATGCCGCGGCATCGAACGAGAGAGGCCTTGGATCGGGGCTTGGGGTATGTCGGTTCAGGCTGCTTCCACATGTTGCCACAGTTCATCAGGTGTAGCCGCAGGTGATGCTTGCCGGGCCACTCGGTTGCCGATCAGCGACCAGACGTGTTCGAAGGGCGATACATCGGGAGAACAGGCGGGCCGCGGCAGCAGTGACACCTGGTGGGCCGTGAAGAATTGTTACACGATGCGTGCCACGTGCGGGCACGCATTGTCCTGTTGAAACGTGGCCGCTGGCAGATCCTGCAGGTAAGGGAGGGCTACAGGCTCCAAAACGTCGAAGATGGTGCGGTGGCTGTTGAGTGTACCGGCGAAGCGTACCAGAGGGATGCGGGTGTCATATCCAATTGCGCCCCAAACCATAACGTCAGGCGACGGACCGGTATGGCGATGCGTAATGCAGGCGTCATACAGTCTCTCGCCACGGTGCCGCCACACGCGGATCCGACCATCGTGGTGTTGCAGGCAGTAGCGGGATTTGTCGGAAAAGAAAATGTTGTGCCATTCCGTAGTCCAGGTGCGGCGTTCAACGGCCCACTGCCGCCGTACTCGCCGGTGTTGTAACCTCAATGGTAAGCAATGGGCGCCTTGCGACAAGTCCCCGCTCCTGCAGACGACGTCGAACGGGACGTGCTGACACAGGTTGTTGCGCAACGCACCCTAATTCCTGCGCTAATGTTCGTGATGGGGCAGTGCGAGCCGTCAATGCCCGCCGCACGACATGCCGGTCCTCTCGTCCGGTGGTGTGCCGCGGCTGCGGCAATCACTCACGTCGGTCCGTCCGTCCCTCCTGCACCCACCGAATCCATACTCGCCTCACTGTGGCTGGATGTCGTCCAACACGGGCGCCGATGTCTCGGTACGATAAATCGCTGTCACGTTAAGCCACTATTCGTACTCTGTCGAACTCCGAAACGTACTGGAATGACTGCCGTATTCTGCGACGAGGCATCAGGAAGTTTCCCACGCACAGTTCCGCCAGCACAACACACTTCCACTACTTACACCCCGCCTTCTGTGCATACTTCTTATAGTTCTTCTCGGTGGTGTGCCGGGCGCACATAATTTGCATATGTCCGGCAATGCTAATCGTTTGCATGTCCTCTCACGAGCGACGCATGCTGCGAATTTCAGGCCAATCTGATGCTTCCTTCTTGGTGTTGCATTTTGGGTGGCCAGTAGTGTATATACAGTAGATAGATAGATAAATATAAAAGATTCGGCTATTTGAGAATATATCACCCATAAAAATAAGAAAGGGAGTGAGACAAGGTGATACTGTATCTCCCAAACTTTTTAATGCGACACTGGAAAATGTCTTTCAATCACTGAACTGGGAAAACAAAGGGATAAAGATTAATGGAGATTATCTAACTCACCTTCGTTTTGTTGATGACGTAGTTATTTCTCCAGCTACTCCATCAGAGCTGCAGAGTATAATCCAGTAACTTGCTGACAAGAGTAAAGAAGTGGGATTAAAAATGAATTTTTAGAAGACAAAAGTGATGTGCAGAAGAAATGAAGATTTATCAATTGATGGTGAAAAGCTGGAGATAACCAATACCTACATTTATCTTGAACAGCAGATACCAAGTGAGGGTCACATTGATGAAGAAATTAATCGGCGTATGAAGCGTGCCTGGAGAGCTTTTGGAAGAAACAGTATATTTTTCAAGAGCAATATGCCATTATGTCTTAAAAGAAAAGTGTTTGAACAATGCATCCTTCCAGTGCTTACATATGGTGCAGAGACGTGGACCTTAACTAAAAGAGACATACAAAGACTGCAAATAACTCAAAGAAGCATGGAGATATGCATACTTGGTGTAACCGGGAAAGATAAGAAGACGAACTCGTGGATCAAAAAAATGACAAGAGTGGAACACATCATGATCAGAGTAAAATCTCTGAAATGGCAATAGGCTGGGCATATTGCCAAAAGGACAGACCATCGATGGACAGCTGACATTTTAGACTGGATTCCAAGGGACAGGAAAAGACCCAGAAGAAGACCACATATGAGATGGATGGATGAAATTCGAAAGTATGCGGGAGTAACATTGAGGCCACTGGCACAAGACAGACCGTTGTGGCAGAAACTTGGGGAGACCTTCGTCCAGCAGTGCATTGATAATGGTTGACAATGACGATGATGATGATATATAGAGATAGATAGATAGATTGATAGATAGAGAGAGAGAGAGAGAGAGAGAGATTGATAGATAAATAGAGAGAGAAATAGATATACAGGTAAGCAGCAATCATCTCCGAGCCACGGTGGCGCAGTGGTCTAAACATTCGTCCGAGATGGGTTCGGGTTCGAATCCCGGTAAGGCATGGACGTTGTGTTTGTCTTACGACACTGGCTCGCTCGCTTCCTTGGAACCAAAGACCCTAAATTAGGGACGGGCGACTTCTTATAGCCCACTGAGTTGCTCACGGTGGTCGTTAAACACCCAATCAAAACGAAAAAAAAATTATTTCCAATATCACTGTATCAATTACAGGTTCTGTCAAAAGTGATGTGATCAGAAGTTTTGGGAATATATTCGCAACTTGCCCAGTTAGTCATCATCTCCTCTCCACTGTAAAGCGGTTTCAAATAATGCCGTACACTTTTCCGCAAACGGAAAGAGCTTTTTTTTTTTTTTGGATAAAAATGGAAATTTCGTGCAAAAGTGAGCAGATTCCAAGCAATTAGGATTAAAGAATCACGTAATTTTGATTGCGCAGCCTTCTTGCTGAGGTAAAGAGAGTTCAAATAATACCGTATTCTTCCCGCCGCCGTAAAAGGCGTTCAAATGATGCAGTAGTGTTTCCTGTACTGGAGTTTAGTACAAGAGAAGAATGAAATGACAGAAACGCTTTTTCTGGGTGAAAAGAACAGATACCAAATAATTTGAATTGAAATGCTGCCTGATTCCTTCCGACGGGATGTGTGATTCTAAGGAAATAAAATGCATGTTACGAATAAAATCGTCGTAAATGATGTTCTTTTTTTTTCTTTTTGGAGAGAACCATAGAGATTCCAGGAACTTCGCATTCAAACAAGGACTCAATTTTTCCACCACCAGAAATTTAGTTTTCCAGCCACAATGAATGATTCTAACAATTTGTGCTGGAAATAAAGCTACTCCATTAATCTTCCATGATGTGTAACACAGTGAGTAATCTTCTATAAAACATGTCGAGGAAAACGAGGTGTCCGAAGAAAAAATATGAAAGCTAAAAACATGCTGCGTTTTCTGATTTAAGTAACCATTTTTCAAAACTTGGTATACTGCTCATGTAACGATGGGTTTCAGAAAATCGTGATTTTGCATGAGTTTAAGGAAAGTTTTGTGATGCACTATAGAGGTGAAAACATGTGTCAAGACGGCAAATCAGCAGCGAGAGATTCTGTCGGCGTAGCTCAGTTGGGAGAGCGACTTACTCCGGAGTGAGGAGACACGGACAAACTTGGGTTTGCACAGTTTATTCATTCATTAAATTGTTCCTTACAAAATGTTTAATAAAAACTTTAACATGTAAGACGTATTTTTTGCCAAAATCTGAAAAATCGAGTGATCAGAAAGTGGTGACGAAATCTAAATTTCTTTTTTTTTTTTTTTTTTATTTCGAGGTTTACAACGTCGACCACGAACAATTTTTAAGGCAATAAAAAGACCTCCGTCTCTTATTTGGGGCCACTCGTTCAACAGAAAGAAAAAGAAAAACAGTATTGAGGGACCAATCCATGCTTCATTTGGGACTATGTCTAATATATCCGTGTACAATGCCTCATCCGGGACTATGCCTAATATACAAGACATACAAAGACTGCAGACAACTCAAAGAGGCATGCAGAGATGCATGCTTGATGTAACCAGGAAAGGTAAGAAGAGGAACTTGTGGATAAGAAAAATGACAGGAGTGCACGGCATCATGACCAGAGTGAAATCACTGAAATGGCAATGGGCTGGACGTGTTGCCAGAAGAACGGACCACCGGTGGACAACCGAAATTTTAGACTGGATTCCGAGGGACAGGAAAAGACCCAGAAGAAGGTTGGTTGGTTGGTTGATTAATTTTAATGGCGCAAGGGCCAGGTTTGGCCAAAGAGCGCCAGACAAAGAACTATCAGCTACAGATGTTTAAAAGCGGGGAAAATGATTAAGAGCAGACAGGCTTGGTAAAAGTTGGAAAAGAGGATGATGAAAGCTGTGAAGACAAGTTAGTTAATTAGGTTTATATAAAAATTTATTTATTTATTAATTAACTATTATAATTATTATCAGTAAACACAACTACACAAAGGATGATTCACCAGGAGGGGGACGAACCGTCACTCTCCTCCCCCCACACTCCTCTGCAATGCTCGCAGAGGGCGGGGGCGAACTGTCACTCTCCTCCCCCCATGTTCCTCTGCAATGTTGGTTGAGGCTGGGGACGAACTGTCACTCTCCTCCCCCTATGTTCCTCTATAATGTTGGTTGAGGGTGGGGACCTCGCGGAGGCCGAGACAGTTGCAATGTTGGTCAGGCGGACCGCGACAGTTGGATGGACACTGCACACCTTTGCGGATTGAGGGCCGGGTCTGCCGCACGTGCAGACTTTCGGCTGGAAACTGGAAGAGACGGTCGGCTGCAAAAGAGAAGGCCCAGAATCAGGTATTCGAAAAATCTGGAGCTCGGGGAAAAACACCTGTGTCGCTTGGTCAGCTGTAGATCGCTTGGCAAGGGCGGCGAGAGCTAAAAAAAGGGCTGCACGGGTTGTGGCAGAGACTGAACTACTGCGGCAAAAGTACGCTGTCGGGTGGTGGGTATACCCAACTTGGCCTTGGCAGCAGGGTACGAGAGGCCTTCCAGGGTCTTGAGGCGCTGGATCGCCATCTCGTCCTTCCATTTCATACAGGTGCGGGAGTAAGCTGCATGGGCCTCACCACAGTTAACACAGGAGGCCGCAGAAGTGCAACCTTCCCCGTCATGGTCACTGGAGCCACAATTTGCGCAACGAGCGGAACTCTTACAGAAACGTTGGGAATGCCCGTATCTCTGGCACCTGAAACAGCGCAGAGGACTGGGAATGTACGGGCGAACTCCACAGACCAAGTAGCTAGCCTTGATTTCGATCGGAACTTTCGGGGAGTTAAAAGTCAAGATTACAGTTTTAGATTTAATCAAAGAGCCATCACGCCGGAACATCATACGACGTGCAGCAAGAACACCCTGATCCGCAAGTTCAGTCACCAATTCGTCCTCGCTGCATGGAAAGAGATCAAACTCCGAAATAACACCCCGAGAGGTGTTAAGAAACGGGTGAGGTGCCACTTTGACAGGAATGCCTTGAAGACTAGTGAGGAGCAGAAGAGTGTTACTCTGAGAAACACTGCAAGTTTGAACAAGTAGGTCCCCAGAGCGAAGCTTCCTCACAGACTTCAAGGGGCCAACCGCAGCGTCCAAAGCTTTAGAAATGAAAAATGGAGATCTGGTGGACAGTCTCTCATTCGGATCGATGGATTCCACAACTAAGTGTGTAGCATGCGTATTCACAGCAATCGAGGGGAGACGACGCTTCGGAGCGACTGGTACAGCTGCCGAAGAAGAGGTTCCACATTCTTGGTCTAGGTCAAGGTCTAAAGACCGTTTAAGGGCATGAGACTTGGTAGGTTGAGAAGACGAAGGAGAGTCGGTGTCAACGATCAGTTTCTCAGATGACTTAAATTTGCAGTTTTTGGGCTTGTGTTTACCCTTGGAAAAAAGGAGGAAGATTCGTCTGCAGACTACTCCACCCACCACCGAGCCCTACAAGGGAGAACTGGAGGTCCGCAAGCCAAGAAAATGACGCTGGACACAGTTCTGGAGCTTATACGTTGCAGATATAGTCCGTTGGCTGTGATCACACGCACTCGGCGGACACTTCGGCCTCCTGGTACCGTCATGCCAACGCCTTTGGCATGATCCTACAGCCCCCGGGCTCACCCTGCCGTGCTATACGACAAAAAAGCCGCTAAAGCCCTGTACACAACTTGGTACAAGACTTCTGACTAGAATTGGGTTAGTCGCTAGCCTCCCGTTTACAGCGAAGCCGGGGTCGAAGAGGAGTGTTGGTACACAGGAGGCAACAATCCGGTCTCCTGCGACCTCAGCCGCCAGACATCCCATTTCCGCCTCACGGGTCTCCGCACGCGGCAAACATGCAGGTAGGTCTAGCACCCAAACCAGCTAAAAGGAAAAAAAAAAAGAAATCCAAAGAAGACAAATCCTGGCAGGGAACCTAAACGGAATCTCAGCAACTTACGAACTGAGCGGTTAATATAAATCAGTTAGTGGTGGAGGGTAACAAAACCACAAGGCCGGGGTGTTAGTACAGAAAGTGGAAGCGATTAGGTGGAGTATACAACACGGGCAACTAGCCAGTGGAGAAAATAAATAAAAACAAAAAAGCGAGACCCAAGACCAGCTCGGGATCGTGGGGCCGCGACTCCCCAACAGCTGGATGAACAGCCGTCCCTGCAAACACCAACAGCACCAAAATAAAAAACAAGCGGTGGCATGACATCAGATGTTGACCAGTCACAAGGTCAGCTCGGGCCGTGGGGGCGCTGCTTCCCAAATAACTGGAAAACCAGTTATCCCCGTGCGGGGACCCAGAAGAATACCCCATTGGAGATGGAAGGATAAAATTCGAAAGTATGCTGGAGTGGCATGGGGGAGGCAGGCCCAAGACAGACAATTGTGGAAGAAATTTGGGGAGACCTTCATCCAGCAGTGGATTGATAATGGTTGTTGATGATGATGATGATGATGCGTGTACAATGCCTCATCCGGGACTATGCCTAATATATGCGTGTACAATGCCTCCTCCGGGACTATGCCTGATATATGCGTGTACAATGCCTCGTCCGAGACTATGCCTAATATATGCTTGTACAATGCCTCATCCGGGACTAAGCCTAATATATGCTTGTACAATGCCTCATCCGGGACTAAGCCTAATATATGCGTGTACAATGCCTCATCCGGGATTATGCTTAATATATGCGTGTACAATGCCTCATCCGGGAATATGCATAATACATGCGTGTACAATGCCTCATCCGGGACTATGCCTAATATATACGTGTACAATGCCTCATCCAGGACTCGAACCCCGGCAGACTGAAATCAGCTCCGCTGACTATTCATCCATCGGAGCAGCAAAATATGAAATATTCCGAGAGCAGAATAATTGGCAAATAGGACTGTTTTGACGAAATATATGCAGGCACTACGAATCACTATGCGCCAAGCTTAAAATTGTTTGAATGTGTGGACTCTTTCAACGAACTATACTACAAATTATCTTTCGTGGTCATCTAAAGACAAGCCTGATGTCATACACGACAACGCTGTGTCCGCGCTTCTCCTTAAATATTCACACATGCAGATGATGTCGTGACGTAATAATCTGTGTAAGTGTCGACCATAAAATATATCTTCCTTCGACGGAGGAGAAAGGGGAGGGCAAGATTTGATCTTCCATCAGAGAAACATGTATAGAAACACATTAAATTAAAAAACCAAATGAAAGATAGTATTAACTAGTGAATGATTTAAGTGTGGCTTCATGTTTTCGATGAGCTGTGGTTAGAGATTTGTTTGAGAAAGTATCTACACCGATAAGTGAGTGGCCTGAACAGAACATCATCCACCGCCGATCCAGATAAGATTGCATGATTGATGCAAGGGGAGGAGGAGACTGATTCTTGTGTTCCACTGAAAAGTTAGAGGACGTAGAGACAGACAGTTGTGATTGTTCTTACTCTAAAGATTAAGGCTAAGTGGCGTAGGGAGAAATAAAGGACATTGTGGCCCATATTACGAGTTAAGTCGAAGGAAAATTTGAAGACGGACTACACGAATCATCCAAGTCCTCCACCCTCGCCAACAGCATTAACCTCCTTTCTTGCATGAGAAAGAGTACCAGATGATCTGCGTACCGGTTGCAGAAACAAGGGCCGAACAACCTATGTATACTAGACGGTGTATGTAAATGTATGCCATTTTAACTTGCAAAAGCTCCTCTGGAACATGCAGGAAATCTTTGAATGAAATGAGACTGAGAAGGGACGTGAGGTAGGCAGGGGTGGGGGCGAAGACTTTGAAATAGATGGGCTATGTTGGGTGGGGAGGGAAGAAGGAGGAGATGGTAACCATAGTAACGGAGTTGATGGATCTCTTACAAGGGAAAGGATGGTTACGGAGCCGATGAGTGAACGGAGGATGAAGGATTTTGGTTTTTGGTAATATGGTTGTTAAAGGAGCGATTTGTTAAGAGGCAGATTTTCCCAGAGAGCTATTAATACCAAGTCAAGTGGTGAAAATTCAGAAAAATCCTCATATTTTAGTGTTCGTCTGTCGGCATTAACAAATGATACAGACCGGAACGGCAAGAAATCTCTTTATATCAAAGTAATGTGAAAAGAATCGATTGGGAAAATAAAGAGAGTAACGGATTCAGAACATGAATTGTACGAAAGGAACTCTTAAAAAGTTTTCATAACTTCTTTACTACATTTTAATTACGTCAGCACTCCTCCAGTAACTGAGCTAGGACAAGCCGCCAACGATAAGCAATAACTCGGGTACAGTTGGCAAATTTTGAGCGAAGCTATTGCAAAATCTAAGCTCATTAAGGCGTCTATTATAACAAATTCTAAAAAAACGAACGCGTAAAATTTATGACTTCCAGAACAAAAATACGAAACATTCTAAAAAAGAAATGCCTAAAATTTATCATGAACTACTTTCCTTCACGCCTTCACGTCGGTTGTGATCAGGTTGCGTGTGAACAAAGCGAAAAGACACACTCAGATCGGGAACTACGTTTTTCATTTTGTATCGCGAAAGACAGATACACGCACACACACACACACACACAAACTTCCTTTTATTATTATAGATTAAGCAAGTGTTGAGCTAACAGACGCAATCTTTCCATTTCTTCGTTTTCCAATTCAAACGATTTTTGTTAAATTAATGTTAGTGAGCCGACTTTCGTGAAAAGGTTCAAGTAAAAGGCCATCTAGTTTTAATTGAAATTCCTCAATGACACGGAATTTCGGGAATCGGAAGGCGTCAAAACCTGACTATGGAAGATATCCAATCGTATGCTAAAAATCACGGGGATCGTATGTGTCATGTCGCAGCTAAGCCCGAACAACTAATTGTCTTGAGTCCCGTATAAAGAGCGGATTTTTCAATTATTATAAAAATTGGTCAGTTTTTTAATGATCATTAGTTTTATACGACAGGACCAATCACCATGATACCACCCCCATGTCACTCACATGTCCTTCCCTTTCTCTGTGGCAAAATGCCACCGCGATCGGCTGAAGATCTTTGGAGGAGATAGGTAACAAACTACCCTTCCCAAAACCCGGAAAACCCCCTAAAAATGCAAGTTTTGTGGACGATTATTCCTCAATGACATGGAACGTCATGAATCGAAAGGCGTCAAAACCTGGCCATGGGTGATGTCCAATCGCATGCAAAAAATCACTGTGATCGGATGTGTCATCTCGTACCTATGCCCGAACAACTAATTGTCTCGAGTCTGATAATGAGACCTCCGCTCGGCCTTCGGCCTCGCTTCGCTTAATTATCTTGTCGAATAAAGTGGTCAAAGCAGAGTTTGTCTAAAGCGGGAGTGTCATTATCATAGGCGATATCTTCAAAGCAATGGTGAAACTCCTTGATGCTGTTCAAAAATGAATTCTTCTAATTAACAACATGTCCCACTCAAAAATTTTCCTCACGTGTAGGCAAGCTGGGTAAGCTCTATGTACCTTTTACACGAACTCTAGACGCTTTCAGTTTTTATCTCATCTCCTACAGTTTTCTTTCGCACAAAAAGATAAAAAGGAGTCATCCAACGAGCATTCAATGTTGGTCAAAGTAAGAAAACTGGCCAAAGTATTTGTCTCAGTTGCAAAAGTTTTCGGGATTTCCACTTGAGATCATTCCGACACTTAGCTATATCTAAGTCAAGTTCATATTACGTTTCAGCTGTATAACGAAGTAAATTTCTCCGCCATTTTTTTCCACGCCGGGGCCCGAACCCGGGTCCCCTCATTCCGGAATAAGTCACTCTACCAATTGAGCTACGCGGACGTTCCTGCTATCTGCCTTTATGTCGTGTGCGTCCTGCTGGGCAAGCACGTCACCCCCCCCCCCCCAAAAAAAAAGAGGGCCGGGGGCATGGCCCACGGGCCAGCCGTGACCATGAATCGTTGCAGGCAGCCATCCGCTGTAGAACGTGCACCGGAGAACTCCCAGTCAATCTGGTGTGTGGAATGCAACGTCACACACATTTATTTTTTGAAGCGCTGAAGAAGAAATTCTCTTATTTTTCCTCTCTCGCGGTGTGGAAAGAACATCACACCATTGCGAGATTTTGAACGGCCGGGTCATCTGGAAAGTTCGGGCGCCATTATAACAAAATAAATTTCTCCGTCATTTTTGTCCACGCCGGGGCTCGAACCGATCCCCTCATTCCGGAATAAGTCACTCTACCAATTGAGCTACGCGGACGTTCGTTCTGACTGCTATCTGCCTTTATGTCGTGTGCGTCCTGCACGTCAGCTGTTTTGCGCATTTTAAGAGGAACCATACTTATGCTTTTCGTAATCAACTCATGTTAACAAGGGAAAAAAAGAGAAAAAAGAAAGAAAGAAAAGTGTTACTCAAGTTCACCGATGCATTTCTGAAATAACAGTTGTTGCTTAGGGACTATACTTAAGGGATATTGAAATTGAGTAAATATTCATAAAGCACTCAATTTTTTGTGTGATTCTTACCTATCTATATTTGAAAAATATGGGAACTTAACTATTCTAATCAGTTCAGAGTCTGCTCTTGAATTTTGTTAAAATGGAGGAGATGCAGTTTTCTGCCGTTTGTATAAGTATATGAATTCGAAAAAAACGGTTTCTACTGTTTCTATGAATTTGATATCAGTGCAACTTTCAGGGAGTGCCTGAACTGTATTTTGACAATGGTGGCAAGATATCAAAGAATGCATATTTTAGTCAGCTTATAAAACTCACTGTGCTGTTGTTATAACACGACGTGACGACGTCTTTAGAACATGATACAGGTCAAACTACTATACTGATAAAATCTAAATTAGCATAAAACTTAAGTTTTATACATCGTATACTGTATATACACAATATTGACAAAAGTCACCGGACACTTAGAAGAGAAACACAACATAGCATTTATTGACATACATTAGTACGGCGTCGGTCCACCTTTGGCCTAAGTCACGTTTTTCTGAGCTCCGTGTTGTGTGCCTATTTAGTGTGTTTTATCGTGTGGTTCGTCATTTTCCTTTCGTGTTCCTACATCTCCCAAGTTGGTGAGTAGTTTATTTTTTCTGTTATCATCATTTGAATTGTCGACCTAGCTGGTCGATTTCTCAGGCAGCCCTCGTCATTAACAATGGCGGCGGCTGCTGCTGATAAGAGCGATGTCCACGCCCATATCAGCGAGGCATTTCCTGCCGCCTCCTCCTCCTCCTCGACACGAGACCAATCTCCTCCAATGCTTGTAGGTGACGTCACCCAACCACTAGAAGTGGAAAGTGACTCCTCAACTACAGCTCAAGCTTCTTGCCCTGCTTCGACCAGTGACGTCAGTGCAGCGCAACTCTCTGTTGCTTTAAGTGAAGACATGGATGTGTCTGACAGCGCTGCTAATTTACCCTCTACTTCAACTCAGTTCAAACAGCCGGTTGCGTTGCAGCCCTCACGCTCGAGTCCTGCTCCTAGGGCATACTCTGCCGCTCTTACTGGAACAAAAGCTCCTTCCAAGTTTGTTGCAGAAGTCTTACCAGACTCGTACGTCATTGTTGATGGCCTTACTGCCACCATAGATATTCCCGAAGATTCCCCAGCGGGAAAACAATTCTATTCTAGAATGGACTTCGGAGTGTGTTTTGATGCGCTCCCAGACACAAAGTTGAAAGAATATAGTATGGCTCTCAAGCAGATACTTCCAGCTGGAGCCAGTATTACTCACATGGCTCGAAAACCTCGAGCTGTGTTGGTGTACTTTGCTCTTAAAGAGCATGCGGATCTTGTCTTGACAGAAGGTTTGTCCCTCAAAGACGTCCATCTTCTACCAGAACCTGTCTCTCAGCGTCCAATCCAGGTTACATTTTATCCGGTTTCACCTGAGGTGTCAGACGTTGCGCTGTGCACTGTACTCAGTAAGTTCGGCCGAGTTGTTGGGCCAGTTACTACTCTTTCAGCCGCGCCGAGAGATCCAGACGATAAATCCATAGCAGGATTTCGCCGAAGTGCAAGAGTGATCTTTCCATCTGATGAACATTTGCTCGCCTGCCCAAAGGTGCTCAACGTTCGTTGTGGACAGCAACGTAGGAGAATTGAAGTGACTACCTTCCTCCACTGCACTTTTTGCCACGGAGAGAATCATTTACGTGTGCATTGCCCACATCTAGCATCACAGGCTCCTAATAATTCTCCTACAACTTCTGGCCCTCTTCTGAGCCGAGCAACACCTTCTTCCACTGCACAGAAAGCTTCAGAATCGAAACTTTCACAAAAGTCGACTGCAGGAGTTGGTCAACGCGTGTCTACGGACCCTTTATCCTTCGACCAGCAACTGGATTTTCCCTCACTTAATTGTTCGCTTCCCATGCGTTGTCATTCTGTAGCGGAGTCCCCTTCAGGGGGTTTCTCCACTGCCCTTATCATTGATACTTCTAAATCTGCTGATGACGGATTTTCTGGCCACGAATCTCGAGTTGATGAGAGCTCAACTGAGCCTTCGCTGAAACGTCGTGGTTCTTCTCGCAGACGCCCACCGAAGAAGCCGACTGCCGCATCACCCCGCACCTCTCCCCGTACTGGTAGTACCTCTCGAAAGAATTCACCATCAAAGGCTGCTACCTCTTCTGTCCAGGCCGACGAAGAGCCTCCTCTTAAATTTGAGGATCTTGTCGAATACCTTAAGGATGGCTCGGTTCCTACTGGGCCGATTTCATTTGAAGATTTACATCAATACCTGTCACATAAGACAGACCACTCCACAACGCATGCTTTACTCTCAAAGTATGCATCGTTTCTCCCTCTAGTGCATGATCAGATCCAAGTCCTTAATCAATGCATCTCCCACCTTCGCAAGGAACATCCGTGGGCTAAAACCTATTTTAATCGACTCAAATCATTTCCTCCTGTTGTGAAGGCTCTTCAGCAAGCATTAATGGAAAAAAGTCTTCCAGATTGTATCTCTTAATTGCAGGGGATTTGCATCCCCATTTTCTAATGCCTTGGTACATGAAGACCTCACTCCGTTAGGAGCTGATCTTCTCTTACTACAAGAGACGAATTGCCAATCCACTACGATATTCTCACGATGGCGCCAGTGGAACTACACATTTCACCACGCCTACCAACTATCATCCCATAGTGGTCTAGCTATAGGTATCCGCCATACTTTCAACTCCATAATCACCTCTTTTTCGGTTCGAAACTTATGTCGAGACCTATTACAGTGTGCATCATTCACCATAGCTTCCACATCTTATCATATATTTAATATTTATATTCCAAGCTCTTCAACATACTTGACAATACTTTTTACTCGCCTTCGTCGTGCCTTGTCTCGCATTCCTCCCATAGATCATGTTTTAATTGGAGGGGATTTCAATTGCACTCTGAATCCTACCCTGGACCGATCTCCTTCCACCAGAGAACGCCGTGTTAACTTGGTGAATCTTCTTCAGTCAGTGGTCTCCGACAACTCATTCATTGATGTTCACCGTCACTTCCATCCTTCATCGACTGTACATACTTGGCGCTCGCAACATAATCAAAATCCGTACACAGCTCACCTTGACAGATACTACGCCTCATCTACTCTGCTTACAGCTGTGACAGAATCTATTATCACTCCTACAGCTTCTTCTGACCATTGTGCCATCGTTCTTATTATTCAAGCAGTTCCAGCACAACCCCGTACAATTCGTCCATGGACTCTTGACGACACTCTTCTTACAGATCCAGACTTCTGTACTTCAGTACGCTCCTTCCTTGAGGACAAACGACCTCAACTTCAATCAGCTCCTTGTGGTCTGACTTTTTGGTTGGACATTAAACAGCAACTCGTTCTCCACGTTCGCAATCTTTCTTTTAAAGCAAAAACGCTTCAAAACATGCGTCTCAACCATGTCCGTTCCATGCTCTCCATCCTAAGCCTAAGTGATCCTCTCTTCTGCCACTATCAAGAAGAACTGCGATCAATCCTCCTTCCTCTGGCTCAACAAGCTCTACGACGTCTCCGGCTACAACATCTATCGCCAGACGCATCCAATTACGATTTCCTTACATCCATGGAAAAAACACGAACAGCATCGAATTCACTTCGGCACCTTCGCCTCGCATCTGGAGAGGTGTCTGATGATCCACTCACTCTATGTTCCCAGGTCCGAAAGTTCTATACAGAGAAGTTCTGTGAATCTCCTCCGCCATCCTCTTCAGCTTTGGCATCACTTCTTTCTAACCTACCACAAGTTCCTCCCCATCTTGCCTCTTCCCTCCTCCTTCCTCCCACGTTCTCTGAACTATCCTCTACGTTTTCTTCTTTAAACTCTAGGGCCTCACCGGGTCCGGACGGCCTCACTTTCCTCTTCTATAAAACCTTTCTACCTCTCCTTCTACCATTTCTCTTTTCTGCACTTTCTGCTGCTTTCAATCACTCCCCTCTACCAAGGCGATTCACAGTAGCATATGTTGTACTATTCCCTAAGAAGGGTGATCTCCTTGACCTGGGGAATTGGCGCCCTATCTCCCTCTTAAATCTAGATTATAAACTTTATACTAAACTTCTTTCCCAACGCCTTAACCCCATTCTCACTCACATTCTCTCCCCAAATCAAACTTACACAGTTCCCGGCCGTTCACTTTCTCATAACATCCATCTACTAAATGATCTAATCCATCTTGCCCGATCTCGCTCTGAACACCTCGCCCTTCTCTCTCTTGACCAACAATCCGCTTTTGATAATATCTCACATTCCTATCTATCGGCTACACTCCTTCACTTCGGTTTTCCTCCTTCCTTCGTCTCTCTTCTTTTCTCACTCTATCAAGACGCCGTTCTCCAGGTCAAGCTGCCCACCTTTCTCACAGCGCCTATTCCCTTCCGCCGGGGAGTGCGGCAGGGTTGCCCACTCTCCGGACAACTCTTTGCAATCGCAATTGAACTCTTCCTCCGCTCTCTACACCAATCCTTTAAAGCAGTTCTGCCACCACTCTCTGCCTGCACAAGACATCATGCCACTACCTCTGTTGCATACGCAGATGATGTCACCATCTGCATCCGTCATGACTCACAGTTTCCGTGTCTCCAACGTCTATTCGCAGCTTATGCCACATGCTCCGGTGCAGCGCTCAACTCATCTAAAAGCACTGGTTTATGGTGCGGCTCATGGGCACATCGTGTAGACGCCCCTTGGGGAGCAAGCTGGTCGTCCATCTCACAGCGCTTCCTTGGAGTTCATCTTGGTTCCTTGCAAGCTGCCCCCCTCTACACGTGGAATGCTATTCACCCACGCTTGCTCTGGTCAACTGCCTCCTGGAGGAGAGCCCAGTTCTGCTCATCATTCTTCCAGAGAGCTCGCCTCTCTCGAACTTACCTGATTTCCTTGTGCACACACTCTTGGCTTGGTGTCAAGTCTCTACAACTCCGCCTTCATGAAATTACCCGATGTCTTACTTCTCTGATTTGGACCTGCCACCACTGGGTCAGTGTCACAAAGCTTTGCCTCCCTCCGGATCACGGCGGCATTGGACTCCTTGATACACAGGAGTACTACAAGGCCGTCAGAATTACTACTTTTCTCCGTCTATTCACGTCGCCAGTACCAGATGCCGTTTTAGCTAGGGACGTCATCGCCTCCCCGAGCAACCCTAACTTTTCTTTTCTCTCCTTACTACTCATGGACCACCGACCCCTCACCCTCATTCGACTTCCCCCTGTTTACCGTGAAGCTCTAACTTTCCTTCGTTCCCTCCCTCTCTCTCGTTCTCCACCTGATTCCACAACTGAGCTCCTTGCTGAACCCCTCTTTTATTCTTCGATTATTCACCCCTCTCATCTTCCGTACTTTGCCTATCCTACCTGGCTCCGAGCAGGTGTGGTAACAGTTAAAGATCTCACTAACCCTGACCTTTCTTGGCGACCCTTCGCCAGCCTCCCTCCCTCTCTTCTCCTCTCCTCCTCCTCTCGTGACATCTACGACTCTATTCTTTCATCTATCATTTCTCAATTTCCTCATCTTGCTTCCCACTCAGGTCTTTCCTTTGTTCCTTCTGCTTCTCTCCCATTTCCTCTTTTCTTGCTTACTTCTGGCTCAGCTCATCCCATTTCTTCTCTCTCGGTGTCTCAGCTCTTTATCGGTTCCTCTCTATGTCCCATTCTTCTCCTCCTCTCCCCATTCCTGATGTTCCCCCTGCTGCCACTGCTACGGTGTGGTCAGCCGCCCTGTCTCCTCTTTCTGCTCCTCTAGAAATTAATACCCATTGGCTTTTCCTCCATCGCCGCCTTCCTGTTCCCTCCGTTCTTTTCCGAATGTCTCTTCTCGATTCCCCTCTTTGCCCTTTCTGTGCTCGGGAGGCTGATGTCTCCCATGTCTATCAACACTGTGTTATATTACTCCCAATGCTGAACTTGGCATTTACTATCGCCCAATGTTCCATTACAGCAGATCTTACATTTGATGCATATCGGACTCTTCTGCTACAGAACTATCCCCCAGTCAAGCTCCCATCAGTCTGTGCCTATATTTTTTATTTTAGCGAAGCATGTAATCTACGCGTTTCATCAACGCTGCAGATATTTGACTACTCCTCTGACTGTGCATGAAGCTTCTACGGCATTATTATGCCATTTCCGCGACCGTCTGACATCTCGACTTCGGCTAGAGTATTCTGTTGCAGTTACTCAGCGTCGGGAGAGCCAGTTCCTTGCCACCTGGTCACCGGTTGCCTCATGGTTTACCAGCTCGCCAGCGTCATTGTACCTGACGGTCGGCAGATTTGGTATTTGACCTTTTTGAATCAGAAATGCATATGTAAATATCAACAATCTGTTTTCAAGATCTTTGCACAGCTTGGAAATTTACCGCATGGGTTTTTTTTTATAAAGGGCTGTACGTGTTTACACAGCAAATTGTTTTTCGTGACACTCATCTTGTATTTTTTTTTTTTTCTTACATTGACGTTTAAGTTAGTTCGTCTTTAGTTTACATTTTGAGTATAAATATTGCAGTTAGTCATTAGCATAGTGCTGTTTAAACATAGAAATTGTTTCTGCAGTGTAGTTTTTTGTAATTTTGTTCTATTTTGTTTCCCGAACATGTTTGCACTGTGCTGTATAATTGTACATAGTTTTCAAAATATTGCGGAACAAGTAATCCATCTTATTTGCATCAGAATGTCCAAGTTTAGTTATTTCCTGTTATTAAACATTCCAATGATTTGTCTGATAATCAGTTTTTTTTTTAATTGCATAGTACTGTACATCCTTGTAAATATGTTGTGTTAAAACTCACTGTCATATCGTACCTTCTTTCAAGAGACATGGTGACTAATGATTCTTACTGTATTTATTTTTGCACAAGTTAGTCAATTGCATGGTGTTGTACTCATGAGTAATATATTTTGAAAAACATTTTACCTATTTTGTTCTTTTGTGTGAGGTGATGCTTGGTACTATCATTCTTCTATTACTACATATGGATAGTGAGAATATGTTAAAGCTTTATTCATCGTGTGTTTTCTTATTATACTTACATTTTCTATCTGGTCAACAGAATAGTGTTACATTTCTGTATATGGTCCGATTTTGATTTGTAACATGTTAACACTGTGCTGTATATCTGTACATTGTTTTTGAATATTGCCGAACAGGTAATATATTATATTTACACCAGGAAGTCCAAGTTTGTTCTTCTCCTGATATTCATCATTTCATTGATTTGTCTTATGATCAGTTTGTCAATTGCTTTGTACTGTACATTCTTGTAACTATGATGTGTTACACCTTACTGTCTTATTGTATTTTTTTTTTTTTCAAGAGAAATGTTGTCTCCTGAAGCTCTCAATATTTTCTTGAACAAGTTTGTTAATCGCACAGCAATGCACTTATGAGCAATAAGTTTTTTTGTTAAAATCCTTCCTAAATGCCCAGACATGCTTGTCGCTGTTCATTTATCACGAGCTGTAATTTTGCTCCATTTTTCAACTTGTGCACTATGCTGTATATTTTTATATAGGTTTTAGTAGTTTAACGATCTTTGATCGTATTTTATTTGTATTTAGACGTCCTTATTAGTTCGTCTGTAACGTACCAGGAGATGTGACGTACCTACCAGAAGGACGCACACGGCATAAAGGCAGATAGCAATTAGAATCAATGTCCGCGTAGCTTAATTGGTAGAGCAACTTATTCCGGAATGAGTGGACCCGGGTTCGAACCCCGGGCGCGGATAGAAATGACGGAGAAATTCAATTCATTATAATGGCGCCCGAACTACCCGGATGACCCGACCATTCAAAATCTCGCATTGGTGTGATGTTATTTCCACACCGCGAGATAGTAAAAATATGAGCAGCACTTCGAAAAAAGAAAAATAAGGGGGAGATGATGTAACGTACCAGGAGATGTGACGTACCTACCAGAAGGACGCACACGGCATAAAGGCAGATATCAATTAGAATCAATGTCCGCGTAGCTTAATTGGTAGAGCAACTTATTCCGGAATGAGTGGACCCGGGTTCGAACCCCGGGCGCGGATAGAAATGACGGAGAAATTCACTTCGTTATACGTCTCCTGATTTCTACCTTGAATAAAGATATTTTGAAACCACCTTTGGCCTTAACGCATGCACTTCCCCTTCGAGACATGCTTTCGACAAGGTTTTGGAACACAGCGATAGGTATGCGCTTCAATTCAGTACATAATGCTGCCGCTAACTGTTGCTTTGTAGTAGGCCTTGGTTCCAAACTTCTTATGCGGCGCTCTAATTCATCCCATAGGTGCTCTATGGGATTAAGATCAGGGCTCTGTGCTGACCAGCCCACACACCATACGGAATTATTGTGAAACCACGCCGTAACAGTCTTTGCTTTATGGCTCAATGCATTATCCTGCTGGTACCAACAAGGCTCGGTTCCAAAGTATTGCCGCAGAGTTGGTGGAGCATAATTGTCCAGAATATCGAGGTAAACGTGCCGGCTAACATGTTTGTCCACGATAACCAATGGGCCGGGACCATACCACAAAAAACACCCCTACACGAGTAAACTGCCAGCTCCAAACTTGACCGTGGAAACAGTACACTGTGGTAAATAGCGTTACCCCGGCTGCCGCCATATCCACACACACACGGCCATCAGACTGAAGGATCGTGTATCTGGATTAATCAGTAAATGGGACCCGTTTCCATTGATCTACGATCCACAATAAATGCTCTTTACACCATGCTAAACGACGAGTAGCATTCCGAGTGGAGACGAAAGGTTTATAAGCAACCGCAGCACCACGGTAACCCATAGAATGAAGTTCTCTGCGAATGGTACGCGTACATACCGAGGTTCCAGCATTTTTACTCACCTGTACACTGAGGTCTGAGGTCTTGTGCAGTTCTATATCGATTAGCTGTAACGACTCTCCTGAGGCTTCGACGTCCTCTATCACTGATTTTCTTTGGTCTGCCGGTACGTTTTGCTGCTTCAATCACGGCGCGTGTTTTCCACTTATTCAGTACATACAAAACAGTTGACTTGGGTATGTTTAAACGCCTCTCGGTTTCTCTTATGGACAACCCACTAATTCAACACCTAACCATCTTTCCTTTCTTAAAGTCAGTTCTCTCCCTCCGCGACATTTTCATTCAACCTCATAGTGCGATATGATTGAGGTCAGCTGCAGGCTTGTTTTTACACCGCTTGCAGCTGTAAGTAGAGAAAAATGGGGTATTCTATTACAGGGACAGCCCTCCATAGACTTAACATTGGCTGTCCACGAGGCTGTACCCGGCTGTCCCCGTGGCTGCCCCAGCTGTCCCCTTGTCAGAATTTTTGTCACGTGATCGTCCCCATGATGTGCTGCCCCTAGCGGTGCTTCTTGGAACCTTCGATGGATCTTTGTTTTTGAGAGATGGCAACGGTCTAGTGGGAAAGGGGGTGGATATAGGAGGATGTCAACTCGATGTGCTGCCCTCTAGCGGTGCTTCTTGGAACTTTCGATGGATCAATGTTTTTGAGCGATGGCAATGACCGAGAGGGAAAGGGGGTGGATATAGGGGGATGTCAACTCGATGTGCTTCTAGCGGTGCTTCTTGGAACTTTCGATTGATCTTTGTTTTTAAGAGATGGCAATGACCGAGAGGGAAAGGGGTGGATATAGGGGGATGTCAACTAGACGTGCTGCCCTCAAAAACAAAGATCCATTGAAAGTTCTTGGAACTTTCGATGGATCTTTGTTTTTGAGAGATGGCAATGACCGAGAGGGAAAGGGGGTGGATATAGGAGATGTCAACTCGATGTGCTGCCCCCTGGAGGTGCTTCTTGGAACTTTCGATGGATCTTTGATTTTGAGGGATGGCAACAACCGAGTGGGGTCCGTTGGGATTTTTTGTATTTATTCCAGTGGTTTTCAAGCGGGATTTTTCTTCCTCTTCGATGTTATTTTTCCCCGGAGGAAATTTTTACGTAACGATGCTGGGGAATTTTCTTTCCAATGGAATAAAAATGCTCTAATGGGGTTAGCTATGTCCTAACTCACGATGATTTGGTTTCAAAAATTGATCAGGTGGTCTCGTGTACTACGTATTCACTCTATTTTTTTTAATTACTTTTACGTTATTTCTTCATGTGTTTTTTATATATTTTTTGTATGTTTTGAGGGAGTTTTTTCGTGTAGATGTAATGAATTTTCTTGCGAACCTTTCTTTTTCATACATTTAATTTTATTTCAGACCATGAGACGGGGAAATGCTTCTTTAGAAACGATTTCGTCCCTGTTCGCAGTAACTATTGGACTTTGACAAAATTTTTGGGAAATCAAGCGGAAATGTAGACATGTTAATTCTGAGTCTTTCGCCCTTCCAATATTTTTTTTTCTAGTCGTAATGTTTTCATGTACTATGTATTCCCGCTCTTTTCTTTTTTATAACTTTTACGTTATTTCATCATGAATTTTTTATATTTTTTGTATGTTTTGAGGGAGTTTTTTCGTGTACATGTAATGAATTTTCTGGGGAACTTTTCTGTTTCCTTTATTCAATTTTATTACAGATCATGAGACGAGGAAATGCATCTTTAGAAACGATTTCGTTCCTGTTCGCAGTAATTATTGGACTTCGTCATTTTTTTGTTAAATGACTTCATGCTAATTCTGAGTCTTTCGCCTTTGCAATATTATTTTCTCGTAATTTTTTCGTGTGTTCAAGAACTCTACAGGTCTTTCACAGTTAAAATTCTGATGCAACAATATTTTCTTACTTTATTTCGCATATCATTATAGCTTCCCAATTTTGCTATTTTACTTCTTTTTTTTTTTGAAATTTCGTAAAACTTTTCAGTATGTCAGTAATTTTTTTTTACTTGGTCAAACTTGTGACTCCTTTTATTTAGACTCTTTTTTTTTTTCATTTCATTTCAACAAAACGATTATTTTAGATGTAGCAAGTCATCAGATTTTTGTTTCCTTATATAGCATATTTTCAAACTTGCTTAAAAATATTCCTCAAAGTTTGCATGTAGTCAAATATGCATTTTTTTATTCTTTCCTAGTTTGCTATACTTTTCGTGGACTGTCCCAACAAGAAAGCATTCATTGTCAAGACATACAATCTAAAACCTTTTTTCTTACGATAAAATTCGTATTCTTTGGGCTGTATATTTTTCTGTCTCGTCCGAAAAAACATTCATTCTAGAGGCAAAGCTAGTGATTCCGTTCTTCCCACAAACATGATTTTTTTAACGTTTTACTAACTCATCAGAAAAGCAGTAATTCCCCACCCCCATAGCGAAAATAAAGAAATTCTTACTTCTTTTCCATACATATCGACTCAATCTATTTCTTTTCGAAATGCTGGTCATGACATTTCAACTAAAATTTCATACTTTCACCAAAAATCATATTCTTAAACGAGCTATTTTTTTTACTTTATTTCATGTATAACTAAATTTTTATTGTTTCCTCACCTCATCAAAGTTAATAAGAACTTCCCTAATCTCATTCCTTTCCCTCATTTAGTTCGCTTTAAATTGAGATGTTTCAAAACTTCGCGTATATTTCTTTCACTAAATGTCCAGTTCTCCCGTATCTGTCCCATCATTTTTAACTTCTGTGCGAGCTGCATTTTTTCTTTAGACGTTTAGTTTCATTGACCTTTTCTTTCGTTTCAATTAGGTTTTCATTATCGTATTTTTTATTCATTGTCTCAGCAGAAAAAGCTTTCATTCTGGAGACATAGCGACTAAGTCCGTACTTCCTCTAAACATTTTTATTTCACGTTTTACTAATTCGTAAGAAAAGCAGATGTTTCCAAACTCTCATAGTGAAAATATCGTATTCCCCTTATTTAACTTATTATATTTTTCCTTCTATTCAGTGTTGTATGATTCTTAAAACTTTGGTTTATTTTTATGAAACCTCTTTTTTTTTCTTAGGTTTTTTTTTCTGTTTCAACCTATCAATCTTTTCCTATCGATTTAATTGCTCTTATTTTTCCATTCGACTTTACTTTTGAACAGAAATGTATCTAAAATCTTCAGATGGATTTTAGTCTCTAAGGCCGATTCTTCACTATTTCAAAAAAAGTCATTGTAGGATTTTAGTGTAAATGCCCCTAAATCTTTAGAACTTCTTTTTTATAGTTAGATACTAATTCCTCGAGGTTTAAATTAAAACATGAAAGAAGAGTGTTTTTACGCTCTCTCCAGTGAACGAAGAGTGTTTTTACGCTCTCTCCAGTGAACGAAGAGTGTTTTTACGCTCTCTCCAGTGAACGAAGAGTGTTTTTACGCTTTCCCCAAGAAATTAACTTTGGAATTTCCCTTCTTTCTACCGGAAAATGACTATCTTGTGCGACTGTTTTCACGCGTCTACTGCTTGCTGGAAAACCTCATATGACATGAAATCCCTTTGCTTGGTAGATTAAACTAAATTCTGGTTTTGAACTTTGAACGCAAACTCAAGCTTGCAAAAGCATAGTTTTCTGAGCGAACTTAAACTATCTAAGATGACAAAAATCTAAAACTGATGACTCAATGGGACAGAGCGTTTGAACTTTGCCGTTCATTCAAGATTTAAGAGATCAGTCGTGAACCACTACAAGGGAAATAAGCAGACCCTGATTTAGTCCAGTGTTTCCAAGGAAGGTAGAAAGCTAGTGTCGTAATTCAAAAGCTCATAACTCAAGCCTCCCCAGGATTCAATTTCGGACGGGCGATTAGTCAGATGTCAATGCTTAGACATTGAAAAATTACTTCAGACAAATATTTTCTTACTTAAAAGTGCTTCAAGTCAGAATTTGTATTACTTAAGATTTCCTTTAGTCAATATTTTTTCTATCTTAAAAATTTCTAAAATGTTGATTTTGAAAAAAAAAAAAACTAGTTCTCCCAAAAACGTTATATTTCCCCAGAATTGTATGAGGTACCAAATAAATTGACGAAGCTTGAATGTTAAGTCTTTCAACCCATTTCTTTCTCTTCATGTTTCATTCCATAAACTTTCTTCAAATTCCTATATATCCAAGAATTTTGTTAAATGTCCAAGTTCGACTCCCCGAGAAATTTTCTGAAAATGATAGTTTCTCTTTTTTAAAAAAAAATTCCAAAATAAGAATCCCTTCAATAAAACAAGAAATTCCTATTCAAAGCATTCCATCACTCTTTCTACTTCAAATACTCTCTTTGTAAATCTAAGGAGCTGTTTTTGTTTTAGGTTTCTTTTTTTAATATTCATATATTTTCCCTTCTAACTTTAGATGATATTTTCCCAAAATGTATGTACATATACGATAGTAAAACATCATGCAACTGCTTGAGGTTCAATTCACTTCACGCTGTCTTAAGGAAATTCTTTCATTTTCTCATAACACATAGACATGTTATTTTTCTTCCCATTCACTTCAAAGACTTGAGATCAACTTAACGGAGTCCTTTGAGAAAAACTTTCATAGAAAAGCATAAATGTACTGAAAATGTCAGTTTTCTTAAAGAAATCATAAGAATAAGAATTTTATTTTACTGAAACAAGTTTCCCTGTTCAAAGCATTAAGTGGCCCTTTTCGCATCAAATTCTGTATTTCCTCATGTAAACTTTATTCTTTTTCTACTTCATATCGTCTTTCGTTTCTTGTTTTTCCTTATGTAACTTAACACTTCTTTTCTTAATCTATTTTTCATAAAGTATCATTCTTTTGAGTTGATTCTTCTCTCTCTCTCTCTCTCTCTCTCTCTCTCTCTCTCTCTCTCTCTCTCTCTCTCTCTCTCTCTCTCTCTCTCTCTCTCTCTCTCTCTCTTTTTAAATGCATTCGTAAGTTCATATTGAGAAGGTTTAAATTTTGATTGAAAGATCGTTTTAGGAAAAGTTGAAAACTGATAAGGTTCGTTTCGGAAAAGTTGAAAACAGATAATGTTCGTTTCGGAAAAGTACATTCTTTTATAGGGTTAAAAATGGAACACTTCATATTTTCTTAGGGGCGGTTTTGATGAAACACGTTTCAGTAAAAACAGTGAAATTCCCATTGAATAACATGGGGAACTATGAAATTTAAGAAGCACGTTTTCGTTCAAGGAAAATATTTTAAAAGGTCTATTTTCGATTCAGTTGAAAACGAATCAGGTAGAAAACAGAATGCAGTAAAAACAGTCACAGCAAGTTCCTGAAAGTTGAAAATAGATGAGGTTGAAATTTGGAAAAATGTCTTAGGGCAGAAATTGTTATAAAACACAGACTGTTTAGTTTTCCCGGGCTAGGGGTCTTCAGTGAGAGCGCTTCTTCTTTTTCAACCCAAAAAATAAAGCGAGTCAGTTTGAAACATTTCAAACTCCCCGAAAATAAGCCGTGTACTCTGGTTTCGACTCAATACTGTAAAGCATTGCTCTCAGACCAGTCAGAAATTCCGATTGGTCACCTAATTGAAAACATTAGGCCCAATAACAATACCCAAATTTCCTTAAGAAAAGTCTAGCAAAAAAGCACTAGTTCCCCATTAAAACAATTGCATTCATCCTGCTACTGTTTTAAACATTTCGAAAAAGAAATTTCTTTTACTTTTTAAAATTCTTCAAAGCTTAAATTTTTGTCTCATTTCAATAAAAAAAACAATTTCACTTAAAATTTAATTTAAAAAAATTACTTTTTAAATGTATGCCTCAAAACTAAAAAATATTTACGCTTAATATTCCAATAAATAATAAATATTCCCAAACTCACCTTCTCACTTGCCAATTTAAAAAAAAAAAGTACATTAGCAATTCTCCAGTCCACTTGAATTAACTAACATGAACTTTGATTACAGAAGAAAATGCGGAAACAGTCATAAAAAGATTTCCTCCTAAATGAAAATAATGTTCAGAAATTGATTCCAGCCTGAATCCAATAGAACAGCTTTTCTCAGGTTGAACCTCCAGAACACAAGTGGAGACGAATGAAAACTCATCACAATTTTCAGATGGAATCAAAGCATTTGATCAGCTGGGGGAACCGACACACTGCTTCTTAGCGAAAGAAACAGAAACGTCTGGAAGATTCATACTGCTTCTTTCCCAATAAATAAATGTGGAAAAAATAAAATAACATTAGCCAGCTGATGGAAACAGAATTTGAAAGACTTGATGACGTCTTACTTTATTCAAACTTAGAACAGAACTAAAATTCACTCAGCGTTTCCTTTGCATACTGTGACCAATGCATGACCCTTATCACAACACGTGTTGGTGTGTCACCATGTGTCAGCGCTTCACGGTGACTATACCCTTATCTTGTCATTTCGTGACAAACGCTATCGACTCTAATCAGACAAAGCGGACTATTGCTTAGAGCTTATTTTCAGGTAAATTCTTAGAGAAAAACGGAAGGATTTCATTATACTTAATTTACATACCTTGAGAGAATAAAACTAAAATATATTCGGTAAGAAATCCTTCCGTTTTTCTAAAATGAGAGAGGAATACGGAAAGCGAAATAATTTAATCAGACACCTTGAAAGAATTCATCTCAGATTTAAAGCCGCTTTTGAAAAAAAAAAACCCAGTAAACTATGAAACACTTTGTTATTCACATAAAGGAAACACAGTGTACGATTTCAATACTCCCTTTTTTCTTAAACATTCTCCAACATAATGACTTAGGTCAACTGAGTCCAGAAATGCTTCGTCTACTTTATTATTTCGATTCCGAGGGAGTTCTTTCCGATACTGTTAAACTATTTTCTCAAAATCCAGTTGCAAAATAATTTTGGTCATGTTTATTTGATTGTCGTCGTAGGAGAATTCCAATCCGTTCATATCCGCCATGGCATACATTGTATCCACGAGAGTTTCTTCAAGCAGAAAAGAACCATCTTCATACTGCCGAAATCCTTCTTTTGTGGACTCTAATGCTTCCAAAGTCAAATTATTTTTCTTCCAAGGCTTTCTTAATTAAAGCTGAAAACGAAATGGAACGAAGAAACGTCTGTTGTATGACTCTTAACATAGTAGATTTCTTATCAACCACTTTAGTCCAATGTTCGCCGCACAGAGAAATTTCAGATTTCAAAATTTCACCATCCTGACCCACTTTTTCCTGAGTGAAATTCAATACATGGTGAAAATCTCGACTTAAGCATTCCTTGAGTGGGGAATCGCTCTCATGAAAGGTGGCAACGGTTAAAATCGACATTGATTAAAATTGGAGAGAGGAAAATTATAAGAATTAAATAAATAATGCATAGGCAGGATTCCCGAAAACATAAAAAATATAAGTTTTATATAAAAAAATTCCATGAAAAATATTGGAGGGGCGAAAGATTTCTCACATCGTCTTCCACTCCTCCCAAAATTTAACGAAGTCCATTAAATATCTGTTGTCAGTACACGTATTTGTTTAATTTTGGGTGGAATGGAAGACGATGTGGGAAATCTTTCGCCCCTCCAATATTTTTCATGGATTTTTTTTTTTTATATAAAACTTATATTTTTTATGTTTCGAAATCCTGCCTATGCATTATTTATTTAATTCTTATATTTTTCCTCTCTCCAATTTTAATCAATGTCGATTTTAACCGTTGCCCCCTTTCATGAGAGCGATTCCCCACTCAAGGAATGCTTAAGTCGAGATTTTCACCATGAATTGAATTTCACTCAGGAAAAAGTGGGTCAGGATGGTGAAATTTTGAAATCTGAAATTTCTCTGTGCGGAGAACATTGGACTAAAGTGGTTGATAAGAAATCTACTATGTTAAGAGTCATACAACAGACGTTTCTTCGTTCCATTACGTTTTCAGCTTTAATTAAGAAAGCCTTGGGAAAAAAATAATTTGACTTTGGAAGCATTACAGTCCTCAAAAGAAGGATTTCGGCAGTATGAAGATGGTTCTTTTCTGCTTGAAGAAACTCTCGTGGATACAATGTATGCCATGGCGGATATGAACGGATTGGAATTCTCCTACGACGACAATCAAATAAACATGACCAAAATTATTTTGCAACTGGATTTTGAGAAAATAGCTTAACAGTATCGGAAAGAACTCCTCGGAATCGAAATACTAAAGTAGATGAAGCATTTCTGGACACAGTTGACCTAAGTCATTATGTTGGAGAAATTTTAAGAAAAAAGGGAATATTGAAATCGTACACTGTGTTTCCTTTATGTGAACAAAGTATTTCATAGTTTACTGGGGGTTTTTTTTTTCAAAAGTATCTTTAAATCTGAGATGAATTCTTTTAAGGTGTCTGATTAAACTATTTCGCTTTCCGTATTCCTCTCTCATTTTAGAGAAAAACGGAAGGATTTCTTACCGAATATATTTTAGTTTTATTCTCTCAAGATATGAAAATTAATTATAATGAAATCCTTCCGTTTCTCTCTAAGGATTTACCTGAAAATAAGCTCTGAGCAGTAGTCCGCTTTGTCTGATTAGAGTCGATAGCGTTCGTCACGAAATGACAAGATAAGGGTATAGTCACCGTGAAGCGCTGACACATGGTGACACACCAACACGTGTTGTGATAAGGGTCATGCATTGGTCACAGTATGCAAAGAAAACGCTGAGTGAATTTTAGTTCTGTTCTAAGTTTGAATAAAGTAAGACGTCATCAAGTCTTTCAAATTCTGTTTCCATCAGCTGGCTAATGTTATTTTATTTTTTCCACATTTATTCATTGGGAGAGAAGCAGTATGAATCTTCCAGACGTTTCTGTTTCTTTCGCTAAGAAGCAGTGCGTCGATTCCCCCAGCTGTTCAAATGCTTTGATTCCATCTGAAAATTGTGATGAGTTTTCATTCGTCTCCACTTGTGTTCTGGAGGTTCAACCTGAGAAAAGCTGTCCTATTGGATTCAGGCTGGAATCAATTCCGGAACATTATTTTCATTTAGGAGGAAATCTTTTTATGACTGTTTCCGTATTTTCTTCTGTAATCAAATTTCATGTTAGGGAATTCAAGTGGACTGGAGAATTGCTAATGTACTTTTTTTTAAATTGGCAAGTGAGAAGGTGAGTTTGGGAATATTTATTATTTATTGGAATATTAAGCGTAAATATTTTTTAGTTTTGAGGCATACATTTAAAAAGTAATTTTTTTAAATTAAATTTTAAGTGAAATTATTTTTTTATTGAAATGAGACAAAAATTTAAGCTTTGAAGAATTTTAAAAAGTAAAAGAAATTTCTTTTTCGAAATGTTTAAAACAGTAGCAGGATTAATGCAATTGTTTTAATGGGGAACTAGTGCTTTTTTGCTAGACTTTTCTTAAGGAAATTTGGGTATTGTTATTGTGCCTGATGTTTTCAATTAGGTGACCAATCGGGGGATTTCTGACTGGTCTGAGAGCAATGCTTTACAGTATTGAGTCGAAACCGGAGTACACGGCTTATTTTCGTGGAGTTTGAAATGTTTGAAACTGACTCGCTTCATTCTTTGGGTTGAAAAAGAAGAAGCGCTCTCACTGAAGACCCCTAGCCTGGGAAAACTAAACACTGTGTTTTATAACAATTTCTTTCCTAAGACATTTTTCCAAATTTCAACCACATCTATTTCCAACTTTCAGGAACTTGCTGTGACTGTTTTTACTGCATTCTGTTTTCTACCTGATTCGTTTTCAACTGAATCGAAAATAGACCTTTTAAAATATTTTCCTTGAACGAAAACGTGCTTCTTAAATTTCATAGTTGCCCATGTTATTCAATGGGAATTTCACTGTTTTTACTGAAACGTGTTTCATCAAAACCGCCCGTAAGAAAATATGAAGTGTTCCATTTTTAACCCTATAAAAGAATGTACTTTTCCGAAACGAACATTATCTGTTTTCAACTTTTCCGAAACGAACCTTATCAGTTTTCAACTTTTCCTAAAACGATCTTTCAATCAAAATTTAAACCCTTCTCAATATGAACTTAAGAGCGCAAAAAAAAAAAAAAAAAAAAAAAGAGAGAGAGATAGAGAGTACATTTATGCTTTTTTATAAAAGTTTTTCTCAAAGGACTCCGTTAAGTTGATCTCAAGTCTTTGAAGTGATTGGGAAGAAAAATAACATGTCTATGTGTTATGAGAAAATGAAAGAATTTCCTTAAGACAGCGTGAAGTGAATTGAACATCAAGCAGTTGTATGATGTTTTATTATCGTATATGTACATACATTTTGGGAAAATATCTTCTAAAGTTAGAGGGAAAATTATATGAATATTAAAAAAAGAAACCTAAAACAAAAACAGCTCCTTAGATTTACAAAGAGAGTATTTGAAGTAGAAAGAGTGATGGAATGCTTTGAATAGGAATTTCTTGTTTCATTGAATGGATTCTTATTTCGGAATTTTTTTCAAAAAGAAAAACTATCATTTTCAGAAAATTTCTGGAGGAGTCGAACTTGAACATTTAACAAAATTCTTGGATATATAGGAATTTGAAGAAAGTTTATGGAATGAAACATGAAGAGAAAGAAATGGGTTGAAAGACTTAACATTTAAGCTTCGTCAATTTATTTGGTTCCTCATACAATTCTGGGGAAATTTCACGTTTTTGGGAGAACTAGTTTTTTTTTTTCAAAATCGACCCTTTAGAAATTTTTAAGATAGAAAAAATATTGACTAAAGGAAATCTTAAGTAATACAAATTCTGACTTGAAGCACTTTTAAGTAAGAAAATATTTGTCTGAAGTAATTTTTCAATGTCTAAGCATTGACATCTGACTAATCGCCCGTCCGAAATTGAATCCTGGGGAGGCTTGAGTTATGAGCTTTTGAATTACGACACTAGCTTTCTACCTTCCTTGGAAACACTGGACTAAATCAGGGTCTGCTTATTTCCCTTGTAGTGGTTCACGACTGATCTCTTAAATCTTGAATGAACGGCAAAGTTCAAACGCTCTGTCCCATTGAGTCACCAGTTTTAGATTTTTGTCATCTTAGACAGTTTAAGTTCGCTCATAAAACTATGCTTTTGCAAGCTTGAGTTTGCGTTCAGAGTTCAAAACCAGAATTTAGTTTAATCTACCAAGCAAAGGGATTTCATGTCTAATGAGGTTTTCCAGCAAGCAGTAGACGCGTGAAAACAGTCGCACAAGATAGTCATTTTCCGGTAGAAAGAAGGGAGATTCCAAAGTTAATTTCTTGGGGAAAGCGTAAAAACACTCTTCGTTCACTGGAGAGAGCGTAAAACACTCTTCGTTCACTGGAGAGAGCGTAAAAACACTCTTCGTTCACTGGAGAGAGCGTAAAAACACTCTTCTTTCATGTTTTAATTTAAACCTCGAGGAATTAGTATCTAACTATGAAAAGGAAGTTCTAAAGATTTAGGGGCATTTACACTAAAATCCTACAATGACTTTATTTGAAATAGTGAAGAATCGGCCTTAGAGACTAAAATACATCTGAAGATTTTAGATACATTTCTGTTCAAAAGTAAAGTCGAATGGATAAATAAGAGCAATTAAATCGATAGGAAAAGATTGATAGGTTGAAACAGAAAAAAAAAACTAAGAAAAAAAAAAGGTTTCATAAAAATAAACCAAAGTTTTAAGAATCATACAACACGGAATAGAAGGAAAAATATAATAAGTAAAATAAGGGGAATACGATATTTTCACTATGAGAGTTTGGAAACATCTGCTTTTCTTGCGAATTAGTAAAACGTGAAATAAAAATGTTTAGAGGAAGTACGGACTTAGTCGCTATGTCTCCAGAATGAAAGCTTTTTCTGCTGAGACAATGAATAAAAAATACGATAATGAAAACCTAATTGAAACGAAAGAAAAGGTCAATGAAACTAAACGTCTAAAGAAAAATGCAGCTCGCACAGAAGTTAAAAATGATGAGACAGATACCGGAGAACTGGACATTTAGTGAAAGAAATATACGCGAAGTTTTGAAACATCTCAATTTAAAGCGAACTAAATGAGTGAAAGGAATGAGATTAGGGAAGTTCTTATTAACTTTGATGAGATGAGGAAACAATAAAAATTTAGTTATACACGAAATAAAGTAAAAAAAAAAAAAAAAAAGCTCGTTTAAGAATATGATTTTTGGTGAAAGTATGAAATTTTAGTTGAAATGTCATGACCAGCATTTCGAAAAGAAATAGATTGAGTCGATATGTATGGAAAAGAAGTAAGATATTCTTTATTTTCGCTATGGGGGTGGGGAATTACTGCTTTTCTGATGAGTTAGTAAAACGTTAAAAAAATAATCTTTATGGGAAGAACGGAATCACTAGCTTTGCCTCTAGAATGAATGTTTTTTCGGACGAGTTAGAAAAATATACAGCCCAAAGAATACAAATTTTATCGTAAGAAAAAAGGTTTTAGATTGTATGTCTTGACAATGAATGCTTTCTTGTTGGGACAGTAAACGAAAAGTATAGCAAACTAGGAAAGAATAAAAAAATGCATATTTGACTACATGCAAGCTTTGAGGAATATTTTTAAGCAAGAGTGAAAATATGCTATATAAGGAAACAAAAATCTGATGACTTGCTACATCTAAAATAATCGTTTTGTTGAAATGAAATGAAAAAATAAAAAGAGTCTAAATAAAAGGAGTCACAAGTTTGACCAAGTAAGAAAAAAATTACTGACATACTGAAAAGTTTTACGAAATTTCAAAAAAAAAGATGAAGTAAAATAGCGAAATTGGGAAGCTATAATGATATGCGAAATAAAGTAAGAAAATATTGTTTCATCAGAATTTCAACTGTGAAAGACCTGTAGAGTTCTTGAACACACGAAAAAATTACGAGAAAATAATATTGCAAAGGCGAAAGAATCAGAATTAGCATGAAGTCATTTAACAAAAAAATTTCAAAGTCCAATAATTACTGCGAACAGGAACGAAATCGTTTCTAAAGATGCATTTCCTCGTCTCATGATCTGTGATAAAACTGAATAAAGGAAAAAGAAAAGTTCCCCAGAAAATTCATTACATCTACACGAAAAAACTCCCTCAAAACATACAAAAAATATAAAAAATTCATGATGAAATAACGTAAAAGTTATAAAAAAGGAAAGAGCGGGAATACATAGTACATGAAATTATTACGACTAGAAAAAAAAATATTGGAAGGGCGAAAGACTCAGAATTAACATGTCTACATTTCCGCTTGATTTCCCAAAATTTTTGTCAAAGTCCAATAGTTACTGCGAACAGGAACGACATCGTTTCTAAAGAAGCATTTCCCCGTCTCATGGTCTGAAATAAAATTAATTGTATGAAAAAGAAAAGTTCCCAAGAAAATTCATTACATCTACACGAAAAAACTCTGTCAAAACATACGAAAAATATATAAAAAACACATGAAGAAATAACGTAAAAGTAATTAAAAAAAATAGAGTGAATACGTAGTACACGAGACCACCTGACCAATTTTTTAAAACCAAATCATCGTGAGTTAGGACCTTGCTAAGACCATTAGAGCATTTTTATTCCATTGGAAAGAAAATTCCCCAGCATCGTTACGTAAAAATTTCCTCCGGGGAAAAATAACATCGAAGAGGAGGAAAAATCCCGCTTGAAAACCACTGGAATAAATACAAAAAATCCCAACGGACCCCACTCGGTTGCTTCCATCCCTCAAAATAAAAGATCCACCGAAAGTTCCAAGAAGCACCGCCAGGGGGCAGCACATCGAGTTGACATCCCTTTTTCCACTCGGTCGTTGCCATCCCTTAAAATCTAAGATCCATCGAAAGTTCCAAGAAGCACCGCCAGGGGCAGCACATCGATATATCCACCCCCTTTCCCTCTCGGTCATTGCCATATCTCAAAAACAAAGATCAATCGAAAGTTCCAAGAAGCACCGCTAGGGGGCATCACATCGAGTTGACATCCCCCTATATCCACCCCTTTCCCTCTCGGTCATTGCCATCTCTTGAAAACAAAGATCTATCGAAAGTTCCAAGAAGCACCGCTAGGGGGCAGCACATCGAGTTGACATCCCCGTATATCCACCCCCTTCCCACTCGACCGTTGCCATCTCTCAAAAACAAAGATCCATCAAAAGTTCCAAGAAGCACTGCTAGGGGGCAGCACATCATGGGGACGACCACGTGACAAAAATTCTGACAAGGGGACAGCTGGGGCAGCCCCGGGGACAGCCGGGGACAGCCTCGTAGTCCGCCAATGTTAAGTCTATGGAGGGCTGTCCCTGCAATAGAATGCCCCATTTTCCTCTACTGCTGTACAGTGTATCTTAACAACGCAGCGGATCCGTTGGTTTGCTTTTGAAGGGGTGTCCGGTGACTTTTGTCAATAAAGTGTATATTATAGGGTTTTTCATATGAAACATTTTGTTTGTATTATTGTACTATATTGATTTTCTCTCCTTCACATAGGTAAGAATTACACGAGAACCGTAGTGACGTACTACAGAGGTGAAGCACATGTCAAGAAGGCAAATCTGCAGTGATAAAATGCGTCGGTGTAGTTTAGTCGGTAGAACAACTGGCTCCGAAGTGAGAAGGTGTGGTGGGTTCTAATTCCATCACCTGAAAATTTGTGTTTTCAAACCGTAGGCGGTACGTTATACCCCAGACAACATACGTATGGAGATATGCAGTATCTCATTCCTTTCTTAAAGGAAGACTGATTTTGTTAAACTTAAACATAATAGAAAATGTTCCTTCCCTTATAAAAACACAATACCTTGCAGTAAAACCGTTTGTTTTTTAAATAGTTTGGTACTTCTTAAGACTGGTTTTTTTTCACTTATGACTGTAAGATAGCTACACCGTGTAAGATTTTTAACTCATATTGGACGTCCGAGGAAAGTCTCTGGAATGAAACTAGAAAATTCAGATTTCTAGATCGTTGATACGAGTAATTAAAACATAAACTGATATTTAGTCTCCATATTTGTCCAAGGCCTTAACAAATTGCTTCATCAGGCCAATTTTGATATGGAGTGGTGGGAGAATAATTTTTTCGCTGTCAACCAATGGCTCGTTAATGATGTTAGCTCACCTACAGTCATGTTTTTCCTTGAAAGCCATGTCACTTTTTCCCAATGATATTGCTTTGCCCTACTATCCCACAAGCAGATGAAACAAGGGTACTTTGTGTATCCACTCTGCTGACCGAACAAGAAGTTAACCATCTTTAGATCAATACAAATAAAGCACTGGTGCTCATAATAACACAGCTTCTGCAAGACCTTTTTGATATTTTCATATACTTCAAGTTTTGTTGAGTGAGCAATTGGGAAAGATGCATTGTGCAATAAAACACATTTTAAGCTCCTGTGGAGCTGTCTGTAAAAAGTCGCCAATCTTCTGGTCGATATTCCGGTAGTTCCATTTGGAGAATAAGTCCAGGAATGCTATTGAAGCATACGAGTTCCTCATCTTGGCTGTGCATATTCCAGAGATTAGAATATGCAAAATGTTGGCTGAAGTAAGGAAGAATTTCCCCCTCTCTTGTCGGAGAAGCTGTTATTTTAACTTCCGGCTTTGGACAGTTCTTTACTTTTAGCCTGGATGCTAAAAGTTCAGATGATTGCTTTGACAGGTGAGTTCTCGTATGAGATCATTGAGTTCTTTTTGAGAGAACTGCTGAGGTGTTGAAAAGCTTCTTTTACATTCACTTCCACTGCTACCACCTGTGGTACACTCAAAGTTTTGCATTTCTTCAACATCCGACAATGGAAGGTCAGGCTGTGAGGTAAACACTGGTATGGGAACTTCCTCGCAGTGGGGCACAGGTTGTCTTGCTGGTTCCAAATCAGGATACTAAACATTTCTTTCTCCATTTTTCAACTGTCGTAGGCACTCCACACAGGTTTTTCAAACCTTATGGGGAACCCAAGACTTATCTTGGTCTCCAAGCTTTATTCCAAAATATGCAAGATGTGCTTGTCTTACAAAGTCAGTAATGTTTGGCCTTTGTTTTTGCAGAGTGTATTCGCCACAAATGTAGCAAAATATATTAGGACTGTTTACACAGCTTCTTCGTGAAGAACTCATATTTCTGTGCTAAAGAAGAAAAAAAATATTACATGCAAGGGATAATCTTTCAAAACAATATTAAAGGTAAAATCAAAGATTACATTAGATAAAAACACTGTTAAAGAGTAAAAAGCTAGATCAAAAGCTACTTCATGTGTTTAGGGGTACAATCAAAATTTGAGGAATATGCATTATCTCAAAAACTAGAGCCAATTCGGTAAAATTAATATTATTATCTGGATTCAGCAAGCCTCAAATACCCCAAATACGTTGAAAAAGCCTCTGCAATAAAAAATATTTTTTGTTGACCAGTGTAATGTGTTCCCAAGATAAGCTTTGTTGTCATAGCTGCTAGTTCCTCCTATACCAGAAGATAAATAGTAAAGGTGAGGGAGAGTGGAAGTTGAGGACATGTCATATTTAATTGTCAAGGGTTTGTTCCGCGGTGATGAGAAGACCCGTGGCAGTGATACACGTTTGCAAAAAATTCATTTTAAAGAAAGCTGTTTCTGATACTTTCATATCCCTATTTCTCTGAGTATTTTGAATCTGCCTAAGAAGAGAAGACGTTTATTTTCCAAGTTACGGAAGAAAGTGTAAGTCACGTTAAAAGAATAAACTACGGTTACAAATTTACTGGGTGAACGGACGACGTGCTTTTTTTTTTTTTTTTTAAGGAGCTTGAACTTTAAATAATGAAAGCATGTGTGACCACTGAGGTGACGACATAGTTCAGTCGGAAGAATGTCCGGCTTCGGAGTATGTGGGTTCGATTTCCATCACTGGCAAAAAAGCCTTGATTCGATATACACTGAAGAGCAATTGAATTAGATATACCTGTCTAGTAACGTGTAGCACCACCTTTCGCCCTGATGACGGCAGCGATTCGTCTCGGCATGGACTCGACAAGACACCGGAAGCGTTGAGAAGCCATACGGATTCACGACCCCTGTTCACGAAGATTTGATGGAGGGGGGTCAGAGCCTCGAACATCTCTCTCGATGGCATCCCAGATGTGCTCGATGGGATTGAGGTCAGGTGACCTAGCTGGCCAAGGAAGCGAGGTCACGTCGGTGGAGTGTTCATCCAACCATTCGGATACAATTCGGGAGCGATGGCACGGTGCATTGTCTTGTTGCAGGATGAGGTCCCCAGTGGGATGTTGAAGACGCACAAACAGAAGCAAATGTCATCGTTCAGGATATCCCGGTAACGCTGACCTGTGGCGGACGATGTCACACGTACCAGGGTCCCATTTCAGTCCACGTAAACAGTCCCCAGACGAGAATGCCACCTCCACCAGCTTGAAGAGTACCCGGCTAGCAAGAAGGATTCATCGCTTCATGTGGTTTGCGCCGTACTCGTATCCTGCCATCCGCATATACCAACGTGAATCTCGACTCATCAGTCCACGCAGCATTTTCCCACATGTCTAGGGTTTAGTGGCGATTTTCCCGCGACCATGCTAATCTTTGCACCCTGTGATGTGCGATCAGCAGCCGTACCCTCGTGGGACGATGGCTTCTGTACCCCATAGCCAGGAGATGGTTCTGAATGGTGTGGCTGCTTACATGTTTTTGTGCACCAGCGTTAAATTGCCGATTGATTTCTTGCACTGTGGCCCGTCTACCCGCTGTTACAATGCGAGCTAGCCGACGATGACTCCGCTCATCCACACGCTGTTGTCCACGGCAGTTGGATGGTTTTACCGGATTCGATTTACTCATGGTGCACCCGTGACACAGTGGCTCGTGAAAATCCCTGTGCCTGCACGACTTCCCAGATGGAGTGACCCATTCGTCGGGCCCCGACAATTTGCCCACGATCAAATGCGCTTAGATCCTTCCTCTTACCCATACTGCGTCCGACTCTTACTGATTCCCGTCACATCACTCCTTATATTGTCGGATCGCTGCATACGTCATGTCGTTTCCGTTTACAGGACCGCCCACAGCGCCACATTTGCATAACGCCAGCTGTCTCTAATTCAATTGCTCTTTAGTGTATTTGTTCCATGGCAATCAAAGCTCCGTATCATGGCAGATTAAAACTTAGTGATATTTCTGTTTTTCTCCATGGAAGTCGATAAAACAAAGGGCCAGTAACTGTCAGATGAAAAATATAGTCGTAACATACAGTAAAGGCTCTTCCAAAGTCGTGAACTCTAGATCTCCCCATTTTAGACGTTTTTGATGCTAAAATAGGAATATCAAGACATTTATGATTTCTGGCAACCAGTTAAGGTTGTAGTGTTAATATTTCCATCAATCGGAAACACCCTTTCAGGTGACACTGAGTTGCAGGTATAAATGAGTACGCAAAGAATTTGAATCACAATATTGATCTGCATCCAGTTCATCGTAAATACGCCGAACAATAAAATATAAATCAAGGTTTCATCATTCTTGATAGACAGAAACATCCCATCCCAAAACTGCGTTGGATCTGTAAGGAGGGCAGTGACGATTGTATAGCAGACATCTTAAGGGAAGCAAGAAACTCCTGAGAAAATCACTGGCAAACACCAGGATAGTCGAGACTGGATAACTTCTGGTCGTAGTGGAAGCCATTAATTCACTTGGTTGCTTCGGTGTTTCAACACAGAATTTCCATAGAAAGAACGAAAATAAAACATAACAATGCTGAATTAAGAAACAAACAAAAGGGAAATAAAAACAGCAAAACGAAACAAAATAAAGGAATAACAATAAAAGAAGAAAGAAAAAACCCTAAAAGATGGAACATCAAAAAAAAAAAAAAAAAAAAAACTGAAGAAAAACGAAGAACGAAAACAATTAAGAAGAACTAGCAGAACAAGTTAAAAAAAGAAAACATAGCAAAAGAGAATTAATCAACCGAATTTCTGAAATCAAGACTTACGAAATCTATTGTTCGAATTTTGAAAACCAGATGTTCAGATATCAAGTTAAAAAAACAAATAAAAAACAAGAAAGAAACGAATATTCAAAACTGGATTGTTAATATCGCGTTCCGCAGTTGCCTTCAGTTTTATTAATTTCGGATTCTTTATATGTTTTGTATTTATTTCAAAAAAATGCTCAGATTTTGACAGCACTACTTCCTGGTAACACATAATGATTATTCATGTAGTGGACAATCATTTTTGGCACGTGGATCTCCTTCAATGCAATCTGTACAGAAGAAGAGTTAGTAAAACAAAAAATAAAAATAGTAAGGTAAGGAACTTAATTTTCTAGTAAGGTAGGGAACTTAATTTTCGTTTTTTTTTTTTTTTTTTTTTGAACTGCACCGCCGAAACTACTACATGATGAAACCGGCAGTACTTTCTTAACTGAGAATAAAATATTGGGTGTGCTTTCCTGAAAGTGACTAATAAATTTCCATGTTTCTGGGAATCCTGATTTCGTAAGGAAGCTGTCTCTTTCAGCGAGGATATAAATGCTTTATTACTTGATTTTCTCTCTGCAAACGTGACTTAAGAACAAATTACTTAGGCAGGAAAAACATATCATACTTAACAAAAACCCCACTGCATGGGTGTCAGAAGCGCATTAGGGATCGGGAAATGTGCGAAAATTTCAGCCGATAATTGATCTCTGCGTGAGGATCGGTAGGACATCTTTATGTCCCACGCGAGTTTGGTCTCGCCGTTCAAGACGCGGTAATGAACTGCTAGAGGAGGCCATGGAGAGAACATTCATAAACAGGTGTTAAGTATGTATAAGCGGCTGTTTGTGAAGAGATAAGGTGACGGACTCATGCTGAGATGTGTTTATGAACAGCGGTAGTCGAGACTTGGGGAGGTTTGCAGTCTCTGCCTGGTCAGCATACATCAAGGGATTACAAGGACTTCACAGTTTGGGTCGAGAATTCATTTGTTCTCATAAATCTCTGCTAATCTTTTTCATTGCTCCAGGCATTTCCTTCTTGCTTTGAACTCTTTTTATTTTGATTATTTTCTTCCTACAGAGCCCTTCTAACGCTGAATCATTGTATGCATTTGCCATAACCTGCAGTCCATCCTGAGAATCCTCCACAAAATTTTGAAATTTTTTCTCTACCTGGAAGACTCGAACACGGGACATTTAGCACAGCACTCAGCAGGATGTTTCAAGCTTACACTTATTGGGAAGGAGAAATTTGTTAACGATCTGCTCTGGCCAAAAATTGGGAAAGCCCGGCACGGTCCAGAGCCGGACGCTCATGCTCTGGCCAGTGCACAGCCAGATTCAGACTTGCCAACTTATTGTACGGCGAGGAAAACTTTAAATTTCAAGGTGCGGAATGTTTCCGCCCCCAGTTAACCCAGTTAAAGCTTTAACGTTCAAAACGCGGAATGTTCCCTGTGCAGTCCAACCTTTAACTTTCAAGGTGCGGAATGTCCCCGATCCAGACTAAGCTTTAATGTGCAAGGTGTGGAATATTCCCAGTCCAGCTTAAAACAGTGGCGGATCCGTGTATGTGCGTGTGTGACTGGGGCCATAAGCATAACCACTGAGATGTCGGGGGGGGGGATCAGGCCCCCAGGTTTTCAAAGTTGGGATCCCCAATATAAAGTACCCCCACACACACACAAAAAAAATTGTGGTATATAATGATATAAGAACACCTTTTTATGATATGAACCAACTAAATTTAATAATATAAGATTGTAATTTTTCGTAGAATGCAAACACATGTATAAATGTGTACTTATCGATTCCTAATAAGCAAAGTCAGTTCTACAATTTTGTAATTTATATTTCTGCCCTACCTATCATAGTTTTACAGTTGACTTAGCGAAGTTCCGCAATTCGCCAACAGAGACACCAATGTCGTGGCCGTTAGAACGCACCTCAGAAACTGCTTTGCTCTTGCGTGTAGTGGTAGGGGGTTCCAAACTCTATCTTACACAGTATGTATATAATATTGTATCATCATCATCATCATCATTGTCAACCATTATCAATCCACTCCTGGACGAAGGTCTCCCCAAGTTTCCTCCACAACGGTCTGTCTTGTGCCAGTCTCCTCCATGTCACTCCCGCATACTTTCGAATTTCATCCACCCATCTTCCATGTGGTCTTCTTCTGGGTCTTTTCCTGTCCCTTGGAATCCAATCTAAAATTTCGGCTGTCCATCGATGGTCTGTTCTTCTGGCAGTATGTCCAGCCCATTCCCATTTCAGGGATTTAACTCTGATCATGATGTCTTCCACTCTTGTCATTTTTCGGATAAACGTGTTCCTCTTCTTATCTCTCCTGGTTACACCAAGCATGCACCTCTCCATGCTTCTTTGAGTTGTCTGCAGTCTTTGTATGTCTCTTTTAGTTAAGGTCCACGTCTCTGCACCATACGTAAGCACTGGAAGGATGCATTGATCAAACACTTTTCTTTTTCTTTTAAGACATAATGGCATATTGCTCTTAAAAATTATGCTGTTTCTTCCAAAAGCTCTCCAGGCAAGTTTTGTACGCCGATTAATTTCTTCATCAATGTGACCCTCACTTGATATCTGCTGTCCAAGATAAACGTACGTGTCTGTTATCTCCAGCTTTTCTCCATCAATCGATAAATCTTCATTTCTTGTAAAAGCATTGAACATCACTTTTGTCTTCTGAAAGTTCATTTTTAATCCCACTTCTTTACTCTTGTCAGCAAGTTCCTGGATCATACTCTGTAGCTCTGATGGGGTAGTTGCAAAAATGACTATGTCATCAGCAAAACGAAGGTGGGTTAGATAATCTCCATTAATCTTATATATGTACATATAATTTATATATGTGTGATCGGACCCCCCCCCCCCAGATTTTGAAACATGGTTACGCCACTGACTGGGGCAATTCCCTCCCCTTCCCTCCCAAAAGAAATACACTTTTCCTTCTTAAACGGCCAAGATCGCAAATAATTAACGTATTCATTTTTTTAATTATAGTAATAAATGCACAGATTTTCGTGAAGGTTTTTATGACGATTGAAATTACTTGATGAAATGAAGTAAATGGAAGTTCGTTTCAAAAGAAGTTGCTATCATGTATTGGGAAAGAATAAACCAATTTTTCAAAGAGGAATTACCTGTGAAATTGCTTAGGAATGATTCAAGATAGATTTTTTTTTTGTTAAATCAAGCCGCCCGAATAGAAGGGCCCAAATTTGTTTTGAAATATTATATTCAAACTTGATATTTAAAAGGCATGGAGTTCGTTTTCTTACAAAACACGCAATTGAACGCCAGAAAAATAGTGCTGATTTTTCATGTTCTTCCTACTTCGTGATTTAAAAATTTAGCATAATTTTTTGTTAAAGGGAAAAGCTCCAGAAAAGCATTACAGTGCCAGGCAGGGGCAACTCTGCCAGTTTGTGTGTGTGTGCGTATGTGTGAGCTTTCCATAAAGTCTATCAAATATCAAACTTTTTTGTAGACCAGAGCACCCCCCCCTCCCACTAGCTTAAATTTTAACGTTCCAAGATATTAATGTTCTTGGTCCGTTACAGACTTTCAGCTTACATCACAGTTCTTTGATTTCAGTTATGATTAATAAAAATGTTCTGTTCATGTTTCACTTCTATGTCTTCCGTTTCACTCTCTGGGGATGTATGTTATACCCGTACACCCTCTTAAGGAAAGTTAAAACGAAGAGAAAAGATCACAGAGTGAAAAAGGAATTTCATTTCAGTGTTAGAGAGTTCAGCGTTTCAGCTTCATGCTAACAGGTGTATCGATGGTAATGATGGAAAAGAGAGATTTTATTCTAAACAAATTTAAATGGAATACCTTTTACAATGTATATATTTGGAGAAAATGGCCTTTCGAGTGTAAATCAATGTATTTTCATAAATAAATTTAATTTGATTTCCTATTAAACGCTAATTTAAATCAATTTCATCAGGAGGTAATGTAAGCAAGAACTGATTATTAATTATGGCCCAATATAGTTTTACTTTGCGAGCCAAAATGATTTTCTTTAATGCGAAATACTAAATATTCTAGCAATGATCAAGAATCGCCCAAGCCCTGGCTTTTTTTTTTCTTTTAGTTGATGGAAAAAACAAAAAACAAAACAAAACAAAAAACTAAATCTCTCAGGCTTTTCCTGAAATTGTGTGTCCTGCGCAGACTTCTAGTACTTGATGCATATTAACTGCTCCAAGGAACTTGAGTGATTCAGCCTGTCGACGGCATTTCAGCCATGAACTTTAGCTGAAGCATGCGTCTTAATCGTATTGATTGAAATCATAGCTAAGGATATATGGCAAAAGTACGGAACATAGCTTCGACAGACTTCAGTAAAACAGCTTCTATATTTGAAAACGAAAACAGCCCTTTAGCCTGAAAAGTGTGAATATTTTTGCATATCAGCCGTTTAATGCTCCTTACTTGATACAGCTATCATACTGTTTCATACTGGGTTTAAATCAAAGAGGGAGCATCAATGCTCTTCCAGTTATTTGGTTTCACTGTAACATGTAAAAACTTATATCTTCAAGTACTTAAATAAAATAATTTTAAAGGAAACAGGGCTTTCGGAATTCCCTCGTGCCTTGCTCCATAAACAAAATTTAAAAAAAGAAAAGAAGAACAGTTTTATGACAAAGTTTCCCATCCTTTAATTTATCCATTAGATATATCCTGCTGCTTTGCCTAATTGTCGTTTTCGTAATGTACCTGAAGATGCGCTACACGTATGTTATTCTTATTCCATTATTCAAATAGCCTCAGAGAAAGTCCTTCGTGTTGCGCGTTTGTCGTGTCGTGAGCCCACACTCATGTACAATATTGGGCACTAGTGCCCGATACTAGTTTACAGATCACATAAACGTCAATGCAGTGGAACTTCCATTGCACGTTTTTCTATGAGATTTCTTTAAAAACCGTATAAAAGAAATTTCAGAATGTTAAAATTTTGAATACCTCCAAAAAGAAAAAAAGAACGTAATTTAAGATTACACTATTTTATAATGAAGGACATACATAAATACTTTGTTCGTTACCACAAGCCTATGCGTACTTTGACTTTTGTATTAATTTATTTAATTGCAATTTCGTTATAAAAACTAGGTTAAGAATTTCCGTACGATTTCATATCTTCAATATATGAAAGAAAAACATTATATTTAAAAACTAGGTAATAAATCCAAATGCGATTTTGTTTTATAATAA